>OU342745.1:352773266-353973266 GCA_910589775.1 Avena eriantha
AAAAAATCATTTATAGGTTCACAACATGCTATTTCATCAGAGATCCACTTCAAGTTCAGCGAGGCTCAGCCCCGGGCTAAGAAGCTTCATGCCCGCCGTTTTGAATATAGTTTGAAACGGGCATAAGAAATTCAAAAATGATCCAAACAATGTGAAACCTTCGCGTGGTGTCATATTATGTGTCACAGTGCAAGGAAAAATATTGAACTTGAAAAATTGCAAACATCATAAAAAATCATTCACAAAATGGCCTATCATGTTCGGGTTTCATGGCACTTAGGTTAAACCACCAATGTTATGGCTAGAATCAGGGCATAGTTTGTGATAATGTGCCCATATTGTGCACACATGTGCATCTTGGGATGGCTTACGATGTTGCAGGAGGAAGTTTTCCCTTTCGACACACGAAAAAGCCAATTTCCATTTTTGAGGTGCCGAAATCGGGGTGTTCTGTGAAGCAACCACCAAATTAAAGTTTGGCATTGGTACCAAACCATTTTTCAAAATACTATACCACCTTATATGGACAATTTCCAACCGGTGTATCTGGAACCTTTCTGTCCATCCCTCATGAAAAAGACAAATTCTTGCCGAATCGGTAGGAGGTTGCCAAGATTTGAACTACAAGTACGTGATATAATGCTTGTAAATTTTTTAAAAAATCATTTACAGGTCACAACATGCTATTTCGTCAGAGATCCACTTCAAGTTCAGCGAGGCTCAGCCCCGGGCTAAGAAGCTTCATGCCCGCCGTTTGAATATAGTTTGAAACGGGCATAAGAAATTCAAAAATGATCCAAACAATGTGAAACCTTCGCGTGGTGTCATATTATGTGTCACAGTTGCAAGGAAAAATATTGAACTTGAAAAATTGCAAACATCATAACAAATCATTCACAAAATGGCCTATCATGTTCGGGGTTTCATGGCATTTAGGTTAAACCACCAATGTTATGGCTAGAATCAGGGCATAGTTTGTGATAATGTGCCCATATTGTGCACACATTAGCATCTTGGGATGGCTTACGATGTTGCAGGAGGAAGTTTTCCCTTTCGACACACGAAAAAGCCAATTTCCATTTTTGAGGTGCCGAAATCGGGGTGTTCTGTGAAGCAACAACCAAATTAAAGTTTGGCATTGGTACCAAACAATTTTCAAAAATACTATACCACCTTATATGGACAATTTCCCAACCGGTGTATCTGGAACCTTTCTGTCCATCCCTCATGAAAAAGACAAATTCCTGCTGAATCGGCAGGAGGTTGCCAAGATTTGAACTACAAGTACATGATATAATGCTTGTGAATTTTAAAAAATCATTTATAGGTTCACAACATGCTATTTCATCAGAGATCCACTTCAAGTTCAGCGAGGCTCAGCCCCGGGCTAAGAAGCTTCATGCCCGCCGTTTTGAATATAGTTTGAAACGGGCATAAGAAATTCAAAAATGATCCAAACAATGTGAAACCTTCGCGTGGTGTCATATTATGTGTCACAGTTGCAAGGAAAAATATTGAACTTGAAAAATTGCAAACATCATAAAAAATCATTCACAAAATGACCTATCATGTTCGAGGTTTCATGGCATTTAGGTCAAACCACCAATGTTATGGCTAGAATCAGGGCATAGTTTGTGATAATGTGCCCATATTGTGCACACATGTGCATCTTGGGATGGCTTACGATGTTGCAGGAGGAAGTTTTCCCTTTCGACACACGAAAAAGCAATTTCCATTTTGAGGTGCCGAAATCGGGGTGTTCTGTGAAGCAACAACCAAATTAAAGTTTGGCATTGGTACCAAACAATTTTTCAAAAATACTATACCACCTTATATGGACAATTTCCCAACCGGTGTATCTGGAACCTTTCTGTCCATCCCTCATGAAAAAGACAAATTCCTGCTGAATCGGCAGGAGGTTGCCAAGATTTGAACTACAAGTACATGATATAATGCTTGTGAATTTTTAAAAAATCATTTATAGGTTCACAACATGCTATTTCATCGGAGATCCACTTCAAGTTCAGCGAGGCTCAGCCCCGGGCTAAGAAGCTTCATGCCCGCCGTTTTGAATATAATTTGAAACGGGCATAAGAAATTCAAAAATGATCCAAACAATGTGAAACCTTCACGTGGTGTCATATTATGTGTCACAGTTGTAAGGAAAAATATTGAACTTGAAAAATTGCAAACATCATAAAAAATCCTTCACAAAATGACCTATCATGTTCGAGGTTTCATGGCATTTAGGTCAAACCACCAATGTTATGGCTAGAATCAGGGCATAGTTGTGATAATGTGCCCATATTGTGCACACATGTGCATCTTGGGATGGCTTACAAAGTAGCAGGAGGAAGTTTTCCCTTTCGACACACGAAAAAGTCAATTTCCATTTTTGAGGTGCCGAAATCGGGGTGTTCTGTGAAGCAACCACCAAATTAAAGTTTGGAATTGGTACCAAACCATTTTTCAAAAATACTATACCACCTTATATGGATAATTTGCCAACCGGTGTATCTGGAACCTTTCTGTCCATCCCTCATGAAAAAGACAAATTCCTTCCGAATCGGTAGGAGGTTGCCAAGATTTGAACTACAAGTACATGATATAATGCTTGTGAATTTTTTAAAAATCATTTCTAGGTTCACAACATGCTATTTCATTAGAGATCCACTTCAAGTTCAGCGAGGCTCAGCCCCGGGCTAAGAAGATTCATGCCCGCCGTTTTGAATATAGTTTGAAACGGGTATAGGAAATTCAAAAATGATCCAAACAATGTGAAACCTTCGCGTGGTGTCATATTATGTGTCACAGTTGCAAGGAAAAATATTGAACTTGAAAAATTGCAAACATCATAAAAAATCATTCACAAAATGTCCTATCATGTTCGTGGCATGGCATTTAGGTTAAACCACCAATGTTATGGCTAGAATCAGGGCATAGTTTGTGATAATGTGCCCATATTGTGCACACATTAGCATCTTGGGATGGCTTACGATGTTGCAGGAGGAAGTTTTCCCTTTCGACACACGAAAAAGCCAATTTCCATTTTTGAGGTGCCGAAATCGGGGTGTTCTGTGAAGCAACCACCAAATTAAAGTTTGGCATTGGTACCAAACCTTTTTTCCAAAATTCTATACCACCTTATATGGACAATTTCCCAACCGGTGTATCTGGAACCTTTCTGTCCATCCTTCATGAAAAAGACAAATTCCTGCCGAATCGGCAGGAGGTTGCCAAGATTTGAACTACAAGTACATGATATAATGCTTGTGAATTTTTAAAAAATCATTTATAGGTTCACAACATGCTATTTCATCAGAGATCCACTTCAAGTTCAGCGAGGCTCAGCCCCGGGCTAAGAAGCTTCATGCCCGCCGTTTTGAATATAGTTTGAAACGGGCATATGAAATTCTAAAATGATCCAAACAATGTGAAACCTTCGCGTGGTGTCATATTATGTGTCACAGTTGGAAGGAAAAATATTGAACTTGAAAAATTGCAAACATCATAAAAAATCCTTCACAAAATGACCTATCATGTTCGAGGTTTCATGGCATTTAGGTCAAACCACCAATGTTATGGCTAGAATCAGGGCATAGTTTGTGATAATGTGCCCATATTGTGCACACATGTGCATCTTGGGATGGCTTACGATGTTGCAGGTGGAAGTTTTCCCTTTCGACACACAAAAAATTCAATTTCCATTTTTGAGGTGCCGAAATCGGGGTGTTCTGTGAAGCAACCACCAAATTAAAGTTTGGCATTGGTACCAAACCATTTTCAAAAATACTATACCACCTTATATGGACAATTTCCCAACCGGTGTATCTGGAACCTTTCTGTCCATCCCTCATGAAAAAGACAAATTCCTGCCGAATCGGTAGGAGGTTGCCAAGATTTGAACTACAAGTACATGATATAGTGCTTGTGAATTTTTTTAAAAATCATTTCTAGGTTCACAACATGCTATTTCATTAGAGATCCACTTCAAGTTCAGCGAGGCTCAGCCCCGGGCTAAGAAGCTTCATGCCCGCCGTTTTGAATATAGTTTGAAACGGGTATAGGAAATTCAAAAATGATCCAAACAATATGAAACCTTCGCGTGGTGTTATATTATGTGTCACAGTTGCAAGGAAAAATATTGAACTTGAAAAATTGCAAACATCATAAAAAATCCTTCACAAAATGACCTATCATGTTCGAGGTTTCATGGCATTTAGGTCAAACCACCAATGTTATGGCTAGAATCAGGGCATAGTTTGTGATAATGTGCCCATATTGTGCACACATGTGCATCTTGGGATGGCTTACGATGTTGCAGGAGGAAGTTTTCCCTTTCGACACACGAAAAAGCCAATTTCCATTTTTGAGGTGCCGAAATCGGGGATGTTCTGTGAAGCAACCACCAAATTAAAGTTTGGCATTGGTACCTTTAGTCCCGGTGGGATAAGGACGCGTGGGTAACCTTTTAGTCCCGGCTAGTGGGTGCAACCAAGACTAAAGCTGTCGGTGGGATAAGGACGTGTGGGTAACCTTTAGTCCCAGCTTGTGGGTGCAACCGAGACTAAAGCTGTCGGTGGGATAAGGACGCGTGGGTAACCTTTAGTCCCGGCTGGTGGGTGCAACCGAGACTAAAGATGCCGGGGGGATAAGGACGCTTGGGTAACCTTTAGTCCCGGCTGGTGGGTGCAACCGAGACTAAAGTTGTCGACGGGATAAGGACGTGTGGGTGGACGCACTGCTCGATGAGATAAAGCATGTAGCGCCGTGCCTATAAAAGGACCATCGATACGCCATGGCAAGCAGCTCAACAAGACAAAGTAGAAGCGGCGCCGTGCCTATAACAGGACCATCGATACGCCATGGCAAGCAGCTCAACAAGCCAACATAGGTAGAGAGAGTTTAATCCCCATGGATGGAGGGTTGGGAAATCTCCCGTGGCGGAGCTTCTCGAAGATGTCGTTGGTGCACACGCCCTACGGCATCTTCAGAAGCTCCGCCTTGGAAAATTTTCCCTGCAAGCCCGTGAAATACTCCATCTCCTCTAACAGTGTTGGGGAAAGGGTTGGGAAATCTCTCGTGGCGGAGCTTCTCGAAGATGTCGTTGGTACACACGCCCTACGGCATCTTCGGAAGCTCCGCCTCGGAAAAATTTCCCTGCAAGCCCGTGAAAGACTCCATCTCCTCTAACAGTGTTGGGGAAAGGGTTGAGAAATCTCCCGTGGCGGAGCTTCTCGAAGATGTCGTTGGCGCACACGCCCTACGGCATCTTCGGAAGCTCCGCCTCGGAAAAATTTCCCTGCAAGCCCGTGAAAGACTCCATTACATAAAGTTTCGATACATCACATAAAGTTTCCATACATCACATAAAGTTTCCATACATTACATAGATTTACATAGGGTTTAGGGTTTAGGATATGAATCCTTCGTTGCGTATGTCGATCCCTTGCCTATGATCGCTTCTTAGGCCGTAACCATGGAGCATCTTCTTTGCTTAATGGGATGCTTGGGTCAGTTTTCACGGTGAAGGGCGGAATTTCATCAAACTTATCATAATTTGCTGACATGTCTGTCTTGTCCTCGACTCCCGCGATGTTCCTTTTCCCTAAAAGAACTATGTGACACCGGGGCTCATCGTCTGATGTATTCGTTTCCTTATTTTTTCTTTTTTGCGGTCTAGAGGACATGTCCTTCACATAAAAAACCTGAGCCACATCATTGGCTAGGACGAATGGTTCGTCTCTGTAACCAAGATTCTTGAGATCCACTGTTGTCATTCCGTACAGCTGGTCTACCTTTACCCCTTCTCCATTCATGTTGACCTAACTACACCGAAACAATGGGACCTTAAAAGTAGGTCCATAGTCAAGTTCCCATATCTCCTCTATGTAACCATAGTATGTGTCCTTTTTCCCATTCTCGCATGTTGCATCAAAGCGGACACCACTGTTTTGGTTGGTGCTCTTTTTATCTTGGGTAATCGTGTAAAATGTATTCCCATTTATCTCGTACCCTTTGAAAGTCAATACAGTCGCAGATGGTGTCGCGGCCAACAAGTAGAGCTGATCTCCAATAATGGTGTCATTCATGAGATGTAATTGCAACCAAGTGCCGAAAGTCTCCATGTGATTTTTTTAATCCAGTAGTCATCCTTCCCCGGGAACTTGGAGCGTACAACATTCATGTGTTCCTCGATATACGGAGCCACGAAGGTAGAACTTTGGAGAACTATGTAGTGTGCTTGATTCAAAGAATGTCCGTCCCTAAATATCATTGCTTTCTTTCCTAGCGTGCCTTTTCCACTCAGTCTCCCCTCATACCGTGATTCAGGAACACCAATCGGCTTAAGGTTAGGAAGAAAGTGTACACAGAACCCAATGACCTCCTCTGTTCCATAGCCCTTGGAGATGCTTCCTTCTGGCCTAGCACGGTTACGAACATATTTCTGTAAGACTCCCATGAACCTCTCGAAGGGGAACATATTGTGCAAAAATACAGGACCGAGAATGTAAATCTCATCGACTAGGTGAACTAAGAGATGCGTCATAATATTGAATAAGGACGGGGGAACACCAACTCAAAACTGACAAGACATTGGACCACATCCTTCTGTAGCCTTTCCAGACTTTCTCGATCGATTACCTTCTGAGATATTGCATTGAGGAATGCACATAGCTTCACAATGGCTAATCGAACATTTTCCGGTAGAAGCCCTCTCAATGCAACCGGAAGCAACTGTGTCATAATCACGTGGCAATCATGAGACTTCAGATTCTGAAATTTTTTCTCTACCATATTTATTATTCCCTTTATATTTGACGAGAAGCCAGCCGGGACCTTGATACTGTAAAGGACTTCAAAAAAGATTTCCTTCTCTGCTTTGGTAAGAGCGTAGCTACTTAAGTATTTACGTCCTTTATCAGTATGCTTGTTGTGTGGGTCTTTGATACGTTGCTGGTCCTCCCGTGCTTCTGGTGTATCTTTTTTCTTCCCATACACGCCCAGGAAGCCTAGCAGGTTCACGCAAAGATTCTTCGTCACGTGCATCACGTCGATTGAAGGACGGACCTCTAGGTCTTTCCAATACTCAAGCTCCCAAAATATAGATTTCTTTTTCCACATGGCCGTGTGTCCGGTAATGGGGTCTTTCGGAACAGATTGACCGCCAGGACCCTTTCCAAAGATTACTTCTAGGTCCTTCACCATACCAAATACATCAGCACCTTTAGGGAGCTTAGGCTTCTTCCGGTAATCTGCCTCACCGTTGAAATTATTGCCTTTCTTTCTTACTTGATGATTGGTCGGAAGAAATTTACGACACCCTAGGTACACAACCTTCTTACATTTATCCAAATATGTACCTTTAGTATTATCTAAACAGTGCGTGCATGCATTGTATCCCTTGTTTGACTGTACTAAAATGTTACTAAGAGAAGGACAATCATTGATGGTTACGAACAACAACGCTCGTAGGTCAAATGGCTCCTGTTTGTGCTCATCCCACACCTTTACACCTGGTTCTGCCCACAACTGCAAAAGTTCATCGACTAATGGCCTTAGGTACACATCAATGTCGTTGTCGGGTTGCTTCGGTCCTTGGATGAGCACTGGCATCATAATGAACTTCCGCTTCATGCACAACCAAGGAAGAAGGTTGTAGATACATAGAGTCACTGGCCAGGTGTTCTGACTACAGCTGTGCTCCCAAAAAGGATTCATGCCGTCTGTACTTAGACCAAACCATAAGTTCCTCGCGCACCTGCAAAGTTCGAGTACTTTCTCTCGATGTTTCTCCACTGCGACCCATCGGCAGGGTGTCTCAGTTTCCCGTCTTTCTTACGCTCTTCTTTGTGCCATCGCAACAATCTGGCATGCTCTTTATTTCTGAACAGACGTTTCAACCGTGGTATTATAGGAGCATACCACATAACCTTAGCAGGAACCCTCTTCCTGGAGGGCTCGTCATCGCCCTCAACATCACCAGGGTCATCTTGTCGGATCTTGTATCGACATGCATTATATACCGGGCATTTATTCATATTCTCATATTTCTCACCGCGGTACAGGATGCAATCATTAATGCATGCATGTATCTTCTCCACATCTAATCCTAGACGGCAGATAGTCTTCTTTGCTTCGTACGTTGTCTCGGGCAGCTCGTTATCCTTTGGAAGCTTCAGCTTCATTATTTTCAGTAATTTCTCAAATCCCTTGTCAGATAAGCCAGTCTCTGCCTTCCATTTCAGCAGTTCAAGTGTGGTACCGAGCTTTGTGCTGCCATCTTCGCAATTTGGGTACAATAACTTTTTGTGATTATTTTGCATGGCCTCCAACTTAAGCTTTTCCCTTTCTGTATTACATTGTTGCTTTGCATCAGAAATGACCCGACCAAGACCATCAGCGGGCTCATCTGATGCCCGTTGTTCTTCTTCATTGCCGCCTCCCTCTTCTTCATTGTCTTCTATTGCAGTATCACCGTATTCTTCAGGGGACATAGGATAGCTGTCATCATCATCCTCTTCTTCATTTTCTTCCAGCCTAACCCCTCTTTCTCCGTGCATGGCCCAACAATAATATCCGGGCATGAAACCTCTTCGAAGCAGATGGCTTTGAAGGATTCTCGGGGCAGAGTACTCCGCCACGTTCCGACAGTCGACGCAGGGACAAGGCATAAAATTATCCACTCTATTTGCCTTAGCCAAATTGATAAATTTATAGAGGCCTGCAATAAAATCAGAATGGCGTCGGTCGCCATACATCCATCGCATCCGTGCATCGATCTGCGTCATAATAATTAACCATTACAATAACATCGTGAATAGTAAAATGACCACCCTACATGGACAGATGCAATATTTTTGTATCAGTTACAGATAAAGAAGATAAGGTTACTAACCTCAGCCGAAGATACCGTGTTGTGCGAACTAAAGTGTGGTTCGGGCATTTCGTCGAACACCTTGTGTGCAATCAAAGAAAAAAAAAAGCTAGCACCCACTCCTCACACACAATCCAGCAAAATTTGGTGGGCAAAGGGCTGGGCTTATATATAGCCACTGGAGGGTTTTTGGTCCCGGTTATTGCCACGACCCGGGACCAAAGCCCCTCCCACGCGACACGTGGCGGCCCAACAGCTCGCACCCCACCCAGGTCATTGGTTCCGGTTGATGGTACGACCCGGGACCAATGACTTCGGTGGGGGCGTGCTGCTGGGCCGCCACGTGTCGCTCGGGAGGGGCTTTGGTCCCGGGTCGTGGCAATAACCGGGACCAATGCCTCCGTCGCTTCGTCGTCCCCGCGCATAAATATGAGGCCACAGCGCTCGCTTTTGCCATCGCCTCTGCCTCTCTGCAGTCCCTCTCCACCACGCCGTCGTTTCGCCTCCCCTCCCTCTCCAATCTCCACCACGCCGTCATGGAGGTGCCCACGCTCAACCACTACGAGGCGGCGCAGTTTGCGATCTACGGCATCCTCGCGCCGCCGCGCGCGACCCTTCCCGCCGGATTTCGCATCAGCGAGGCGGTGTGCCGGTTGCTCCGCTCCTCAACCCCCGCGGATACGAGATGGAGTACGTCATCGCGGAGCGTCGCCGCCAACTGCCCGCGTGTATTAGAGCGTTGTCCCGGTACGCGGCGGGCAGTGAGTATTGGCCCCGGCTGTTCAAGAAGGAGCGGAAGGCCAAGCTTGGCAACCGTTTCGTGGACGGGTGCCTGGTGCACCCGGATCGCCGCAACCAAGAAGGGCGGGAGTTTTTCTGGTCCGTCCCTGGACGGACCATCTACACCGCCATTGACGCCGCTATGCGCGCAGACGAGCTCCGTCTCCCGATCAACGCCGAAATCGTGGAGATTTCATCAGACGACGACGAGGAAGCCGGCGGCACGGAGGACAACGGCTCGGAGGACAGCGGCAGCGGAAGTGTTGTCGACTAGAAATTTATAAAGTCGCATCTTTATTTGTATGGAAAAATCTGTGGTCGAATAATAAAATGTCTCAATTTAGACCTTTGTCTCGATTAATTCGTGAAAGATTTATTCAAAAATAGTGATCAATTCAATTTCTACCTCGAATTAATTTCTGTGCCGAATTAATTTACATTAATTCCTTACCCGCAAAAAAAATTACATTAAATCCTAGACTGCTGACCGTCGCGGGGTTTTTGGTCCCGGTTCTTGGCATGAACCGGGACCAATGCCTCGCAGAGAGCCACGTGTGCGTCGCGGGGTCATTGGTCCCGGTTCGTGCCACAAACCGGGACCAATGCTTACAGATGAACCGGGACCACTGCCCTGACGGCATAAACCGGGACCGGGTGCCTGGATTACGGAAACGAACCGGGACCAATGGAATTTGGACGCTGGACCAAAGACCCTCTTTCTACTAGTGGGTAGTACACGAGTGTGCTGTCCGGTTCAGAATTGGTTTCGTGGTGGGTTCCAAGTAGTATACATGTACGTTTAATTCTAGGAGTTTGTGACCGAATCTGTCTAGCTATAGTTCGAGTCGGTAGCTGTCCAGCTATATATGCATGCATGTATCCTGGGTGCTGTCCAGTTCAGAATTGGTTCCGTGGTGGGTTCCAAGTAGTATACATGTACGTTTAATTCTAGGAGTTTGTAACCGAATCTGTCTAGCTATAGTTCGAGTCGGTAGCTGTCCAGCTATATATGCATGCATGTATCTGGGTGCTTGTAACCACACCTCGACAGTGAAACGAAGAAAGAACATATGAGGTGCGATATGCACCTGTGGCCTTCAAGTTTATTGTCGTGCGTGAGTTGTGTTGCTACTATCTCGATCAATCAATGACTCAATGACCGGCTAGCTTGGCTGTCTTTACTTGCGCGTCTCACCGGAACTTCATCGTTGTGATCGTCGAAAAGTAGTCGGCGACAAGAGACTGTGCTAACAAAGAGTACATATCCTAGAATTTTTTTTACTGAATCACCACTAAACGATCACACACAACAGACATACAGATATCAATGGAACGACCTTACATGAAAGCAGCAGCATCTTTAACAGACACTACGAGACTCTAAATTACCCAAACCTCCGGATGCATGACCAAAATACTGCGAGGTTTTGATTCTGCAGGCGCAAAATCTCTCGCGGGAAGGTTCTTCACACACGAAGGATGCAGAGCAGCTAGCACTTACTTACCGAGTCTATTTTATTCTAAGCGCGCGCGGAGAAACAGCTAGCAGAACAGACGCGCGCATAACACTGACAAAGGACAAAACGAACAGGTAATCTATCGGCAGGGGCAGAAGCGGAGGTCGCCAGCCTGCTGAGAGCTAGCCAAGGCTGGCTAGCAGTCCTTCATGCAGAAGCACCTGCGCGAGAGGCCCCGCGTCTTGCACTCGCCGTCGGAGAAGTTCTCCGTCTTGCACACGCTGGCGCAGTTGTCGCTGCTCAGGCACGCGCCCTTGAAGTTGTGGCTCTGCGACAGGCATGTCCTCACCTCGCGCTGCCCCCATCTCTGCACGGACACGAAAAACCACCGTTAGCACCAAGCATCAACGGAATAAATCACGCGAGAAGAAAACCTACCAGTTGAGACCACCAGAACCAGGAGGAGGAGGAGGAGGGCGGACGCGGTAGTGCGACGAGAAACTGCCATGCTCAGTTGCTCACAGTCTCCTTGTAGCTGCTACGTTGATGGACTTGCAGGATCGGAGCGGACGAGGGTTTGTATAGGCAGAGGGGCAGCCGAGGTGGTTAGTCCATGTTTTACTTGTGGGCTGACAAATCAACCAATACTGTATTTTGCTACTCTGCCTGCCTGAACGGGTTCGGGGCCGATCAAGTTCTCTACAGTGGCGGGCGGTCTACCACAAGTCTGGAACAGCATGCCCATCGCGTGATGTTGGATAATTAGGCATTATAAATTTTAGATGTACTCCCTCCGTTTTAAAATATAAAATGTTTTAGCTTTGTGAAGCGAGTATCTAGATTATTTTTAATAGGAAGATTCACTCTAAATCTAGATGAATCTATACAATAAAAGACATCTAGATACATTTAGGATTTAGAGTACAGAGCATGACATACTAGATTAGCAACATGACGAACGAAAACATGCAGTAGGAAAATATGTACTTATAAAACATGTTTGGACAGTAATTAGGAGCACAATGCATGTAATGGTCGGAGCAGCCATGTTTGCAGCGGAGAAACGTAGCCGCGTCCAAAAAACTTTGTTTGTCCTCTCCGTACAGGATCACAAAGGGAAGTCGGTTCAGAGACATGCTCCTCGTTCGCGGTGCACATTTTTGCGGGATACAGTAGACTACGGTGACAGCACAAGCAGAAATGTGGAAAAAGCCTAATGCTGTTCTTGTGGTTTTCGCGGTGGAAATCTTTCGAGAATTTACGTAGAGCAACTCAGGTAATTACCCCCAACAGATACAACGTGAGCTAAGTCCATGTCCCGCATGTTCGGGTCGGCTACAGATAGTCACCATCCGGGAGCATCCCTAACCGACTAACTGTGACAGGTTTGTCAAAATCATAATTATCTGTGCGGCAAAAATAAGCTCGGCCTAGTCTTATTTCGCAAACTGCGACGCACGTGCCGTGACGAGGCGAGCGAGCAGCAGAGGAGCGTGCGTGTATGACTCCTCTTCTCACTCACTTATCAAATGATGAAACACTCCACCTTATATGAGAGTGCAACTTTCAAAATTTCAATGTGTGACTAAACTTTAGCTTTCACTTCGGGAGTTGCTTCCAACATGGGCATACCTTATAGACTTTCACACACACTGAGATATGTTATTTAGTGAAAATCTGAAATCTTATTTGGGCCAAATGTTCTAGCTCATTATTTCTATTATGTGATCGCAATAATTTTATAAGTCTCAGATCATTCACCATTGCCGGAAAATCCTATACACCGATCTAGTCGTTACCTACGGTGTGCCTCAAACTCCTAGATTATTTTGGGCCAAGCCCACCGTCCAGTCGGTTTTCCTCTCTTTTCTATTCAACTTCTTGTCTTGTTTCCTGTTTGGTTTTCAGCTTTCTATTTTCGATTTTTCTGCCCGTGTTTTCTTTTATTTTTTTATTTTCTTCCAGTATTATACTTTTATTTGTCAAAAAAATTGAAAAATGTTCAAATTTGAAAACCATAAAATTCAAAAACTACTCATTTTTCTAAAATGTCCAAATTTTAAAATTGATTCAAAATTTGTTCAAATTTGAAAATTGTTTAACTTTAGAAATTGTTCGAAATTGAAAATTATTTAGATTATAAAATCAGATTTTGAAACAATGAGAAATGTATAGAATCGAATTTGTACATGTCTAAAATATTAAAATTTTGAAAGAAAAAAGTTATTTAAAAATAGTTTTAAAAAGGTAACAAGATTTTGAAAATTAAAAACAGAAAATACTAAAAGGGAAAAAAACACGGACCAGCCCAACACACCCAAATAGGTTCTGCTACTCGGGATCCCTGGCATTACTTATAGGTGTACACGAGGTCCCCAAACGCGGAAGGTTCTATTCTCCGCATGCTGCGTGCGTTATGGAGTCGCCGCTAACTGGCAGCATACAGCGAGGCCCTGTAATCAATCGTAGTAATTCATGTGCTTGAAACTGGGACATGCCAGTTTGCTAAAAGAATCTCGTGATTTGAAACAGTAGTAGAAAAGTTTAGGTTTACAAAAATGTTTATATTTAAAATATTCTAATTTGAAAATTGTTGAAACAAAAAAAAGTTCAAAAGAATTTAAAAATTATTCGGACTAGAAAATTGCCCGGACTTGGAAATTGTTCGAACCTAAAAATTGTTCATATCTAAAATATGTTTAAACTTGAAAAATGTTCACACTTCAAAAATATTCAGATTTTAAAATTTTCCAGATCTTAGAATTTGTTCAAATTTTAATACTCGCCGCGATTTGGCTGCCTCCAACGACCGCCGCCCAAAATTAGAGCATGCCGACGACAACCAGCCACTCGCAAGCTCGTCCCCCTAGTACTCATGGCCACCACCACCCTCTTGCCGGTGTAATCAGAACCTGACGTCGTTCGTCGCCCGAGCTGCAGCGGTGGTCGATTTTCCTCGGGGCCGGACGAATTCTACCTTGTCGTGGTCTCCTCCGATGACAGCCTGCCTACAGAACCGCCACCACACCTTCTCCTTCATTGCCGCTGCAGCCACCTCCTATCGGTCACACGCAAGGTGTTCAACAGTATGGTCGAATGGCTTGATTTTTTTGTTTTGTGATAAAGTTTAGATAGTTGGCAAATTATTGTATGTTTTGTAGATGGTGTTTTTTGATTACTCCACCTCCGATGAGGAGTTTGACATGGAGGAAGATGAAATTATGATAGTGTTGTTGGCACACAAGAAGAAATAGAAGCTCAAACACGACAATTCGGTATTCAGCCACCAGAATATTAGAAGACTGCGTGCTGAAGCCGACCACACTTTGATGTGGAACTACTTTGCTGCAAGTCTAGTTATATCGGAGAAATTTTTTCGACGCTGATTTTGTACGTCTTTGGAGTTGTTCCCGTTAATAAGTACCATGACATTCGTGATGGGGATGTGCATGATGTTCTCCAAAAATACTTCATGGAGGAGTGGTGGAAGTGGTATGGGGGTCAAAAGGAACTAGATTTATCTTCATGAACTTGCTGTTGATTGTTATGTGAATCTCTATATCTTTGTTGTTGATTTGATAAACTATTTGGTAAAATTGCTCATTTGTTCATTTGTATTGTAATAAATTAAGTATTATTTGCATTTCAATTTCAAATTATATTTTGGCATCAATTTTTGATCGAATATGTAACAAAATGGCAAAGAATAGAGGCAGTTGTGCGGCAGCCGTGTCCTATTATAGGGCATGCATGCCCTATTATAGGGCTACCAGGAAGGGTGGCGACGACTAACTCGAGATCTCTACCAGGAGGTGAAAGGTATTGGGGTCACGTTAGGGCTCTCTTAGAAACAAAACTAAACGTTATAAAATTGTCTTGATGCGTGTCTTGGTTCAAAGTTATTCATCCGGACGGCGACATTTCGCCCAGTCGTGTTCCCAAGACGCCGAATTGGTCCGGATTTGGCCCAACTTATGTCCGGCATTCCCAGGGCTCTGGGAATCACCTGGGAACACCGGATGTAGCGAAACACAGGTGGGCCAACCTTGTCGGTGAGACAACCCCATTCCCAACCCCGACTCGGCTCTCCCGCAGCAGAGATCTTTTGTCGCTGCCATGTCGTTGCCAGCGAGAAACCACCACGCAAAGCCGAAACCACGCCTGTAGATAGGTCCGCCGCCTATGTCGTATCCTTTCTCCTCCGCCTAGGCCTCGCTTTGCCGTCCAAACTTCGTCGCAACTCGGCTTCGTTCCGAGCTCCTGTCACCTCGCCCGCCAAGTGTTCGGCGTTTCGCCCGTTCGACCATGGATTCTGATGACGAGGCGCTATTCGCCCTAGTGCTAGAGGAAGAGAATGCCGCATCCGCCAAAGATGAAGAGCACATGTAGATCCTCGCCTCCCTGGCCCGGTTGTACACGTAGACAGTAGCGCCGAAGCGTGGAGGCTCGACGAAGGGTCACCGGAAGTGCAAAGCAAGGCAGCGAGTGGATGGCTACTGCATGTTGTACACCGAATACTTCACCGACCATCCACTACACGAAGAGGCCGTGTTTTGGCGCCGTTTCAGGATGAGCCGGAAGCTCTTCCTCCACATCGTGCACACCATCCGGGAGTTTGACCTCTATTTCGTATGCAAGAAGGACTGCACCGACATGGTAGGGTTTTCCTCACTTCAGAAGTGCACAGTGGCGATGAGGTTGCTTGCATACGGAACTCTGGGTGACAGTGATGATGACTATCTTCGCATGGCTGAGTCCACCGCCATTGATTGCTTGTTTTGTAGGGCAGTGATTGTAGTGTTTGGGCCATAGTACTTGAGAACACCCACTGCTGAAGACACTGCTCGGATCCTCACAGTCAATGAAAGTAGAGGCTTTCCTGGAATGCTTGGAAGCATCGAGTGCATGCATTGGCACTGGAAGAGCTGTCCATTCGCTTGGCAAGGAATGTACATACAAAATCCACGAAGGAGGTTGCACTGTGGTATTCAAGGCAGTTGCTATACGGAATATTTGGATTTGGCACTCCTTCTTTGGCATGGCAGGATCGAACAACGACATCAACGTCCTCTAGTCCTCAAATGTATTTGCCAAGCTTGTTGAGGGTCATGCTCCTCCCTGTGGATTTTGAGATTAGTGGACATGACTACAACAAGGGATACTATCTTGCAAATGGAATCTATCCAAGATGGCCAACATTTGTGAAGACTATCTCAAGCCTGATGCTCCCCAAGCATTCTCAGTTTGCCAAGGAATAGGAAGCTTGCAGGAATGACGTGGAGTGGGCATTTGGTGTGCTTCAACAGAGGTTTGCAGTTGTCCGGTTCCCTGCTATGACCTAGTCGAAAGATCAGATGTGGGAAGTGATGAACTGCTATGTGACCTTGCACAACATGATCATTGAGGATGAGAGGAAGGAACCAGTGAGCTTGGTCGAGTAGAACGAGCCATACTATAGACAGGTACCTCTTGCATAACCTGATCACCAGGTGCCACCAACCTGGGCTGCCTTCATCGCCATGTGTCAGGAGATCCGAGAACCGGTAGTGCATCAATAACTGCAGGATGATCTTGTTGAGCACATATGAATATGCAAAGGAAACGCGTATGATCTGGCCAAACTAGGCCAAAATATGTTGTACTTTCCGTCTATGCCGACCTATGTTTAATTTCATGCCAAACCATGTTTAATTTAAGGCTGGACTATGCCGGACAGTGCTCTATATGGCAAACAACGCCGAACTTTGTTTGAATTCGAGCCGAATTTGGGCAAAAAGTTGCCGATTTTGCCTCGCTTGGGAATGCCGCTTGGGAACGGGAGTGAGAAAACGGCCATTCCTAGGCAAAATGCTAAATAGCACCGGATTTCGGCCTGGGAACACCCAACTATTGGAAATATGCCCTAGAGACAAATAGTAGTAAGGACTATTATCATATTACATATGGTTTATGATTAAGTTTTATATCATGTTATAACTATGTTGAGTGGAAAGATCAATACACGTGTGATATACAAACAACCAGGGGTTCCCAGTGAAACTCTAGTCACTGGTTCATTGGTCAACAGATGATCAAGTTTCCTGATCATGTGGCATTTATGCCAGTTGGATATGGGGTCATCTCATTATGAGAATGAGATGATGAACCAATACCCAACCTAAACATCGTGACCCGATCATGTCACGAAGTTTAAGTTACGATGATTAGAAATGGATCCTCATAGACTATTCCTTAGACTGTGAGGCTATATCAATCACTGTCTCCCGAGAGTGCTTATATAGCATCAAACACCATCTGGTAAAACGGTGGTTATAAAGGTGTGTTCAGGTACTCAGAGGAAACCGTAGAGGCAATATATGTCAAGAGCGGGATTTGTCTGTCCATGTGACGGAAAGATACTCAAGGGCCCACTCGGAGAAGTTATATCCAATAGTCGCGCAGCGTGTGATTTGATCACGGGGATATCACTTGTCAGAATGAGTTAAGTAGCATTGTTCAGTAACGAGATTGAACACGACATGGTGATTTCAATGATCAGATCTCGGACAATGCAAGTATCGAATGACAAAGGGAATAAGACACGATTGTCCCGGTTCAAACGACGAAAGATCTTCGTGCAACGCACAGGGGTCACATGGCCATCCAGGTCCCTCTGTCGATCATTGGTGCGGGAGTGTCCCGACCATGTCTGGAGTGTTCCCGAACCGTGGGGTATCACGCTTAAGGGCTTAATGATGCATAGAGAGTGTTTATAGGATTGGTGGAATCACCGAAGAAGAGAAGGGAGAAAACCGGAAGGGTTTCGGTAAATCTGGAGGATGTCCGGAGTGGAGGTGGAAGGTGTTCCATAGCCACGATATTGAATAATATGTGAATGAATGTTTAAATATTGATTTAATCATTTATTCATAACTATTTAATAAAGAGAAGATCAATTTTAATGGTCAAAGGCTTAATGGGCCAATTCCGGAGGGAGAAGGCCCATTAGGGGAAAGGAGAGAGGGAGAAGGGGCAAGGGGGAAGCCGAATGGGCCTAGCCCCCCCCCCCCCCCCCCCCGTGCGGGGCCCACTAGGTGGCCGGCGGCCACCTCCCCCCTCCTCTCCTTTAGTCCCACCCCGGGACTTGAGGGGAGGTAGTACCTCCCCTCCCCCCTATATAAAGTGGGATATTTGGCCTAGAAAAACACACCAATAATCATTAAAGGTCTCCCCACTTTTGGGAGGACCTCTAATTGATATTTTATCTCTCCCCCTCTCTCTCTCGTGACCGTGGTCCCAAGTCTGGACTACGCGAGCGAGAGACATCTTCACCGCGGAGCGCCGTCGCGCTGCGGGATTCAGATCTGGGAGCTCTACTTCCGCAACTGCTGCTGGATCAGGGAAGCGGGAGTCATCGTCAGGCACCGGACGTGTGTAACTCCCCGCGAGGTGTCGCACTTGAGGCACTCAAGTCGTTGGATCCAGAAGGAGCGCAAGGACTTCATCACGACCTTGAGGTCGGCTTCGGCTCGTCTACATCAACCACGCTCTCCTGAGCGTTGACAACGCTTTTCGGTCTTCGAGGGTAAGTTCGCGAAAAGCCCCTCCCGTTACTGTATTACTAATAGATATGTCCTGGCAGCTTCAGGGGTTCAGGGGCGTAGAGTAAAATTTATTGTTTTTATGCGCGGAACCCCTATAGTGGTATCAGAGCTAGATCTATGTGTAGTAATGCTAGTACGGGTAGAACACACGAGATGTAGCGTGTGGGCGTTGATCTTTTAGTTGTTACCCTCCCACGTGTACTTGTGTATACCGCGGTAATGCTTGATGAAGCGGCCCCCAACCGACTTTACGCGTTCATTCGCGAGACTGGTCCACGCTTGACATACGGCTTGTACTGTATAAAGTGGCTTAGGGGGGTGTCTGTCTCTCTCGCATTAGTTGGTATGCCATTTGCAATGGAGGGCCCCGAAAGGGGTGTAGTATAGACAACTACTTGATCAGCGTTGTGCTGAAAGTTCGTAGGTAAGAACGGTTCTTGTGCGAAAGCCCATTCAGCCACGTACAACATGCAAAGATAAAGTAGAGGCGTCTAACTTTGTTTTGCAGGGGGGCGTTTTTCTATGATATTGTTGTGGCAAAGGTAAAGTGATTACCTTTTGTTACATAGTAGTAGATAGTCACGGAGGTGACGAACTACCACGCCGGAATGACACTAGTACCCTGGTGTCTACGCGCCGGAACCCTGGTGCCGGAACCCGGTGACGACGGATGGAGATCACGACGTGAAGGACCATATAACATAGCATTTGAATTCAATGTTATTGTTTGTATATCTTATTGTGTGCTAGTATTAGATACTCGACGGTAGCCTAATAAGATGATCCCTGTTAAAATAACCAACGATTGTGTTCCCCCTTAGTGTGCACCACCAAGAAAGTTCTTTGGTATGAGGCAGGCCGTGATGATCGGGTGTCAGACATATCTACATTCACATACAGTGGGTGCAAGCCATGTTGCATTTGATCATGTTAAAACCCCTTAACACATCTCTCTCTCCCTTAAAACCCTAACCCTAACCACCCTACCCCACCTTAACCATCTACTCCACCACCTTCTCTCTAGCTAGTCGAGCCATCACCCCAGCCCTAATCTACCCCTGGCTCAACCCAACCCTTGCCATCCACTCCATGCCACCCTAACCACCCCATGCCTAAGCCACATTTTCTCCAACCCTAGCTCCCCACCGAGTCCCCCCTCTCGGTCTCTCTTTCTCTCTCGCTGCCAAGTTGGCCCCACCCGAACCACCCCTTCTCCTCTCTCTGGCCCGAGCCTCCTACCCTCCTGGCCCAGCTGCTCCACGTCGAGAACGTGAGGAGAGAAAGAAAAAGGTGACCGAACCACCTTTTTCTCCCGAGCCTTCCCCCCACGGCATCTCTCCCCCTCTCCCCTCTGCCGCACCATCCCCGGGTCCGCTGCGCCGCAGCCCTACCCCCAGCTACCCCTCCTGCTACCCCTTCCAACTCCGGCCACCACCTCAGCATCGGCGGCCACCCACAAGATCAGGAGGCGGGCGCGGTGTGTGATGTGTCGAGGAAGGCCACGAGGTGCCCTGGACCGCCCCTGCACGCGACAACGAGGAGGAGACGGCCCCTGTACCGCTGCATCCCGCCGAGCCCGACGCTAAACCCTAGCCGTCGGCCGTCTGCATCGTCGTCGATCCACTGCTCCCCGGCTCGATCCACCACCGCCGACCACCTCGCGGTGAGCCACCCTCTCTCCTAGCCGTCCTCGCAGTCGCCGGCGCTTCCTGGATACGTCGGTCGTTTCGTCGAGCAGACTCGGTGCACCGGCGTCGCGCGTGCGTTTCCTCGCCGCGGCGTCACAGCAGCACTTCTAGCCGCGCATCTGTACCCCAGCAACAACCCCCTGATAGCCCAGCGGTAGCCGCCACCTGCGTGCGCGCGAGGTTGCCAGATCGAGGTCGCCTGCAAGCTTTTGGACGTTCTTCTCCATAGGAGATAGAATTTTGTCCTCCAGCTCCGTCGATGGCGGAGGGGTCTTCCTTGTGGAGCAGCCCACAGATGTGGGAAGAGGAGAAGCGGGAAGATCTTCATCATCACTACAAACAACACGAGCAAGAATAAGCATCAGAAGTAAAATCATCCGGTGAAACATAAAAAAGAAGAAAGCAAATACTTACGAAGACACATCCTGCGCAAGACGAAACAAGTTCATCTAGGCAGGAGCAGCTGCGACCGGAGAAGTGCCGAAAGGCTTGGAAGCAGTCAAGTCATCCAAATCATCGACCCTTTCAACACCACAAGGGTTTCCTTTTTTCACCGGAATGCTCCACGCGAAAATCTCCGGAGCCAGCCGAAGGGAGTGATTGCGTCTTTGACGAAGAGTCAGACGCAGAAATATCCCCCTCCTCATCCGCGGCAGTCCTAATCATAGGGAGATCGTCGGATGCAGAGGGGTGGACAAGGGCTCACCACTTCCGGGAAGGGGAGGAAGTGAGCTCGGGTGATCAAAATCCTACAGAAAGCGGAAGAATTGAAAAATGTATCTATAAACAGAAGACAAGAAAAAGACAAAGGCGAAGGAAATGTACCTCAGGAAGCCGTTTCTTCTTGCCATAGGGCTCCACAAGGCAAGTCGAAGGAACCGGGCTTTTTGCCGTCAAAGTTGTGAAGCTCCGGACTCTCTTCTCATACACCATAAGGGTGAGGTCCTCCGAGGAAATCCTCATCGGGTCCTTCTTCCCGGTATACGCCCACATACCGGACAACCGGGCTTGAAGCGGCTAGACACGGATCCGCAAAAAATATGCCAGGACCTGGAGACCCGACAATTCTTTGCCAACCTCATGCCGTACTTCGAAAATACGATCAACAAAGGGCTGGATTTCCGCCATTTCCTCGGCAGAGGGGCGCTGATCCTAGGAGTCGAGTTTACGATAGACTTTTTTAGGTTCAAAGGGGGCTAACCCGAAAGATTGGCCTTCGAGTGGCTGGTCCTTGACATAAAACCAGTTAGACTTCCAACCTTGGACAGAATCCGTGAGTTTGAAGTCCAAGTAATCAACATTGCATGTGCGCACTTTGCAAAAATCCCCCCACCTTTTTACTCCCTCAAACCCGCGCTCCACCTGACCCCACCTGTCAGCCCTTGTGGACTTTTTACAAAAAGGCTCCCGCACTTTGTCTTCCCTCAACCCGCAGTCCCTAGCTTCCACACGTGGCAACCCCCCTTTCACCCACTAGCGCGTGGGCCCGCTCGAGCGCCGGGTCCACCTGTCAGTCGCCGTGGCTCCTGTCCGCTGCGGTGAGAAAAGCCGCGGCTGTGCACCGTTGCCTCCTGGGCCCAGTCAGCGCAGGTCCCACACGTCTGTGGCTGTGGCTAGCTCGGCCTATGTATAAAAAGTCTGGGTGTTTGTCTGTCTTAAATAAAACAATTTCAGAAATGTTTTAATATGAATTTAAAATCTGTTTTTAATAACTTTTATTTTGTAATTCCAAATAATACAAATAATATATGTTTTTGAATCAGAAAATATTATTTGAGCACTTTAAATTTTCGAGCTAATTAAAATTATGATAAAAATGCTTTTTCTTAAATAATTAATAACTTTAAATCTACAACTCCAAATGTGACAAATAATATGTCTAAATCGATCAGCGCGACGAGCCCGTTCTAACTCTGCATTCCATGTTCTGAATTGCAGCATGCATCATATAAATAATAAGTATACAGCAACTTATATGAGAGCAAAACCGGACTAAAAACTTAATAAAATGCTTTAATCTTGTACCCCACACCTCACCCATGCCATGCTAAGTTATACCATGTAAATTGTGCATCATTCATCTTAGCATGCTTGTTGCTTGTCGCATTTATTCATATGCTTGCGCACTTTATTTATATTATCCCTTGTGTGTTTGGTTCTTCTCGAATAGACGCTGAGCAGGGGAATTATCAGGAAGCATAGGAGTTCTACCCAGATCCATCTCTCGCGACAACTGAGCTACCAGGCAAGCACTACCACATGCTTGCATACATATAGTACCTATTGCCTCTATCTTATTCTTGCATCATTGAGTCACGATTGCATTAAATTGTATCCCATGTACTGCATAGCCTTACTTTTAAACCCCACCGAAGCTTGTTCCTCCAGCCCATGAGCCATTACTACATGAGTTGTTTGAGCCATGCGAGTCGTAGAACAGGATGTGTAGGTTATGTGAGCGTCTGATGGATAACGAGGTGCCTAAACAACTTAACCTGAGTAGTAATGGGATAACTAATGAAAGAGGCACCGGTGAGCAATATTTGCTATTTGGTTTTTCATGCTCACTTGTGTCCCGTAGGACCCCGAGTACTTGATTCATGTTCCTCGTTTATTCGCACTATCCACATCCGAGAGGCCTTATGGACCCCCCCCTAAGCTAGAGCTTGATTCACTTCTATTTCTTGGGGCCACAAACTAGTTTGGGGTTTTATTTACTATCCTGTACTTATGCCATGCTTTACTATTTTATTTAAGATTGTGCGTGGAGCACCTGTACTGTTTTGGGTCACGCCACGTTTTCGCGGTATCGACAAGCCCAGTCACACTTTCGGGTTCCCAGTCGTTTACAGCCGTCGTCGTAAACCCTGGGTCCGTTCCGGAGCCGTCCAACTTCGTTGCGGGTAGCTTAGTGGGGTGGCCCCCTGAAATATTTCTAAATCCTGTGATCGCTTTGTCGTGAATGCCTCGTTGGGTTTTGAGTTGGTTTTTCCGAGGTTGATCGAGTGTGTGTTTCTATTTATGCACCCCTGCAGGGTAAATCTTTCTGAAAGCCGTGTCCGCGGTTATGGACGACTTGGAGCACAGTTTCTCGATCATAGACAAGTATAACTAAAGTACCGTTTTTAATCTGACTAAATACCTGACTAGTAAATAGTGCGATGCTCATGGAATGGTTAATAAAACTGCCAACGGATGGGTTGTTCGTCCGCTTTCTCGTTGGTAAGCGAGAAGGAGGATGGATCTATTAATTATACTGTTATAACTGTTGTTACTAATTAACGGACATCCGTCTATCATTGGTTAGGCGGATGGTTAGCGAGTATCTATAGATTTGTTAGTTATTATCTTTTGCTGCAATTGCGTCACCCCAGGTATATGTCCCCTTTAGAGGCATAAAGACTTGCTGAGTACCCCTAGGGTCTCACACGATAAATTGTTTGATTCAGATGAACAGGTGTATTCGCAAGATGGATACTGGGTGGAGGAGACAGATGATGTTGGCAACGATCACTCGGTGTAGAGATTCCGGGGATGGGGATCCGTGAGATCTGTGGGCGGGATGTGCTTATTTATGTGGCATCTTATGCCGATTTGCTTCTTATCCGTACTCGGATCTTGTTTTCCGCTTCCGCCTGATACTCTGATGTTTGATGTATGAGGAGCTATCCTAAACTATTATTTCTATCTAGGATATTTGAATCTTGTCGTATGGCGTTGCAATATTTCTATTTCTTTTAGATGGAATGGCTCTGAAAACTGTTGTATGGTAGCTTGCATACATACTCACTTGTGTATGTATTTGATCTCTTCGCCTGTTGCCTACGCCGCTCGCTCTTGTCCCGATGTCTTGGAAGTGGTTAGGACGGCCGACGGGTCTACACGGGGGCGGTCCTCTGGGCCCCCGCTGTACTATTTTAACCACTTCCGCTTCATCCAGGATTGAACTTAGAGCGTAGGGTCCGAGGTAGTTACAGTTAAAGTGAACAAACTATGGTGTATATGCTTGACGAAGTATAAGTTGGAAATATCATGTCCCTTGAATACGAGGGCCGCTCCTCATGCTACTCAAGTTTAGTCACCGGTAAGTTCTTGTCATCGTAAGTACATGTGTATCATAGAGAACCGCCAACGGGGTACCCCTTGCCCGATGATACGGAAGAATCCCCATATCAAAATGACAAGGCAAGCAGACAACACGCATCTCAGCAATCTTCTTATTTACCATGGGAATATGGTGTTTTTTCTCTCCTTCCTCTTTTCATATATCTCTTTTTTTCTTTTCTCTTTTTTTCTCAATATCTGACTCTTTTTTTATAAGAGGAATGCTTCATAGACAGATCATTATGGTTACACTGTAGGTTTCCACCATGACAGCATGGATTAGACCAGCGGCCTAGGCATTTCTCTAACACATATACATAACTCCATGGACTTACAAGCTCCCCTTTCATTTCACACCGACGACATCCATAGACAAAAGAGCATGATATCAACTAGGTACAAAGTACACGTGCAATGTTGAGAGCGTTCCCCATGATAGCATGGTTCTGCTAATCCCCAACATATAAGTGCAAGCATATACAACATAGATGACACAATGGTTCAAGTTTATTAAGGGCAAGCAAAGTAAAGTGTGCCACCAAGTTCGTGAGAGCTTTAATCACTAATTTTCTCATAACAAGTTTAATTCGGAAGGTAGATAAAAGCATGAATATACTTGGAATAGCATAAGCTAGTAGATAGGTATGGTGGACTCTTTGGAATAACTTGGTTTAAGGAATTGGATGCATGAGTGGAACTCATACTTGGTTGTGGAGGCTAGCAAAAGGCTGGGAGCGACAAACTAAGAGAGAAATAATGTCCATAATCATGCAGAGCGACAAAACATCATTTATTAAAGCATAAAGTGATATTACAAGTCGAAAACTAAAGGATCATAAAGGCTATGGTGACTTGGGATAGTCATAACATGGTGTGAGCATGCGCCAAGTCAACCCAAATAAAGTATCAAAGGAGAATACCACAATACTATGCTTTAATATGCTAAAACAATGCATGATTCTTTCAAGGCATATTAAGCAATCTCAATTGTTTATAACATGCCATGCTACAACAATAATTACTAAGCATAAAGCCAAAACAATATCAAGCATGCCATGACGAAGCATAGGCCACAGTCAAAAACAAGCTCCCTTTTACCACCTAAGCATGGACTTTTCCTACTCTTTTCCAATCCAAACCAACTTATTTGGAAGAATTCACAAAGATAATAATAAATAAAGATCAGTGAGATTGTCTCACAAATCCAAAAGGAAGAACTAAAAAGTTCTAAGCTGAAAGCACAAGAAAACTAAGGCGAAACACAGTGCTAGCAAAAGAGAACACTCACAAAACAATAAGAATGAAAACTAGAGTGTTCTAGGCAATGAATAACGTGGTGTGTCTCTCTCCCAAAGAAGTGTGTTGGGATCCAACCAACTTATTCAAGAAAACTAAGCAAACCAAGCAAACGAAAACCAAAAACAAAAACAAAGATGCTCCAAGAACAACACAATAGTGCATGAAACAATAAAAATGAAGTGTTTGGAAGAAACCTAAGATTTTTATTGATGAAGAAGGGGATGCCTTGGGCATCCCCAAGCTTTGACGCTTGTACTTCTTGGATATTTCTTGGGGTGACACGCGTGGCATCCCCAAGGTTGAGCTTTAGTCCATTCTTCGTCTCATTACATCATTCTCTCCATACACCTGAAAATTTTCCTTCATACAAAACTTCACACAATCTTTATTAGCAACATTAGTGCACTCAAGATAATAAGTCTTTGGGTTCAGTTTCAACACCAATAAAACTTCCATTAAAACACAAGCTACTATAGCACTTCCCTCAAAAAGCTCAATTCCCCAAAGACAACTCAAAAAGGAACCAACAAGAAGCAAATGCAAATAATGGCAGAAATCTGTCAAAACAGACCAGCAAGTAAAAATCAATTTTTTAGAAGATCTTATGTTGCTCAAATCTAAAAGTGTTGAACTAACGAAAGTTAGATAACAACCTAGGGCAGAAGCATAAAACTTCATGCCTCAAAATGACGTACAGAGATTTTACACGATTTTTTACAGAGAAGCACAAAAATCTGTTTCGGGACAGCAACGTTCCCAAGCATTACTTCTCTCTCATTAGAGGTTACTCTTGACACAAAAACCACACAAAAATGATAAGGAGAGGTTATTACAGAGGTAATAACTTCCAAGACTCAACTAAAACTTTTGGGTTATCTCCCAATAAGTACTTTTCTTTAACGCCTTTAAGTTAGGCATGATAGTTTGAGAAGATGCTCACATAAGAAATATGAATTGAAGTAAAAGAGAGAATCAAGAAGCAAATTCAAAGCACATTTAAGTCTAACCCACTTCCTATGCATAGGAATCTTGTAAAGAAACAAGTCATGAAAGAACAAAGCAACAAGCATAGGAAAGCAAGACAAGTGCAACTTCAAAATTTTCAACATAAAGAGTGGAAACTTAATATTGTTGAGACACATAAAACCATGTTTCCCTCTCTCATAATAACTTTCAGTAGCATCATGAATAAAAGTAACAATATAACTATCACAAGAAACATTCTTATCATGAGCCACATGCATAAAAGAATTAATACTCCCCACATAAACATAGTCATTCTTATTGATTGTGGTGGGAGCAATTTCAACAAAATAGCTATCATTATTATTTTCATCACCATAATCATCAAATATATGAGGCATATTGTAATCATAATTAATTTCCTCCTCAATAGTAGGTGGACTGAAAATATCGTATTCATCATTGCAATCATCATATATTGGAGGTATAGTATCATCATAAGCAATAGAATAGTTATGTTCCAAAGTGTGTTCATTTGTAAACATATCATCATTGTAAGGATCATGGATAGCACTAACAGTATAACAATTATTAATATCATCAATTTCAGAGTTGGTACCGAAGAGATTTTCAATACCAAAGGTAGTGTGATTTTCCCAATCATGATCACTACTATAGGTAATAGGCATAGGAACATCATCGAGTTCAGACTCATCAAAAACTATAATAGGAGCAACATGCTTAGGGGAAAATACCATTTCCTCTCTTCTTTTACTCCTCCTCTTCTTCTTTTTCTTCTTCTCTTTAGGAGGGAGAGGCTTGAAAGGAAGCTTCTCCATACACCCTGGTTTATCGTTAGAGAGAATAGAAGTAACTTTGGAGGATTCCTCTACTGGGTCTTCGGATGGGCATGCGAACCTCGAGAAAACGTGACACCGCAGCGATGGGTATGAAGAAAGTTGTGTCCCCATATGTTCTATTGTATCACCAACGCTGTTTAGTGCTCCCCTGATATGAATCTACAAGAGTTCATCATCCTGTTTCATGTTGTCTCCGAGAGGTGCCAGGAACCAGCGCCGTGTCCCAAGAGGAGCTGGAATGATGCGCGGGGCTGCGTGGGTACCTGCGTGTTACTAACAGTCAGTTTTTTTATTTTAGGAAACAGAATATCACCTAGCAGGCATTCCATTGCAAAATCGAAATTGACAACTCGTCTATCACCTAAAGTAAGACTGTGTCACTACGAAAATACCAGAATATCAGGTACGAGCAGAGCTTCCGCTGTACAGAATAGTCTTAAATGGTTCAATTTGTTCAAACCACGCGTGCACACAACACATTCGACGAAAGGAACATAGGATTTTGATGAGAGTTCAGCACATATGAATTAACGATATGACTGAACGAATAAGCTAGATACTGCAACTTACGTGGCCATCGCGGTCGTCTGGCCATTTGCTGTTATCGGGGTAAAGAAGGCCTGGCATGCCGAACGGTTGTTCGTCCATGTTCTGCATCGTCACGTGGTAGCCAGGGATGCAGCGAGCGAGGCGGCCGGCTGAGATGATGTCCAACCCCGAGGTGATCTTGTGCATGTTCATGGCGCTGAGGTTCGGCCATCCCCAATCCTTGTGGTAGCGGTCGCCCTGGCCATCCGCGTCGCCGTTGTATGCCTTTCGCTTCAGCCTGCTGCTACCCCAAGCTCTATCCATAACGGCAAATGGAGTCTGGAATCCGGTAGATTAATGGAGGCGTTGTGATAAGGAGGCGGATGGATTCGAGAGGGGGTGGAATCAGGGATGGGGGCAGTTGTTCGAGTGGGGAGTGAATCTGCAAGGAACCGCCGCCGCCACCGGTTCTCGTCCGCGTGGAAGACAAGAAGGGGGCGTAATTATTGAGGGCAGGCACCAGAACCATCTAGAGGAAGTGAAAAAATAAATCATAAAAGAGAAATGTGTGACCCGCCTGTCAATGAGTGAAGGTCGGCACGCGCAAACGTGCCTACGTTTGAATTGACTCCACCGCATGCAAGTGGCGCAGAACAAATTTTAGGAAGCACTAGCGTCGACGTGTAAAACCGCCGTTTTTCTCCACCTTCACCCTACTACGAACGGTCGTGCACTATTCTAGATATTGGTAAGGGCGGTTCCAATCTTTCACTACTCCGTCTCATTTCCTCCTCCACAGCCTCATCCATTTCCTCCTCCACCGCATCACCCTCTTCCTCCGTATCCTTTCCCTCTTGCCTGTAGTCATGGACGCTCGGGACATCCGAAATGACGGCAGGCAAGAAACTGCGCACTTCGACATCGAAGTACATGGCGGGAAGAAGATCGATGTCGTCTACACCACCAACCCTCGAACGGTGAGGAACACTCTGAATATTTACACGAGTTGGCTGCAGTTCGAAGAAAACAGGTTCGTAGGTCTCGACCTCGAGTACAGCCGCGATCACCGTAGGATCACCGTGGTGCAACTCTCCATGAAGGGGCACATCCTCCTATACCAGCCTTTTTGCGATAAGGGGTTGACGGGATCTGGTAGACTTTGCTGTCTTTTTGTTCCTGAGCCGTCTGTTTGCAAAAGTTATTGCTATATTATTTCTCTGAATTCATTTTCATGCAGGTGGGGTGAAAGCATTAGGGATCTGTTTCATGACTTTCTCGTGAACTAGCACATAACATTTACTAGTGTTGACATCACGAATGACAGTAAACTGCTTGAAAGCCCGACTGCCAACATTAGAATCCCAAAGGAGTGCAGAGTGGACATCTAGCAAATTGCATGTGTCCCAAGGACGAAGGGCGGCAGGACCGGGATGGCCGCTCTTGCCTCCGAACTCATCGACCCGTGGTACGCTGACATGAAGGACAAATTGCCGAGATGTTCGTGGAGGCGTTTAGGGCACGATTACTGGGAGGATAAGCCACTTTCTGAACCTAATCTGAAGTACACTGCAATTGACGGGTGTGTTAGCCACGAGCTGTACCGCCAGATTGTAAAATCTCGTTCCAGGCATCGCATCATTGAACCACCACCAAGGCAGGTTGTTTGCCCCAGATGCTGGAGTGTAGATGAATCTACAAACCGGGGCAAGCGACCGAAGGCATCCTGGGATCGGTTGCCTTCTCCAACAGGCTGGGATGTAGACTATTAGTGCATGATTGTTGTGTTTATGAAAACATGTTATTTCAGAAGTACACTATGTGAGCAATTACGAACTGCTGTGTATTATCTTTGTCAAACTATAATATAGGTTTGGTTATGACTGTATCCTTCGCTATAATCTGGGTTTGGTTATGACTTATGACTGTATCACACCTTATGCATGTCAGTCCTGGATTCTGCCGCATGCAAATGGCATAGACAGAATTTGTAAGAATGAATGTTGATCATACAAAAGGGGGAATGTAATTCATACAGGTTAAGTAGCTAATAGCACAGGGATCATACGAGTTTGGTTCTTACACACAGAATGCTTAGAAAATACATGCAAGACAAAATACAGGCGAGATAAAACTAGGAACGAAATGCGAAACTAGTAGTGGTAAACAGCACACTCACCCACCCTCTAGATCCTATTGAGCATCTCGTAGCAGACATACGCGTCCCTGGCTGCGTACTTGATTGCATCGTAATCCAGGTGCCTCCACTCCCATCGCTCGTGCAGGTGCTTCGGGAACTCGACTTTCATGCCAGCATACTCGCGGTCGATGATGTCGGCAGCGAGTCTAGCCATGCCGGCTTTCCCCGTACCGCCATCCGGGTACCTCCACAAATGTTAGAGATCGACGTGATTGACAACATGAACGAGGAGATCCCATTCTAGCTTCGGAGTGTCGTTCTTGATGTCGAGACTGGCGAAGTAGATCTCCCTCCTGTGTAGGAACTCGTGAAGCTCCGGGCATGCAGATTTTGCCCTACATACGTGATATAGGAGGCAGTGGTTGCGCATGGACAGCTGCAAAAGCGCCGTCCTCTTCCTATCTCCGGTATACTCGAGGTCAAGGCCGACGATCTTGTACCTATCCATCGGCTCCTGTAGCCACCGCTCGTACATTGCGATGACCTTGGCGACCTCCGCTGACGTATTTGTGTGGACGACCGTCAGCTTGGTGGTGCCATAGGCGGTGACGGTGTACTCGTTAGTGTAGTCGCTCCCGTCACCGAACACGCCGTACTCTGCGTCCATGGCAGCAACTAATGCGGCGGCGGTGGCCTAGGGTCGGTAGCGGTGGCTGGGAGTGGGCGTGGAGGTGGAGTGATCTGTTGCGGTGGTATGGCCATGCGGAGGCGGTGCCTGCGGCAGCGTCGATGGTTCTTGAGGTGGCGACGCCGGCGGAAGGAATGAGTTGGGGATTTTTGCACAGTGATGTGCTGAGGAGACGGAAGGCGATGCTTAAATTCTGTTTACCAATATTCCGGTCATACCCATGCAGAAGCAAGTTTGACCGAGCGAGCACCGATGGTTTCCAATCCTAGCGATTAAATTCGGCGTCCGTCCCGGTAGGCGATGGGACGGGTGTGCGACGTGGCTTTGGTGTGGCAGAGACCGGTCACGTAGACCACCATCCCGTTGCCGATCCGCAGCGGGTGCGCGGTGCTGACACGATGTAACGTGACAGGACAGAAGGAAGTGTACAATTATTATTAATTCCTAACAAGTTTAAGAAGTGTATGATGGGTTCGTAGCATGGAAAACAAAAAATTTCTATCGCAAGAACGAACAAAACCTAGATCTAATCTAGATAAAAGCCAAGATCTAATCTATTAGACATGAGCAACGAGATAGATGGGAACTAACCCTTGTAGATCCGAAAGCGTTAACGAGATTAGATCTCGTGGTTGATGTAGTCGATCACTTGCCGATCTCAAGATCGTGTGGACGATCCTTCCGGCGTCGCGTTCCAGCAGCGCTTCCGCCTTCGGTCAAGTAGATGATCCTTCCGGCGTCGCGTTCCAGCAGCGCTTCCGCCCTTGGTCAAATTGACGATCCTTCCGGCGCCACGATTCGGCAGCGCTTCCGCAGTCGGTCACACGTGCGGAGTCGAAGCAGACCTTCCTCTCCCCGTTCCAGCGAGCAGCGGAGGTAGTAGATCTTCTCCACGGAATCCCAGCAGCACGACGGTGTGGTGGTGGTGGTGGAGTAGAGAATTCTGCAGGGCTTCGCCTATGCCTGTGCAGAAGATTGTGGAGGAGAGAGGCGGCAGAGATTGGACGTTGTGAGAGCGTGAGAGGAGGGGGCGCCCCTGCCCCTCTATTTAAAGAGGGGAGGGCGCGCCAGGGAAGGGGAGTCCTTGTAGGACTCCCCTCCTATGGGGCCGGCGGGTTGGGGAGGTGGGGAGGAATCCTCCTCCCCCACGACTCCTTATCTTGACCCAACAGGACTCCTTGATCCCTATCTTGATTTTCAAGCAAACTCCAAGATATCTTCTAGAACCTTCCGGAACATTCCGAAACCTTCTAGAATCCTCATACAAACACTCCGGAACATTTCCTATCTCATAAAATGATCTCCTATATATGAATCTTATTCTCCGGACCATTCCGGATCTCCTCGTGATGTCCCGAATCCAATCCGAGACTCCGAACAACATTCGGTCTCCAACGCACATTCCATATCTACTTAAAACAACTTCGAACCTTAAGTGTGTCACCCTACGGTTCGTGAATATGTAGACATGATAGAGACACATCTCATATCAATAACCATCAGCGGGACCTGGAGATCCATAATGGCTCCCACATACTCAACGATGACTTCGCGATCGATTGAACCATTTACATACGAAACTAATTCCCTTTGTCTCGCGATACTATACTTATCCGAGGTTTGATCGTCGGTATCTCCATACCTAGTTCTACCTCGTTACTGATAAGTACTCTTTACTCGTTCCGTGATATGTCATCCCTTGTGACCTAGTCACATGCTTGCAAGCTAACTAGATGACATTCCACCGAGAGGCCCCAGAGCATATCTATCCGTCATATGGATGGACAAATCCCAATCTTGGTTCATGCGCTTCAACACATACTTTCAGAATACCCAATGACACTTTTATAACCACCCAGTTACGAAGCGGCGTTTGATGTCATCAAAGCATTCATCCGGTGATGGTGATTAACATAACCTCATGGTCGAAGGAATAGGTTACTATGTGATTGAAAGCTTACAGCAATACGAACTTAATGACTTGATCTTATGCTACGCTTACTATGGGTGTGTGTCCATCACATCATTCTCCTAATGATATGACCTTGTTATTAATCACATCCTAATGTCCATGATCAGGAAACCATGATCATCAATTAATCAACAAGCTAGTTCAACAAGAGGCTTACTAGGGACTCTTATATGTTTACAAAACACACATGTATCAGTGTTTCCTAATAATACAATTATAGCATGGGATGTAAACATTCATCATAAACACAAAGATATAATAATAATCACTTTTATTATTGCCTCTTGGGCATATCTCCAACAGTGTAAGCATAGACGTGGACCTAGCATCCCTGCACCCCGGGGCAGCCGCCTAGCCGATCAGGCCCGCCGATTGCGCAAAGCTTGTCCCGAATTTGCCAAAATGAAGCTCGTTTTCCCATGCTTCTATAAGTTTCTCTGTAGGCCACTTGTGTAAGCATGCACGATCAAGCAACTTTGCAACACACGTGTCGGTAGAAAAGCATTAGGTTTCAACGCACCACATAGTTTAGGGATTTAGAATAGCTACATTGTGGAGCTCTAGCCAAATTGCATGGTAAAGCCATATTCAGATTTTTGTCAGATTTAGCTATAGCAACATTGTGTCTCGTTTGTCCTCACTGTTGCCCTCCCGATATTCTGAAGCCCTCACATGCGCTCGAAGGGGGTGCCGTCTGGTCAAAGGCTTGGCCGTTACGTGTGCCAAGACACCTAAAGTGGAAGCTTTTTTTCTTATTTGGCCTTTTTAAGAGCGCCTTTTCCCCTCTCTCTAACAGTTGTGTTTTTTTTGCCCAAAAAGGTAGGGAATCTAGAGAAGCTTCTCTCTTCATTCATTGTTCCTTTTGCGATCGTTTTTCCCCAATCTGGTAGCAAATCTAGAGCAGCAAAACAAACCAGCACCATAAATAAATTCAATAAACAGAGCAGATGTAGATAAAGCAGCTAATATAGGTTATATAGTACGGTACTTAACGAGGTTCGACAATTAGGCTACTCAGCAGCAGCAGCAGCGGACTGCTTCAACACAGACAAGACAAAAGAAGCTGCTTTACAGCAGTAGCAGTAGCAGCAGCTGATCAGTGGCCCCTCGTGGCCTCTGCCAGGAGGGCATCCGCCTCCTCCCTCTGGCACCTCCTCCACTTCTTGCTGCCAGCCCCTTGACCTTGGGCGCCTTGGGTCTGATCGGGGGCATGCGACCCTCCTCGATAGCCACCTTCTGGAGATTGCGGAGGTGAAGACCGAGCGCCTGGTGCTTGGCCCTGAAGCCATGGACGTTCACGGACTTGCCGTAGGTCCTCATGTCCTCGGCATGCTTCACGAGGGAGTTGAAGTCCGTGGCATGGAGCCTCCTGGTGGCGCAAAAGGGGCACCTGTAGACATCGCCGACAAAGAAGTTTTCATACTAGCCAGACTTCAGCCTCCTCAGCACCTGACGAGTCTTGGTGTCCTTGGACTCGTCGTCGCTGTGGAGGTCGCTGCTATCCTCCTGTTGGAAGAAAACATTAGAGTGAAATAAGGACATGGTTGAGATACTTTGCTTATCGGGATTGATTTTTTGCATAAATTAATAGAATGAGATCTCCCGATTATTCCCCAAATCTCAAACCAAAATGAATACTAATCCCTTCTGGAGGTTGTGGAAGTGAAAACCCTGGTTACCTCAGACCATGGGTCGGCGATGCTGGTGTCATAGGGGTTCTCCGGCCTTATGTAGATAACCTTCTCGTAGGGGTCCCAGCCGAGCGGGATCTGTCCGAGACCGGTGGGGGCCTCCTCGCCGGTGGCCACGGCGGATGCGGGGACGGGGACAGGGGGCTCCTCGCCGGTAGCCTTGGAAGCGCCGATGGCCACCACGCCGATCTTCTCCATCACCGGCGTGGTTGGGGTTTTGTTGGGCGTTTGCAGAAGGTTATGGGACAGTGGAGACGGTTGAGTGAGCGAGTGCATGATGAGTGGGAGTGCGGAGGCCTCTATTAAAGGAGAAGGGAAGCAACGTTTCGTTGCACTACCGTGCACCGCGTACGCTAATGCACCGTGCACGGCCACACGTGTCCGCTACCGCCCCGTGCACCGCACACGTGTACCGTGAGTCACGTTTTTTTCCCTCGTGTCTAACCATGGCGATTCAGTTGCACTCAGTTTTTCCTACCAGCCGTTGATCCTCTGTGATCTAGCGGATAGGATAACCCTTATATCTGTCGGGGGCACCCCTCTATCCATGCAAAATAACGAGTATGCCACCGGAACTTTAACTCCATAAATAGATGAACTTTAATATATTTTGAAGGGTACGCAAATAGAAATCCCCATATTATAAGGGTCTAGATATGGTAAGAGAACTACAAATATTATTAGTGGCCGGGCCAGCATAGTGACAGGGTTGGTCGGCTAGGAGTTGTTGATTACTAAGTAAGGGAACACTAGGCCGGTCTTGACATACTCCCTCAAGAACTCACCATAAGCAGCGTGCTTAGCCTTGGTCGCCGACTTGTGTTTACTAGACGGGCTTTTACCGATGCCAACCGCATGCGGAATCAAGCTGGCAATCCTCGGGTTTACTCCTTTCTTACAGAAAGGGCACTTGAGCTCCCCAAATCAGTGCGGAAAGGGATTATCCCGCTCTTGAGCTTCTTCATGACATGGCGGCTCTTGTTGTCCCTGGTCTCCTTGTCAGAGTCCATCTCACTTTAATACACCTGTAATGTATGGAATACAAACCGAAATGATCAAAATAATAAATATATATTCCTTCCACCATTCCAAGTTACTTTCGATGCAATAACATGTCTATACAGGTTCAGCAGTTCACTACGGCCATCTCCCCAGCTCGCTCCTAAATTAATGTGGTTTGTGTTCTTGGTAACTTATTAATAAATAAATAAATAATGTGGATTCATTCAAAACAGACTAGATCTCTCCATGTACCGGTTTGTACGTTGCATCTAATCATTAGGACTAGATTTTTTTATGACGCCAGGATAGATTAAGCTCGAGCAGAAAATATGAAACATGTAGAAATAGATGTACCTCCGGATATGAGAGCGGAGCGTGTTCGTCGAACTCCACGCCCTCATCGGCGCCTCCAAAGTCGTCAGCACCGGCGAGCACATGGTCCCCCAAGGGGTTGAACTGCACGTCCTCCTCGGCTTGTGCTGCGTGATGCTCCTCCAGATCTGCCACGTGAAGCACCACCCCGGCGGTGATGCCCGGACACTAACCCCCACGCACTAGTTTCATGGAGAAGCTTCGTGCAAGTACGTTCAAGATTGTGGGGTTTTGCTGGATAGGGAAGAGAGAGTAGTGGATGAGTGCGAATGGAGGACCCGATAGGTTGGGTTTTTAATGCGGGGATGTTTAGGCCTCCTCGAGGGCCCCGGTTGGCAGCTCTTCCGGCTGCGGCTGCCGCGTGGAAGGTTCATGTGGTGGGGGCTTGTCGGAAGTGAGAGTACAGGCGCGCTGCATAGTCAAAATGGTATAGCCCGTGGTCCGTGGATGACCAGTTGCCGTGTAGTAGACTTGTAGCCTTTGTAGACTAGATTAAACATGACATGACCACTCGACGATTTTTTCCATGGATGGCATCGTGTTCCTTCTTGTAGAAGTCTCGTTGAGGGAGACGTCTATGCTATCTCGCGCTGTCCTGTGAAGGGCACAATGTGTGCAACGAGCCTCATTGGATCACACAGGATCAACCGTTGGTGCGCACGATCCGCGTGACAACTGCGACAACCAATCAGGGCGTAGCAGATAGAGTGGGCACAGGTTTGGGCTTCTACGAAAGAGAGAGGGGGGGAAACTGGGTAGTATCAAAAAACCAAGGGCAAAGCTGAGTAGTATAAAAATATAAAGTGGGTATCTTTTACAATGAAATGCATCGTGTCATACACCAAATTATGCCAAGATAGATCCACTAGAGTTCATTGCATGTGTGTTCTTTCCACAAACCACATATGTATCCACAAGAGTCATTGCATGTGTGTTCCTGTCATGAACCACATTTGGATCAACCAGTGTCATTGCATGTGTGTTCTTTTCACAAACCACAAATGGATCAACCAATGGCATTGCATGTGTGTTCTTTTCACAAACCAAACATGGATCAACCAGTGTTCACTACATGTGTGTTCTTTCCACAAACCACTTATGGATCAATTAGTGGTCATTGCATGTGTGTTCTTTTCCACAGACCACATATGGATCCATATGTGTTCTTAAACTAAAACCAGCATTAGAGTCACTTCATGTGTGTTCTTTCCACAAACCACTTATGGATCAACCAGTGTTCATTGCATGTGTGTTCTTTCTAGAAACCACTTATGGATCCACCTGTGTTCATTGCATGTGTGTTCTTTTCCACAAACCACATATGGATCAACTAGTGGTCATTGCATGTGTGTTCTTTTCACAAACCACATGTGGACCCACTAGAGTCATTGCATGTGTGTTCTTATACTAAAACACACACTAGACTTATTGCATGTGTGTTCTTTTCCACAAACCACTTATGGATCCATTAGAGTCATTGCATGTGTGTTATTTCCACAAACCACACATGGATCAACCTATAGAGTCATTGCATGTGTGTTATTTACACAAACCACACATGGATCAACCACTAGAGTCATTGCATGTGTGTTCTTTCCACAGACCACACATGGATCAACCAGTGTCATTGCGTGTGAGTTCTTTCCAAAAATCACATATGGACCCACTAGAGTCATTGCTTGTGTGTTCTTATACTAAAACCAGCACTAGAGTCATTGCATGTGTGTTCTTTACACGATCCACTTATGGATCCACTAGTGTCATTGGATGTGTGTTCTTTCCACAAATCACATATGGACCCACTAGAGTCATTACATGTGTGTTCTTATACTAAAACCAAAACTAGAGTCATTGCATGTGTGTTCTTTCCACAAACCACACATAGATCAACCAGTGGCATTGCATGTGTGTTCTTTTCAAAAACCACACATGGATCAACCAGTGTCATTGCATGTGTGTTCTTTCCACAAACCACATATGGATCAACTAGTGGTCATTGCATGTGTGTTCTTTTCCACAAACCACTTATGGATCCACCAGTGTTCATTGCAAGTGTGTTCTTTTCCACAAACCACATATGGATCAACCTGTGGTCATTGCATGTGTGTTCTTTTCCACAAACCACTTATGGACCCACTAGAGTCATTGTATGTGTGTTCTTATACTATTACTAGCATTAGAGTAATTGCATGTGTGTTCTTTCCACAAACCACATATGGATCAACCAGTGGTCATTGCATGTGTGTTCTTTTCCAAAAACCACATATGGATCCATTAGAGTCATTGCATGTGTGTTATTTCCACAAACTACACATAGATCAACCACTAGAGTCATTGCATGTGTGTTCTTTCCACAAACCACACATGGATCAACCACTAGGGTCATTGCATGTGTGTTCTTTCCACTAACTACACATGGATCAACCAGTGTCATTGCATGTGTGTTCTTTCCACAAATCACATATGGACCCACTAGAGTCATTGCTTGTGTGTTCTTATAATAAAACCAACACTAGAGTCATTGCATGTGTGTTCTTTCCACAAACCACTCATGGATCCACCAGTGTTCATTGCATGTGTGTTCTTTCCGCAAACCACTTATGGATCAACCGGTGGTCATTGCATGTGTGTACTTATACTAAAACCAGCACTAGAGTCATTGCATGTGTGTTCTTTCCACAAACCACTTATGGATCCAGTAGTGTTCATTGCATGTGTGTTCTTTTCCACAAACCACATATGGATCAACTAGTGGTCATTGCATGTGTGTTCTTTGGCACAAACCACTTATGGATCCATTAGGGTCATTGCATGTATGTTATTTCCACAAACCACACATGGATCAACCACTAGAGTCATTGCATGTGTGTTATTTCCACAAACCACACATGGATCAACCACTAGAGTCATTGCATGTGTGTTCTTTCCACAAACCACACATGGATCAACTAGTGTCATTGCATGTGTGTTCTTTCCACAAATTACATATGGACCCACCAGAGTCATTGCTTGTGTGTTCTTATACTAAAACGAGCACTAGAGTCATTGCATGTGTGTTCTTTCCACAAACTACTTATGGATCCACTAGTGTCATTGCATGTGTGTTCTTTCCACAAATCACATATGGACCCACTAGAGTCATTGCTTGTGTGTTCTTATACTAAAACTAGCACTAGAGTCATTCCATGTGTGTTCTTTTCACAAACCACACATGGATCAACTAGTGGCATTGCATGTGTGTTCTTTTCACAAACCACAGATGGATCAACCAGTGTCATTGCATGTGTGTTCTTTCCACAAACCACATATGGATCAACCAGTGGTCACTGCATGTGTGTTCTTTTCCACAAACCACTTATGGATCCACCCGTGTTCATTTCAAGTGTGTTTTTTTTCCACAAACCACATATGGATTAACTAGTGGTCAGTGCATGTGTGTTCTTTTCCACAAACCACTTATGGATCCATTAGAGTCATTGCATGTGTGTTATTCCACAAACCACACATGGATCAACCACTAGAGTCATTGTATGTGTTTATTTCCACAAACCACACATGGATCAACCACTAGAGTCATTGCACGTGTGTTCTTTCCACAAACCACACATGGATCAACCAGTGTCATTGCATGTGAGTTCTTTCCACAAATCACATATGGACCCACTAGAGTCATTGCTTGTGTGTTCTTATACTAAAACCAGCCCTAGAGTCATTGCATGTGTGTTCTTTACACAAACCACTCATGGATCCACCAGTGTTCATTGCATGTGTGTTCTTTTCCACAAACCACATATGGATCAACCAGTGGTCAGTGCATGTGTGTTCTTTTCCACAAACCACTTATGGATCCATTAGAGTCATTGCATGTGTGTTATTTCCACAAAGCACACATGGATCAACCACTAGAGTCATTGTATGTGTGTTATTTCCACAAACCACACATGGATCAACCACTAGAGTCATTGCATGTGTGTTCTTTCCACAAACCACACATGGATCAACCAGTGTCATTGCATGTGAGTTCTTTCCACAAATCACATATGGACCCACTAGAGTCATTGCTTGGGTGTTCTTATACTAAAACCAACCCTAGAGTTATTGGATGTGTGTTCTTTACACAAACCACTTATGGATCCACTAGTATCATTGCATGTGTGTTCTTTCCGCAAATCACATATGGACCCACTAGAGTCATTGCTTGTGTGTTCTTATACTAAAACTAGCACTAGAGTCATTGCATGTGTGTTCTTTCCACAAACCACACATGGATCAACCAGTGGCATTGCATGTGTCTTCTTTTCACAAACCACACATGGATCAACCAGTGTCATTGCATGTGTGTTCTTTCCACAAACCACATATGGATCAACCAGTTGTCATTGCATGTATTCTTTTCCACAAACCACTTATGGATCCACCAGTGTTCATTGCAAATGTGTTCTTTTCCACAAACCACATATGGATCAACCTGTGGTCATTGCATGTGTGTTCTTTTCCACAAACCACTTATGGACCCACTAGAGTCATTGTATGTGTGTTCTTATACTATTACTAGCATTGGAGTCATTGCATGTGTGTTCTTTCCACAAACCACATATGGATCAACCAGTGGTCATTGCATGTGTGTTCTTTTCCACAAACCACATATGGATCCATTAGAGTCATTGCATGTGTGTTCTTTCCACAAACCACACATGGATCAACCACTAGAGTCATTGCATGTGTGTTCTTTCCACAAACCACACATGGATCAACCACTAGAGTCATTGCATGTGTGTTCTTTCCACTAACTACACATGGATCAACCAGTGTCATTGCATGTGTGTTCTTTCCACAAATCACATATGGACCCACTAGAGTCATTGCTTGCGTGTTCTTATAATAAAACCAGCACTAGATTCATTGCATGTGTGTTCGTTCCACAAACCACTCATGGATCCACCAGTGTTCGTTGCATGTGTGTTCTTTCCACAAACCACTTATGGATCAACCGGTGGTCATTGCATGTGTGTACTTATACTAAAACCAGCACTAGAGTCATTGCATGCATGTTCTTTCCACAAACCACTTATGGATCCACCAGTGTTCATTGCATGTGCGTTCTTTTCCACAAACCATATATGGATCAACCAGTGGTCATTGCATGTGTTATCTTTTCCACAAACCACTTATGGATCCATTAGAGTCATTGCATGTATGTTATTTCCACAAACCACACATGGATCAACCACTAGAGTCATTGCATGTGTGTTATTTCCACAAACCACACATGGATCAACCACTATAGTCATTGCATGTGTGTTCTTTCCACAAACCACACATGGATCAACCAGTGTCATTGCATGTGTGTTCTTTTCACAAATCACATATGGACCCACTAGAGTCATTGCTTGTGTGTTCTTATACTAAAACCAGCACTAGAGTCATTGCATGTGTGTTCTTTCCACAAACCACTTATGGATCCACTAGTGTCATTGCAAGTGTGTTCTTTCCGCAAATCACATATGGACCCACTAGAGTCATTGCTTGTGTGTTCTTATACTAAAACCAAAACTAGAGTCATTACATGTGTGTTCTTTCCACAAACCACACATAGATCAACCAGTGGCATTGCATGTGTGTTCTTTTCAAAAACCACACATGGATCAACCAGTGTGATTGCATGTGTGTTCTTTCCACAAACCACATATGGATCAACTAGTGGTCATTGCATGTGTGTTCTTTTCCACAAACCACTTATGGATCCACCAGTGTTCATTGCAAGTGTGTTCTTTTCCACAAACCACTCATGGATCCACCAGTGTTCGTTGCATGTGTGTTCTTTCCACAAACAACTTATGGATCAACCGGTGGTCATTGCATGTGTGTACTTATACTAAAACCAGCACTAGAGTCATTGCATGCATGTTCTTTCCACAAACCACTTATGGATCCACCAGTGTTCATTGCATGTGCGTTCTTTTCCACAAACCACATATGGATCAACCAGTGGTCATTATGTGTTATCTTTTCCACAAACCACTTATGGATCCATTAGAGTCATTGCATGTATGTTATTTCCACAAACCACACATGGATCAACCACTAGAGTCATTGCATGTGTGTTATTTCCACAAACCACACATGGATCAACCACTATAGTCATTGCATGTGTGTTCTTTCCAGAAACCACACATGGATCAACCAGTGTCATTGCATGTGAGTTCTTTCCACAAATCACATATGGACCCACTAGAGTCATTGCTTGGGTGTTCTTATACTAAAACCAGCACTAGAGTCATTGCATGTGTGTTCTTTCCACAAACCACTTATGGATCCACTAGTGTCATTGCATCTGTGTTCTTTCCACAAATCACATATGGACCCACTAGAGTCATTGCTTGTGTGTTCTTATACTAAAACTAGCACTAGAGTCATTGCATGTGTGTTCTTTACACGATCCACTTATGGATCCACTAGTGTCATTGGATGTGTGTTCTTCCCACAAACCACACATGGATCAACCAGTGGCATTGCATGTGTCTTCTTTTCACAAACCACACATGGATCAACCAGTGTCATTGCATGTGTGTTCTTTCCACAAACCACATATGGATCAACCAGTTGTCATTGCATGTATTCTTTTCCACAAACCACTTATGGATCCACCAGTGTTCATTGCAAATGTGTTCTTTTCCACAAACCACATATGGATCAACCTGTGGTCATTGCATGTGTGTTCTTTTCCACAAACCACTTATGGACCCACTAGAGTCATTGTATGTGTGTTCTTATACTATTACTAGCATTAGAGTCATTGCATGTGTGTTCTTTCCACAAACCACATATGGATCAACCAATGGTCATTGCATGTGTGTTCTTTGCCACAAACCACATATGGATCCATTAGAGTCATTGCATGTGTGTTCTTTCCACAAAGCACACATGGATCAACCACTAGAGTCATTGCATGTGTGTTCTTTCCACAAACCACACATGGATCAACCACTAGAGTCATTGCATGTGTGTTCTTTCCACTAACTACACATGGATCAACCAGTGTCATTGCATGTGTGTTCTTTCCACAAATCACATATGGACCCACTAGAGTCATTGCTTGCGTGTTCTTATAATAAAACCAGCACTATATTCATTGCATGTGTGTTCTTTCCACAAACCACTCATGGATCCACCAGTGTTCGTTGCATGTGTGTTCTTTCCACAAACAACTTATGGATCAACCGGTGGTCATTGCATGTGTGTACTTATACTAAAACCAGCACTAGAGTCATTGCATGCATGTTCTTTCCACAAACCACTTATGGATCCACCAGTGTTCATTGCATGTGCGTTCTTTTCCACAAACCACATATGGATCAAGCAGTGGTCATTATGTGTTATCTTTTCCACAAACCACTTATGGATCCATTAGAGTCATTGCATGTATGTTATTTCCACAAACCACACATGGATCAACCACTAGAGTCATTGCATGTGTGTTATTTCCACAAACCACACATGGATCAACCACTATAGTCATTGCATGTGTGTTCTTTCCACAAACCACACATGGATCAACCAGTGTCATTGCATGTGTGTTCTTTTCACAAATCACATATGGACCCACTAGAGTCATTGCTTGTGTGTTCTTATACTAAAACCAGCACTAGAGTCATTGCATGTGTGTTCTTTCCACAAACCACTTATGGATCCACTAGTGTCATTGCATGTGTGTTCTTTCCACAAATCACATATGGACCCACTAGAGTCATTGCTTGTGTGTTCTTATACTAAAACTAGCACTAGAGTCATTGCATGTGTGTTCTTTCCACAAACCACACATGGATCAACCAGTGGCATTGCATGTGTCTTCTTTTCACAAACCACACATGGATCAACCAGTGTCATTGCATGTGTGTTCTTTCCACAAACCACATATGGATCAACCAGTTGTCATTGCATGTATTCTTTTCCACAAACCACTTATGGATCCACCAGTGTTCATTGCAAATGTGTTCTTTTCCACAAACCACATATGGATCAACTAGTGGTCACTGCATGTGTGTTCTTTTCCACAAACCACTTATGGACCCACTAGAGTCATTGTATGTGTGTTCTTATACTAAAACTAGCACTAGAGTCATTGCACGTGTGTTCTTTCCACAAACCACACATGGATCAACTAGAGTCATTGCATGTGTGTTCTTTTCACAAACCACACATGGATCAACCAGTGTCATTGCATGTGTGTTCTTTGCACAAACCACACATGGATTATCAGTGGCATTGCATGTCTGTACTTTTCCACAAACCACATATATATGGATCCATAAGAGTCATTGCATGTGTGTTCTTTCCAGAAACCACACATGGATCAACCACTAGAGTCATTGCATGTGTGTTCTTTCCACAAACCACACATGGATCAACCACTAGAGTCATTACATGTGTGTTCTTTCCACAAACCACTTATGGATCCACCAGTGTTCATTGCATTTGTGTTCTTTTCACAAACCACTTATGGATCCACTAGAGTCATTGCTTGTGTGCTCTTGTACTAAAACCATCATTAGAGTCATTGCATGTGTATTCTTTCCACAAACCACTTATGGATCAACTAGTGTTCATTCCATGTGTGTTCTTTTCACAAACCACACATGGATCAACCAGTGTCATTGCATGTGTGTTCTTTCCACAAACCACATATGGATCAACCAGTTGTCATTGCATGTGTGTTCTTTTCCACAAACCACATATGGATCCATTAGAGTCATTGCATATGTGTTCTTTCCACAAACCACACATGGATCTACCACTAGAGTCATTGCATGTGTGTTCTTTCCACAAACCACACATGGATCAACCACTAGAGTCATTCCATGTGTGTTCTTTCCCCAAACCACACATGGATCAAACAGTGTCATTGCATGTGTGTTCTTTCCACAAATAACATATGGACCCACTAGAGTCACTTCTTGTGTGTTCTTATACTAAAACCAGCAGTAGAGTCATTGCATGTGTGTTCTTTCCACAAACCACTCATGGATCCACCAGTGTTCATTGCATGTGTGTTCTTTCCACAAACCACTTATGGATCAACCAGTGGTCATTGCATGTGTGTTATTATACTAAAACCAGCACAAGAGTCATTGCATGTGTGTTCTTTCCACAAACCACTTATGGATCCAGCAGTATTCATTGCATGTGTGTTCTTTTCACAAACCATTTATGGATCCACTAGAGTCATTGCTTGTGTGTTCTTATACAAAAACCATCATTAGAGTCATTGCATGTGTGTTCTTTCCACAAACCACTTATGGATCAACTAGTGTTCATTGCATGTGTGCTCTTTTCACAAACCACACATGGATCAACCAGTGTTATTGCATGTGTGTTCTTTCTGCAAACCACATATGGATCAACCAGTGGTCATTGCATGTGTGTTCTTTTCCACAAACCACATATGGATCGATTAGAGTCATTGCATGTGTGTTCTTTCCACAAACCACACATGGATCAACCACTAGAGTCACTGCATGTGTGTTCTTTCCACAAACCACACATGGATCAACCACTAGAGTCATTCATGTGTGTTCTTTCCACAAACAACACATGGATCAAACAGTGTCATTGCATGTATGTTCTTTCCACAAATCAAATATGGACCCACTAGAGTCATTTCTTGTGTGTTCTTATACTAAAACCAGCACTAGAGTCATTGCATGTGTGTTCTTTCCACAAACCACTTATGGATCCACTAGTGTCATTGCATGTGTGTTCTTTCCACAAACCACCTATGGACTAACCAGAGTCATTGCATGTGTGTTCTTTTCCACAAACCACATATGGATCAACCAGTAGTCATTGCATGTGTGTTCTTTTCCACAAACCACTTATGGATCCATTAGAGTCATTGCATGTGTGTTATTTCCACAAACCACACATGGATCAACCACTAGTCATTGCATGTGTGTTATTTCCATAAACCACACATGGATCAACCACTAGAGTCATTGCATGTGTGTTCTTATACTAAAACCACAGATGGATCAACCAGTGTCATTGCATGTGTGTTCTTTCCACAAATCACATATGGATCCATTAGAGTCATTGCATGTTTGTTCTTATACTAAAACTAGCACTGCCCCCCCCAATGGATCCACCGTTAGACCGAGTCTTCTAGAAGGCACACCATAACACAGTCGTTCTGCTTGACGATTGTTACATACCGTTCGATTGGGGCGCTTGGACGATTGGGATGGTCTTCGGGAGAGAGATCCTCGAGTAGGTTGTTCTACGGCATGATTGGCCACGCTTGCTCTGGACAAACTGGCATGTTGCGAGTGTCACGACTCATGAGTTCAGTGGGCCATATCCTAGTGTCACGTCCCCGTTACTTCTCTTCCTCCCCGTACTTCTCTTTCTTCCCCTCGAAGCCACTTTCCCCACTTCACTTCCATCCTGCCGTAGCCGCAAGCCGACGACATCCGCCAATTCTTGGGTCGCTACCTTCATGCTAAGAAATCATTTTACAGGCTTTTGAACTTATCCTACATATTACTGCTATTCGCCAATCTAACTGCTAATCTTTTTTTCGATTTCTCGACGAACTTCAGATGTGGCAGATGCTGCAGCCCAAGAATCTGGAGATCCTCGCACGCAACTTCGCAGTGGCGTTCCCGCTCGTGTGCTCCCACCCAGGATGCTTTCGCCGTTACTCCTACCACGAGCTCCTGCTCCACGAGCTCGCGTGCCCGCACGGCGCGTGCTCCTGCATGGAGCCGGACTGCAACTACACCGGCCCACCGGCAGACCTCGTCGTCCACCTTGCAGACGGGAACTTGTTTGAAGTGATTAGGATCTCGTACGGGCAAGCCCAACTTCTCCAAGATTAGGTTTCGTTCACTGACTCGGCACGCTGTCGGCTAATTTTCCAGGGGGGACGGCTCTATTTTCGTCCGGACCATCACCACCGGTGTTCCGGGAACCAGAGCCGGGCCCACCGTCGTGTGTGCCATATGCGTCAGGTCGGTCTCGTGCGCCTGGCCCGTATACACGGTGCGCATGTGGGCGAACGCCCAGCCCCCATCGTCGGATAGCATTATTTTGCTAGCCGAGGCGCCGAGGCGCCGAGCTGCTCGACGCCGCGGGAGGTGGAGTATGTGGACCTAAGGTCGATCTTATGCGTGCCATCTCAGTACCTTGTCGGTGCTAGACCGAATAGGCAGATGCATTTCTACATTTGTATTGAGAAGACCGACAGGGAAATGTAGTACTTCTGCTATCGTTACTGTTAGACTTAAGCGATGCTTCTCAGGTGCTTAGAGCATACGTGTTGTGCGAATGTACCCCGGTTGTAGTTTTCAGTACTCTTTAATAATTCGGCGAGTTATTATATTGGTCCAATCAGCTTGTTGTTGTCACGTTGCAAAGTCCGCTTGCTCTAGACAGACCGGCAATACCGTGTGCTCCTGCACCCGCATGTCAGTGTCACGTGTTCCGAGGGCCCACCTACCAGTGTCACGCCCCCTCCTCTTCCTTCCCCTCGAAGCCACTGTCCCAACTTCTCTTCCATCCTGCCACTCCTGTCTGATGGTTGTAATCTGATGATTTTCGTTGGATTGTTTACAAGTAATCTACATTGATAATGCAACATGCAAATGGCACAGACACAATTTCTAAAGTGGAAGCACTCACATGCTTCTATTGCACATATTTCTCAATAGAGCTCGACAAACCCATTACAATAATTGTACTCGCATTAAACACAACCGAAATTGCAACCATCCCAAACAACATCTAAACCCACATCACACCACTGTCGTCGGAGTCCACCTCGATTGGTGACACCGCCGTGCCCTTCCCAGCGACATCCACTCCCACATGTGGCTTGCCCTTCGCTAAGGAGGCAACAATGGTGTTCTGCGCAGCTTCGTCCCCGTCGTCCTCCACATCGGAATCGACAATGACGAAGGTGACGGGGTTGGCATGGACAGAGCGCCGTCGCGCCTAGCGGCTCCTGCTCGAGCTCGACGCCGCATCAGCCCTTCTACAGGTAGGAGGGGCCGAGCTCAGATACGTAGCATCATCGCTCCTCTCAAGAAACCATGGCCATTTGATACTACGATGGTAGGATCTTGGGGTGGATCCGCCGCGGCGAGCCCTACCGGAAGCGGTGGAGCGGATGGATCTGTCGGTGCGAGCCATGACAAGTTCCTAGGAGGGAGTAAGATTGTGGGCCAGGCGTGTCTGGTTCCTGAGCAAGGCCTCCCAGTGATATGTACGCGGGCAAGGTGCCAAAAAATTTCGTCCAATGCGCGCGAGAGGGCTTTTGAACCACGAAGGCGCGAGGTTTTTTTGAAAAGTGCACACGCTAGGTCCCCCACCTGTCAGCCAAATGTGGACGGTAGGGTTACGCCCGGGTCATTAAGTAGGGATAAATCACGCTTCACCACTACCCTGACATCCAAAGGCTCCTCTTTCCTCTGCCCTCGCTCCCCTCGCTCATGGCTCGCAGCTCGTGCAGTTCATCTCGGGCGGAATTAGGGTCGGCTCAACGCTTTCAGGCGGGTGCCCCCATCAGGTACCGGAGGGCGCCCTATGATTACTACCCCGATATGCTATGTTTCTGCGGTGAGAAGATGCCGAGATGGATTTCGTGGACCGACGAAAATACTGCAGGAAAATTCAGCAACTGCAGCATCAGAGCGGTAAGTTCCTACTGTAGGTACAATGGTAACCCGGATCCGGAAGCGTAATGTAATTCTTTTTTTTGTTTCCTTCGATCTACTACGCAGGAAGGGAGGGGGACTGGCTGTGACAAGTTTGTGTGGATCAAAAATCCACTGACAGGTTTTCACAGAGAGCTTGTTCATGATCTACGTGATGCTGTGTGGGACAAGAAAGAGGAGATTCGTGCGATGGAGCGAGAGATCCAGGAGCTTCGCCAGGTGCAGGGGAGGCAGGGGCAGGGAGGTGGTGAGACAGACGGGCTCAAGATTAGGCCAGATAGTGGACACAATTTCCTCATTATCTGGGCGTTATCTGTTGCATTTGCAGTTTATGTTGCCATGTCGTTGTCCAGCAGCTGAAATAAGTTGTTGCTTCGTGGAGTGTAGCAGCCAGCTTAAGAAATTGTTTTCCAGCCCAGAAACTTATCATAAGTGTAATGCCAATAGCAGGGATTTATTAAGCGCCTATAAATAAATCATGTTTGTGCCACTAACACCCATAGATTTTGGAGAGGATTTAACCGCTCAGCTATCGCGATTGTTCAGATAGTAGTGGCACAGTCACAATTTTGGATTCAACTAGTGGCATCGGCCGTATCAAATCCTAAAGTCGCGATACATTTTACTCCGAGTACGGGAGGCAGATTGTTTCTCCCGACAAGTTCAACGCACACAGCTCCAGAGTTTAACCAAACTACATATATAGGTTCAAGTTCAATACATCATTAGGCTGCTACACTGCTAGCCCTCTTTCTCTACTTGGGTGCCAACTTTCTTCCTCTTTCCTTCACGTCCACTGGCTTCTTCATCTCCTGCCTTCTTCCTCTTCCTGGGTGCCAATTTTCTTACCTTCACGTACCCCGCATCTCCGGGGCAAGGGAAGTCAAGCCAATCAGCACCAGAATCTTCTCCGGCATCATCACTCCACTCGTTTTGGTTTTCTTCCCGCAGAAAAATCACTGAGTCGGCTGTCTTTTTTCTTACCTTGCGCTTCCTGTAAAAAAACAGTACATGGATTACTACCTTATATTTACAGACTATAAACAATTTTTTGTGTGAATGTACCATATCATACCTAGGTTTGGGAGCATTAAGGGGACATCCAGCTACTCTATGGCCTATAAGATGGCAGGTCTTGCATCTATTTTTGCCCTCCTTTGTAGCAGAGAAAGCCAAACCCTTCTTTTCGAGAAAATTCTTAAACCTATTCACCTGGGGTATTCCTCTGCCCGTTTTTGTAACTAGCTAGCAAAGCTCGAAAGACAGTTGGACTTGTGGCCACTAAGATGGGTATGTACATGGCTCGACGGATCCAGCGTACGCACCTCTGAACTTTTCCATAGAGTAGTAGTCTGACAAATACTGATCCAAATGTGGTAGAGTTCTTTTCTTCACCAAGAAGACCAAGGTGTGGTCGCAAGGTTTCCCGGTATGGTGCCACTCTAAGCAGGTGCATTCTCGCAGCTGGATGTCCACAACATCCCTTTTGCCACTCTTGGACATATCGACCACCTCACAGCTTCTGCTGGTTGACGGGAGAACCTTAAGATGGGCAAGTCCTCGGCTTCTCTTGTGTAGTTGCTGTACAACTGGCGGTAACATATGTCCTCTAAGTCTCCTACCGATCTCTCTCTTTATATTTAATAGCTTCATGATCATACCATGTATGCTGTCCATCAAGATATGAACAGGACGCACTTTTATGTCCTTCACCAAGTTATTTAGGCATTCTGAAAGGTTATTGTTTATGTAATCAACTTTGATGTCAGGGTTGAATTGACTCCTCTTCCATAGCTACAAATGATGGATGGCTAAGTACTCTGGAAGTTCAGGGGCTTCGGCAAAAATCTTGCTCATGAAATATTCGCTGCTACTAGGTTTGTAAACTCTAGCAGCAGGAAACATGTAACGAAATACGCTGCCTGCATAGTGTGAGTACAAGTTGAGAATCATATGGGCATGGCATTCTCTACCTTCAGCTCATGGGAACACCTCCTTCACTGCATTCGTCAGCCCTTTGCATGCATCCGTGGATATAGCCAATGGATCCATGTGGCCTATTGATCTCCTAAGCTGCCTCATAAACCAGACCCAGTTTTCCCCCGTTTCTGTTTCAAACAGCCCGAATGCCACTGGGAACATCAAGTTGTGACCATCAAGTGTTGTGGCAGATGGCAGGCAGCCTTTCCATTTGCCAGTTAGGACAATGTTGTCTACACTCAGATACGGCCTATAGTCGTCCTTGAATCCCTGGATGCAAGGTTTAAGCGCCATGAAAAATCTTTTGAAATATATTTTACCATCTTCTGATTTGGTGTCAATCTCCACAACACTCCCCGGACACCTAGCTTGTACCTCCACCTTGAAGTTGTACAGCATCCTAAAGCTATTGGTCCAATCCCTGTGCAAGACCCCCAGAGCTTTCTCTTTACCTTTCCAAACCATGTAATACGGAAGGACAATGTTGTATTGAACCGAGGCTAGTCTGAATATTCTTTGCGGTCTCCTTAGGGTTATGTTTTAGTATGGACATAGATTGCATAGCCACCCACTCCGTATCAGCCATTGAGGATTTCAGTTTGCTGCCTGTCGGACACATGTGTGGAGGGCCCATTTTGTTCACCTGCAACACAGATTCATTTAAAAGATAAGCGGAGTCGACTAGTTTCCAGAAAGATATCGCACATCAATTGTAGTTATAGAGTGAAAAGAGAGAGAGAGAGAGTTCTAATGGTTTGCTGCATCCATTGCCCCAATACCCTAATTGCAGTCGACGCAGGTAAGGCTCTTGCTGTGATCCTCCATGGACAATGTACCTCGACCCGTCCATTCATCCGCGTTAACTTGCAAACGGCCTCATACCTCTCGGTAGAGTTCTTCAGTCGATAAACGTCGAACTCCCCCTTGATACAAAAATGCCGGAACGACATCCTGAACTCATGCATGCTCCTGAACTCGGTGCCGACCGAAATTATAGGATACTCGTGGTCATGTTTCATTTCTTCTACTTCAACACCCAAATCATCGACTGGAATACCAGCCTCATCGTTAAGTTCCTCGTCTATTTCATCATCACCAGATTCTTGGTCCTCTACAGTGCCTTCTTCTTCATCTGATACAGAATCTTCACCATCGTCTCTAATGCCTAGTACTGCACACATCATATTGACTCCCATGGGTGGGGCTGCACCATCGTCTCCACCCGGATGGACAGGAACATTGCCCCAATCCACCTCACCGACAACTCTGTTTTCTCCAAGACACTCGGTTGGTTCTACTGCAACCACATGGGGTGGTCTTACGTTTGCACGCATCCCAGGTACTTCAGTGGACAAACAGCAATCAGAATCAATTTCATCTTGAGTGTACATAACCCTCTTGCTCTTCCTATGTACATCCTCCTTCCTGATGTAATCTTTCCTGATGGTATCAGTAGGGCTTGACATCCGTGTTCCATTCCCCATCGAACTAGGCTTTTTGCTGCCGCTCTTGGGAGTGATCTCCTTACTGCCTCCCCTCATGGGTGTTGGCTCCAGGGTGCTGGCATTATTGCCTGACCTCTGCGGCGTGTTCTTCTTCGAATTAGCCCTTTTGCTGCTACTATTAGGCTTGTTCTCCTTCGTGCTGGCATTATTGCCTGACCCCATCGGTGTGTTCCGCGCCAAATTAGCCCTTTTGCTGCTACTATTGGGCGTCTTCTCCTTCGTGCTGGCATTATAGCCTGACCTCAGCGGCGTGTTCCGCTCCAAATTATCCCTTTTGCGGCTACTATTGGGCGTGTTCTCCTTCGTGCTGGCATAATTCCCTGACAGCGGCGTGTTCCGCTCCAAATTAGTATTTTTTCTGCTCCCACTGGGTGTGGTAGCCTCCGTGCTGGCCATCTTCGCCTCTTTTCTACCACTCCTGGGAGTGTTCACTACCGTGCTAGCCCTCTTATCATTTTTGCTGCTACTGTTCGGTGTGGCATTTTGACTGGATCTCAGGGGTGTACTCTGCGGCGTGGTGCCTTTTGTCGTGCGACTCTTGGGCGTCCTCTTCTCTGGCGTGGTCTCCTTGGTGACGTTCTTCTTCGGGGTGCCCTTTCTAGGGATGCTCTTCCCGCTCCTCGTTATGAAGCTCCTCTGTAAGACTCTCCTCTGTTCGAAGCTACCCTCAGTCGCACCAGCCCCAGTGATGCCATGGATCAGGTGTCGCATGCCTTCTAAAAGTCCATCATCTCTATTGTCGAGTTCCAATTCCTCTCCAACCGTGAGCACTACCAAGTGTAAGTAACACTACTAGGAAACAGCTCTTCTGTGGCGCACCTTTTTTCACCATTCGTGGCACATATGTTAGTCGCCACTGATACGTCACCACTAATAACTAACTTCAGTGGCACATTTCAAAATGCACCACAGAAGTCTCAAAATTCAGTGGCGCATATGGCCAATATGCTCCACAGAAGTTGTTTTCCAAAATTCAAAAAAAAGGTGGGCCAGATCTCAAACTTCTGTGGCGCATATGGCCAATATGCACCATAGAAGTTTTTTTAAAATTTCAAAAAAAAAACGGGCCAGATCTAGATCTAGCCGGAGTTGGTGGTGGTGGTGGTGGTGGTGGTGGTGGCTGGTGGTGGTGGTGGTGGTGGTGGCTGGTGGTTGTGGTGGTGGTGGTGGTGGTGGTGGTGGTGGCTGGAGGAGGGCTAGGAGGAGGTTGCCGGAGTTGGTGGATGAGGAGGAGGAGGAGGTTGCCGGAGTTGGCGGTGGAGGAGGAGGTTGCCTGAGTTGGTGGTGGTGGAGGAGGAGGAGGAGGTCGCCGAAGTTGGTGGTGGAAGAGGAGGAGAAGGAGGTCGCCGAAGTGGTGGTGGAGGAGGAGGAGGAGGTCACCGGAGTTGGTGGTGGAGGAGGTGGTGGTGGTCGCCGGAGTTAGTCGCCCGAGTTGGTGGTGGTGGAGGAGGAGGATGAGGAGGAGAAGTGGGGAGGGGAGAAGTGTGGAGGGGAGAAGTGTGGAGGGGAGCAGAAGTGGGGAGGGGAGAAGAAGTGGGGAATGGGAAGAAAAAGGAAAAAAGGGAGGGAGAAGGGCGCCGGCTGAAGTGCCAAACTTCTGTGGCGCATATTTTCTAGTGCGCCACTGATATATATCTGTGGCGCATATTTTCACATATGCGCCACTGAATATCTTGTCTATCTATAGGCTGTTTCCTAGTAGTGTAAACGTCACCTCTATAATGTTTCCTTGTAAACGGTACGACTAAATCCCTGGTATCTTTCACTTCGATAGCCTTTTTGCTCCTATAACCATAATATAACAAACGTGCTTCCTGGGAGGACCCCCACAGTACCTTCACACGTAATGATGCCATCAGGTCAGATAACTCTACCACTTCAGGATCGTATCTACCAAGGATTACATCAAACTCGTCATAGAATTTTTCGGTGCCATCATCTAGTTTTGCAGTATAATCCGCGACACCAATACGAACGATTACTTTGCCATCATCAGGTTCTTCAGGATAGAAACCTCCGAGAGGTTCGAGAGATGGAGCGGCACCATCAGACCTAGCCCTAATGCCACCGCCGCCATCACCAGTGTCATCGTTAGCTGGATCAACCTCGGTGGAAGTACCAGGACCAGGAGCAAGGCGAGGGCCCTTAGCAGCAGGAGCTACATTACATGGTGGACAGGCAGGGCCTCTTCTAACGGCAGCCACAATAGGATTAGCTGCTGCCATGCCACATCGACGATCAGGAGCAGTTCCCACAACAGCAGTGTTTAGAGTGCTAGCAGAGTCCAAACCATGAGATGGCTTCAGACCAGCAGCTCGCTAAACCCGAGCACGGGTTCGAGGAGGAGACAAGGCATCAGTCTTTGCAACAACAATGGGGCAGCCTCCGGAAGCCTTAGTTTGCTCAACAGCGGCAGGGATTGGGTCAACAGCGTCTAGATCAATAACAACACGAGGACGACCAGTACCAGCAGATTCCAGAGCACAGGTTCGCACAACTTGAGGATGGTTTCGAGGAGGAGCACACAAGGCAGCGGTCTTGAGGATGGTTTCGAGGACGACCAGTACCAGCTGACTGTCACACGCTATAGGAACCTTGAAGCCTCGTTCATCAACGATGATGAACCGTGTAGTCTACTCTGGCCTCATTTCAGCAAGTTCACGCACAGCAGCAACCAAACCAGGGACAGTGCATAACTGAACAGGCGCTACTTCCATCTTCAGATTCTGAGCTTGTTTCCACGTGCCCTTCCCATGTGCTAATTTAATGAGGTAGCCGCAGATGGCCACCAGAACCGTGTATTTGAGTTCAGCGGAGATCCTAGTTGACAGAAAATTGGAGACAAAAGATAAGAATTGTTTGTCAGCGTCGTGCTAGCAAACAATTCTATGTTCGATATATCTCTATAATGCCAATAGCCAGCTAGCAGTTATAGGTAGTGCGAATAGCAAAGAGAAGAGTAGCTCACTCGAAATTAGCCAGAAGTACTTCTTCCTCAGCAAATGGATCTGCCATCCTTCGCGCTGCTCAGCTCGTCGACGGTAGAGGCGGGCTAGATCGTCACAATGGCTGGCACGACATTTGGCATTAGAGCTCGGTAGCAGCGAGTAGGCGCAGCAAATTGGCGCCGGAAGTCAAATGCCCGAAGAGATCATTCTGGTTGGAGAGGGGATTTCGACGCCGCTGGTGCTAGGGTTCATGCGAAAGGAGGGACAGAGTGGATTTGTGAATTTGGTCAACACACCATGCTCCTTTAGTATCTCGTTTTGCCTACGTGGTTGCCGCGTTGGCGCTCGCGTCACGGAAATATTGCTAACATAAGGGTCCCGACCGTCTACTTCACGGGGAAGTTTCACGGCATGTTTGGATTTGGTAGGGGTGAGACGAGTTTGCATCGAAATGGCCCCTCTCGGTAGTTGGCGGCCCAACTTTTCGAAACGCAGTAATTTCAGGCAACTTAGGTACCGCCATGCGCTGGCCTGCCAACTTAGGTACCGCAGACAAACAAGCCCGCTAGAAAATAGCTTGATGTCTATGCACTTCTATTCTTGTAGACAGTTGTTGGGCCTCCAAGTGCAGAGGTTTGTAGAACAGCAGCAAGTTTTCCCTTAAGTGGATCACCCAAGGTTTATCGAACTTAGGGAGGAAGTGGTCAAAGGTATTCCATCTCAAGCAATCGTGCAATCAAGATACAAGAAGTCTCTTGTGTCCCCAACACACCCAATACACTTGTCAGGTGTATAGGTGCACTAGTTCGACGAAGAGATAGTGAAATACAAGTGGTACGGATAAAAGACAACGGTGCTAGAAAATAGCTTGATGGCGTGGAAGAGACTAAAGGCAAACTGAAATAAAGATGGAAGCAAGGAAACATGTAACAGATCTAGTTGCAAACGGTGTTTCAGTGCTTAGAAACAAGGCCTAGGGATCATACTTTTACTAGTGAACACTCTCATATAAATAAATTATCTTCATGATACTACTCTAAAATACTCTCCGGTTGGACACTCTAAACCATGGTAGGGCTATAACAACACACCTCAAAGTAAGCCTTTCCCATCTAGATAACTGATGGCTCAGTGTTGATGTAGAGCTCATTGGGGAACCCCAAGAGGAAGGTATGATGAGCACAGCAGCAAGTTTCCCTCAGTTATGAAACCAAGGTTTAATCGAACCAGTAGGAGCAAGGAAACACCCCAAAGGTGTTGCTAGCTGAGCCTTGGAAGGGCGTACTACCGGTTCTAGTAGCAACGTGGAGACCTGCACAACACAACCACAGTACTTTGTCCCCAACTTGCGATGAGGTTGTCAATCTCACCGGTTTTGCTAAAAACAAAGGATTAAACTTATCGAATGGAAGGAAGTAATAGTTTGCAGAAAGAAAACACAAAGTAGTAAACAGTTTGTAGATTGTATGTAAAAGAAAGGACCGGGGTCCATAGTTCACTAGAGGTGGCTCTCCTTAAGATAGATAACATGCTGGGTGAACAAATTATAGTGGGACAATTGTCAAACACCGATAAAGCAATACATGCATATACTTATTATCTTGACTCCTTTGGAACTTGATTGGGCATTACAACATTATACATAGACTGCCATCCAACTGCATCTATGACTAATAATCCACCTTCAGGTTATCATCCGAACCCCCTCCAGTATTAAGTTGCAAGCAACAGATTATTGCTTTACGAATTGCGTGTAACGTAAACAATACGATTGTTCTATGAACAAATGATTCTTGTTTTCTCCCTAGTAGCAACAGCACATCTAGTAACTTAGAGATTTCTGTCACTTCCCCAGATTACCAAAGGCATGAACCCACTATCGAGCATAAATACTAACTCTTGGAGTTGCTAGCATCTACTTGTCCAAGATAGCTACTAACAACAGAAAGCATGCAAGATCACAAATAACAAAGACATGATAGAATCAATAATCAATCTGAAATAGCATCTCAATATCCATCGGATCCCCGCAAACACAACATGTATGGATTACAAATAGATGATCTTGATCATGAACGGAGCTCAGAAGATCTAGACATGAAAGCACAAAGGAGGAGAACCAACCATCTAGCTACTACATGGACCCGTAGTCCAGAGATGAAGTACTCACGCATCACACCGGAGGCTTGCATGATGATGAAGAAGGCCTCCAGGGTGAATTCCCCTCTCTGGCAGGGTGCCGGGAAGAGCTTCAGATCCCTCCCGATCTAGGGACAGAGACGACGGCGGCTACATACTCTTTCATGGATTTTTGATCGGGTACTTAGGATTTTCGTCCCGAGGGCAATATATAGGCAGAAGGAGAGGCCGAGGGGGTGCTGGGGTCGGCCAGACCACCCCGTGGCACGGGCCAGGCCTGGCCGCGCGGCTAGGTGGTGTGGCTGGCCCCCAGCCCTTATCCGTCTCGTATTCTGACATCTTATGTCTTTCGGAAAAATAGATGGCTTTTGTCCCATCCAATTCCGAGAATATTCATTTTTTGACTTTCCTGGAACCAAAAACAACAAAAAACAGGCAGCTGGCACTGTGGCTCTTGTTAATAGGTTAGTCCAAGGAATCATATGAAAAGTACTCCAAAGTGTGGACAAAACACAAGAAAGTAGATAAAACCAAGCATGGAACATCAAAAATTATAGATACATTTGCAATGCATCAACATCGCCAAGCTTAACTCCTGCTCGTCCTCGAGTAGGTAAGTGATAAAAAGAAAGAATAATTTTTGAGGTGACATGCACCATCAAAGACTTGATCAAAGTATTTGTAAAACATTCAAAGCTGGGATCATAGTACTTCAATCATAACATGAAAGACAAAGTTCTAGCAATAAGACAAAGAAACTATGATACAACATGAAAAGGCACAAACAAAAGATTCATGAATAACAATGCTTTGCAAGAAGTTTGTTTGTTTCACATAAAGCAAACATAGCATAATAGTATTCAGCTTGTCCCTCAAAGAGTAGCAAATATAAATGCATAGGACACCTTCAAAGTTCATAAGAGTGACTAGATACAAATAGTTTAAAACAAGCAATATCAAGTTATGCATCAATCAACAAGTCTTGGGACAATGCACATAGAACTAAGAATGGCCACTATGCTCTCAAAGTAGGTGCATAAAGGTAGAAGGTGGAGACTCAATATAATGGTGGAAGAAAGGCCTTCATAGAAGGAAGTAGGGATTGAAGTCTCATAAAGAGCTTCCAAAAATTATGGTACTTATAGCTTTCAGCTCTCATTGCCCCTATCATAAGCATCTTGAAGGTGATTAAGGTTAAAGTGACACAACTAAGAGGATATGCTTGACAAGTTATAAACCGAAATCTCATGCCCCTTACTTACGAAGACCGAACCTCATGCCACTCAACTTTAGTCACGAGTAAGCTCTTGTCATTGTAAGTACATATGTATCATAAAGAACCGCCAACAGGGTACCCTTGCACATGATACAGGAGCTATCCCATAATCAAAATGACAAGGCAAGCAGACAATGAGCATCTCAGCGATCTTTTTATTTGCTATTTGCATAGGTTTTTATTGAGGATGCTTCATAGAGTGCTCATTATGGTGATGCTGCAAGTTCCCACCATGATTAGGCATGGCTTAGGCTAGCGGCCCAGGCGTTTCTACAAACTCCATGATCTTACAAGTTCCACTTTTATTTCACACCGTCAGGATCCATAAGCAAAAGAACATGATATCAACGGGGTACAAAGTACAAGTGCAATGTTGAAAGCGTTCCCCATGATACATGGTTCTGCTAATTTCAACTTATAAAGCGCAAGCATATACGCAACAAAGAAGGACCCAATGGTTCAAGTTTATTAGATGCAAAAAGTAAAGTGTGCCATCAAGTTCGTGAGAGCTTTAATCACTAGTTTTCTCATAACAAGTTTAATTTGGAAGGTAAACAAAACCATGAATATACTTGGAATAGCATATGCTAATAGGTAGGTATGGTGGACTCTTTGTAATAACTTGGTTTAGGGATTTGGATGCATGAGTGGAACTCATACTTGGTTGTGGAGGCTAGCAAAAGACTGGGAGCGACAAACTAAGAGAGCAATAATGGCCATAATCATGCAGAGCGACAAAACATCATTAATCAAAGCATAAAGTGATACTACAAGTTGAAAACTAAAGGATCATAAAGGCTATGGTGACTTGATATAGTCATAACATGGTGTGAGCATGCGCCAAGTCAACTCAAATAAAGCATCAAGGGAGAATACCACTATACTATGCTTTAATATGCTAAAACAATGCATGATTCATCCTAGGCACATTAAGCAATCTCAATTGTTTATAACAAGTCATGCTACATCAAATAATACTAAGCATAAAGAAAAAAAGTATCAAGCATGGCATGACAAAGCATAGGCCATAGTCAAAAACGAGCTCTTTTTGCCACATAAGCATGAACTTTCCTACTCTTTTCCAAACCAAACCAAACTATTTGCAAACCAATGTATGAAATAGGGGGTCCAACCAATTTATTCAGAAAACTAAGCAAACTAAAGCAAATGAAAAACCAAAATGAAAATGAAAAAGGAGAATACCACTATACTATGCTTTAATATGCTAAAACAACACATGATTCATCCAAGGCACATTAAGAAATATCAATTGTTTATAAGAAGTCATGCTACAACAAAGAATACTAAGCATAAATCCAAAACAATATCAAGCATGGCATGACAAAGCATAGGCCACAGTCAAAAACAAGCTCTCTTTAACATTTAAGCATGAACTTTCCTACTCTTTTCCAAACCAACGATATCTAAAAAACATTCTAACTATCTTAAATGGCAAACTATTTGAAAAACAATGTATGAAAGAGGGGGTCCAACCAATTTATTCAGAAAACTAAGCAAACAAAGCAAACAAAAAACCAAAACGAAAACCAAAAAGAAGATGCTCCAAGAACAACACAACTGTGCATGAAACAATAAAAATGAAGCGTTTGGAAGAAACCTGAGATTTTTATTGATGAAGAGGGGATGCCCAATCTTGGGCATCCCCAAGCTTTGACGCTTGTACTTCTTGGATATTTCTTGGGGTGACGCGCGTGACATCCCCAAGATTGAGCTTTAGTCCATCCGTCATCTCATTACTCATTCCTTCCATACACCTGAAATTTTTCCTTCATACAAAACTTCACACAATCTTTATTAGCAACATTAGTGCACTCAAGATAAAAGGTCTTAAGGTTCAGTTCCAACACTAATAAACTTCCATTAGAACACTAGCTACTGTAGCACTTCCCTCAAAAAGCTCAATTCCCCAAAAGAACTCAAAAAGGAACCAACAAGAAACAAATGCAGAAAATGGCAGAAATCTGTCAAAACAGACCAGCAGGTAAAGACGAATTTTTTCGAAGACCTTCTGTTGCTCAAATCAAAATATGTTGAAGTAACAAAAGTTAGATAACAACCTTGGGCAGAAACGAAAAAATTCACACCTCAAGAATACATTCAAAGATTTTACACGAATTTTTACGATGAAGCTTAGAAATCTGTTTTGGGATAGCAACTTTCCCAATCATTACTTCTCTCTCATTAGAGGTTACTCTTGGCACAAAAAGCAAATAAAAAGGATAAGGAGCGGTTATTACAGAGGTAATAACTTCCAAGACTCATCTAAAACTTTTGGTGGTTATCTCCCAATAAGTACTTTTCTTTAACGCCTTTGAGTTAGGCATAAGAAGCAAGAAAAAGAATCAAGTGTTCTCAAATGAAGAAGCATTAAGACCAAATTTTGTTTTCATAGGAGAAGCAAAAAAAATATTCTCTCTCTTCTTAGGGAAGTGTTCTATACCTTTATTGAGTGGGAGTTGATATTTAATGGTGCCTTCTTTCATATCAATAATGGCACCAACAGTTCTAAGAAAAGGTCTTCCCAAAGTAATAGGACAAGAAGCATCGCATTCAACATCCAAAACATAGAAATCAACGGGGATATAGGCATTGTTAACCATAATAAGAACATCATTAAGACTCTCCATGAGTTTATTTTTAGCAGTATCATCAAGTGGGACATTCAAATAACAATCTTCAAGTGGAGGCAAATCAAGCATATCATAAATCCTTCTAGGCATAATAGAAACACTACTATCAAGATCACATAAAGCTTTGAAATCAAAGTTATTCACTTTCATATTAATGATGGGTTCCCAACCATCATCTTGTTTTATAGGAATAGAAGCTTTATGTTTCATATTTTCTTCTTTAATCTTTATGAGAGCATCAGTAATATGTTTTGTAAAGGCCATGTTCATAGCACTAGCGTTAGGACTTTTAGAAAGCTTTTGTATGAACTTAATAACTTTAGAGATGTTGCAACCATCAAGATCAAAATTAAAATTATCATCTAGAGTAGTAGAACTATTACTAGCCTCAACACTAGTGGTGGTGATAGTAGAGACACTAATGTTTCTAGCAATTTCATCTTCTCTTTCCCACTTAGCATGTAATTCAGCTAATAGTCTAACATTTTCATCAATTCTTACTTGTATAGCATTAGTAGTTGCAAAGGGATTATCATTAGTTTCAGGTTTAGCAGACATTTTATTAAAATAAGACTGAGCTTCAGCCAAAGATGCTATATTTCTTTCAGCATTAGAGAGTTTTTCCTCAATAGTTTTATTGAAAGCAGTTTGCTTACTAATAAAGTCTTTAAGCATAACTTCAAGTTCAGAGGGAGCACTCCTATTATTGTTGTAGGAATTTCCATAAGCATTACCGTTGCTGGGAGGATATGGCTTATAATTGTTGTTACCAAAATTATTCATATAAGCATTATTTCCAAAATTGTTATTTCTTATGAAGTTCACATCAACTTGCTCTTCTTGAGCAACCAAAGAAGCTAAAGGAACATTATTTGGATCAATATGGGATTTCCCATTAACAAGGATAGACGTAATAATATCAATCTTATCACTCAAGGAGGAGGTTTCCTCAATAGAATTTACCTTCTTACCTTGTGGAGCTCTCTCAGTATGCCATTCAGAATAGTTAACCATCATATTATCCAGAAGCTTTGTTGCAGCACCCAAAGTGATGGTCATAAAGGTACCTCCAGCAGCAGAATCCAATAGGTTCCTTGAAGAGTAGTTCAATCCTGCATAAAAAGTTTGGATGATCATCCAAGCAGTTAGTCCATGAGTGGGACAATTCTTTACCAAAGATTTCATTCTTTCCCAAGCTTGAGCAACATGTTCATTATCAGATTGTTTAAACTTCATTATTTCACTTCTCATAGATATAATCTTAGCAGGAGGATAGTACTTTCCAATGAAAGCATATTTGCATTTAGTCCAAGAATCAATACTATTCCTAGTTAAGGAATTCAACCATTCTTTAGCTTTTCCTCTCAAAGAGAAAGGAAACAATTTCAGCTTAATAATATCACCATCTACATCCCTATGCTTTTGCATCTCACAAAGTTCAACAAAGTTATTTAGATGGGCAGTAGCATCTTTATTACCAATACCAGAAAATTGTTCTCTCATAACAAGATTGAGTCAAGCAGGTTTTATCTCAAAGAAAGTAGCTTCAGGCATAGGTGGAGCAATAGGTGTGCTCATAAAATCATCGTTGTTGGTGCTAGTGAAGTCACACAACTTAGTGTTTTCAAGAGTAGTCATTTTTTTGTGTTTTCAATAAAGAAAGCAAACTTGTAAAACTAATTTTTGTGTGTTTTTTATAAAGAAACAAGCAAACAAAGAAAAAGTAAACTAAGCAAAACAAAATAACAAATTAAAGATATTGGTTATGAGGGACTCCCCTTGTGAAGATGTCCTTGACTCCCCGGCAACGGCGCCAGAAAAATGCTTGATGGCTGAGTGTTTATGTAGAGCTCGTTGGGGAACCCCAAGAGGAAGGTATGATGAGCACAGCAGCAAGTTTCCCTAGTTAAGAAACCAAGGTTTAATCGAACCAGTAGGAGCAAGGAAACACCCCAAAGGTGTTGCTAGCTGAGCCTTGGCAGGGCGCACTACCGGTGCTAGTAGCAACGTGGAGATGTGCACAACACAACCACATAACTTTGTCACCAACTTGCGATGAGGTTGTCAATATCACCGGTTTTGCTGAAAACAAAGGATTAAACGTATCGAATGGAAGGAAGTAATAGTTTGTAGAAAGTAAACACAAAGCAGTAAACAATTTGTAGATTGTATGTAAAAGAAAGGACCGGGGTCCATAGTTCACTAGAGGTGGCTCTCCTTAAGATAGATAACATGCTGGGTGAACAAATTATAGTGGGACAATTGTCAAACACCGATAAAGCAATACATGCATATACTTATTATCTTGACTCCTTTGGAACTTGATTGGGCATTACAACATTATACATAGACCGCCATCCAACTGCATCTATGACTAATAATCCACCTTCAGGTTATCATCTGAACCCCCTCTAGTATTAAGTTGCAAGCAACAGATTATTGCTTTATGAACTGCGTGTAAAGTAAACAATACGATTATTCTATGAACAAAGGATTGTCGTTTTCTCCCTAGTAGCAACATCACATCTAGTAACTTAGAGATTTCTGTCACTTCCCCAGATTACCAAAGGCATGAACCCACTATCGAGCATAAATACTAACTCTTGGAGTTGCTAGCATCTACTTGTCCAAGATAGCTACTAACAACAGAAAGCATGCAAGATCACAAATAACAAAGACATGATAGAATCAATAATCAATCTGAAATAGCATCTCAATATCCATCGGATCCCCGCAAACACAACATGTACGGACTACAAATAGATGATCTTGATCATGAACGGAGCTCACAAGATCTAGACATGAAAGCACAAAGGAGGAGAACCAACCATCTAGCTACTACATGGACCCGTAGTCCAGAGATGAAGTACTCACGCATCACACCGGAGGCTTGCATGATGATGAAGAAGGCCTCCAGGGTGAATTCCCCTCTCTGGCAGGGTGCCGGGAAGAGCTTCAGATCCCTCCCGATCTAGGGACAGAGACGACGGCGGCTACATACTCTTTCGTGGATTTTTGATCGGTTACTTAGGGTTTTCGTCCCGAGGGTAATATATAGGCGGAAGGAGAGGCCGAGGGGGTGTTGGGGTCGGCTAGACCACCCCCTGGCGCGGGCCAGGCCTGGCCGCGTGACCAGGTAGTGTGGCCGGCCCCCTAGCCCTTCTTCGTCTCGTATTCTGGTATCTTATCTCTTCTGGAAAAATAGGCACTTTGGCTTTTGTCCCGTCCAATTTCGAGAATATTCATTTTCTTACTTTCCTGGAACCAAAAACAGCAGAAAACAGGCAATTGGCACTGTGGCTCTTGTTAATAGATTAGTCCAAGAAATCATATGAAAGTACTCCAAAGTGTGGACAAAACACAAGAAAGTAGATAAAACCAAGCATGGAACATCAAAAATTAGAGATACATTTGCAATGTATCAATAACCCCACACTGTCACCTTGAGAACTAGATGGTTCCAACAAACACCACAATTTCATAAAGACATCCAACTCCAAATATTACTCATAACAAGTATTTGTAATCTCTAGCCTAAGTGCCACCATGGTGTGCACGCTGTCACTTTCACACACATGGGGAGAGCCAGGGATCTATTAAAGCACTTGAGTAGCAAGGTAGATCTATAGATTACAAGCTCAAGATCACAATATGATCATGCATAGAGAGAGATGAACACATAGCTATCGGTAGAACCCTTAGCCTCGAGGAAGAACTACTCCCTCATCATCATGGGAATCAGCAACGACGATGGAGATGGTGGTGGAGATCAATGGATATGGCTCCGGGGGCACTTCCCCATCCCAACAGGGTGCTGGAACAGAGACTTTCTGTCCCCCGAATTTCCCCTTGGGTGGTGGCAGCGCTGCGGAACTTTTCATGGATTTCTGATTGACTCCCTAGGGTTTTTGCATCGGGAGGACATTATAGGCGAAGGAGGCAAGGTCGGTGGCCGGCCAGGGGCCCACACCATGCCCTGGCGCGGCCAGGGGACCTGCGCCTAGGGGTGGTGTGGCCACCCTGTGGCCCCTCTCCGTCTCGTCTTCTGGCTCCGTGAGTCTTCTGGTAAAATATCAACTTTGGCTTTTGTCCTGTCCAATTCCGAGAATATTCATTTTCTGACTTTCCTGGAACCAAAAACATCAGAAAACAGGCTACTGGGACTGTGGCTCTTGTTAATAGGTTAGTCCAAGAAATCATATGAAAAGTACTCCAAAGTGTGGACAAAACATAAGAAAGTAGATAAAACCAAGCATGGAACATCAAAAATTATAGATACGTTAGCAACGTATCAAGGTCTCTCCTTCTCTTGTCAGCATAACTCTTATGTCTTGATTGGGCAGTCTTGAGGTGCTCACAAACTTTGTGAACCTTCGCTTCGGCTTCTCGGAGAATGTCGGGTCCGAAAATCTGACTCTCTCCTACTTGCGACCAATTCAAAGGGGTACGACACTTCCTTCCGTATAAGAACTCAAAGGGGGCCATTTGCAAACTGGCTTGATAACTGTTGTTGTATGAGAATTCTGCGAAAGGCATGCAGTCTTCCCATTTTGATCCATACTCTAACACACAAGCTCTCAACATATCCTCTAAGATTTGGTTGACTCTTTCAGTCTGTCCATCGGTTTGCGGGTGATAAGCTGTGCTGAAATTCAACTTGGTTCCTAATCCTTCTTGGACTTTCTGCCAAAATCTCGAGGTAAATTGGGTTCCTCGATCCGATACTATGGTCTTGGGGGTTCCATGCAGACTAACGATTCTAGCAATGTACAACTCTACTAGCTTCGAACTCTGGTAGGTTGTCTTGACAGGTATAAAATGAGCTACATTGGATAGTCTATCAACGATGACCCAGATTGAGTCATTTCCCCTACTAGAAGTAGGCAAACCGGTGATAAAGTCCATTCCGATGGAATCCCATTTCCATTCCAGAATCTGCAATGGTTGCAACAGTCCTGCAGGTCTCTGATGTTCTACTTTGACTCTCTGACACATATCACACCTGGCGATGTAGCTTCCGATTTCTCTTTTCATCTTGTGCCACCAAAATTGCTCCTTCAAATCTTGATACATCTTCGTTCCTTCGGGGTGGATAGAATAAAGAGTATCATGAGCTTCTTGCATGATAACTTGCTTCAGCTCCGAATCTGCTGGCACATAGATACGTCCTTTGTACCACAGAACTCCTTCTTCATCTTCGGTGAATCCAGGTACCTTTCCTGTACCAATACGACACTTGATTCCGTTGATACTTGCATTTCCCTTCTGGGCTTCCTTGATTTGGCTAATCAAAGTGGGTTAAAGTTCAATGCTAGCTAAGAATCCGCTGCTAACTAGCTTAGTCCTAAACTGCTCCAACTACTCATGCAAACTTGGTTGCTTCTCCTTGATCATGTTGTTTAATCTACACGGCAATCTGCTAAGAGCATCCGCTACCACATTGGCTTTACCGGGGTGATAGTGAATGTCAAGGTCATAATCCTTGATTAACTCTATCCATCTCCTTTGCCTCATATTCACCTCCTTCTGAGTGAAAATAAACTTCAAGCCCTTGTGATCTGAGTAAATCTCACAGCGATTACCCATAAAGTAATGACGCCATGTCTACAGTGCCAAAACCACGTCTACTAACTCAAGATCATGGGTGGGGTAATTTTGCTCATGCTGCTTCAGTTGTCGAGACAGATATGCGATGACTTTGCCTTCTTGCATCAATACACATCTGAGACCAATCTTGGATGCATAACAATACACATCAAATGACTTCTTGATATCTGGCATGATCAATATTGGGGCTGAAATCAATCTCTTCTTGAGCTCTTGGAAACTTGCTTCACATTTGTTAGTCCATTCAAACCTCTTGTCCTTCTTCAACAATTGGGTCATGGGTCTTGCGATGCTCGAAAATCCTTCTACGAACTTGCGGTAATATCCCGCTAATCCGAGAAATGCACGGACTTGGGTTTGAGTGGTTGGGGCTTCCCATTCTTCAACATCTCTAATCTTTGCGGGATCAACAGCGACTCCTCCTGCAGACACAATATGTCCTAGGAATCCTACTTCCTTCAACCAAAACTCACATTTGCTAAACTTGGCATACAACCGATGCTCTCTCAAGGTTTCAAGGATGATTCTCAGATGTTGCTCATGCTCTTCTTCTGACTTGGAGTAGATAAGGATATCATCGATAAACACAACGATAAACTTATCTAGAAAATTCATAAAGATCTTTTTCATGAGATTCATGAAATAAGCAAGGGCATTGGTTAATCCAAAAGACATGACCGTATACTCGTATAATCCATAATGAGTAGTAAAGGCGGTCTTTGGAATATCCGTTCCACGAATCTTAAGTTGGTGATATCCAGTCCTAAGATCGATCTTTGAGAACACTCGGGCACCAGTTAACTGATCAAATAGATCCTCTATATTTGGCAAAGGGTACTTATTCTTGATTGTGACGTCATTCAGCTTCCTGTAATCTATGCACAAACGGTTACCTCGATATTTCTTGTCGACAAACAGAACTGGTGATCTCCATGGTGATGCGCTTGCTTGAATCAAGCCTGTTGCCAACATAGCATCCAACTGCTTCTTCAATTCCACTAACTCTGAGGGGTTCATACTATAGGGTCTCTGAGCTATGGGTCCGGTTCCGGGGATTAGTTCAATAATGAACTCAATATCCCTATCCATGGGCATACCGGGCAATTCATTTGGGAATACGTCGGGGTATTCACAGACTACTCTGACTTGGTCTATGGTGGGTAGGGCTAGACTCTTGTTGCACTTGAATTGATGAGGTAAGGTTTCAGATACATGCTCTACTGATACTCCAGAGCTACTGGTCATGGTGATGGCTTTCTTGGCACAGTCAATCAATCCTTTATGCTTTGACATCCAATCCATTCCTAGTACTACTTCCAAACCTTTGGTTCCAAGTACTATTAGATTGGCATAAAAATCTATCCCATGTATTCTGATAGGTATAACTTTGCAAATTTTTCTAGCTTTTGTGGTTGAACCGGGGATTTAAACTCTCATGACATGCTTCAAGTTGGTTGGGTGAATCTTACTAGTGCATGCAAATTCTTCGGTGACAAATGAGTGTGATGCTATAGAATCAAACAACACTCTTACTAAAACTGAGTTCACAGAAAACATACCCAACACTACATCTGGCGCTTCTTAGGCTTCTTCGGCGTTCATGTGGAAGAGTCGGCCATCGCGGTTGTGAGGTTTCCCTAGGGTGAATCTTCTTCCGGGTTGAACACGATGCTGCTGTTGAGCTAGGGCATTCACATTGGCAGTGGTGGCAATCTTCTTGGGACACTCATTGGAGTAGTGACCCTTCATTCCACACTCGAAACAAGTAATCTGATACTTGTCCTTTGCTGCCACAGGCACAGCATTGCTTCTAGTTCTCGGTGAAGTGTTGTTGTTGTTGTTGTTGTAGTGCTTGGGAAGTGCACGCTTGAAATTGCTGGAATTGCCGGGGTGGTTGTTGTTTCCTCCGGACTTTACATTTCCTCCGCTACGGTTGGGGTAGCTTGGACGAGACATTAGGGGTCGATTGTTCCGCGGGGCATATCCGGCAGATGGGTTGGGACGGTACTTCTAGTGACTGTTGGATCCATCTTGGTGCATCATCTGATGTTTGCGGTTGTCGTTTGCTTGATTAATCTTCCCTTCCATCTGAATGGCAGAGTCGACTAGCTCTTCGAGATCCTCGAAACGGATGTTGACGAGAACAGTTTGCATCTCGTCATGCAGTCTGTTCAGGAATCTCTCCTTCTTCTTGGCCTCCGTGTTGATCTCATCAGGTGCATACCTGGCGAGGGACAAGAATCTTTCATGGTACTCTACAGTCATTATGCCTTGCTTTAACTCTCTAAATTCATCTCTCATTCTGGTGACTAGACCCTGTGGCACATGGGTGTGGCTGAACTTGATCTTGAAGGCTTCCCATGTCATCACTTGACCATGGTTCATCATGCCGGTGCTGTTCCACCATGCTCTTGCATCTCCTGCCAAATAGTGGGTGGCAAAAAGAACTTTCTCGTTGGCATCCACTCCGGCTACTTCTAAGTTGTTCTCCATAATCTACAACCAATCATCAGCATCTAGCGGATTTTCAGACTGACTAAAGATCGGGGGATTTATGTTCTAGAAGTTTTTGAGTTTGGATCCATGATGATCCTGATTCCCATGGTTCTGATTGTTGTGAGCCATCTGGGCTATGTGCTGCAGGGTGGCTAGATTTGCTTGGCGCTCTGCCCTACTAGCTTCACGGTCAGCAATGAGAGTCTGCAGAATCTGCAGCATTGGGTCTTGCGATGAACTGCTCCCTCCTTGGTTTCCACGAGTAATCTAAAGATTGAGATAGATAAAAGGGGTAAGAGGGAAAGTTCTAAGGTTCATGGTTTTGGTTTCAAAGCTAAAACTTTGAGTCTGACTCAGATTTTGCAACTAACTTATTTTTCATTCATTCAAGGAAGCACATGATACAAACACACACACAACACAACAAAGGGAAAACATATGGTTTAGAACCATTCTGCAAGCTAAGATACAATGGGACCGATACATCTCATTCCTACGATAGTGCTCTAGTGCATCTACTCATCATCGATGAAGTCGGAGTCATCATCGTCGATGTAGAAGTCCATGGAATCGTCCTCTAGATAATCATCATCATTACTGAGGTATGAGTCAATATCCCCTTGGATGTCTTCACCTTCCTCTTCTTCTTCTTTTGCTGCAAGCTGAGCTTCCTGCTCCTTGATGGTCTTCTCGAGTCGGCCACCTTCTTGTGAAGACGGTCGATGGTGCGATCCTTCTTTGCGTGTTGACGGCGAAGAGACTGGCGATCCTTGACTAGCAGTGCGAAATTCTGGGCCTTCTGAGCAGCAATGGCGAGGTTGTGGTTGGCGTACTCTCTAGCATTTCCCAATTCCTTATGTCTGTCGTATAGCAGAAAGTCCAGGTTCTCCACTTGACGCTTCAACTCCGGGTGACTTGGCATCTCTAGAGGCATTCCCATAGAATCACGCCTTGCATAGTGAGCAAAGCGGGTTCCTTGGATCAAGTTGAGATTCTGTGCGCAAAGACGAGCGAGAGCTTCATGCATTGCCCTGGCTAATCCATCTAGCCAGTTGTTCTCTCTCACGAAGAACTGCCTCTATCTTGCCTCAAATATCAGCAGTTACTAGCCATTGTAAATCTCCTCCTGGGGGACCAGGGAGTTGAGCTCCAAGAAATTCCGGATGCGGACGCTCCAAGTACTCAGATAGTGCATCAAGATTCCTCTCGAAAATCAGTTGGCCTCCATCGCCCAACTGGTAGAACTTCATGTACTAGGCTTCCATCTATAAGAATTTAGGATGAGAAAGTTAGTGAAGTGCCCAAGTGTGTCAAGATTTTATGTAGTAATGTAAGAATTTGGAGGAACATGTATTTTTTTGAGAGAAAGAATCCCAAGGGTAAGAGAGGAAATAGTTTTCATAAGTACTCACTCTAGTTTTTGAAACTAAGTTTTTGTTCGGACGTCCATTCTAACTAGGGTGTCCTATGGTCAGGATGGCTCTGATACCAACTTGTCAACACCTAGATTTTTAATCCCAGATGCCTGTTATGCCATACATCGCAATCCCAAGTTTACCATTTTTGTGGGACATAACAGATTGGATATCACAGTACATCATCCATTACAAACCATAATAAGGTCTTACACGAATAAAGTATCTCATGATCTAGTCTTAATACAACAAGCAGCGGAATAAATAATAAGCGTAGCGGTGGGGTCCATCTTTAGTGTCACAGGCAATGCTGACGATGGGAGATAGTCCTAGTTATCATAGCCGTCCTGCTGTCCTTCATCTTGGTAGTCCTCTTCATAGTCTGGCCAAGGGAATAGCCAGGGACAAAAGCCATGAGTACTCTTTAAGTATTCGCAAACTATCACTAAAAAGTAAGGTAGTTCTAGTAGGAATACTAACTCTAAGTTTGTTTGCAAGGTTACATTTGAAACCTAAGCTGAGTTCAGAGACAAAGAAAGATAAAATAAAGTTCTAGAATCACTTAAGTTGGGAAACTAGTTCCATAGTCACAACCCTGTTGTGGTTAAGTCAAGATTCATCATTCATTTAATAAGTCATTTTGAAAATATCTGACAACGAAACAGTATGGCCATTCCAACTGTCCATAACCGTGGGTGCGGCTATTCGAATAGTTTGACACTCTGCACAGGTGGTACACTTTCACCACAAAATTCGATACATCTGTCAAGGATAACCCTGAATCATCATACTTAGTATGTAGATAATCAAACATAACCTTTCCTTTACACACTCTAGTATAAGCACCTCTCCTATGATCTTGGCCTCCCAGCCATGGCCATCTTCCATCCTGGGCACTGCATAGGTGGACAACATTGAGAAGTAGAATCAGATCAAACCTCTCCCGCGAGGGAACTAATACTAATGCATATAAACTTCCGGCTAAGCCTTACCCAATTCAGGTATTGTGGTTGTACGGTAAATTTGGAATGCTATTGCATCCGAACCCAACCATCAATTTTTATAAAAAGGGCTAAGGCTCATGCCTTAACATTTTCATCATCATCATAACCCATTTGTGTTTCTCAACACATGTCAAAACATCTCAATAGAATGACTCATCATTCCAAGGTTTTCATAAGTCATTTTCACCAAGTATTCCCATCTAAAGTGATCAAGTTTTTGGGGTTTTAGCTCTAAACACTAAGTTAAGAGTGTTCACTAAAGTGGGATGCTAAGATCAATCTCATGCCATAGAATGACATCTAAGTCTAACTAGATAGGCCAAGTTTATACTTTTTATACTATCTATAAACAAAGTAAAGAACTTTGGTAAAGTAAAAGAAGGTAAAGCTGGTAAATAAGACTTGGGAGGGTGTAAGTCAAAAATGTATAACCAAAGCATGCTTAAGGCATCTTGCTTAGGTCATCTAGCTTGCAAGGGTTAGCTTGCATTATTAATGATGGCTTTCTAAGTATAATACTTCCAAGTGTTAGCGTGCTAACAATAGCTTGCCTTGGTTGGTGAAGTTGTTGAAATTCTCTTCTTCTTCCTCTTGGTAGAACTCCTCCACCTCGAAGACTTGCTCGGTACTATCGTCTATAAATACATATGGAAAACACAATCACCAAACCATACTTAACTAGTCTACTTAGCACACTAAGGCACACATTTGATGATCTATTATCATCACAAACATCACAAGGTTTAATAACTAGTTTCATTTATTTTATTTGAGAAAAGTAATTTCTCTCATTGAAATTAACTAAGATTTAATATTCTCCAATTGAAATATGGGATCATGTGGACACATGTCATCACCACATATTCTAATGAATGGAAATATGATTTAAAAGCTTGATCATATTTTAATAAGTTTATCATTTTAATGATTTAAAGTGACTAGAAATGCCTATATAGCATTATTTTGGTACTAGTCCAAAGTCACTGCAGGCAAACCTTAATATTATTACATATTCAGATAGGTATGGTTAAATGTGATTTTTGAGAGTTTGAATCAACTCAAAAGCTATTATGGTTGATTTTAGAAAAATATTTGAATGTGAAAAAGCTTTTGTATTGTTATTTTTACTAGGAGAGATCTGTAACTCTAATTGATTTAAATTCAATGGTCTTGGATAGATATTTTCATTATCTTTCCAACAAAATTGGAATCATCTAATTTGGATTTGTAAAATTCTCTGAATTGATTTTCAAACTAATGGACAGATTCTAGTTTAGGTCTAAAAAGAAAAATCCTAATTTGAATCACAGGGCTTGCGCGGGAACACTAATGGGCCGGCCCAGATTCACTCCGCAGCACTGAGGGCTGCTGCTAGGGGGTCCCGCCTGTCAGTGGCTCATAAAATGCGAAGCGGTACGGGGCATTGTGGACCGTAGGATTAGAGCTAAGATCTACGACTCACATTCATCATCGACGACGAACACGTCGCCGGCGAGACAGAAACCTAGCGACGCGGTGGGGGTGTAGTGGGGGCGTACCAGGGCTCCAGTGAGCTTGGCGATGGGGGCGTTTGAACGAGGAGACGACGGCAGGCTCAGGCGAAGTCGCGGCAGCTCCAGGGGTGGACGAAATAGACGGGAGTGTCTCCTCCTCTGCTGCGGCTACCTCCGGCGAAATTCCGGCGGCTGGCTGCTCGAGCTGCTCCGGTGAGAGGTGGGGAAGGACTAGTGGTGAGAGGGGAGTGTGAGAGTGTGAGGAATTCGTGTTGGGGAGGCTTCCTTTTATAGGCGCGGAGCTCGTCGGTGACGACGGCACAGGAGGCTATCGGCGTGGGCGAGGTAAGCGGACGGTGGGCGGTTCCCTGGCGGTCAGCTAGGGCTTAAAGTCGCTGCGAGGGGTGGTGGCTAGCGGTCGGGAGCGTCTCGTGCTCTGAGAGACAGAGGCGGTGCTCGACATGGTTCCCGACGATTGTGGGTCGCGCGACGGGGTACGGGCGTGTCTGGCGAGTTGAGCTGGTCAAGGCGGAGCGGCGCGCGCGGGCTGTGGTCGAGGCACGGCGTGTGGCGCTCTGGCGGTGATGGTGCTCTAGCGTGCGTTGGCGCGGCGCAGAGAGGTTAGTGCGGGGCTTGTCCTCGGTGGTCCAGGGCATGGCAGTGGTCGTGGGGTGTTCCGGGGACGACGGTGAGGTCACACCTTGCTTCCTGGAGCGGCGGAGAGGGGCTGGTGGTCTCCTGTGGCTTGGGTAAGGTTGGCTGGCGAGCTTGGCATCGGGGTGGCGTTCCACTGCTGCTAGGGGCTAGGGGATGGGCTGGTTATGACCTGGTTGGGTCTGGGGGAGACCAAGAGGATTAATGTGGCTCAAATGGCTCGACAATTTTTGATCAAAAACAGTAATAGTTAGGCCAGTTTGATTCTGCTCACATGGTGTTTGACAAAATTGCCAAAAGAAATTAACTTTTGAATTTTGAAATGAAATTTGGTGGAGTTGTTAGTCACATGCTTTAGCATCTCTGGTTGCTTGGGATTTTTAAATGGAGTTCATTTGGATGGTTTTTGAGAAAGTGTGATCTAGACATATGAGGTAGATTCCATTTTCAAATGTCTTTTAAAATTAGAGATTGAATGTTTTTGAAAGATCACAAAGTGGGACTTGGTACATCACTACTTGTACTAGCAAGGGATGCAAAGATCCACAAATGTTTCTGTTTGAAAATGAGTCCTAGGAACACCCAAAGTGGGCTAGTTGATTAAAATGGCAAAAGTGACCATTTCCTTTTATTAATTGTATTTCATTTCTTTTTCTTTGGGTTTTGCTTGGGAATGATCTAGATGTTGTGGCATTCATCTTAGATTAATTTTACAACCATTAGAACAAACAGTCATGGCATTTCAAAACAACTCATATTTAATGCAACACTCATATGCATGCTTAATTCTTTTAAAATGGGAAAAAGGTTTTGTTAACCCTGAATTGGGTAATTTGGATCTTGATAACTTGGATTAAAGTTTTGGGATGTTACACATATGAAATCATCAGCTTTGTTACGGATATGGAGTTTAATAAAAAAATCTCTAGCCGAACTAGATAAAACTTCCATAGTCTCATCTCTAACGCCTAATAGGATCCCCCTGGATCTCCCACACGGTGGACGTGATACCCACATAAAGTCCATTCCACCAGAAAGGAGATTGACTAAGGCTTGTGAGAAATCACGTCTACCAGTCTCAGAAATACCCAAAAAATCCAACTAATATGATCTCTCACACAATCGACAAAGAACAAATGTTTAACCAAGTCACGAAGACCTCTGCTATTTGAAAACATGCCATTCATTGAGAAACAATAGGAGATTTGTATACACGTGACCATTGCGAGAATTTTGGCTCTTTAATTTTTGAACAGAAGCTTTAAGCTCATATAATGAACCTAGCCCAGTATCAGCAAAGCCCACCTCTGACACTTCACCTACTAAGTGAGAGAGTAGTTGACCATCTACTGTGGCATGCAACTCCTCCTCCTCCATTGGTGAAGAATCAGGAACAACAGAAACGTTAGGAGTAACCGTTAAACGGTCAACCTCCATATGTCTTAAAACAGAACTAGATAAATTAACTTCTTTTATAGACTTACCCATACTTACATCAACATTTGCCAGCTTATCAACAATAGATGGGTTGGAAAAAGAAAGAAAGTATTTTGAAGAGTTCATTATACCCTGTGAGTCAAGATTCTTGTCCGCTTCCTACGCATGGCCTTGATTAGAGAGTCCTCGTCCGTAGCTAATGCCCCAAGGGCAATCAACTCCATGACGTGAGCTCCTGTGGGATGGGGTCCCACCCACCGAGTGTTGCACGCCTGCAGCAGAGGATGAGCCCAACCCCTCTTGGGCTAGGCCATCCCCCGAGCGGAGATCCACCATGACCGGTCCACCATCACGGCTAGGATTCCCAAGAGCCACCGCGGGCACCGTCGCATCCTGGGCCGCCATAGGACCCAGCCCATGGACCGTCGAGCTAGGTTGCACCACCTGCACCCGGGGTGACGTGGCCAATCCTCCCTGGGCTAGGCCAGGGCACTGAATCCCAGCAGCATCATAGTCGACCAGCCCCTCCTGGGCTAGCCTCCGCGCCAAAGACCCACCGACCACCTCCTGAAGTACCGGCTCCAGCACTGGTTCCACCCGCCATGGAATAGATCGACCCAACATCTTAGGTCTGCAGCACATGGGAGACGCCGAAAGTGGTGAAGCACAAGTCTTCCCAGCAGAATCATAGGCCGCATGCAGGGCTTCCTGTAGCTGAGAAGGAGAGACACGGGACGAACTCACAACAGGCCTACCACCACGAAGAGGAGAGCCCAACGGAAGTGCCTCCAAAAGTTCCTTCCCACGCTGCGTAGAGGGGTTAGCATTAAAAGGAGTGACCGCAATCACATGCATAGGAGCCTGTCTCAATGAAGGAGGTGTCGCGAAAGGTGTAGTCGTCAGCACTGAACTGTCCAACTAAGCCCCCTCTCTGTTAGACGGTGGCACTGAACCCCCTATCCAGAAAAGGCCGGAGAAGAGCCAGACCCAGCATCCTGCAAGCCACCAACCGGATTATATGTATCCATAGCATCATCAGCAGAAGGCTTCTCATTGGTATCATCATCAGGATCATCATCCCTCTCTCTCTCTTCTCCACGAGAAAGGTACAAACTCAAGCTCCGGAACATAACCATTGGGATCCAATCAAAAACGAAACTCAAAGGCCTTAAGCTTAACCACAACATCTGACAAGATATAATGGTCCAAATCATCATGCAACTTCAAGAAAACCCTGGTATCAGTCATAGCAACAAGTATTCGAATGACTCATGCTTCTGCAAGCTGAACAAATCAACGTCCAGAGTAGTCCCAGTGAGACCTCTAACAGCCCATAAGCCCCAGAATGAGCGCAAAGAATGGGGAACCCTCTCGACATGGAGCCAAACCTGCTTGAGCTCAAATTTGTGCGGTACTTCTTGCGTCTGGTAAACAGAAAAAGTAAGCTGAGAGGTGCTCAGAGGTACCGAAACCTGAATCCCATCCACCCTGTCAAGATCTTCAAAGGACGGGAAGCTCACTAATAAGAAGGCAGTCTCTCCATAAGGTATAGCCTCCCACTTTCACTGATCACGAACAAGACATCTCCTAGCAATCTGTCGTTGAACAATATCTGCGGAAACCATCTGTCCAGAAACACGGACAAGAGCTATGGGAGTCTGTTTATCTGCCAGATGATCACAAACCACACAATTAGGAATCTGAGAGAACAAAGTCAGCTCATTGCCAATGCCAGCCGTGTAAGGAGTAGGATGCGGTTGTTTAAGCACAGGGCATCTCAGAGTTGGATGGGTAGAGATATCACAGATGTAACAATAATGAACCACCTTGCAATCCTTAGATGCATGTGTATTTACCACACACTTCCAACATCGAACCGCATTTTTACTTTCTTCCATATTGAAACAATTTCCTATCCGGGGTTAACAGGCACAATGACCTCCTGCTGAACGGAAGGTTCCTGAGCATGAATCGGGGGAACAGCTTGATAATGCATGCCTATCCTGGATGTGGATATGGAGAAGTATAGGCACCAGGTGAAAACTGTTGCGAAAAACCGAGTTGTTGTGGCGGGTATCCAGGCTACGGAGGTGGTTGAGGCTGACCCTGGGATCCATGAACCAACGGCTGAGACACCTTTCTTCTTCTTCTTACGCTTCGGAGGCACCGTCGCAGCCGCAGCTGCACCCACCGCGAATTGCGGTGCAGAATTATGCGGCACTTGCGCTGAAGGCACTTGCAGGTGGCCTGGCATATGCAGCTGGGTGAGGACCTCTGTACGGCGGCTGAAGAGGTAACGCAGCTCGGTTGTAGAAGCCCCCAATAGGATTCACCGACGGCCGGTATATGGCGGAAGACAGCAACAACGGAGCCGCCACCACTTGTGGCAATGCCACGGCTGCTCCATGTGGCGGAGGAACAGCGGAAGGCGCTGCAGCAGGGCCCTGAAGTGGGGCAGGCGTAGATCCCCTTGCAGCAGGGACGACGGCGGGGCCCCGCGGTGGAGGAGCGGCGGCACCAAGGGGCGCATAGCCCGGTGGCCCCCTAGGGTTCTGCCCAGACATGGCGGGGGCAGCGACCACCGCCCCGTACGTCCGGCTCGCGGAGATAGGCGAGGATGTCACCGACACGAGCTTGACGGCCGGCGAAGACGGAGACGAGGGCGCTGCAGCGATGAAGCCAGGCGGCGGCGGAAAAGCAGTAGACGAGTGCCTCTCGGAAACGGTCGAGGAGCCGGAGATCGATCTCTTGATCGAGGCCCGTGATCGAGGCGGAGAGAACTATGCCGCTCCATAATTATAAAGATCTCCTTTACTCAAAACAAAAAAGTCACATGTGAATCTGGTTCGCTGATTCACCACCAAACAGTCACACACAACACAACACACCGATACATTGCATATATCCATCGAACGAGCTTACATAATAGCATCATCATCTTAACAAAACACAACCGAGACACTAAATTACCCAGACCTCTGAACGCAGAACCACAATACTCGTTCTTCTTTCCTCCATCCTAGGATGTAATCGATCTGTGATGATTCACTTTCCTCCCTTCTTCCTTGCAATCACATTATGCCAATCATGGACGTTTTGATTGATATTGATGCTTACACCCTCCGTATTCCATCTCCTATGGTCTAGATCTGCCATCGCACATGCCACTTTGGCACTTTCTAACTAGCGGGTCCTCAATGTGAGCCATATATAGAGAAAAGAGCGTAGGAAAGCATGGCGCTGACTTGTAACCGACCTCCCTAACCATCGGTTTGAAATCCGGCCTCACTAGAATGTTAATCAACGGCGGTGCACTTGCCCATCGATGGAAATTGCACAAAATCTTCTCCTCGAAACAGGCATACGTCCCGCTATATAAATGTAGCAACCATGATTAAGACCGTTGCTAAGCCAGACAGCACAACGTCCAAAGAAAACAATAAAGAAAAGTAAAAAGAAAAAGAAGAGAAAATAAAACAGACAACAGTGGCTCGATGAAAACGATGATGACCCGCAATTGTTGCGTCCTTCGAAGAATTCCCACCACGCTCCTAGCGCTCCGAAGTGTCGCGTACCAAGCAGCACCTTAAGAAGGAAGCAACGACAAAGGCGCTGCTACCCGGACTGGTCCTAGGGTTTTCTCGATACGCTACGGGTGGTGGGGAAGAGATACACCCGGCGCCCTTCAGGAAGGATGGCGACACCCGTAGGCGTCGTCACGTCGGCGTCAAGACGACAATGATTTCTCCCGCCCCCTCAAAAAATCACGCTCCCGGACGCTTTGTATTGCTCCACCAAGCTCGCCACCCACTGACACACGCCACCACGGTCTTGGAGTCACCACCATCGTCTCACCGTGACCAACGATGTGAGGCTGGAATGACAGAAAAGAAGACACTACAGCTGGGTCGGCGGTATAGTAACACGTAGGAGGAAACTACCTCCACCGCCCGAGGGCGATAGCCGACCGAATGTAGCAGCAGGGGAAAATCGGGCCCTCTCTAGCCCGGCTGAGCCTAAGTAGACTCATGAAGCCCCGTGGCCACACTGTAGCAGGGGTGTCACCATTGCCGCCAACCCAAGCCCTAGCCCCTACTCCTCCATCCACCGGTGGATCCGCCACCACTGCAGATCCCCGCCGCTAAACAGCAGCGCCATCGCCACCATGGTCACCCGGGCCAACCGGATTGCCGCCGGTCTGAGGAGAGGCCAGAGCCCCGCGGCGCAAATCAGGAATTCTCCATCTCGGGCTCACCTGAGCGGAAAGAGGTCTCCAGCACCGAATCCAAGCCCACTTGGCTCGGATCCAGGCCACACGGACAATGTAGAGGGCCAGGCCTTCTCAGCCAGCAGACCTACCTGACCTGCAGGGTACGCTCCCGACCTAGGCCCGCCTGGCCCGGGTCAGAGAGCAGCAGCCCAACTGGCCATGGTCTGGCCCGCGCAGGCCTAGATCGGGCCAGCGCCCCTCCGCCTCCGCGCCGTCCCGGGTCGATGCACCAACTCTACAGACAACCGTTGCCCCTATCGCCAGCCGTAGCTCTCCATGGCCGCCTCCCACCAGTGGGCTTCGCCACCAGCCTGCCCAACCCAGATCAGGCCCGAACGGTCCTAGATGTGGGCCGTACCGTCGGCCACTGCAGGGCGCCCCGCCGCTGTCCAGGCACCGCCCCGCCACAAGCCTCCGTTGCCAGGACATCGCCGCTGCGCCGCCCCACCGCCGCCTAGCCGGGTTATATCCAAAGCGCGGCACACCGCCGCCTGTCTCATCCTCCCCACGAGAACCGCCAGACGCCGGGAAAAGGCAAACCCGTCCTGACCAGCACCGCCCGAGCTTTTCTCTACGGCTCCCGCCAGCCGATAGGCCTCGGCGGCTCGGACCAGCCGGGTCTAGAATGACGACAGCCACCGGATTTTGATGATCATAACAAGAGCTGAACCAAAACTCTTTTTTGGCTCCATCCTAGGATGTAATCGATCTGTGATGATTCACTTTGCTCCCTTCTTCCTTGCCATCGCATTATGCCAATGATGGATGTTTTGATTGATATTGATGCTTACACCCTCCGTCTTCCATTTCCTATGATCTAGATCTGCCATCGCACGTGCCACTTTGGCACTTTCTAACTAGCGGGTCCTGAATGTGAGCCATATATAGAGAAAAGAGCATAGGAAAGAATGGCGCTGACTTGTAACTGACCTCCCTAACCATTGGTTTGAAATCCGGCCTCACTAGCATGTTAATCAACGGCGGTGCAATTTCCCAACGATAGAAATTGCACAAAATCTTCTCCTCGAAACAGGTATATGCCCAGCTATATAAATATAGCAACCACGATTGAGATCGTTGCTGGGCTAGACAGCACAACATCCAAAGAAAACAACAAAGAAAAGTAAAAAAGAAAACGAAGAGAAAATAAAACCGACAACATCGCCCTCCGAAGAATTGCCACCATGCTCCTAGCGCTCCGAAGCGTCGCGTACCAAGCAGCACCGCCGAGAAGGAAGCGACGACAACGGCGCTGCTGCCCGGACTGGTCCTAGGGTTTCCCGCGATACGCTATGGGAGGTGGGGAAGAGATACACCCAGCGCCCTTCAGGAAGGATGGCGACACCCGCAGGCTTCGTCACGTCGGTGTCAAGACGACAAGGATTTCTCCCGATCCCTCAAAAAACCACGCTCCTGGATGCTTCATATTGCTCCACCAAGCTCGCCGCCCACCGACACACGCCACCACGGTCTTGGAGTCACCACCGTCGTCTCACCGTGACCAACGATGTGAGACTGGAATGACCGAAAAGAAGAAACTACAGCTGGGTCGGCTGTACAGTAACATGCAGGAGGGAACTACCTCCACCACCCGAGGGCGATAGCCGACCGGATGTAGCGGCAGGGGTAAACTGGGCCCTCTCTAGCCCGGCCGAGCCCAAATGGACTTATGAAGCCCCGCAGCCACACTACAGCAGGGGTGTTACCGTTGCCGCCAACCCAAGCCCTAGCCCCTACTCCTCCATCCACCGGTGGATCCGCAGCCACTTCAGATCCCTGCCACCAAACAGCAGCACCATCGCCACCATGGTCACCCGGGCCAACCGGATCGCCACCAGTCTGAGGAGAGGCCAGAGCCTCGCGGAGCAGATCGGGAATTGTCCATCTCGGGCTCACCTGAGCGAAAAGAGGTCTCCAACACCGAATCGAAGCCCACCTGGCTCGGATCCAGCCACACGGACAATGCAGAGGGTTGGGCCTTCTTAGCCAGCAGACCTGCCTGACCTGCAGGGCACGCTCCCGACCTAGGCCCGCCTGGCCCGGGTCAGAGAGCAGCAGCCCAACCGGCCATGGTCTGGCCCGCGCAGGCCTAGATCGGGCCAGCGCCCCTCCGCCTCGGTGTCGTCCCGGGTCGCTGCACCGACCCTGCAGACCACCGTCGCCCCAGTCGCCAGCCGTAGCTCTCCATGGCCGCCTCCTGCCAGTGGGCTTCGCCGCCAGCCTGCCCAACCTAGATCGGGCCCGAACGGGCCTAGATCTGGGCCGCACTGTCGTACATTGCAGGGCTCCCCGCCACCGTCCAGGCACCGCCCCGCCACAAGCCTCCGTTGCCAGGACATCGCCGATGCGCCGCCCAACCGCCGCCTGACCGGGTTCTGTCCAAAGCGTAGCACGCCGCCGCCTGTCTCATCCTCCCCGGGAGAACCGCCAGACGCTAGGAAAAGGCAAATCCGCCGCCAGCACCGCCCGAGCTTTGCTCGACGGCTCCCGCCGACGGCGGCGGGAAGGGAGAGGAGGAGAGCGGGAGGGAGGCTAGAAGGGCGGCGGCGGCTCCTGCGGGGGACGCGCAGGAGCGGGTCTCGTGAAGCCTCCCAGTGTAGCTTCCCCACACAAAATCTTCTTGCAGGTGGCGGGGTTTGGAGTGACGTCTAGGCGCACTCGATAGGAATCGGCGGCTCGGACCAGCCGGGTCTAGAATGACGACGGCCACCGGATTCCGACGATCATAACAAGAGCTGAACAAAAACTCTTTTTTCGCTCCACGGTGGACGTAAAGCTGGTTATCGTCCGGGAGCGGAACGGGAAAAGCTTTTCGTTGCCCATGCGAACGACGGTGTAATATTTTTGCAAATTTTTTTTCTAGAATCACTTTTCGGAAATTGCTAAAAAAAGTTTAAAAATTCCTCACCGCGTACAAACGTTTCAAGGAGAGGAGAAAAACGTTGCCAAAAGAACAATGAAATGGCGTAGCAAAAGCATGGGGCGGACTGGTGACAGATTATCTGCCCTCTCGCTGGCCGTCGGTTTGGAATCCGGCCTGACAGCATGTTGCACCCCCTGTCTTTTGCGGCAACTCGATGGCAGGTTACAGTCGAAGCACTGAAAGCACTCCATTTTTGCCATTGATCATAAATTGGGCTCGTGGGATGATCGGTCCACTTTTGTGCGAGAATTCCAATGACACCATAACACACTTTGCGATGCTCAAGGACAGAGTTGGCCCAATCCCACGTGTTCTCTCATGTGGCCCCGATGCCATGTACGTGCGTTTCACGAAGAGGAGAAAACGCTGGCAGAAACAAACAAAAAACTTTACCGCCAAAAAGAAAAACCAAAGAGCGTAGCAAAGCATGGGGCGGACTCGTGACCGGTCTCATGGCCTCTCCTGGCCGTCGGTTTGGAATCCGCCGTGACCAGCATGCTGCCCTCCCTGCCTTTTGCGGCAAGGCGATGACAGGTCACAGTCCAAACACTCAAAGCGCTTGCCATTGTTGCCATTGATCATAAACTCGGCCCGTGGGATGACGGTCTATTTTTGTGCAAGAAATTATTGTGATCTGGCCTCTGGCGCCTCTGGGTGAGCACATCTGATGGGCCAGCTCTGCTCCAGTAGGCCGCGCATTACTACTGTAGAATCTCAATCGTTCATCACGCGCGTTGTGAGGTTGCAGGGCAGCAAATGAATGCAGCCCTGGGTTCGCTTAGCGGCTCCGCCCAACTACCTCGGCTCCGCTCCGCCTATATAAACCCTCCCGCCTCCGATCGTATCTGCAGACCAAAGCACTCGCTCAGTAGCTTAGCGTGATCCATCCAAGTTCCACCATCTGAAGCACATGGCGAGCTCCGCGTCCGCCCTCCTCCTCCTCCTCTTTCTGGTCCTCGCCTCCACCTGTAGGGGTTTCTTTTTCTTCCCACGGCGATCTTAATTCCCATACGCGCACTTGTACAGCTAGCTAGCTAGCGAACTGATCTAACGGTGGTTTTCTCTCTTTCGCGTGCACGCAGAGATGGGGCCGACGACCGTGGCGGAGGCGAGGACCTGCATCTCGCAGAGCCACAACTTCCGAGGCGCCTGCATCAGCACCACCAACTGTGCCAGCGTCTGCAGGACGGAGAACTTCCCCAACGGCGACTGCAAGGCCCGGGGGCTCACGCGCAAGTGCTACTGCGTCAAGCAGTGCAGCTAGGCGCTAGCCACTAGCAAGCCTCTTCTTGGCTAGCTCGCTGCCGGCGGCCGGCGACACCTCGGCTTCTGCCCTCCTGCCTGCCAATCCACCATCTGTTCGTCCCTTGTTCGTGTGATGTGCCCCGCCTCTGTTCTTCTTGCTGTTTCCTCCGCGCGCGCCTAGAATAATACGGAGTAGATCGACTAGGTAGTTAAGTGCTAGCTGCTCGGATATGCATGCAGCCTTCCTGTGCTGTGTGAAGCTTCCCGATTTTGCGCCTGCAAAATCAGTAGTATTGTGGTTCTGCGTCCGGAGGTTTAGCTGATTTAGAGTCCATCGTGTCTGTGTGCAAGATGATGCTACCGCTGTGTCATGTAAGGTGTCGCGTCGTGGATATATGCAGTCGACGTATCTTGTGTTGTGCGTGATCGTTTCTTGGTGAATCAGTAAATTATGCATCGCTAGACACTTGTAACTTTCAACCATGACACGCACCCAAAATAGTCACTTGGGTCGTTAGTGCAAAATACGCAAATGCCATGAACAATAAATACTACTCCAACACCAAATGTGTGGTTGGGCACGTAGGAAACAAGGGGAATGAGAGCAAATATGAACATGTTGTGCATTCTAAACCGTAAAGTGCAGTGCCAACTATTTCAACAACTAAAGCTGTCAAAACTGACGAGTAGTAAAGGAAAAAAGGGAAGGGCGAGAACTAATGTGAGTTACAGTATCGTGAATGACCAATAATAACCATAGATGAAGGAAACTTTAACCTCTTGCAATTCCCATGAACAACTACGGGTAAATCATCTTCATACTACACTTCTCCGAAATAGACGAGATCTTGTTTGCCACACATGTACAAGAAAATCATTCTCTTCCTTTATAGCTCATCTTTTAGAAGTTAGAAGATATACTATTACCCTCGGTCTGTGCATCACAGATGCATCCAATGTACAGAAAGCTTAAATGGTGAAGAAAATTAAAATTGTGTTAAGCAACAATTGCATGCAAGAGTTGCGTGGTGGTCCAGTCCTCCTTTAAGCCTCTATGTTTATTGTGGAGCAAATGGACACGAGTCCGCGTCATGCTTTGCTAATTGCTACTCTATTGTACTTGATCTTAATAGTCATAGGAGTACGCTCTTTCATTGTTTTTTTAGTAAACTCTTGGCCTGTGATTCAGTACAACCCCACAGCTAAACTTGTACAAATACATTCGTGTATATATTTTAACCCGTATCTAAATCGTGTATTATCTATGTATAAGAACGGATCGGATGTGTAGGTATACCCTCGTCCCCGTCTTTGTCTACAACTGCCGCGACCGCCCCTGGACGCCGCAGCCGCCGCCCATCACCGCCGGCGACCGCCCCCGGACGCCGCAGCCGCCGCCCCTGAACAACCGCCGCCGCCGGCTATCGTGGCGTCCTCGTCGTCGAGGTAAGTTTCCCCGGATTCTCGATCTCGCCTTGGCAAATCGCGATCCACCAGACAGCCCGGTTCCCATTTAGCCGGCCGGTCCGGCAACGCCAGACGGTTCTGGCCGGCCTGTCCGAAGCAGCCGGACTGTCCGGCAATACTTTAACGGTATGTCCGACAATTAATCTTTTTCTGTTTTTCTTCCGTATTCTTTTGCGATGTTTCAGTGTATTATTCAGAGTGATGGAGGACTCTGGCTCAACTTCAAATGACAATGATAACGGTTACACGGACGATGAGGATTCTAGTTCGGAGAATGGATCTAACAACAGCGAGTTTGGTGGTCATAATAATGGGCAGAACTATCTCGAGTCATCGACATACTCAGAAAACATGAGTGAAGTATGTTGAATATTCTGTAATGCCAGTCCATGCTAATAAGTGAATTGACATCTTACTTTCTATGTTTTTGTTACATAGGTGGTAGCCGGTGGTCACGACGAGGACGAATATTCAGACTTGGAAATTCGTTTCGGTGAATATAGCGTTGAAGCACTGTATCAAGATGAATCTAGCTTAGGAAAGAGTAGCGAGGTTTGTAGATATTTTAACTGTGGCAAGCAATGAATGTTAACAATGAAACAACATCTTATAGGGCTATCTGTGTTTATCTGTGTAGGTGATATCTGGTGCAGATGATGGGCATGAACATCACGGGAAACCAGACATGGAATTTGTGAGTAACGAAGATAAGAACTTCCGAGTTGATAATCATTGGAAAATATTGGACATGACTTTTGATTCCGAACCGGCGGCTTTCGTTTGGTACAATAGCTATGCGAGAGATCATGGCTTCAGTATTAGAAAGGACATTTTGAGGCGAGGAAAAGGCTCTAAGAAACAAATACGGTTAAGACGGTATCTTTGTTCTAGGACAAGCAAACGTCTGGACAAACTCTTAACAGAGGAAGGCCACACCCAAAAGCTGAGACCCGAGACTCGCCGTTATTGCAATGCCCATCTCAGCGTGAAGCGTGATAGATCCCGTGGAGTCTGGGTTGTCAAAAGCTTCGACAGCAATCAAGTCATGTATTGACTAGTCCAGACGAAGTACCGTTTCTACGGTCGCATAGAAAGATTAAATCGCACCAGAGAGCTGAGATACTATCATTGGGAGCCGTTGGGTTGAGAAAAAGTATGATCATGAGACACTTCCTCAAGAGACACAGCTACGGGGGTGTAGGCTTTATTCCTAGAGATCTGTACAACATGTGTGGTAGGGAGAAGAGAAAGCTTATTGCGGATGGTGATTCTGCAACAGCCCTCGGTATCATGGCCGTTAGGAAAAAGAATGATCCTGAATTTTTTTTGATTATGATGTAGACGATGAAGGACGGTTGAAGACCTTGTTCTGGTGTGATTCTCAGTCACGTCGGGACTATCAGGACTTCGGCGATGTGGTGGTATTTGACAGCACCTACAAGACGAACCGGTATGGTATGCCGTTCATTCCGTTCGTAGGTCTGAACAATCACCGTAAGACTACGGTGTTCGCGTGTGCCATCGTGTCAAACGAGAAGGAAGATACATATGCTTGGCTGCTTCGGACGTTTTTGAAAGCAATGTGTCAGAAAAGGCCAAAAGATATTATCACAGATAGCGACGCCGCAATGATAAAAGCTATTCAGAATGTCCTTCCAGACGCGTGGCACCGTATATGTACGTGGCACGTAGAGAATAACATGAAGAAACATCTTTGTCATAAGTCACTTGAGGAGTTTCGTCCATTCTTATACTACGTCACTTCAGAAGCCGTCTTTCAGCAAAGATGGAGCGTATTTGTTCGCAAGTGGCAGACAGAATCTATCGAGGAATGGCTTAAAAGGATGTACAACAAGAAGAGAATTTGGGTCGCCGCGTATCTAGCCAGTGGATATTTCCTTGGTATGAAAAGCAATCAGAGGAGTGAGAGTTTGAACTCATGCCTTCACCTTCACCTAGATTTTGGTATGACCCTTGTCGACATGATTATGCATTACGAGAATGCAATTACTCGCATTCGTGTGAGCGAGGTGGAAGATGACTGTATTTCTTCCCAGAGTTTTCTGGTGGCAGTAACTGAATCCAAGGAGATTGAGGTTGCACTTGCCCATGTCTTTACTCCGGCCAACTTCTACATCTTGCAGCGAGATGTCAAGAAGATTGGCGACCTCGAGGTTTACGATGAAATTGTGGGAACGGAGGGCTTCAAACAGATTCTGGTGAAATGGAAGAATAACAGCAATTACATGTTTGAAGTTGACTATACCCCTAATAACTTGCAGGAAACAATACGGTGCAGTTGTTGAAAAATGGATCGTAAGGGACTTCCATGCAAGCATATACTGTTTGCAGTGAAGCACCTCAAATTTTCTGGAATACCAGAGTGTTGTGTTCTTCAACGATTCTCCAAAATGGCAAGAAATGGATTGCCAGCAAGGCGCAGGAGTGATCTGTTCGCATTAGGTTGGTTAGGGGCAGAGAAGCAAAAAAGATATGCCGAGCTTGATACGGTAGTAGCAGAACTTATGGATGTTGCATCCGATGATCCAGATATGTACAATGAAGTTATGGACTATATGAAGGGCCAACTAGCGAAGAAGTGTGCCAAAAATGATGAACCAGGTGATCACAGAGCCTTCGTGGAGAAAGACGCATTTGGTTTTCAAGTAAACCCATTTCCAGTCGGTGACCCCGGTAAGGTTAGCACGAAAGGCGCACCTAAGCTAAACGCAAAAGGTAAAGAAGGGGAGAATCACCCAGGAACGAAAAATGGTAGACCTCTAGCCTTCGACGAGCGGAAAAAACAGAAAAAACGGAAACATGGGTGTGGCACTTGTGGTGAGATGGATCATAACAAGCGGAATACAAAATTATGCAAACTACATCCTGAGTAAGTTTATTCGCATGTTTACACTATGATGACCCACAAGTATAAGGGGTGTATCGCAGTATTTTCGATAAGTAAGAGTGTCGAACCCAACGAGGAGTAGAAGGTGCTGGCTAGTGGTATGGATCAGGAATTCTCTACAAATACTTAGCAAACGGATTTTTAGGGGTTTTCGATAAAGCAAGTAAACAAAGTACGAGTAAATAAAAGACAGTAGAAATAAATGCAGCAAGTGGCCCAATCCTTTATGCAGCAAAGGACATGTCGGTTGTATTTCTTAAGATGACCAAACGTTCTCGAGGACACATGGGAAGACTGTCAACTGCTTTGACTTCATATAGTCGATTAATCTTCTTTAGCTTGCTAAGTGTTGTGTGGGTGAACCTGTGCTAATGTACCGCCCCATCCAAGACTAATACATATTTGTGATTATACCCCTTGCAAACATCCGTAAGTACAAGAAAGTAATTAAGCTAGAAACCTAACCACAGCTTTAAACTCTAAGACCCTTACGTCCCTTGTGCAATGGTTTCCTAACGGGGGTTCAGGTTTCTGTCACTCTGGCAACTCCTACGATTAATAGCCAAATACACAATGCATTCCCCTATGCCCATATAGGTGAAGTGTCATGTAGTCGACGTTCACATGACACCACTAGAAGAAGTACACCACAACTTAAATAACAATCTATCAAATCTTTCTCAACGCAACTCCACTACTAACAACAAGACTTCTCCCATGTCCTCAAGAACAAAACGAACTACTCACAAGACATCATATGGATCATGATCAGAGATGGAATAATGATGTATAACAATCTGAACATAAACAATAATTCAATGGTTCACTCAATAGCATCAACTACAAAGAGTAATCAACACCGGAAAAGTTTCCCCTATGAACTATGCAAGATTCAACTCAATTGTTACATCAATATGGAGATGGTGATGAGGGTGCTGATGGTGATGATGGTGGTGATGATGGTGATGATGATCCCGATGAAGTCCAGCTTGATGGTGGTGTTGATGGCGACGATCTCCGCTCTCCGGGAAGGAATTCCCCCGCCAGAAATCTGTCTGCCGGAGAGATCTTTCTCTCTCGGTGTTTTACGCCCCGCAGAGGTGGCGGAATCTTTCTATTGTCGCTCCCTGAGTCTTAGGGTTTCGGGAGGATGATATACGCCAGAGGGGAGAGGCTGGAGTGGGCCAGGGTGGCCACACCACCTCCAGGCATGGCCTAGGCCTGCCCGCGCCATGGGGTGGTGTGGGCCCCCTGTGGCCCAACTCCACTTGGCATCCTTAGTCTTCTGGAAAAATAGGATTTTCCGTATATTTTCCCGGATTTTCTGATCTTCGCGAATTTTGCCTCCAAACAGCACCTTTTCCATCAGAATCCTGACTGCAGCGGTCCATGCTCCAAAAGTCATCAACCATGCAAAAATAGATGAAATAACATAAGTATCACCTCTCAATACGAAATATATCAATGAATAATAGTGAATTAAGACATAGAATAGTGATGCAAAATGGACGTATCAACTCCCCCCAAGCTTAGACTTCGCTTGTCCCCAAGCGAAACTGAGCTCAATAAACATGGCCTCAGGTTTATGGAGTGAAGAGTCGATAAAAGAATACGGACAAGAAGCATCACATTCATCAAATACATAGATCATAATAGAAGACAACTCACTATTATATAACTCAACTTGTAATGAGTAAAGGAAACACAATAAAGATACATAAAGTGAATCATAATTGGTAATGGCAAACTTAGCTCTTGGTCGAAGAATAGTTGATACTCTGCTGGAGTTCACAAATAGCTGGTTTTCAATGAAAGCTTTCAAAGTAGTAAACATCAAGATAAGAGCAATGTGCAAAACAAGGAACATAAGAGACATGATTGAATAAATCATCATATGAATGAATGAAACACAACAACTCAAAATACTTGCTGAGATAGAAGGGAATAGGTTTACTGACTCAACTACAAAGTAAAAGAAAGGCCCTTCGCAGAGGGAAGCAGGGATTGCAAGTCTCATAAAGAGCTCCCAAAAATCATGATACTTACTAGCTTTCAGCTCTCATTGCCCCTATCATAGGAATCTTTAGGTGATTAAGGTTAAAGTGATCAAAAATGAGGATATACATTGACAAGTTGTAAATTGAGAATCTCATGTCCCTTGAATACGAGGGCCGCTCCTCATGCTACTCAAGTTTAGTCACAGGTAAGTTCTTGTCATCGTAAGTATATGTGTATCATTGAGAACCGCCAACGGGGCACCCCTTGCCCGATGATACGGAATAATCCCCATATCAAAATGACAAGGCAAGCAGACAACAAGCATCTCAGCAATCTTCTTATTTACCATGGAATATGGTGCTTTTTTCTCTCTTTCCTCTTTTCATAATATCTTTTTTCTTTTTCTCCTTTTCTCAATATCAGACTCTTTTTTTATAAGAAGAATGCTTCATAGATACTCATTATGGTTACGCTGTAGGTTTCCACCATGTCAGCATGGATTAGACCAGTGGCCCAAGCGTTTCTCTAACACACATGCATAACTCCATGGACTTACAAGCTCCCCTTTCATTTCACACCGACGACATCCATAGACAAAAGAACATGATATCAACTAGGTACAAAGTACCAGTGCAATGTTGAAAGCATTCCCCATGAAAGCATGGTTCTACTAATTCACAACTTACAAAGCGCAAGCATATACCCAACATAGGTGAGCACAATGGTTCAAGTTTATTAAATGCAAGAAAGTAAAGTGTGCCATCAAGTTCGTGAGAGCTTTAATCACTACTTTTCACATAACAAGTTTAATTTGGGAGGTAGATAAAACAAGAATTTACTTGGAATAGCAATAATGCTAATAGGTAGGTATGGTGGACACAAATAGCAAAGGTTTTGGTTTTAAGGAGTGGATGCACGAGAAGAATTCCCTCTCAGTACAGGTTTTTGTCTAGCAAGGCTGGGTAGCAAGTATAAGAGTTGAAGGAAACAAACAGACATACAAATGATAAAGACAAACTTGTAATCTTCCTTGGAAGCACAAAAGATCTTAACTAGAGAATACTAGAATTATGAGCAAATCAAGAAAGAAAGATGATCAAATTATTTTTCTCTAGAGTACTACTATCTTTTCTTTCAACTCTCAAAAATAGTGTGCTACTGACCAAGCCAGGTTTGCCAAAACCAACTAAATTAACTCAATGATCCCAAAGTGATACCAATACTAACAACAAGATCAATCATATAACCACGAATTGAAAATTAAGATAAGCTATGCAAAAGAGTAAATGATAGAACTTCTCATTAATATTCCATAACGGCAACTCACACCAAGGGATACATATCTAACGAGAGAGGGGACACTTCCATAATGCAAATCATCCTACATAATAACTTCTCTATTCATGATATGACTCTACTAATAAGGAAAAGAGATAGAAGATAGTGATGTGATACCGCGGCACTCCCCCAAGCTTGGAACAAACCAAGGGGATGCCAAACCTGATGAGGAATTACTCCTTCGGTGGTGGTGGTATTCTCTCATCATTGTCCGACTTCCAGGGCAAGGGATCCCCATCGACAAAGGACATCATGGTCTCCAGCATCCTGAAACTTGCAGCAGCACTTATGCGTTTAAACCTAACCTCATACTTAGAGTTTTGATTTTGAACGTCGTAGAGCTGTGCTTGCAGTTCGTTGGTTGTTTGGCGGAGTGAGAGAACTTCATCCTTGAGCTCAGCAGTCTCCTTTTGGTACTCGGCGATGAGTTCGGAACAAATCTTATGGATGATATCCACTTCGCGCTCCGCCATCTTCTTGTACCTAAAGACTTCTTGCTCCAGTGCTTCCATCCTGTCCTCCAGACTTCCTTCACCTTTAGGGTCTCGAACCTCTTTTATCCGGAGCTCCCCATCTTCAAGCAACAACTCCTTGGGATGAATCTTCAACTCTCTCATGTATGGGTTAATGATATCCTTGATGTCTACGCACTTCTATTCTTGTAGATAGTTGTTGGGCCTCTAAGTGCAGAGGTTTGTAGAACAGCAGCAAGTTTTCCCTTAAGTGGATCACCCAAGGTTTATCGAACTTAGGGAGGAAGTGGTCAAAGGTATTCCCTCTCAAGCAATCCTGCAATCAAGATACAAGAAGTCTCTTGTGTCCCCAACACACCTAATACACTTGTCAGGTGTATAGGTGCACTAGTTTGGCGAAGAGATAGTGAAATACAAGTGGTATGGATAATTATAAGTGGTAACGGTGCTAGAAAATAACTTGATGGCGTTGAAAAGACTAAAGGCAAACTGAAATAAAGATGGAAGCAAGCAAACATGTAACAACTCTAATTGCAAATGATGTTTCAGTGCTTAGAAACAAGGCCTAGAGATCATACTTTCACTAGTGAACACTCTCATATAAATATATTCTTCTTTATGATACTACTCTTAACTACTCTCCGGTTGAATACTCTAATCGTTGGTAGGGCTATAACAGCACACCTCAAAGTGAGCCTTTCCCATCTAGAAAACCCCACACTGTCACCTTGAGTACTAGATGAGTCCAACAAACACCACAATTTTATAAAGACATCCAACTCCAAATATAACTCATAACAAGTATTTGTAATCTCTAGCCTAAGTGCCACCATGGTGAGCACGCTGTCACTTTCACATACATTGGGAGAGCAGAGATCTATTAAAGCACTTGAGTAGCAAGGTAGATCTATAGATTACAAGCTCATGATCTCAATAAGATCATGCATAGAGAGAGAGATGAACACATAGCTCCCGGTAGAACGCTTAGCCTCGAGAGAGAACTACTCCCTCCTCATCATGGGAATCAACAATGGCGAAGGAGATGGTGGTGGAGATCGATGGAGATGGCTCCGGGGGTACTTCCCCATCCCGGCAGGGTGCCGGAACAGAGACTTTCTATCCCCCGAATCTCCCCTTCGGTGGTGGCGGCACTGCGGAACTTTTCGTGGCTGGACGCTTGATGATTTAGGGTTTTGGTATCGGGAGGCTCTTATAGGCGAAGGAGGCAAGGTCGGTGGCCGGCTAGGGGGGCCACACCATGCCCTAGCGCGGCCTGGGGGTACCCGCGCCTAGGGGGTGTGGCCAGGCCCTGGCCCTCCTCCGTCTCGTATTCTGGCTCCGTGAGTCTTCCGGTAAAAGAGGAACTTTGGCTTTTGTCCCGTCCAATTCCGAGAATATTGATTTTCTGACTTTCCTGGAACCAAAAACAGCAGAAAACAGGCAGTTGGCACTGTGACATCTTGTTAATAGGTTAGTCCAAGAAATCATATGAAAAGTACTCCAAAGTGTGGACAAAACACAAGAAAGTAGATAAAACCAAGCATTGAACATCAAAAATTATAGATACATTTGCAATGTATCAACATCCCCAAGCTTAACTCCTGCTCGTCCTCGAGTAGGTAAGTGATAAAAAAGAAAGAATAATTTTTGAGGTTACATGCACCATCATAAACTTGATCAAAGTATTTGTAAAACATTGATAGCTGGGATCAAAGTACTTTAACATAACATGAAAGACAAAGTTCTAGCAATAATACAAAGAAACTATGATGCAACATGAAAAGGCACAAACAAAAGATTCATGAATAACAATGCTTTGCAAGACGTTTGTTTGTTTTACATAAAGAAAACATAGCATAATAGTATTCAGCTTGTCCCTCATAGAGTAGCAAATATAAATGCATAGGACACCTTCAAAGTTCATAAGAGTGACTAGATACAAATAGTTTAAAACAAGCAATATCAAGATATGCATCAATCAACTAGTCTTGGGACAATGCACATAGAACTAAGAATGGCCACTATGCTCTCAAAGTAGGTGCATAAAGGTAGAAGGTGGAGACTCAATATAATGGTGGAAGAAAGGCCTTCATAAAAGGAAGTAGGGATTCAAGTCTCATAAAGAGCTTCCAAAAATTATGGTACTTATAGCTTTCAGCTCTCATTGCCCCTATCATAAGCATCTTGAAGTGATTAAGGTTAAAGTGAACAAACTATGGTGTACATGCTTGACTAAGTATAAGTTAGAAATCTCATGTCCCTTGTATATGAGGGCCGCTCCTCATGCCACTCAAGTTTAGTCACCGGTAAGTTCTTGTCATCGTAAGTACATGTGTATCATAGTGAACCGCCAATGGGGTACCCCTTGCCCGATGATACGGAAGAATCCCCATATCAAAATGACAAGGCAAGTAGACAACGAGCATCTCAGCAATCTTCTTATTTACCATGGGAATATGGTGCTTTTCTCTCTCTTTCCTCTGTTCATAATCTCTTTTTTTCTCTTTTTCTCAATATATGACTCTTTTTTATAAGAAGAATGCTTCATAGACAGCTCATTATGGTTACGCTGTAGGTTTCCACCATGTCAGCATGGATTAGACCAGCGGCCCAAGCGTTTCTCTAACACATATACATAACTCCATGGACTTACAAGCTCCCCTTTCATTTCACATCGACGACATCCATAGACAAAAGAGCATGATATCAACTAGGTACAAAGTACCAGTGCAATGTTGAAAGCGTTCCCCATGACAGCATGGTTCTGCTAATTCCCAACAAATAAGTGCAAGCATATACAACATAGACGACACAATGGTTCAATTTTATTAAGGGCAAGAAAAGTAAAGTGTGCCATCAAGTTCGTGAGAGCTTTAATCACTAGTTTTCTCATAACAAGTTTAATTCGGAAGGTAGATAAAAACATGAATATACTTGAAATAGCATATGCTAGTAGGTAGGTATGTTGGACTCTTTGGAATAACTTGGTTTTAGGAGTTGGATGCATGAGTGGAACTCATACTTGGTTGTGGAGGCTAGCAAAAGACTGGGAGCGACAAACTAAGAGAGCAATAATGGCCATAATCATGTAGAGCGACAAAACATCATTGATCAAAGCATAAAGTGATACTACAATTTAAAAACTAAAGAATCTTAAAGGCTTATGGTGACTTGAGATAGTCATAACATGGTGTGAGCATGCGCCAAGTCAACCCAAATAAAGCATTAAAGGAGAATACAACTATACTATGCTTTAATATGCTAAAACAACGCATGATTCATCCAAGGCACATTAAGAAATCTCAATTGTTTATAACAAGTCATGCTACAACAAAGAATACTAAGCATAAATCCAAAACAATATCAAGCATGGCATGAAAAAGCATAGGCCACAGTCAAAAACAAGCTCTTTTTACCACATAAACATGAGCTTTCCTACTCTTTTCCAAACCAAACCAAACTATTTGAAAACCAATGTATGAAAGAGAGGGTCCAACAAATTTATTCAGCAAACTAAGCAAACAAAGAAAACGAAAAACTAAAACAAAAAACAAAAAAGAAGACGCTCCAAGAACAACACAATTGTGCATAAAACAATAAAAATGAAGTGTTTGGAAGAAACCTGAGATTTTTATTGATGAAGAAGGGGGATGCCTTGGGCATCCCCAAGCTTTGACGCTTGTACTTCTTGGATATTTCTTGGGGTGACACGAATGGCATCCCCAAGCTTGAGCTTTAGTCCATCCTTCATCTCATTACTCATTCCTTCCATACACCTGAATTTTTTTCCTTCATACAAAACTTCACACAATCTTTATTAGCAACATTAGTGCACTCAAGATAATAGGTCTTTAGGTTCAGTTCTAACACCCATAAAACTTCCATTAAAACACTAGCTACTGTAGCACTTCCCTCAAAAATCTCAATTCCCCAAAAAACTCAAAAAGTAACCAACAAGAAGCAAATGCAGAAAATGGCAGAAATCTGACAAAAAAGACCAGCGGGTAAAGACAATTTTTTTCGAAGACCTTCTGCTGCTCAAATAAAAAAGTGTTGAACTAATGAAAGTTAGATAACAACCTGGGGCAGAAGCAAAAAAATTCACGCCTCAAAAGGACGTTCAGAGATTTTACACGAATTTTTACGGTGAAGCACAGAAATCTGTTTTGGGACAGCAACTTTGCCCAGCATTACTTCTCTCTCATTAGAGGTTACTCTTGGCACAAAAAGCAAATAAAAAGGATAAGGAGCGGTTATTACAGAGGTAATAACTTCCAAGACTCGTCTAAAACTTTTGTGTTATCTCCCAATAAGTACTTTTATTTAACGCCTTTAAGTTAGGCATAATAGGTTGAGAAGATGCTCACATAAGAAATATGAATTGAAATAAAAGAGAGCATCAAGAATGCAAATTCAAAACACATTTAAGTCTAACCCACTTCCTATGCATAGGAATCTTGTAAAGAAACAAGTCATGAAAGTACAAAGCAACAAGCATAGTAAAGCAAAACAAGTGCAACTTCAAGACTTTCAACATAAAGAGGGGAAACTTAATATTATTGAGATGCATAAAACCATGTTTCCCTCTCTCATAATAACTTTCAGTAGCATCATGAATAAAATTAACAATATAACTATCACATAAAACATGCTTATCATGAGCCACATGTATAAAACAATTATTACTCTCCACATAAACATAATCATTCTTATTAATTGGAGTGGGAGGAAATTCAATAAAATAGCTATCATTGTTATTCTCATCACCATAATCATCAAATATAGGAGGCATATTGTAATCATAATTAGCTTTCTCCTCAATAGTAGGTGGACTGAAAATATCATACTCATCATTGTAATCATCATATATCGGAGGCATAGTATCATCAAAGTAAATTTTCTCCTCTAAAGATGGGGGACTAAAAGGATCATTTTCATCAAAACTAGCTTCCCCAAGCTTAGACATTTCCATAGCATTAGCAATAATGGTGTCAAAAGAATTCATACTAACAACATTGCTATTAGCATGCAAATAAAGTTCCATAGGTTTTTTAATTTTCTCTTCAAACACTTCATGTCCTAACTCAAGATTTTTTAAATACTATAAAGCTCTCTAATTTTGTTGTTGTTTTCCATTAAGCCTAACTAGTGAAAACAAGAAACAAAAAGACAAAATTGCAGAATCTAAAGGAAATAACTTCGAGCACTCACACTGGAGGATGTGAGTAGCTTTTACCTTACCTCCCCGGCAACGGCGCCAGAAAATAGGCGTTTGCCGTGGGAGGTTCTTCTTCTTTAATCCTCTGGTGTGAATACCTTTTACCTTACCTCCTCGGCAACAGCGCCAGAAAATAGCTTGATGTCTACGCACTTCTATTCTTGTAGACAGTTGTTGGGCCTCCAAGTGCAGAGGTTTGTAGAACAGCAGCAAGTTTTCCCATAAGTGGATCACCCAAGGTTTATCGAACTCAGGGAGGAAGTGGTCAAATGTATTCCCTCTCAAGCAATCCTGCAATCAAGATATAAGAAGTCTCTTGTGTCCCCAACACACCTAATACACTTGTCAGGTGTATAGGTGCACTAGTTTGGCGAAGAGATAGTCAAATACAAGTGGTATGGATAATGATAAGTGGTAACAGTGCTAGAAAATAACTTGATGGCGTGGAAAAGACTAAAGGCAAACTGAAATAAAGATGGAAGCAAGCAAACATGTAACATATCTAATTGCAAACGATGTTTCAGTGCTTAGAAACAAGGCCTAGGGATCATACTTTCACTAGTGAACACTCTCATATAAATATATTCTTCTTTATGATACTACTCTTAACTACTCTCCGGTTGAACACTCTAATCCTTGGTAGGGCTATAACAACACACCTCAAAGTAAGCCTTTCCCATCTAGAAAACCCCACACTGTCACCTTGAGTACTAGATGAGTCCAACAAACACCACAATTTCATAAATACATCCAACTCCAAATATATCTCATAACAAATATTTGTAATCTCTAGCCTAAGTGCCACCATGTTGAGCACGCTATCACTTTCACACACATGGGGAGAGCAGAGATCTATTAAAGCACTTGAGTAGCAAGGTAGATCTATAGATTACAAGCTCATGATCTCAATAAGATCATGCATAGAGAGAGATGAACACATAGCTACCGGTAGAACCCATAGCCTTGAGAGAGAACTACTCCCTCCTCATCATGGGAATCAGCAATGGCGATGGAGGTGGTGGTGGAGATGGCTCCGGGGGCACTTCCCCGTCCCGACAGGGTGCCTGAACAGAGACTTTATGTCCCCTGAATCTCCCCTTTGGTGGTGGCAGCGCTGCGGAACTTTTCGTGGCTGGAGGCTTGATGATTTAGGGTTTTGGTATCGGGAGGCTCTTATAGGCGAAGGAGGCAAGGTCGGTGGCCGGCCAGGGGGCCCACACCATGCCTTGGCGTGGCCTAGGGGTACCTGCGCCTGGGGGTGTGGCCAGGACCTGGCCCTCCTCTGTCTCGTATTCTGGCTCCGTGAGTCTTCTAGTAAAATAGGAACTTTGGTTTTTGTCCCATCCAATTCCGAGAATATTAATTTTCTGACTTTCCTAGAACCAAAAACAGTAGAAAACAGGCAGCTGGCACTGTGGCATGTTGTTAATAGGTTAGTCCAAGAAATCATATGAAAAGTACTCCAAAGTGTGGACAAAACATAAGAAACTAGATAAAACCAAGCATGGAACATCAAAAATTATAGATACATTTGCAATGTATCAATCCTCTAAAGAATCTTCCTTGGCTGATCCAGAGGAAAACATTGTAGCTCCAAATCTGGGACTCTACCTGTCAAAAACAGATCGAAACAAAAACACGACGAGAACACGATATACGAACCTCGGGAGATCTGGGGCATTATATATTACGAAGTTTCATGACGAAAGGAAGGTACTGGGAGAAAACGGGTCGAAGACGGAGTCTGGGGTGGCCACACCACCCTGTGGCGTGGCCTGGGGTGGGCCCGCGCCATAGGGTGGTGTGAGCCACCCTGGCTCCTTTTCCGTCCCCTTTTCGCTTCGTAGCTTTCCATATTGACTAAAAACAGCAAAAATATAGTTGGAGAGTGTTTTCGCGGAACTTTTCTTACCAGAACTATTACCTATTTGAAAGCGGACACTGCAGGTCTCTGAATTTGGTCCTTGATAAATTTTTCCGGAGTTATAACTTGAAAGGCATCAACATCTTCATTGTAAGAATCCCCATCAATATAGTGTTTGAGTCGCTGCCCATTCACTACTTGTGTAGTATTATCTTTTAAAGAAGAAATTTTTATTGCTCCTGAACGGTATACTTCTTCACTAATGAAAGGTCCTTCCCATTTTGATAGTAGCTTTCCTGCAAAAAATCTGAGACGCGACCTATACAATAGAACTATCTCACCAACATGAAATTCTCTCTTAAGTATTCGCTTGTCATGCCATCTTTTAACTTTTTCCTTAAAGAGCCTAGCATTTTCATAGGCTTCACTCCTCCATTCATCTAAAGAACTTAAGTCAAATAACCTTTTCTCACTAGCGAGCTTACAATCTCTATTTAGTTCTTTAACTGCCCAGTAAGCTTTGTGTTCTAATTCTAAAGGTAGGTGACAAGCTTCCCATAAACCATTTTATAAGGAGACATCCCCATAGGATTTTTGTAGGCAGTTCTATAAGCCCATAAAGCATCATTCAACTTTTTAGCCCAGTTTTTTCTAGATCTATTAACAGTCTTTTGCAAGATGGATTTAATTTCTCTATTTGATAACTCTACTTGCCCGCTAGTTTGGGGGTGATAAGCTGAAGCAATTCTATGATTAACATCATATTTAGCAAGGGTCTTTCTAAAACCACCATGAATGAAATGAGAACCCCCATCAGTCATGAGATACTTAGGCACTCCAAACCTAGGAAAGATAACATCCTTAAGCATTTTTAGAGAAGTTTCCCCGTCAGCACTCTTCGTAGGAATGGCTTCTACCCACTTAGTAACATAATCAACAGCAACAAGAATATGAGTATAACCTTTCAAGGGAGGGAAAGGACCCATAAAGTCAAATCCCCAGCAATCAAAGGGTTCAATAACTAGAGAGTAGTTCATAGGCATTTCATTGCGTCTAGAAATATTACCAACACACTGACATTCATCACAAGATAAAACAAATTTTCTTGCATCTTTAAAAAGGGTAGGCTAGTAGAAACCTGATTGTAGCACCTTTTGTGTAGTTCTATCTCCTGCATGATGTCCTCCATAAGCACTACCATGAAATTTATGCAATATCTCCTTTTGTTCATATTCTGGAACACATCTTCGCATAATACCATCCACTCCTTCTTTGTATAAGTGTGGGTCATCCCAAAAATAATGCCTCAAATCATAGAAGGACTTCCTTCTTTGCTGAGCTGTAAAAGTTGGAGGCAAATACTTGGAGACAATAAAGTTAGCATAATCAGCATACCAAGGGCTCCCTCGCGAGCTTACCCCTACTGCGGCTAACTGTTCATTTGGGAAACTATCATTAACAGGCATAGGGTCAAAAGAGATGTTTTCCAATCGAGATAAATTATCAGCTACAGGGTTTTCATCACCTTTCCTATCTACTATATGTAGATCAAACTCTTGTAAAAGCAGCACCCATCTAATAAGCCTAGGCTTAGCGTCCTTCTTCATCATAAGGTATTTAATAGCAGCATGATCAGTATGAATGGTGACTTTTGAGTCTACAATATAGGGTCTAAACTTATCACAAGCAAAAAAGTCAGCTAGAAATTCTTTTTCAGTAGTAGCATAATTCCTTTGAGTAGGGTCTAAAGTCTTACTAGCATAATGAATAAAGTTTAACTTTTTACAATTCGTTTCCCAAGGACAGCACCTATAGCAAAATCACTAGCATCACACATTATTTCAATGGGTAAACTCCAATCAGGTGGTTGAACAATAGGGGCTGTAGTTAAAGCCTTCTTAAGAGTTTCAAAAGCTTCCTTACAATCATCATCAAAAACAAAGGGTACATCTTTTTGAAGAAGATTAGTGAGGGGTTTTGATATCCTAGAAAAGTCTTTAATAAACCTTCTATAGAAACCAGCATGACCAAGGATACTACGAATACCTTTGATGTCTCTTGGGCATGGCATCTTCTCAATTGCCTCAACCTTAGCTCTATCAACTTCTATGCCTCTTTCAAAAACTTTATGCCCAAGGATAATCCCTTCATTAATCATGAAGTGGCATTTCTCCCAATTAAGAACAAGATTAGTTTCTTCACATCTCTGCAAAACTTTATCAAGGTTGTGCAGACAATTATCAAAAGAAGTTCCATAGACAGAAAAGTCATCCATGAACACTTCTATAATTTCCTCACAAAACCCATGAAAGATAGCAGACATGCATCTTTGAAAAGTAGCAGGAGCATTACATAAACCAAAAGGCATACGTCTATAAGCATAAGTTCCGTAAGGGCTAGTAAAAGTAGATTTTTCTTGATCTTGTTGTTTAACAGCAATTTGAGAGAAACCAGAATAACCATCAAGAAAACAAAAATGGGTCTTTTTAGACAACCTTTCCAACATTTGGTCAATAAAAGGAAGCGGGTAGTGATCTTTCTTAGTAACTTTATTGACTTTTCTAAAATCAATGCACATCCTATAGCCTACTACTATTCTTTGGGGAATAAGCTCATCATTATCATTAGGAACAACGGTAATACCTCCTTTTTTGGGAACACAATGAACAGGACTAACCCATTCACTATCAGCAATAGGGTAAATAATACCAGCATCAAGGAGTTTCAATACCTCATTCCTTACCACTTCCTTCATCTTAGGATTTAAACATCGTTGGTGCTCTACTACTGGATTTTCATATGGTTCTATATTGATAGAATGCTGACATATAGTAGGTGAAATCCCTTTTAAATCATCTAGAGTATAGCCCATAGCTCCTCGGTGTTTCTTCAAAACCTCCAATAACCTTTCCTCTTCCTTTCCTGAAAGTTTAGAGCTAATAATAACAGGATATATCTTTTTATCATCAATACAAGCATATTTAAGATCATCATGGAGAGGTTTTAGATCGAAGACCGGATCCTTTTTAGGTGGCAACGTGGTACCCAAGTCTTCTACAGGCAAGTTATGCTTAAGCATCTTGGGTTGACGACGGAGAATTCTTCAATCTCATTCCTTTCTTCCATGAAGATCTCACTTTCGTGATCTTCCATAAATTGCTGCAAAGCATTGTTAGGAGCAAGAGAGATAGAAGCAAGTTGTTCAACTCTATAATCCTCATTATGGGTTTCCTCTTCACAGGGTTCTTTAGAAAATTTCAAAAAATTAAACTCATAAGATTCCCCATCAAACTTAGTTAAGATTTTCTCCCTCTTGCAATCTATAATAGCTCCACAAGTACTGAAGAAAGGTCTACAAAAAATGATAGGATAAGTTTTACTAGCAGCTGAACCAAGTACTAGAAAATCAGTAGGATACTTAATCTTACCACAAAGAACTTCCACATCTCGTACAATACCAATTGGAGAGATGGTCTCTCTATTGGCAAGGTGAATAACCACATCAATCTCTTCTAGTTCGTAGGTACTGATTTCATGCATTATTTCTCTGTAAAGCTCATAAGGAATAGCACTGGAACTTGCACGAATATCACATAAACCATAATAGCAATGATCACCAATTCTAACGGAAAGCACAGGGACACTAGCTTTTTTAACTCTATTAGGATTTGAAACAATATTAGAAGCATCCTCACAAAAAACTATGTGTCCATATTCTATGATTTTAGTGACAAGGTCTTTCACAATTGCTACCACAGGTTCAACATTTAATTGTTCATCAGGTTTTACAGTTCTCTTTGCACTTTTAGTGATTTCATTAGTTATCATAGGATGATCCTTTACCTTATCTGGGAAGGGAATCTTCTCGATATAAGGTTCAGGTAAGATGTGATCAATAGTGCAATACTCAGCACTCCCAACAGGAACACAGTCAACAATATCTTTATAAGGTGCATGGTACTTGTTCATCCCCTTTTTGGAATCTCAATATAAGAAGCAAAAGCCCTAAAGCAATTCGTAATAACTTGTAAATCAAGACCATAAGCATTACTAATATTTTGAAAGTCATCAGTTCCCATAAAAGATTCCATGCATTCATAATCATAATTTATACCTGACTTTCTACCTTTATCATTCTCCCAAGCTTCAACATTGTCTTGATTGGTCCAGAAGGTCCCATTTAGCTTCTTCTTCCATGCGAGTGAATGATCCAGCACAAGAAGCATCCAATAAATCCTTGTCATGAAGAGGGAGCCTTGGATAAAAGTTATTGATAATAATATTGTTGGGGAGCTCATGAATGGGACATTTGAGCATTAGTAACTTCAATCTCCCCCAAGCTTGAGCTATACTCTCTCCATCAAGAGGCCAAAAGTTGTATATTTGATTCTGATCTTTATGAATCTCACTAGGAGGATAAAACTTTGAATAAAAGAGAGGCACTATTTCCTCCCATTCCAGAGCTTGACCATTCTTCAGCAGATTATACCATTCCTCATCTCTTCCTTTCAGCGATAATGAGAATAACTTCTTCTTAACTTGATCTGTAGTAATACCTGCACACTTGAACAATCCGCATAATTCGTGTATAAAGAGCAAATGATCACCAGGATGGACAGTTCCATCCCCAACATAGTATTTATCCATAACACGATCAATAATTCTTGTAGGTATTTTAAAAACATCATTCTCAGCAGGTGGTCGTTTATCTACTACCTTAGCAGTGGTAATAGCATTACCAAATAAGAAACTCAACGAATTATTGATGGCTCGTGTTGATGTAGAGCTCGTTGGGAACCCCAAGAGGAAGGTATGATGAGCACAGCAGCAAGTTTCCCTCAGTTATGAAACCAAGGTTTAATCGAACCAGTAGGAGCAAGGAAACACCCCAAAGGTGTTGCTAGCTGAGCCTTGGCAGGGTGCACTACCGGTGCTAGTAGCAACGTGGAGACCTGCACAACACAACAACAGAACTCTGTCCCCAACTTGAAATGAGGTTGTCAATCTCACCGTGTTTTGCTGAAAACAAAGGATTAAACGTAATGAATGGAAGGAAGTAATAGTTTGTAGAAACTAAATACAAAACAGTAAACAATTTGTAGATTGTATGTAAAAGAAAAAGGACAGGGATCCATAGTTCACTAGAGGTGGCTCTCCTTAAGATAGATAACATGCTGGGTGAACAAATTATGGCGGGGCAATTGAGAAACATCCAGAAAGCAATACATGCATATACTAATCATCTTGACTCCTTTGAGATTCGATTGGGCATTACAACATTATACATAGACCGCCATCCAACTACATCTATGATTAATAATCCACCTTCAGGTTATCATCTGAACCCCCTCCAGTATTAAGTTGCAAGCAACAGATTATTGCTTTACGAATTGCGTGTAAAGTAAACAATACGATTGTTCTATGAACAAAGGATTGTTGTTTTCTCCCTAGTAGCAACAACACATCTAGTACCTTAGAGATTTCTGTCACTTCCCCAGATTACCAGAGGCATAAACCCACTATCGAGCATAAATACTAACTCTTGGAGTTGCTAGCATCTACTTGGCCAAGATAGCTACTAATAACGGAAACCATGCAAGATCACAAATAACAAAGACATGATAGAATCAATAATGAATCTGAAATAGCATCGCAATATCCATCGGATCCCTGCAAACACAACATGCAGAATTACAAATAGATGATCTTGATCATGAACGGAGCTCACAAGATCTAAACATGAAAGCACAAAGGAGGAGAACCAGCCATCTAGCTACTACATGGATCTATAGTCCAAGGATGAACTACTCACGCATCACACCGGAGGCTTGCATGGTGATGAAGAAGGCCTCCAGGGTGAATTCCCCTCTACGACAGGGTGCCGGGAAGAGCTTCAGATCCCTCCCAATCTAGGGATGGAGATGACGGCGGCTACAGACTCTTTCGTGGATTTTTGATCGGGTACTTAGGGTTTTTGTCCTGAGGGCATCTTATAGGCGGAAGGGGAGGCCGAGGGGGTGCCGGAGGTGGCTAGACCACCCCCTGGCGCGGGCCAGGCTGGGCCGCGCGGCCAGGTGGTGTGGTGACCCCTGGCCCCTCTCCGTCTCGTACTCTGGCATCTGATGACTTCCAGGAAAATAGGCACTTTAGCTTTTGTCCCGTCCAATTCCGAGAATATTCATTTTCTGACTTTCCTGGAACCAAAAACAACAGAAAACAGGCAGCTGGCACGGTGGCTCCTGTTAATAGGTTAGTCCAAGAAATCATATGAAAAGTACTCCAAAGTGTGGACAAAACACAAGAAAGTGGATAAAACCAAGCATGGAACATCAAAAATTATATATACATTTGCAATGTATCAACATCCCCAAGCTTAACTCCTGCTCGTCCTCGAGTAGGTAAGTGATAAAAAGAAAGAATAATTTTTGAGGTGAAATGCACCATCAAAGACTTGATCAAAGTATTTGTAAAACATTCAAAGCTGGGATCATAGTACTTCAATCATATCATGAAAGACAAAGTTCTAGCAATAAGACAAAGAAACTATGATGCAACATGAAAAGGCACAAACAAAAGATTCATGAATAACAATGCTTTGCAAGACGTTTGTTTGTTTCACATAAAGAAAACATAGCATAATAGCATTCAGCTTGTCCCTCATAGAGTAGCAAATATAAATTCATAGGACACCTTCAAAGTTCATAAGAGTGCCTAGATACAAATAGTTTAAAACAAGCAATATCAAGTTATGCATCAACCAACTAGTCTTGGGACAATGCACATAGAACTAAGAATAGCCACTATGCTCTCAAAGTAGGTGCATAAAGGTAGAAGGTAGAGACTCAATATAATGGTGGAAGAAAGGCCTTCATAGAAAGAAGTAGGGATTGAAGTCTCATAAAGAGCTTCCAAAAATTATGGTGCTTATAGCTTTCAGCTCTCATTGCCCCTATCATAAGCATCTTTAAGGCAATTAAGGTTAAAGTGAACAAACTATGGTGTACATGCTTGACTAAGTATAAGTTAGAAATCTCATGTCCCTTGTATACGACGGCTGCTCCTCATGCTACTCAAGTTTAGTCACCGGTAAGTTCTTGTTATCGTAAGTACATGTGTATCATAGAGAACCGCCAACGGGGTACCCCTTGCCCGATGATACGGAAGAATCCCCATATCAAAATGACAAGGCAAGCAGACAACGAGCATCTCAGTAATCTTCTTATTTACCATGGGAATATGGTACTTTTTTTTCTCTCTTTCCTCTTTTCATAATCTTTTTATTTATTTATCAATATAGGACTCTTTTTTTATAAGCAGAATGCTACATAGACAGCTCATTATGGTTACGCTGCAGGTTTCCACCATGTTAGCATGGATTAGACCAGCGGCCCAGGCATTTTTCTAACACATATACATAAATCCATGGACTTACAAGCTCCCTTTTCATTTCACACCGACGACATCCATATACAAAAGAGCATGATATCAACTAGGTACAAGTACAAAGTGCAATGTTGAAAGCGTTCCCCATGAAAGCATGGTTCTGCTAATTCCCAACAAATAAGTGCAAGCATATACAACATATACGACACAATGGTTCAAGTTTATTAAGGGCAAGAAAAGTAAAGTGTGCCATCAAGTACGTGAGAGCTTTAATCACTAGTTTTCTCATAACAAGTTTAATTCGGAAGGTAAACAAAAGCATGAATATACTTGGAATAGCATAAGCTAATGGGTAGGTATGGTGGACTCTTTGTAATAACTTGGTTTAGGGAGTTGGATGCATGAGTGGAACTCATACTTGGTTGTGGAGGCTAGCAAAGGACTGGGAGCGACAAACTAAGAGAGCAATAATGACCATAATCATTGATCAAAGCAAAAAGTGATACTACAAGTTGAAAACTAAAGGATCATAAAGGCTATGGTGACTTTGGATAGTCATAACATGGTGTGAGCATGCGCCAAGTCAACCCAAATAAAGCATCAAGGCAGAATGCCACTATACTATGCTTTAATATGCTAAAACAACACATGATTCATCCAAGGCACATTAAGAAATCTCAATTATTTATAACAAGTCATGCTACAGCAAATAATACTAAGCATAAAGCCAAAACAATATAAAGCATGGCATGATAGAGCATAGGCCACAGTCAAAAAAAGCTCTTTTTACCACATAAGCATGAACTTTCCTACTCTTTTCCAAACCAAACCAAACCAAACTATTTGCAAACCAATGTATGAAAGAGGGGGTCCAACCAATTTATTCAGAAAACTAAGCAAACCAAGCAAACGAAAACCAAAACAAAAACGAAAAAGAAGACGCTCCAAGAACAACACAACTGTGCAGGAAACAATAAAAATGAAGTGTTTATAAGAAACCTAGGATTTTTATTGATGAAGAGGGGGATGCCTTGGGAATCTCCAAGCTTTGACGCTTGTACTTCTTGGATATTTATTGGGGTTACACGCGTGGCATCCCCAAGCTTGAGCTTTAGTCCATCCTTCATCTCATTACTCATTCCTTCCATACACCTGAAATTTTTCCTTCATACAAAACTTCACACAATCTTTATTAGCAACATTAGTGCACTCAAGATAAATAAGTCTTAAGGTTCAGTTCTAACACCAATAAACTTCCATTAAAACATAAGCTACTGAAGCAATTCCCTCAAAAATCTCAATTTCCAAAAAGAACTCAAAAAGGAACCAACAAGAAGCAAATGCAGAAAATGGCAGAAATCTGTCAAAACAGACCAACAGGTAAAGACGATTTTTTCCAAGACTTTCTGTTGGTCAAATCAAAAATTGTTGAACTAACAAAAGTTAGATAACAACCTGGGGCAGAAACACGAAAATTCACGCCTCAAAAAGACGTTCAGAGATTTTACACGAATTTTTACGGTGAAGCACATAAATCTGTTTCGGGACAACAACTTTCCCAATCATTACTTCTCTCTCATTAGAGGTTACTCTTGGCACAAAAAGCAAATAAAAAGGATAAGGAGCGGTTATTACTGAAGTAATAACTTCCAAGACTCATCCAAAACTTTTGGGTTATCTCCCAATAAGTACTTTTCATTAACGCCTTCAAGTTAGGCATGATAGTTTGAGAAGATGCTCACATAAGAAATATGAATTGAAGTAAAAGAGAGCATCAAGAATGCAAATTCAAAACACATTTAAGTCTAACCTACTTCCTATGAATAGGAATCTTATACACAAATAAATTCACAAAGAACAAAGTGACACGCATAGGAAGATAAAACGAGAGTAACTTCAAAACTTTCAGCAAATAGAGAGGTGTTTCAGTGCCATGAAAACTTTTACAACCATATTTTCCTCTCATAATAATTTTCAGTAGCCTCATGAATAAACTCAACAATATAACTATCACATAAAGCATGATTTTCATGATCCACAAACAATAGAGCTTTATTATAAACATTTTCAAAAGAATCCTCAGGAACAAGACATTCGTCCTCCTTTGGTAACCATAAATAATGTAAGGGGTAAAGAGTTACTCTCATTAGAAGGTAGGCATGGGTATATCCATTCTTCCTCCTCTAGATCATCACTCTCCTCCTCTTTTTCATCCAATGAGCTTCCAGTTTCAGCAATTTCTTCTTTCATAGTCTCCTGTAAGGCATTAGTCTCTTCCATTGGTGGAGAGCATATATTAACATATTCAAGAATATAGCCATTTTATTCTTTGTAATTATCAAAGAAAAATTTAAGTATATCATAAACCTCATATTTATAAGGTGAATCATCAGTATTTTAAAGCAAACTAGCAAGTTCAAATGCACCCTTCCAAGCAATAAATTCTTCAATTTGTTCCACATCATAAAAGTCATAATTCCCTTTAACAAAAGAAGATATGGTAACATTATCATTGTACTCACATTGAAAATAGAGGTGTTTATACCTCCTACAACAACAAGATTTATCAAAGCAATAAGTAACATTATAAGTAGAGCACACGTTTATAGCAATGGTATACAATTTATTAATTTGTTCCCATAAGTGTTTCCCTTTTTGTGACAAGCGGTGTTCCTTATAATAATATTTTTGTTCTTCCGTGAACCCACCTTGCCAATAAGATATAGTTTCAAAGAAACCAATCATTGATAGAAATCATGATAAAGCAAGACAATAACAGACAAATGAAAATAACAACTATAGTAGAACTAATTTTTTTTGTATTTTTGATAAAGAAACAAGCAAACAAAGCAAAAGAAACTAAGCAAAACAAAAATAACAAAGTAAAGAGATTGGTTATGAGGGACTCCCCTTGTGAAGATGTCCTTGACTCGCTGGCAACGGCGCCAGAAAAATGCTTGATGGCTTGTGTTGATGTAGAGCTCGTTGGGAAACCCAAGAGGAAGGTATGATGAGCACAACAGCAAGTTTCCCTTAGTTATGAAACCAAGGTTTAATCGAACCAGTAGGAGCAAGGAAACACCCCAAAGGTGTTACTAGCTGAGCCTTGGCAGGGCGCACTACCGGTACAAGTACAACATGGAGACCTGCACAACACAACCATAGAACTCTGTCCCCAACTTGCGATGAGGTTGTCAATCTCACCGTGTTTTGCTGAAAACAAAGGATTAAACGTATCGAATGGAAGGAAGTAATAGTTTGCAGAAAGTAAACACAAAGCAGTAAACAGTTTGTAGATTGTATGTAAAAGAAAAAGGACCGGGATCCATAGTTCACTAGAGGTGGCTCTCCTTAAGATAGATAACATGTTGGGTGAACAAATTACAGCGGGGCAATTGACAAACATCGAGAAAGCAATACATGCATATACTAATCATCTTGACTCCTTTGAGATTCGATTGGGCATTACAACATTATACATAGACCGCCATCCAACTGCATCTATGACTAATAATCCACCTTCAGGTTATCATCCGAACCCCCTCCAGTATTAAGTTGCAAGCAACAGATTATTGATTTACGAATTGCGTGTAAAGTAAACAATACGATTGTTCTATGAACAAAGGATTGTTGTTTTCTCCCTAGTAGCAACAGCACATCTAGTACCTTAGAGATTTCTGTCACTTCCCTAGATTACCAGAGGCATGAACCCACTATCAAGCATAAATACTAACTCTTGGAGTTGCTAGCATCTACTTGGCCAACATAGCTACTAACAACGGAAAGCATGCAAGATCACAAATAACAAAGACATGATAGAATCAATAATCAATCTGAAATAGCATCTCAATATCCATCGGATCCCCGCAAACACAACATGCCGAATTACAAATAGATGATCTTGATCATGAACGGAGCTCACAAGATCTAAACATGAAAGCACAAAGGAGCAGAACCAGCCATCTAGCTACTACATGGATCCGTAGTCCAAGGATGAACTACTCACGCATCACACCGAAGGCTTGCATGGTGATGAAGAAGGCCTCCAGGGTGAATTCCCCTCTCCGGAAGGGTGCCGAGAGGAGCTTCAGATCCCTCCCGATCTAGGGATGGGGATGACAATGGCTATAGACTGTTTCGTGGATTTTTGATCGGGTACTTAGGGTTTTTGTCCCGAGGGCATCTTATAGGCGGAAGGGGAGGCCGAGGGGGTGCCGGAGGCGGCCAGACCACCCCCTGGCGCGGGCCAGCCTAGGTCGCGCGGCCAGGTGGTGTGGTGCCCCCCTGGCCCCTCTCCGTCTCGTACTCTGGCATCTGATGACTTCCGGAAAAATAGGCACTTTGGCTTTTGTCCCATCCAATTCTGCGAATATTCATTTTCTGACTTTCCTAGAACCAAAAACAGCAGAAAACAGGCAGCTGGCACTGTGGCTCTTGTTAATAGGTTAGTCCAAGAAATCATATGAAAAGTACTCCAAAGTGTGGACAAAACACAAGAAAGTGGATAAAACCAAGCATGGAACATCGCAAATTATAGATACATTTGCAATGTATCAATTATCCATAACAAAAATAAAGCAACTAGCCGAAGTAAACAATACTCACAGTACAAGTTTCCTTTACCAGTTCCACTCTCCAATAGCGCTTCACTCCCCGGCAACGGTGCCAGAAAATAGTATTGCTGACCCACAAGTATAGGGGGTGTATCGTAGTATTTTTGATAAGTAAGAGTGTCGAACCCAACGAGGAGCGGAAGGTGCTGGCTAGTGGTATGGATCAGGAATTCTCTACAAATACTTAGCAAACGGATTTTTCGGGGTTTTTGATAGAGCAAGTAAACGAAGTACGAGTAAATAAAAGACAGTAGGAATAAATGCAGCAAGTGGCCCAATCCTTTATGCAGCAAAGGACAAGCCGGTTGTATTACTTAAGATGACCAAACGTTCTCGAGGACACATGGGAAGACTGTCAAGTGCTTTGACTTCATATAGTCGATTAATCTTCTTTAGCTTGCTAAGTGTTGTGTGGGTGAACCTGTGCTAATGTACCGCCCCATCCAAGACTAATACATATTTGTGATTATACCCCTTGCAAACATCCTTAAGTACAAGAAAGTAATTAAGCTAGAAACCTAACCACAGCTTTAAACTCTAAGACCCTTACGTCCCTTGTGCAATGGTTTCCTAACGGGGGTTCAGGTTTCTGTCACTCTGGCAACTCCTACGATTAATAGCCAAATACACAATGCATTCCCCTAGGCCCATATATGTGAAGTGTCATGTAGTCTACGTTCACATGACACCACTAGAAGAAGTACACCACAACTTAAATATCAAACCATTGAATCTTTCTCAACACAACTCCACTACAAACAACATGACTTCTCACATGTCCTCAAGAACAAAACGAACTACTCACAAGTAATCATATGGATCATGATCAGAGATGGAATAATGATGTATAACAATCTGAACATAAACAATAATTCAATGGTTCGCTCAATAGAATCAACTACAAAGAGTAATTAACACCGGGAAAGTTTCCCCTATGAACTATGCAAGATTCAACTCAACTGTTACCGCAATATGGAGATGGTGATGAGGGTTCTGATGGTGATGATGGTGGTGATGATGATTATGATGATCCCGATGAAGTCCAGCTTGATGGTGGTGTTGATGGCGACGATCTCCCCTCTCCGGGAAGGAATTCCCCTGGCAGAAATTTATCTGCTAGAGAGATCTTTCTCTCTCGGTGTTTTCTGTCCCGCAGAGGCGGCGTAATCTTTCTGTGGTCGCTCTCCGAGTCTTATGGTTTCGGGAGGTTAATATACGCCAGAGGGGAGTGCCAGGGGTAGACCAGGGCGGCCACACCACCTGGTGGCGCGGCCTAGGCTGGCCCGCGCTAGGGGGTGGTGTGGGCTCCCTGTGGCCCATCTCCAGCCCTCCTTCTGGCTTCCTTCGTCTTCTGGAAAAATAGGATTTTCCGTATATTTTCCCAGATTTTGTGATCTTCGCGAATTTTGCCTCCAAACAGCACCTTTTCCATCAGAATCCTGACTGCAACGGTCCATTCTCCAAGAGTCATCAACCATGCAAAAATAGATGAAATAACATAAGTATCACCTCTCAATACGAAATATATCAATGAATAACAGTGAATTATGACATATAATAGTGATGCAAAATGGACGTATCATATGCTTGTATGCTTTCTCGATGTTTGTCAATTGCCCCGCTATAATTTGTTCACCCAGCATATATCTATCTTAAGGAGAGCCACCTCTAGTGAACTATGGACCCCGGTTCTCTCCTTTACATACAATCTACAAACTGTTTACTGCTTTGTGTTTACTTTCTGCAAACTATTACTTCCTTCCATTCGATACGTTTAATCCTTTGTTTTCAGCAAAACCGGTGAGATTGACAACCTCATCGCAAGTTGGGGACAGAGTTATGTGGTTGTGTTGTGCAGGTCTCCACATTGCTACTAGCATCGGTAGTGCGCCCTGCCAAGACTCAGCTAGCAACACCTTTGGGGTGTTTCCTTGCTCCTACTAGTTCGATAACCTTGGTTTCATAACCGAGGGAAACTTACTTCTGTGCTCATCATACCTTCCTCTTGGGGTTCCCCAACGAGCTCAGCAATCACGAGCCATCAAAGTATTTTTCTGGCGCTGTTGTCGGGGAGTCAAGGTCATCTTCACAAGGGGATTCCCTCATAACCAATCTATTTACTTTGTTATTTTTGTTTTGCTTAGTTTCTTTTTGCTTTGTTTGCTTGTTCCTTTATCAAAAACACAAAAAAAATAGTTTTACAAGTTTGCTTTCTTTAACAAAAACACACAAAAATTAGTTCCTACTATAGTTGGTATTTTCGTTGGTCTGTTATTGTCTTGCTTTATCATGCTTACTATCAATGGTTGGTTTCTTTGAAACTGAATCTAATTGGCAAGGTGGGTTCACGGCAGAACAAAAATATTATTATAAGGAACACCGCTTGTCAAAAAAATGGGAAACTCTTATGGGAACAAATTGATAAATTGAATACCATTGCTAGAAACATGTGCTCCTCTTATAATGTTACTTATTGCGTTGATAAATCTTGTTGCTGTAGGAGGTATAAACACCTCCCTTTTCAATGTGAGTATAATGATAATGTTACCATATCTTCTTATGTTAAAGGAAATTATGACTTTTATGATGTGGAACAAATTGAAGAATTTATTGCTTGGAAGGGTGCATTTGAACTTGCTAGTTTGCTTGAAAATACTGATGATGCACCTTATAAATATGAGGTTTATGGTATACTTCAATTTTGCTTTGATAATTACAAGGAAGAAAATGGCTATATTCTTGAATATCTTAATAGATGTTCTCCACCAATGGAAGAAGAAATTGCTGAAATTGGAAGCTCATTGGATGAAAAAGAGGAGGAGAGTGATGATCTAGAGGAGAAAGAATGGATCTACCCATCCCTACCTTCTAATGAGAGTAACTCTTTACCCCTTATGTTATTTGATTGTCCCCCATACTTACCAAAGGAGGACGAATGTCATGTTCCTGAGGATTCTTTTGAAAATGTTTATAATAAAGCTCTAGTGTTTGTAGATCATGAAAAGCATGCTTTATGTGATAGTTAGATTGTTGAGTTTATTCATGAGGCTACTGAAAATTATTATGAGAGGAAAATATGGTTGTAAAAGTTTTCATGGCACTGAAACACCTCTCTATTTGCTGAAAGTTTTGAAGTTACTCTCGTTTTATCTTCCTATGCGTGTCACTTTGTTCTTTGTGAATTTATTTGTGTATAAGATTCCTATTCATAGGAAGTAGGTTAGACTTAAATGTGTTTTGAATTTGCATTCTTGATGCTCTCTTTTACTTCAATTCATATTTCTTATGTGAGCATCTTCTCAAACTACCATGCCTAACTTGAAGGCGTTAATGAAAAGTACTTATTGGGAGATAACCCAAAAGTTTTGGATGAGTCTTGGAAGTTATTACTTCAGTAATAACCGCTCCTTATCCTTTTTATTTGCTTTTTGTGCCAAGAGTAACCTCTAATGAGAGAGGAGTAATGATCGGGAAAGTTGCTATCCCAAAACAGATTTTTGTGCTTAACCGTAAAAATTCGTGTAAAATCTTTGTACGTCCGTTTGATGTGTGATTGTTTGTGCTTCTACCCCAGGTTGTTATCTAACTTTCGTTAGTTCAACACGTTTTGATTTGAGTAACATAAGGTCTTCGAAAAAATTCGTCTTTACCTGCTGGTCTGTTTTGACAGATTTCTGCCATTTTCTGCATTTGCTTCTTGTTGGTTCCTTTTTGAGTTCTTTTGGGGAATTGAGCTTTTTAGGGAAGTGCTACAGTAGCTAGTTTTCTAATGGAAGTTTTATTGGTGTTATAACTGAACCTAAAGACTTATTGTCTTGAGTGCACTAATGTTGCTAATAAAGATTGTGTGAAGTTTTGTATGAAGGAAAAATTTCAGGTGTATAGAAGGAATGAGTAATGAGATGAAGGATGGACTAAAGCTCAAGTTTGGGGATGCCATGCGTGTCACCCCAAGAAATATCCAAGAAGTACAAGCGTCAAAGCTTGGGGATGCCCAAGGCATGCCCCTTCTTCATCAATAAAAATTCCAGGTTTCTTCCAAACTCTTCATTTTTATTGTTTCATGCACAGTTGTGTTGTTTTTGGAGCGTCTTCTATTTCGTTTTTGTTTTAGTTTTTCGTTTTCTTGGTTTGCTTAGTTTGCTGAATAAATTGGTTGGACCCCGTCTTTCATACATTGATTTTCAAATAGTTTGGTTTGGATTGGAAAAAGAGTAGGAAAGTTCATGCTTAAGTGGTAAAAAGAGCTTGTTTTTTACTGTGGCCTATGCTTTGTCATGCCATGCTTGATATTGTTTTGGATTTATGCTTAGTATTATTTGTTGTAGCATGACTTGTTATAAACAATTGAGATTGCTTAATGTGCCTTGGATGAATCATGCGTTGTTTTAGCATATTAAAGCATAGTATAGTGGTATTCTCCCTTGATGCTTTATTTGGGTTGACTTGGCGCATGCTCACACCATGTTATGACTATCTCAAGTCACCATAGCATGTATGATCCTTTAGTTTTCAACTTGTAGTTGAACGAAATATGCCCTGTGAGGCAATAATAAAATTGTTATTATATATTCCTTATATATATGATAGATGTTTATTTTACATGCTAGAATTGTATTGATCGGAAACATCAATACATGTGTGTTTAATAAACAAAAAGGTTTCCTAGTTATGCCTCTCTTATAGACTAGCTTGTTGATTAACAAGATGATCAAGGTTTCCTGATCATGGACATTGGATGTTGTTAATAACAAGGTCACACCATTGGTGGAATGATGTGATGAACATTCATCCGAAGTATAGCATTACGATCAAGTCATTATGTTTATATTGCTATAACATCATACGAAGTAATCTTTAGCCTTAGACCATGCGATCATGTTAATTGCTAACACCGGAAGAGTATCTTGATAACATCAAACGTCACACCGTAACAGGGTGACTATAAAGATGGGTTCAGTACTACGAATGTGTTATGTTGAGGCTCATGGATCAAGAGTGGAATTTGTCAATCCAGATGACGGATAGATATACTCTGGGCCCTCTCGGTGATATCACATTGAGATAGCTTACAAGCAAGTGATATGATCACTAGAATGTTATATCACGGGAACGAGAAAAGAGTGCATGCCAGTAACGAGATCAAACTAGGTATGGAGATACCGATGATCGAATCTCGGACATGTAATATATCGAGAGACAAAGGGATTTAGTTACAAGCGTTAAAGGTTCTCACGATCACAGAAGTCATCATTGAATGTGTAGGAGTCAGTACGGATCTCCAGGTCCCGCTGCTGATTATTGATCGGAGAAGGGTCTCGATCATGTCTGCATTATTCGCGAACCGTAGGGTGGCACACTTAAAAGTTACCGGACACCATTTTGGAGCACATATGTTTCAGACGAAAGAATTGCAAAGCGCAGGAATTGTTTCAATAGAAACCGGAAATTCTTTCGGGTGAAATTGCAGAAGGTGGTTCTGCATGTGATATTGAAATATTGCAAGGGGCTATATGTGAATGTTTGTTAATTAAAGTAATTAACAAAATTCTGAATAAATTTAATAAAAAGAGTTTTATTAAATGAGAGAGCAGAAATTTAATGCATTTAAAGTGGAGACTTTAAAAGGGAATGTGAAGAGGCATTTTAATGTGGAGGGGTTACCACCACATGAATGGGGGAGGTGAGGGGTCACCCCCCCATGCGCCGGCCATGGAGAGAGGGGGCACCCCCTCCTCCTATAAAAGGCCACCCATTTGCTCCTTCATCCTCACACCTCCTTGTGAAGGATCTCTCTCCCCCTCTAGAATTATTCCCCCATGGTCTCGGATTAGCGAGATACATGTTCCCGGTGGCATTTCATCTGGAAGGAGTTGTCGCTTCCGCTGGATCGCTGCAGCGAGGAGGTGGAGGTTGTCCGGTGGCTTGAACGTGTGTGCGAGTGCGGATGCGCTGTTGAGTTGCGGCGCTCGGACTTCCTCATGATCTTGAGATCGGCAAGTGTACGACTACATCAACCACGAGTTCCTACTCGTTAACAAAGCTCGTTGTCTATGAGGGTAAGTTCTCGTTGGATGTATGTCCACCTGTTGCTTTGTACTTAGTAGATAGATCTTGGCGTGTAGTTCACACCGTAGGAAATTTTTGTTTTCTATGCTGCGGACCCAACAGTAGTATCACTTTATGCTTTCATCAATGATATTTTGTCACTCTACATGATGGCCATTATTGCTCCCTTAGTTTGTCGCTCCCAGTCTTTTGCTAGCCTCCACAACCAAGTATGAGTTCCACTCATGCATCCAACTCCCTAAACCAAGTTATTCCAAAGAGTCCACCATACCTACCTACTAGCATATGCTATCCCAAGTATATTCATGTTTTTGTTTACCTTCCAAATTAAACTTGTTATGAGAAAACTAGTGATTAAAGCTCTCACGACTTGATGGCACACTTTACTTTCTTCATTTAATAAACTTGAACCATTGGGTCCTTCTTTGTTGCGTATATGCTTGCGCTTTATAAGTTGAAATTAGCAGAACCATGTATCATGGGGAACGCTTTCAACATTACACTTGTACTTTGTACCCCGTTGATATCATGTTCTTTTGCTTATGGATCCCGGCGGTGTGAAATAAAAGTGGAACTTGTAAGATCATGGAGTTTGTATGTGTGTTAGAGAAACGCCTGAGCCGCTAGCCTAAGCCATGCCTAATCATGGTGGAAACTTGCAGCATCACCATAATGAGCATAATATGAAGCATCCTCAATAAAAACCTATGCAAATAGCAAATAAAAAGATCGATGAGATGCTCATTGTCTGCTTGCCTTGTCATTTTGATTATGGGATAGCTCTTGTATCATGTGCAAGGGGTACCCCGTTGGCGGTTCTTTATGATACATATGTACTTACAATGACAAGAGCTTACTTGTGACTAAAGTTGAGTAGCATGAGGTTCGGTATTCATAAGTAAGGGGCATGAGATTTCGGTTTATAACTTGTCAAGCATATCCTCTTAGTTGTGTCACTTTAACCTTAATCACCTTGAAGATGCTTATGATAGGGGCAATGAGAGCTGAAATCTAACAAGTACCATAATTTTTGGAAGATCTTTATGAGACTTGAATCCCTACTTCCTTCTATGAAGCCTTTCTTCCACCATTATATTGAGTCTCCACCTTCTATCTTTATGCAGCTACTTTGAGAGCATAGTGGCCATTCTTAGTTCTATGTGCATTGTCCAAAGACTAGTTGATTGATGCATATGTTGATATTGCTTGTTTTAAACTATTTGTATCTAGTCACTCTTATGAACTTTGAAGGTGTCCTATGCATTTATATTTGCTACTCTACGAGGGACAAGCTGAATACTATTACGCTATGTTTTCTTTATGTGAAACAAACAAACGTCTTGCAAAGCATTATTATTCATGAATCTTTTGTTTGTTCCTTTTCATGTTGCATCATAGTTTCTTTGTCTTATTGCTAGAACTTTGTCTTTCATGTTATGATTGAAGTACTATGATCCTAGATTTGAATGTTTTTTAAATACTTTGATCAAGTTTATGATGGTGCATGTCACCTTAAAAATTATTCTTTCTTTTTATCACTTACCTACTCGAGGACAAGCAGGAGTTAAGCTTGGGGATGTTGATACATTGCAAATGTATCTATAATTTTTGACGTTCCATGCTTGGTTTTATCTGCTTTCTTGTGTTTTGGCCACACTTTGGAGTACTTTTCATATGATTTCTTGGACTAACCTATTAACAAGAGCCACAGTGCTAGCTCCCTGTTTTCTGCTATTTTTGGTTCCAGGAAGTCAGAAAATGAATATTCTCGGAATTGGACGGGACAAAAGCCAAAATCGCTATTTTACCGGAAGGAATCTGGAGCCAGAATACGAGACGGAGAAGGGCTGGGGCCTGGCCACACCACCTGGCCTCGCGGCCAGGCCTGGCCCGCGCCAGGGGGTGGTCTGGCCGACCCCAGCAACCCCTCGGCCTCTCCTTCCGCCTATATATTGCCCTCGGGACCAAAACCCTAGGTACCCGATCAAAAATCCACGAAAGAGTATGTGGCCTCCGTCATCTCCATCCCTAGATCGGGAGGGATCTGAAGCTCTTCTCGACACCCTGCCGGAGAGGGGAATTCACCTTGGAGGCCTTCTTCATCATCAAGCAAGCCTCCGGTGTGATGCGTGAGTAGTTCATCTCTGGACTACGGGTCCATGTAGTAGCTAGATGGCCGGTTCTTCTCCTTTGTGCTTTCAAGTTTAGATCTTGTGAGCTCCGTTCATGATCAAGATCATCTACTTGTAATTCTGCATGTTGTGTTTGCGGGGATCCGATGCATATTGAGATGCTATTTCAGATTGATTATTGATTCTATCATGTCTTTGTTATTTGTGATCTTGCATGCTTTCTATTGTTAGTAGCTATCTTGGCCAAGTAGATGCTAGCAACTCCAAGAGTTAGTATTTATTCTCGATAGTGGGTTCATGCCTCTGGTAATCTGGGGAAGTGACAGAAATCTCTAAGGTACTAGATGTGTTTTTCTACTAGGGAGGAAACAACAATCCTTTGTTCATAGAACAATTGTATTGTTTACATTACACGCAATTCATAAAGCAATAATCTGTTGCTCGCAACTTAATACTGGAGGGGGTTCGAATGATAACCTGAAGGTGGATTATTAGTCATAGATGCAGTTGGATGACGGTCTATGTATAATGTTGTAATGCCTAATCAAGGCTGAAATGAGTCAAGATGATTAGTATATGCTTGTATGCTTTCTCGATGTTTGTCAATTGCCCCGCTGTAATTTGTTTACCCAGCATCTTATCTATCTTAAGGAGAGCCACCTCTAGTGAACTATGGACCCCGATCCTCTCTTTTACATACAATCTACAAACTGTTTACTGCTTTGTGTTTACTTTCTGCAAACTATTACTTCCTTCCATTCGATACGTTTAATCTTTTGTTTTAGACAACCTCATCGCAAGTTGGGGACAGAGTTCTATGGTTGTGTTGTGTAGGTCTCCACGTTGCTACTAGCACCGGTAGTGCGCCCTGCCAAGGCTCAGCTAGTAACACCTTTGGGGTGTTTTCTTGCTCCTACTGGTTCGATAACCTTGGTTTCATAACTGAGGGAAACTTACTTCTGTGCTTATCATACCTTCCTCTTGGGATTCCCCAACGAGCTCATCAATCACGAGCCATCACCTCCTTATTACCATCCTTGTCACTGTCGTTGCCATCCTCCTCGTCACTACCGCTACCATCCTCATTCTCACTGCCGCTGCCATCCTCATTCTCATTGTCGCTGCCATCACTGCCATAGACGTCATTGTAAATGGTTGTCAAGTCAACATGCGTACTGCCACCTTCCTCACCTTCAGGTACATTTGTGTGCTTTAATACTCGTGTAGTTTCCTCGCTATCCGTGGATCGTTGACGATGAGGAGGACCTACAGATAGTAAGTGTTCATTGTTAGGGATTTGAGTAACACATATTAAGGAAATATGATGATTAAACAACTCAAACCATTGTGCGTAAACGGTGCAAAGCATATAGAGTTATATAGCCTCAATTTAAAGTGTACTAACAATCCACAACCATTGTAGCATAACATAGAGCAAGCCTCAATTTAGAATGTAGTAACAATCCACATCCTTTGGCGCATAATATGAAACAAGCCTCAATTTAGAGTACGAACAATCCACATCCATTGTAGCATAATATGGAGCAATCATCTTAATAAATAAGTTCTAACAACAAATGGTACTTGTATGGAGCAAGCCTCAATTTTGAGTGTACAAGTATATGGGACAAGCCTAAATTCGATCCACTAGCAATAAATATTGAAAAGTGTAGACCAAGTGTGTGTTACTAGCAGCAACAATCATCTTAATTTGCAAGTAGAAAGGACATACCGACATTCTTGGTGCGTGCCATGGTATACACCCCGCGTCGGGTGCCACCGACGTCGATTCAATCGATTGAAGAACTTAGGGAGAAAATGGGTTGGTGAAGGAGTAGATCGGGGGTGTAGGGTTGATTTGAGTGGAGGGAAACGACCGGGGAGGGAGAGAATCGGTCTGGCGAGTTCGGGCGGAGAGCGGCGGCGGCTAGGGCAACCGCCAGGGAGTGGGGAATATTGAGGTTGGTACTCGTCGCGAGTACCTATTTAGCCTTGCGAACCGTCCACCGGACAGTCCGGCAGAATACGAGAGACAATCCGGCGCAGAGAGGAAATTTGAAAGCAAGCCGGACAATTTGGGGAAAAGGCCGAACAGTCCGGCACATGATGCAAAAAAATCCCCTAGAGCTAACTAGATCGCCGGTCTGTCCGGTGCAAGGGGATCTTGTCCGGCGTTTGGCCGACAGGTTAAGAAAATAGCCCGCCTGTTGCCACCGGACAGTCCGGCGTGAGGAGATCTTGTCCGACGTTTTCCCAGCACGTAAAAAAATATGCCCGCCTGGGGCCACCGTTTCATGGGTCCCACATGCCGACCAGTAGGACCGCGGTTCAGAGCGGGCCGAACCGGGCGAATGGTACAAGGCCAGGTACAGCATACGGGGCACCAGGCCCACAAGGCAGATAGGGCACCAGGCCCACATGGCAGATATGGGGTTGGTTCTCAGGAGGAGATCGGAGGAAGTGGACCGTGGGGGTATATAAGCTGGTCGGCGTGACACTGAGTTAGCGAGGTGGGACTAATAGACTACTCGCGCTGCAACTGCGTTGCGCCGAACGATAAATGGGCTATAGAAGTCCACGCGGACCGGATTTAACGTGCTTAGAGAATAGCCGGACTGACCGGCACCGAACGTACCAGACAGTCCTGCCATTAGTTCATGGGCTTGGACAGTATCGACGGACTGACCAACGCGGAAAGGACCAGCCGGTCCGGATACCACTATGTGGGCTTGGACAGTACCGTCAGACTGTCCGGTCTTTGAATGACAGACAGTCCGGCCGATTATTTTTCTTCAAATTGAAATATCCTTACAATGGCTTAATATTGTTAAAAATCAAATATATTTTGTATTTACAACTAACACCTAGATTCCAAATTATAGGAAAAAATTAGAGGACATTTCTCGAAAGTCGAATAAACCACAATGCTTACAAAATGCTGAAAGAAGTAGGCCTAATGGGTCTATTTATAATCATGTCATTTTTTCGACTTTAGAAAAATGATCCCATATTTTTTCCACAAATTCACATACATAAAAAATGATGGATTAGGAAGGTTTTTATATTTTTTGATTTTTCTGAATTAGTAGTGCCCTAGTCTAGGGTTTCGCCGGAAACGGGGGATCGGAGCGTCGGAACCCACCGAAAACATACACGGGGAATCAACGTACTTATACAAGCGCGGCGTGATGATGAAATATCCACAACCGATAACCTAGGCATGCTTCCCTTCAGGACCATCCAATGACACCCAGAAAGGTGATGCAGCTATAGCGTCGGAACTCCCGCGCCGGCTCAAACGGAGGGAACCCTATCGTCAAGACGGTCTCGGACTTGGTTTCCTATGCTGCTACGACCTAAGCAAACCATAATACATGTACAAGTCCATTGGTCAACCCTCGATGGAAGTCGGTCGAAGGGGTAGACCTACGGTAGACATGGTCTAGGGTTCTGCCGGAAATGGGGGATCGGAGCGTCGGAACCCGCCGAAAACATGCACGGGGAATCAACGTACTTATACAAGCACGGCGTGATGATGAAATATCCACAACCGATAATCTAGGCATGCTTCCTTTCAGGAACATGCGATGACACCCGGAAAGGTGATGCAGCTATAGCGCCAGAACTCCCGTGCCGGCTCAAACGGAGGGAACCCTGACGTAACGATGGTCTCGGACTTGGTTTCTCATGCTGCTACGACCTAAAAAACTAGAATACATGTACAAGTCCATTGGTCAACCTTCGATGGAAGTCGGTCGAAGGGGTAGACCTACGGTAGACACGGTCTAGGGTTCCGCCGGAAACGGGGGATCGGAGCGTCGGAACCCGCCGAAAACGTTCACGGGGAATCAACGTACTTATTCAAGTGCGGCGTGATGATGAAATATCCACAACCGATAATCTAGGCATGCTTCCTTTGAGGAACATGCGATGACACCCGGAAAGGTGATGCAGCTATAGCGTCGGAACTCCCGCGCCGGCTCAAACGGAGAGAACCCTGTCATCAAGGCGGTCTCGGACTTGGTTTCCCGTGCTGCTACGACCTAAGAAAACCAGAATACACGTACAAGTCCATTGGTCAACCTTCGATGGAAGTCGATCGAAGGGGTAGACCTACGGTAGACACGCTCTAGGGTTCCGCCGGAAACGGGGGATCGGAGCGTCAGAACCCCCCGAAAATATGCACGGGGAATCAACGTACTTATACAAGCGTGGCGTGATGATGAAATATCCACAACCGATAACCTAGGCATGCTTCCCTTCAAGAACATGCGATGACAACTGGAAAGGTGATGCAGCTGTAGCGTCGGAACTCCCGCGTCGGCTCAAACATAGGGAACCCTGTCGTCAAGACGGTCTCGGACTTGGTTTCCCGTGCTCCTACCACCTAAGAAAACCAGAATACACGTACAAGTCCATTGGTCAACCTTCGTTGGAAGTCGGTCGAAGGGGTAGACCTATGGTAGACACGGTCTAGGGTTCCGCCGAAAACGGGGGATCGGAGCGTCGGAACCCGCCAAAAACATGCACGGGGAATCAACGTACTTATACAAGCGCGGCATGATGATGAAATATCCACAACAGATAACCTAGGCATGCTTCCCTTCAGGAACATGCCATGACACCCGGAAAGGTGATGCAGCTATAGCGTCGGAACTCCCGTGCCGGCTCAAACGGAGAGAACCCTGTCATCAAGGCGGTCTCGGACTTGGATTCCCGTGCTGCTACGACCTAAGCAAACCAGAATACACGTACAAGTCCATTGGTCAACCTTCGATGGAAGTCGATCGAAGGGGTAGACCTACGGTAGACACGGTCTAGGGTTCCGCCGGAAACGGGGGATCGGAGCGTCAGAACCCCCCGAAAATATGCACGGGGAATCAACATACTTATACAAGCGTGGCGTGATGATGAAATATCCACAACCAATAACCTAGGCATGCTTCCCTTCAAGAACATGCGATGACAACCGGAAAGGTGATGCAGCTGTAGCGTCGGAACTCCCGCGTCGGCTCAAACATAGGGAACCCTGTCGTCAAGATGGTCTCGGACTTGGTTTCCCGTGCTCCTACGACCTAAGAAAACCAGAATACACGTACAAGTCCATTGGTCAACCTTCGATGGAAGTCGGTCGAAGGGGTAGACCTATGGTAGACACGGTCTAGGGTTCCGTCGGAAACGGGGGATCGGAGCATCGGAACCCGCCAAAAACATGCACGGGGAATCAACGTACTTATACAAGCGCGGCGTGATGATGAAATATCCACAACCGATAACCTAGGCATGCTTCCCTTCAGGAATATGCGATGACACCTGGAAAGGTGATGCAGCTATAGTATCGGAACTCCCGCGCCGGCTCAAACGGAGGGAACCTTGTCGTCACGATGGTCTCAGACTTGGTTTCCCGTGCTGCTACGACCTAAGCAAACCATAATACACGTACAAGTCCATTGATCAACCTTCGATGGAAGTCGGTCGAAGGGGCAGACCTACGGTAGACACGGTCTAGGTTTTCACAAAAAACTGGGGATCGGAGCGTCGGAACCCGCCGAAAACATGCACGGGGAATCAACGTACTTATACAATCGCGGTGTGATGATGAAATATCCACAACTGATAACCTAGGCATGCTTTCCTTCAGGAACATGCGATGACACCCAAAAAGGTGATGCAGCTATAGCGTCGGAACTCCCGCGCCGGCTCAAACGGAGGGAACCCTGTCGTCAAGACGGTCTCAGACTTGGTTTCCCGTGCTGCTACGACCTAAGCAAACCAGAATACACATACAAGTTCATTGGTCAACCTTCGATGGAAGTCGGTCGAAGGGGTAGACCTACGGTAGACACGGCCTAGGGTTCCGCCGGAAACAGGGGATCGGAGTGTTGGAACCCGCCGAAAACATGCACGGGGAATCAACATACTTAGACAAGTGCGACGTGATGATGAAATATCCACAACTAATAACCTAGGCATGTTTCCCTTCAGGAACATGCGATGACACCCGGAAAGGTGATGCGGCTATAGCGTCGGAACTCCCGCGCCATCTCAAATGGAGGGAACCCTGTCGTCAAGACGGTCTCGGACTTGGTTTCCCATGCTTCTATGACCTAAGCAAACCAGAATACACGTACAAGTCCATTGTTCAACCTTCGATGGAAGTCGGTCGAAGGGGTAGACCTACGGTAGACACGGTCTAGGGTTCCGCCGGAAATGGGGGATCAGAGCGTTGGAACCTGCCGAAAACATGCACAGGGAATCAACGTACTTATACAAGAGCAGCGTGATGATGAAATATCCACAACCGATAACCTAGGCATGCTTCCCTTTAGGAACATGCGATGACACCCGGAAAGGTGATGCAGTTATAGCGTTGGAACTCCCACGCCGGCTCAAACGGAGGGAACCCTGTCATGAAGACGGTCTCGGACTTGGTTTCCCGTGCTGCTACGACTTAACCAAACCAGAATACACGTACAAGTCCATTGGTCAACCTTCGATGGAAGTCGATCGAAGGGGTAGACCTACGGTAGACATTGTCTAGGGTTCCGCCGGAAACGGGGGATCGGAGCGTCGGAACCCGTCGAAAACATGCACGGGGAATCAACGTACTTATACAAGCACGACGTGATGATGAAATATCCACAACCGATAATCTAGGCATGCTTCCTTTCAGGAACATGCGATGACACCTGGAAAGGTGATGCAGCTATAGCGTCGGAACTCCCGTGCCGGCTCAAACGTAGGGAACCCTGACGTCAAGATGGTCTCGGACTTGGTTTCTCGTGCTGCTATGACCTAAAAAACTAGAATACACGTACAAGTCCATTGGTCAACCTTCGATCGAAGTCGATCGAAGGGGTAGACCTACGGTAGACACGGTCTAGGGTTCCGCCAGAAACGGGGGATCGGAGCGTCGGAACCCGCCGAAAACATGCACGGGGAATCAACGTACTTATACAAGCGTGGCATGATGATGAAATATCCACAACCGATAACCTAGGCATGCTTCCCTTCAGGAACATGCGATGACACCCGGAAAGGTGATGCAGCTATAGCGTCAGAACTCCCACACGGGCTCAAACGGAGGGAATCCTGTCATCAAGACGGTCTCGAACTTGGTTTCCCGTGCTGCTACGACCTAAGCAAACCAGAATACATGTACAAGTCCATTGGTCAACCTTCGATGGAAGTCGGTCGAAGGGGTAGACCTACGGTAGACACGGTCTAGGGTTCCGCCGGAAACGGGGGATCGGAGCGTCGGAACCCGCCAAAAACATGCACGGGGAATCAACGTACTTATACAAGCGCGTCATGATGATGAAATATCCACAACCGATAACCTAGGCATGCTTCCTTTCAGGAACATGCGATGACACCCGGAAAGGTGATGCAGCTATAGCGTCAGAACTCCCACGCGGGCTCAAACGGAGGGAATCCTGTCGTCAAGACGGTCTCGGACTTGGTTTCCCGTGCTGCTACGACCTAAGCAAACCATAATACACGTACAAGTCCATTGGTCAACCTTCGATGGAAGTCGGTCGAAGGGGTAGACCTACGGTAGACACGGTCTAGGGTTCCGCTGGAAACGGGGGATCGGAGCGTCGGAACCCACCGAAAACATGCACGGGAAATCAACATACTTATACAAGCGCGGCATGATGATGAAATATCCACAACCGATAACCTAGGCATGCTTCCCTTCAGGAACATGCGATGACACCCGGAAAGGTGATGCAGCTATAGCGTCGGAACTCCCACGCCGGCTCCAACGGAGGGAACCCTGTCATCAAGACGGTGTCGGACTTGGTTTCCCATGCTGCTACGACTTAACCAAACCAGAATACACGTACAAGTCCATTGGTCAACCTTCGATGGAAGTCGGTCGAAGGGGTAGACCTACGGTAGACACGGTCTAGGGTTCCACCGGAAACGGGGGATCGGAGCGTCGGAACCCGCCAAAAACATTCATGGGGAATCAACGTACTTATTCAAGTGCGGCGTGATGATGAAATATCCACAACCAATAATCTAGGCATGCTTCCTTTGAGGAACATGCGATGACACCCGGAAAGGTGATGCAGCTATAGCGTCGAAACTCCCGCGCCGGCTCAAACGGAGGGAACCCTGTCATCAAGACGGTCTCGGACTTGGTTTCTCGTGCTGCTACGACCTAAAAAACCAGAATACACGTACAAGTCCATTGGTCAACCTTCGATGGAAGTCGGTCGAAGGGGTAGACCTACGGTAGACACGGTCTAGGGTTCCGCCGGAAACGGGGGATCGGAGCGTCGGAACCCGCCGAAAACATGCACGGGGAATCAACGTACTTATACAAGCGTGGCGTGATGATGAAATATCCACAACCGATAACCTAGGCATGCTTACCTTCAGGAACATGCGATGACACCCGGAAAGGTGATGCAGCTATAGCGTCGGAACTCCCGCGCCGGCTCAAATTGAGGGAACCCTATCGTTAAGACGGTCTCGGACTAGGTTTCCCATGCTACTATGACCTAAGCAAACCAGAATACACGTACAAGTCCATTGGTCAACCTTCGATGGAAGTCGGTCGAAGGAGTAGACCTACGGTAGACACGGTCTAGGGTTCCGCCGAAAATGGGGGATCGGAGCATCGGAACCCACCAAAAACATGCACGGGGAATCAACGTACTTATACAGGCGCGGCGTGATGATGAAATATCCACAACCGATAACCTAGGCATGCTTCTGCTCAGGAACATGCGATGACACTCGGAAAGGTGATGCAGCTATAGCGTCGGAACTCTCGCGCCGGCTCAATCGGAGGGAACCCTGTCGTCAAGACGGTCTCGGACTTGGCTTCCCGTGCTGCTACGACCTAAGCAAACCAGAATACACGTACAAGTCCATTGGTCAACCTTCGATGGAAGTCGGTCGAAGGGGTAGACCTACGGTAGACACGGTCTAGGGTTCTGCCGGAAACGGAGGATCGGAGCGTCGGAACCCGCCGAAAACATGCACGGGGAATCAATGTACTTATACGGCGTGATAATGAAATATCCACAACCGATGTGTTTGAATTTCATTATTTTTCTGTATGTGTCATAAAGATAAATATAGAATTGAATATGTAGGGAAATTTTTAAAACATAAATCATGTGGCAGTTGCGGTCTGTTCAGCCGAGAACCCGGACAGTCCGGCAGGGGCGGTGGGGCCAGACAGTCCGGCTTGGTTTTACCGGACAGTGCGGTAACGACTACGCGTTCAGTCCGCCGCATACTGTGATATAAATTCCTTGACTCACGCTGCCTACCTCTAAACCCTAGCTCAGGCTAGTCGCCGCCTCATTGGTTTCTCATCCCCTACTCTCCTCATCTTCTACGGTAGGCATGCATCGGTTTGCTGGTCACAACCCACCTAGTCGACGCAAGACGCTGCATCGAGCAGCTACTCTCCTAGAAAACCGGACTCCTAAGAAACCATCTACACACTCGCACCATCCTATCAGGTATGTATTCTACGTCAATTCTATTGTTAATCAATGCTACGATCTATCTAGCAATTCTAGAGTTCATCGATGGTAGGGTTTCTGTTCATCAATCGGATTTATCAATGCTAGAGTTCACCATCGGTAGGGTTCATCATTGTTAGGGTTCTGTCCACGCCGGTCTGTCCGGCTATATCCATGACGAATTGTCTGGCACGCGCCCAGACGATCTGCCTTGCCATAGCGCAATTTGAGCCAGCCAGTCCGGCTCTATACATGCCGGTCTGTCCGGTTATATATATGCGGCATGTCTGGCTAAATACATGTCGTCCAGCCTACCTTTTTATTATTTGAATTTAAGTATAATCTTTTTGGTACTAGCGTCTGAAAATATTTATTTACTATACTGATTACAGGATGGAAGATTACTACGACGACGTAATCCCTTGCTTCGTTGAAAAGTGGTGTAGTCTTGTAGAACAAATGACAAAGCGACAGCGAAGTGCACTTGTAGGAACGGGACTCCATTGTATGCTGGATATTCCATCTATAAGGATGCGTGTTGGTCTGCTGCAATATCTAATTAGCGGATTTGATCCAGTTAAAGAAACATTCTTGATAAATGATAACAAGAATGAAATTTATCTTACTAATGGGGATATATATACCTTATTTGGTTTAGCAGATGAGAGTTTGGATCCTACTGCCATAATCGCTCAAGAAGGAATGGAAGCAAGGTTAAACATACCAGCTCACTGGCTAAATCCAAAGACAGATAATCTCGTCATTGATGATGTAATAAATGATATCGTGGATCGTGGAGCCCACGATGATGAGTTTGTCCAAAAGGCCATATTGGTACTCAACGGCATAGTCATTGCACCATTCTCTGCCCAAATTATTCCAAAGTCTATGTATGCACTGGTACAAGATCTTGGACGAGTTCCAAAAATAAACTGGAACAACTTTACACTTCGATACACTATAGAGGCACTAAAGGACTATAAAGATGGAAAAGCAATAAAGCAATGACCAAAGAGAAATATGGCGGCACTACAGGTACACTATAATATTTAACTATTTTTTCATCGCAACTATTTCTTAACTAGATTTTATATAATTTCTCCTGCAGTACATGTATTTCGAGAAGATAAAACACACTTCTGATCCGGGTTTTGACTCATTGCTTTGTATGGCCCACTCATGAGGAATTGGACTGAGAAACAAGCGAAGAAAAGAGATACAGATGACATGAAATATGGCCGTGGCAAGGACAATGTAAGAGATTTATTATTGTCGCTATTTGTTTCAGTAACTGCTGTTCAATAATAATAAATTGCTTTTTGTACATATAGGTTACAACGATATTACTTTTGATCAAAGTAAACAAAACGAATGGTTTCAAGAGAGAAACACCTAGTTCAAAAAATTCCCCTTCAAAACAAAAGAAACCTACCGCAACCAACCCCGCGGTTGTGGAACGACTTGTCGAAGAAGTTAATCGTCTAGCTAATGAGACTACTCTTATTCGTAAGCAGTTGGCTATTATGCCAGATTTATGCGCCGAGGTAAAACGCACGGCGATCTAAATTTTGCATGTATCATTCATTTTGCACGTTTGCTGACATGTCTACCTTTTTTTGCAGAGACTTATAAAAATGCTCAATAAGGAGGGTGTCATTTATAAATCTCTCGCTAGAAACACGTCCGAAGGGGACAGCGGGAACAGCAGAAAGAGAGCTTATTCACAAAAAAAATTCATGTCTATTAACGAAGAGGGTACTGACGACAATGTTTTTAAGGAGAAGGATGTTGGCGAGGATATTGTCAATAAGGACAAGCTGGATGGTACAAATGGCAACAAGGGTGACAAAGATGATCCTATTCTGATTCCAAATAACAATCCTTCTCCTGATAGACCATCGTCATCTGCGTTTGAGACTGCAAGGTCAAAATTTGCTCCAAAGCGGAGGCGTTTTGCCGGAAAGTAGGTGCGGTCCCCTTTTTTGTCTCAAAAGGCTAACAAGCATCAAATCCGTGGGAGGAAAGCGACAAAGTGTAAGTTTATATGTTACAATGTTTCACTTGTAAATTTCTTGACGATGTTTGCATACTAAATTCAACTTGTTACACATTGCATGCAGGTCTATTCGATGCGAAGGATGCGCTGCTAAAGGCAAATGATTTTACAGATATGTAGAAGTAGTTGTGGCGTTTATAGCAGAATTATCACAGTGTCCAGGACAGTGTGCCAATTTTTTTTCAGATTTGAAGGAAACGTGTTAACCGTAGAACAAGCTGCAGTAATCATAACCGAGAACTAGCTACTATAGGCGATGTACGCACAATCCTTCATCATTTTAAAATACATTTGCATTAGAAAACAACTATCTCGATTACATGCCTAATTAACAGTGCGTATATTTTCTTTTACATATCATCAATGCGTATATTCAACACTTGTCTCTTCGGCTTCCAGATGATCGTTTCTTGGCCAGCACATGGAGATCGAAATGGCTCATAGATGGTGGAGATCGAAATGGCTCATGGACGGAGAGTCGAGGGGTAAAGATCATCATCCACCAGGTCACCCCCAGGTGGAAATAGAGAAGAACAATGCAGTTGGAAGATGCACCCTTGAGTATTTTAATAGACCGAAGGTAAGTGCAACCACATGCAATGATACGTATAATTCATTCCATATAATTTTAAACATACTTATACTTTATTATTGCAGCTCTACTTCGCTGTACATGTTGGTGGGAATCATTAGATCACCGTCGTGATGCATATGCCAAAGGAAGAATTTCAAATCTTAGATTCACTTAAACTAGATAACTTCAGGCATACAGTTGAAGTTTTGGTATGTTCTCATCGCACTTTTCAGTATTACATAAGGTGTTCTCGCTACTAAGTATATATTATTTTTTCAGAGATCCGAAATTGCTTATGACGTAGCAAAGGCAAGATCGGACGATCACGTTTTTCCTGATCCTTCCAACTGGCCTATAAAACAATACACCATGTCAAAACAACGGGATGGGTGAGTAAAAGTTGCAACTTAATCTCATTGTGGTATTTTTATAGTAAACTATTATTTAAATTGGTATTTGTGACAGTAACTCGTGTGGACTTTGGGTCCTCAAGTGTATGGAGGAATGGGACGGTGATAAATTCAGAAACACTCTTACACAGGTACGTCAAGATGATTCATACATATCGAACAACGAGGTTATTTATAACATCTACATTCACTTGTGCATTTCTTTCACAGACTGACGTTGACTCGACCAGGGAAATTGTGCTGACAGAAATAATCTTATGACCTACGAATGAGTTGGACAACGTCAAAGATAATCTGTTTAATCTCAAACGCCACGCAGATGATTCTTAGAACCGAGGCCTTTGGATATGGTCGGGTTTTTGTCCCGAAGAAGGTTTCCAGACTGTGTTCAACACTTGGTTCTTTTCATTTTCTATGTAAACAAAATATCTTATGCATACAGTAACTTTTCGGTATCCTATATAATAAGTGAAAGAACATACTTTATTTGCTTTCATACAATCGTTGTTCCAGCTGAATTCATCTGTATTATGCTCTATCTACATTTGCCATTGTTTTCGTGAAATTAACCATGCCAGTATTATGCTTTTGATGTGTTATCGAATTACGATGAGATCGATTCATTTGATATAATATGATACAAATGTGATACAAGAAGTAGAGAAGTATGGCCAATGTCGTTGTGTCCAGCAAGTTTGTATGTTTTGAACTTTTACCTGATAGACCGAAAAGAATGGACAGACAAGCCGTGTACGTGAATAGTTAACGCAAAAAATCTTCGCAGCACTTTTTTGGCCACCGGACTGTCTGGCATATTGTCCGGTAACATATCCGGCCAAAACTATTTAGCTTCTGTAGAAATTTCATAGTTATAAACAACTAGAACGGATTGTCCGTCCATATAGCCGGATTTTCCTGGCATGGCCGGACAAGTATTAGTTTGACGCGGACAAGTCTGGTGTATTGACGTCGGACTAGTGAGCCGGACTGTCTGGTGCCCTACCGAACACTGCGCCGGACTGTCCGGTATGCTACCGCGGCGAAGTTCTGCCGCCGCCGCCGTGCCGCCTCCGCGCTTGCCTGCCGGCAAGCATTAAAAGGCCAAGGCGTGCCTCCGGCGTGTACGAGCTAAACCACACCACCATCACGCGCGAGGACACGGCTCGCCGGCGGACACGGCCGTCACCGGCGGTGATCCGTACAACGGCGCCTTTTTTTAGCGTATAGGTTGTACTAGTACACGTACGGCTAGAAAAAGTATCCTATTTGATTTAGGTATACACTGTTTTGTACAGAATTAGGTATATATGTATATACTAAAAACGAAGGGGTATCGAATGATCTGAGCCGTCCTTGTATTTGAGGTTAGACGTATCTGTACGAGTTTAGGTGAGGGGGGTTGTACTGAATCAAGGCCCTAAACTCTTTTGCTTTTTCTGGTATGTTCGTGCGGCGGCTCCCAAGAGGCGAGGCGGCGGCTGAAAAAACCATCTAGGGTTCCATCCCGCTGCCGGTGACGTTGTTGGTCCGTTCTGTCTCCAATGGCCTTCGGGCTTTGGAGGTGTGGCGGACCACGGCCTCTCGCCGGCGGGAGGTTTTTGTTCTTCAATTAGGCTGTTTTCTCGTGTCTTTTTCGGGATGTTGAGGCGACGACTACATCCTGAAGTTAGAATAAAGTCCTCCCCGCTCTATCCTTGCACCGCTGGTGCGCCTAGCACCGACGGAGGGCGCGTGGAGTCATGTGTTCAACTGATCTCCTAGCATCTAGTCGTTTTTCGTGTTAATTTTAGGTCAATTTCTTCCAATCTACTGATGTCATCATTGGTGATGGTTGCTGCTTTAGTGCGCTGGTTCTTTGGGATCTTAGCACGACGACTTTCCGTATGTCTACTACAACAAGCTCTACTACGACAAGCTTTTCCCGGCTCCGGTGATGGAGGGGCGAGGACGACGGCGCGCCTTCGTCTCGTACTAGTGTTTGTAGTCTTCGCTAGGTGGTTCATCGACCTATTTGGTAATTTGTATTACTCTTATGTCTGTTTGTACTACTGTTGATGATTATTACTATATCGGTGGAATTTTCAAAAAAAAAAACTTTTTTGCTTTTCTTTCTGCCTGTTTTCTCCTCTTGGTGAAACGCAAGTACGTGGTGAGGGCCACGCGGGAAAACACGACAAAGGTGACACTAATAAATCGCCGTGGGATTGGGCCAAGTCTGTCCTCGCAAGTCGCAATGTGTGTTATTGTGTCACTGGAATGGAGCTGCTCACCTTCCTCTATACTGTTTCCGTATGGTACCCACTCTTGGTAAAAAAAAATGGTGCACTCTCCATACTGACACCATGACAAGTTCTTTATGCAATGCACATGCGGTGACGTGTCCTGGACAAATAGAGGACGGGAAGAGAGAAGGAGCGTCACGATTCCAAGGTAATTTAGGGGGAAACAAATCCAAGCCGAGTTTATTTTCAGACAGTGAACTCTGAAGTGTTTAAGGCGTGTACGGCCCCGTTATGCCTATGTTCAACCGGTTCGATGAAAAAGATGTCAGTGTAGGAACCGAAAACTATTTTGCTACTATGCGTTGAACTGACAAAGGATCCCAGTTTTGAATAAACAACTAGCCTTCTTCTCTCCCTTGCTAGGCATTCTTCCTCACAATAGGAAGTTTGGAACAAATAAAAAATAAAGGAGAAAAATCGGAAGAAATAAAAACCGATTTTGTATGTTATAAAAATAGAAATAGAACACAAGATTGGAAGATACAATATATGAAGGTGTTTTCTGCAAAAACACACCGGCTCATCATGCCACGATTAGCCTGATAGTGGGTCCATCATGTCAGAAACGGTTTACGATCATCGGTTATACATATCTGGTAATTTTCTGCGACTATCAGGCACGAAAGTGGTAGTTTTTGCAAAATTTTAAAATTGTGGTAGTTTTTTGAAAGCCTAGGCTCAATTGTGGTAAAAAAATACAATTTTATTTGAGAAAGCACAAAGAGACACTAAATTACCTAGACCTTCTTCTGTTTTCACATCCTCCATCTTAAAATGTATCGATCTGTGATAATTCGCTTTGCTGATGTAGCGCTTCTTCCTTGCATCACATTAAGTCAACCATGGAAAATTTGATTTAGGCTAGCCATAGTGCTAGTATCATGAGTATTATGCGTGCCATCTTGGTAAAAATCTGATGCGTGACGAATTTTTTCGAAGACCTTGTTTTGCTCAAATAGAAAAGTTTTGAACTAACGAAAGTTAGATAACGACCTGGGGCAGAAGCGCAAAAATTAACGCCTCAAAAGGACGTACAGAGATGTTACACGAATATTTACGGCGAAGCACAGAAATCTGTTTTGGGACAGCAACTTTCCCAATCATTACTTCTCTCTCATTAAAGGTTACTCTTGGCACAAAAAGCAAATAAAAAGGATAAGGAGCGGTTATTACTGAAGTTATTAATGAATTAATAACTTCCAAGACTCATCTAAAATTTTGGGTTATCTCCCAACAAGTACTTTTATTTAACGCCTTAAGTTAGCTATAAGAAGCAAGAAAAAGAATCAAGTATTCTCAAATGAAGAAGCATTAAGATTAATACCAGAAATATCTTCAACAAGGCAAGCTATCTCATCCAAATAAGTTCTAGAGGATCCTTTCTCAACGCCCTTGGGTTCACTATTTTCGTCAAACGGGTTTTCGGGAACAATCCAGTCAAGATTTGTTTCTATTGCTTCATGCATTGCTACAAGTTTGAAAGGTATTGTTATCTTAATTTCCTCCCCATTAGGTTCAGTTTTGTTCATCTTTTCTTGTGTACCAACAACATCTACACATGAGCCTAGCATATTAAAACGTTCAAAGACTTTTCTATCTTTCTTGGCAACATCATAGAATTCGTTAAGCAAAGTTTCCAGAATAAAATCTCTCTTTTCAGGGTTCTCAATATCTTTAAGTTTAAGAAACATTACTTGCATTAAGGGTTAAGGTTAACAAACCTAGCTTCCAACATGTGAATTAAAGAAGCTCCAGCAATTTCATAATTTGGATCAAGTTCTGCAAGGGATCTATCCTCAATATCCTCATGCTTACTAACATAATTAAAGAATTCTTCAATATTATCCTTTCCAATTATAGAACCACTACCTATTGAAAGGTCTTTCAAGGTGAATTTGGGGATCAACATGGTGAGCTAAGGAAGAGGTAACAACTATAGAAAGACTTTTTTTTCTGTTTTTAATAAAGAAAGCAAACTAGTAAAACTAATTTTTGTGTGTTTTTGATAAAGAAACAAGCAAACAAAGCAAAAGTAAACTAAGCAAAACAAAAATAACAAAGTAAAGAGATTGATTATGAGGGACTCCCCTTGTGAAGATGTCCTTGACTGCCTAGCAACGGCACCAGGAAAAGAGCTTGATGGCCCAAAATATATCGAGCTCGTTGGGGAACCCTAAGAGGAAGGTATGATGAGGACAACAACAAGTTTTCCCTCAGTTATGAAACCAAGGTTATCAATCCAGTAGGAGCAAGGAAACACCCCAAAGGTGTTGCTAGCTGGACTTTGGCAGGGCACACTACCGGTGTCAGCAGCAAGACCTGCACAACACAACCACAGAACTTTGCCCCCAACTTGTGATGAGGTTGTCAATCTCACCAGTTTTGCTAAAAACAAAGGATTAAATGTATCGAATGGAAGAAAGTAATAGTTTGTAGAAAGTAAACAGTTGATTGTAGATTGATGGTAAAAGAAAGGACCGGGGTCCATAGTTCACTAGTGGTAGCTATCCTTAAGATAGATGACATGTTGGGTGAACAAATTACAACGGGGCTATTGACAAACATCGAGAAAGCAATAAGCATATACTACTCATCTTGACTCCTTTGAGACTTGATTGGGCATTACAACATTATACATAGACTGTAATCCAACTGTATCTATAACTAATAATCCACCTTCAGGTTATCATCCGAACCCCCTCCAGTATTAAGTTGCAAGCAACAGATAATTGCATTATGCATTGCGTGTAAAGTAAACAATATGATTGTTCTATGAACAAAGGATTGTTGTTTTCTCCCTAGTAGCAACAACACATATAGTACCTTAGAGATTTCTGTCACTTCCCAGATTACTAGAGGCATGAACCCACTATCGAGCATAAATACTAACTCTTGGAGTTGCTAGCATCTACTTGGCCAAGATAGCTACTAACAATGGAAAGCATGCAAGATCACAAATAACAAAGACATGATAGAATCAATAATGAATCTGAAATAGCATCTCAATATCCATCAGATCCCCACAAACACAACATGTATGAATTACAAATAGATGATCTTGATCATGAACGGAGCTCACAAGATCTAAACATGATAGCATAAAGGAGGAGAACCAGCCATCTAGATACTACGTGGACCCGTAGTCCAGAGATGAACTACTCACGCATCACACCGGAGGCTTGCATGGTGATGCAGAAGGCCTCCAGGGTGAATTCCCCTCTCCGGCAGGGTGCCGGGAAGAGCTTCAGATCCCTCCCGATCTAGAGATGGAGACGATGGCGGCTACAAACTCTTTCGTGGAATTTTAATCGGGTACTTAGGGTTTCTGTATCGGAGGTATCTTATAGGCGAAAGGGGAGGCCGAGGGGTTGCCTAGGACGGCCAGACCACCCCCTAGCGTGGGTCAGGCTAGGCCACGTGGCCAGGTAGTGTGGCGGCCCCCTGGCCCCTCTCTGTCTCGTATTTCTGGCTCCAGGTGTCCCTCGGTGAAAAACTGACTTTGGATTTTGTCCCGTCCAATTCCGAGAATATTCATTTTGTGACTTTCCTGGAACCAACAACAGCAGAAAACAGGCAGCTGACACTGTGGCTCTTATTAATAGGTTAGTCCAAGAAAGTGTATAGAAAGTATTCCAAAGTATGGACAAAACATAAGAAAGTAGTAAAAATTAAGCATGGAACATCAAAAATTATGGATACGCTAGCAACGTATCAGTGGCCAGAGCTGGAGTCTCCTCGTCGGTGGAGGAGGACAGGGACTGGATTGCTTTTTCTTTAGTTTTCCCAGGGTCCTCTTTATAAAAACACAGCCCATTGAAATGTGTAAGGGCCTGTGTGTAGTTCTGTACCCACCGCTTTGAATGATTGCTGCATCGGGGTCTTTCCAGATCCCTCTACCATTCAAAAATAATAATAATTGTGTTCTCCCGATCGCTTTAAAGTTTCTTAGGACGGAGCAAACAACACAACATATTTTAGCTGTCCGGGGTTTGCCACAATATTTGCTTCCTAGGCACTTTTGGTGCCTCTTTGGATTTGAAACTGGAAGCGAAGCGAGTGCTAGAATGTCTCAACCACTATTTGGATGTTTTTTAGCATTTGGGTTTGAAATTGTAGGATTCTAAAAACACAACAATAGGAAAAACGAACGGTGTCCTAGGCCTGGCGATGGCGGCCTCCGCTTCTTCCTGCCGCAAGAGATGGCCTTGGGGGAAGGCTCCCGGCGGCGGAGCTTCCAGGCAGGCGGCGTTTCTAGCGAGCCCCTGGATGGTGGCGAGGTGGATGGCGTGGCCGTTTGGTGTCGCAGGCAGCGGGATCTCGAGGGCTGGACGGAGGAGCCCTGCAGGCACAGATCTGGGCCCATTTGGGCCTGATCTGAAGGGAATATGCCCAAGAGGCAATAATAAAGTGGTTATCATCTTATTCCTTGTTTATGATAAATGTTTCTTTTGCATGCTATAATTGTATTAATTTGGAAAGGTTAATACATGTGTGTTTAATAAACAAAAGGAAAGTTCCTAGTTATGCCTCTCTTATAAACTAGCTCGTTGATTAACAAGATGATCAAGGTTTCCTGATCATGGACATTGGATGTTGTTAATAACGAGGTTACATCATTGGTGGAATGATGTGATGAACATTCATCCGAAGTATAGCATTACGATCAAAGTCATTGTGTTTATATTGCTATAACATCTTACGAAGTAATCCTAGTCCTTAGACCATGAGATCATGTCAATCACTAACACTGGGAGAGTATCTTGATAACATTAAACATCACACCGTGAAAGGATGATTATAAAGGTGGGTTCAATGCTACAAAAGTGTTATGTAGAGGCTCATGAATCAAGAGTGGGATTTGTCCATCCCGATGACGGATATATATACTCTGGGCCCTCTCGGTGATATCACATTAAGAATAGCTTGCAAGGAAGTGATGTGATCACTAGAATGTTATATCACGGGAACAAGAAAAGAGTACATGTCGGTAACAAGATCAAACTAGGTATGGAGATACCGATGATCGAATCTCGGACATGTAATATATCGTGAGACAAAGGAATTTAGTTACTAGCGTTAAAGGTTCTCACGATCACATAAGTAATCGTTGAATGTGTGGGAGTCAGTACAGATCTCCAGGTCTTGCTGCTGATTATTGATCGGAGAGGGGTCTCGATCATGTCTGTAGCGAACGTAGGGTGACACACTTAAGGGATACCGACACCATTTGGAGCAAATATATTTTAGATAAAGATTTAAGAAAGCACTAGAATTATTTCAATAGACACCGAAACTGTTTCGGGTGAAATTACAGAAATTGGTTCTGCATATAATATTGAAATGTTGTAGGGGGTTTTATGTGAATATTTGTTAATTAAAGTAATTAACAAAATTCTGAATAAAATTAATAAAAGAGTTTTATTAAATAAGAGAGCATTAAATTTGGAGAAATTTAATGCATTTAAAGTGGAGACTTTAAAAGAGAATGTGAAGGGGCATTTCAATGTGGAGGGGGTTACCACCATATGAAAGGGGGAGGTGAGGAGTCACCCTCCCATGGGGCGCCGGCCATGGGGGAGGGGTACCCCCTCCTCCTATAAAAGCCCCCCCTCACACCCCTTCTTCCTCACACCTCCTCGTGAAGGATCTCTCTCCCCCTCTAGTATTATTCCCCCATGGTCTCGGATTAGCGAGATACATGTTCCCGATGGCTTTATCTGGAAAGGAGTTGCTGCTTCCGCTGCTTTGCTGGAGCGAGGGACGGAGGTTGTCGGGGTACTGGACGTGTGTGCGATCACGGATGCACCGCTGCTTTGCGGTGCTGGACTTGGTGGTGCTGGACTTGCCGGAGCTGGATCTGATGGACGTGCTGGAGCCGGACCTACTAGACTTCATCATGATCTTGAGATCGGCAAGTGTACGACTACATCATCCATGAGTTCCATCTCGTTATCAAAACTTTGTTGTCTTCGAGGGTAAGTTCTCCATGGATGTATATCCACCCGTTGCTTGTATCTAGTGGATAGATCTTGGCGTATAGTTCTCATCATAGGATTTTTTTGTTTTCTATGCTGCGAACCCTTCCTGATCTGGGTTAGGGCGGGCCTGGTCTGACTTGATTTTGTCGCTTCCGGCTGGTCTGCAGAGTGGTTCGTGGTGAGGGTGGCGGCAATGGCGCCGTGCTTGCTGCAGCGTGGTGGCGGGAGCTTCACTGGTCCGTTTGGGTCCGGCCGGGCCTTTGGCGCCGAACATGAGGGTGGCGATGGCATGGCCTATGTGCAGCAGCGGGGCGGCAGGGACTTTATGTGCCCGTCCAGGGCACAGCCGGGCCTGCTCGGCCTGGTGTGTTCCTACGGCCGCGTCCGGTCGGCACCCGCCTTAGGCGGTGGAGGATGACCTTCGGGTGGCTGTGCCGCTGCCGCCCTCCGGCTCCAACTTGGCCTGGTGTGCTCTTGTCATTGTGTCCGACCGGCTACCGCCTGTGGCGGTGGAGGTTGTCCCCTCCCGCGCGGCTAAGGACCTATCTTCCCGTATCCACGGCTGTTTTGCGGTCTAGCTGGTCTCGCAGCGTTTGCCTTGGTGAGACGAATATGGTGCTTTCAAGACCGGGGTGGCGCATGTTGGTGGACGACAAGTTTGGTGGAGTGCAAGGATTGGATGGGGTTGTGGTTCTTTGAGGGTCGGGAGAAATCCTTGCTGGCTAGCCCGGCGCCGACACGGTGACACCTGCGGGTGCTGCCTTCCTTCTTGAAGGGCGTTCGGTGTACACTCTTCCCACTCCCCTACGTGTATCAGGAGAAATCCTAGGAGAAATCCAGGCAACAGTGTCGCCATCGTCGCACTCCTTCTTGAAGGTGTTGCTTGATACACGGCAATTCGGTGACATAGGAGCACGGTGGTACTACTCTGGCGGGCGTAGCGGTTGCGAGTCATCGTCGTTTGTCGATCCGACGCTGTTGTGTATTAGTTTCTCTCTTGTTCTGTTGTATTTTTTCTTGGGCGTCTTTGTGCTGTCGGCCCAGCAGTGGACCCGTTGTATCGTATGATTGCTATATTAATACTAGCAGAGTGCCCGTGCGTTGTGACGGGTCGTTGAATTTCTTTGAAGAAATAATCCTAACTTAGCTTAATTCGAGCTCGTAATAAAGGAATAGTAAAAGGAAAATCGGCATGAGTCAATCATGGGCGTTCATAAGTATCTCACAATGTGATGCAAGTGCAGTTAACTATTTATGCTAGGCCAGTCAACTATATAATACTTAAAAGAACGAATCAGGACGCAGACCGGGAGAGACATACTTGCATACAACCTTGTCAACGATCTGGAGAAAAAATCAGTGGACATGCACATTGGGTGCCAAAAATGCACAAAATTCTACATATACAAACTGATTTAAGACAGCCTGTTGCTTGATTTTTCAGTCCAACTCAGTCCCATACAAAACATTGTGATCTAAAGTTTTTACATATGCATGTATTACATTGCCTAAATCAGAGACAAACAAGGCCAAATCACCCCCATCATCAGTTTATCTAAAACAGGGCTGGTACAAAATTAGGCACGGGATGTACAGACATACTATAAAGGGAAGACTTTCATTTTAATTCATGCCAAAGTACGCATACTACAAAGGGAAGACTTTCAGTTTAACTCAGACCAAAATAAGACCAGTCGATCCAATGCGAAGCTAGCCAACAGACCAAAAATCTCACATATATACCGTTATGCATACAGTAAACCAAGTTGGGGGATTTGGGGGTGGGGGGGGGACACCTTGTCGGAATTTACTCGCCTACAGTCGTGCTAGCAGAAGCGATGCGAACAGCCCCATCAGAAACCAAACAGCTAAACAAAAGGACAATGCGAGATTACCAAAACTCAGAACTAAATTCCGAACCTGGAAATTGCTCATCACGAAAGCCCACAGTTTTTAAGTACATAGGCTGAAGTCATGAGTGTGATCAGTTCAGTAGTCCACTGTTCCTAGACGGCCAGAGGCTCTACTTAATCCTGAGCATATCTATGAATTCCACCGGTACCATCGTCATGTCCCTGGCGGGCACGCTGGAGAGCCGCGACGGCCTGGAACCTGCCGCATCTAGGCGTGGCACGACGCGTTTGTCCTGGTCACAACAATTTTGTTATACGCACATCTGCGGTGACACCATTGGTGCTAGGGTTGCAAGGATTAAAATACCCAGTTTCCATCCAAGTAGGCCGCCGTATACCACACTTTTAGGTGACAGCGAGTTCAGCGCAGCGGGTTCGCATCGCGACGACAACAATGCTATGTGAGATGTGGGAGTTCTTCGCTGACGCCCCTATTCCTTCCTTCTCCGATGACCCAGCGCGCGTGCCACCGCCAAGCTCCGCCGTCGGGGGACCTCTCTGCTCTAGCCTCGTGACGCAGGCCAGCTGATTCCGGTTGGCCGGTTCCCTTCCGTTCCGCCTCCGGCCATCGACTTATGACCCCGTGCGTGCCTACGCGGGCTCTAGTCAACTCCCATTGGCCACACACACAAGAAAACGGACGACCTTGTGCAAGTCATACGCAAGACCATTGCTGGAAAGGATCTGGATTAGAATCGAAGAACCCTTCTTTTCTCCTTGCTATATATAGTAGTCTGGCATGTCCCTGCCAAAATAATTTTTGCCATGGTGTCTGTATGCGACCGAAATAGCTGCCTCAGTCACCCCCTTATATTGAATCTGCCAGCATGATTGTCTCATGTATGGCTAGAGCAACGTTCCCAACATTGTTCTCAGCTTCCAATACCAACATCCTCAGCCAACGACAATCGGCAAACGCCCATGGATACCGCCAAGGTGGTGGTGGCCGCCTACAAGGTGCTGCGACGCTGCCGTCCCGGCAGCTACGACGCTAGGTCGTCTACGTCGAGTGTCGTCGGCGGCATAAAACGATTCAGAGATGTATGCCGATCCTACATGTCGTGGTGAGAAAACGTTGGGAGGTCTGGCCTTTTAAGTACTATTTTTTTTGAAAGGTTTTTAAGCACGGAATTACCTCTGTGTATCGTACCTGAATTCTAGTCTAGATCAGATAACCAATCTCTTTTCCAATCGGGATGTACGGACTAAGTCGCGAGACCTATCAAAGGGACTACGGGGTGGCATAGCCCTGTAATTTTTTTAAAGTTAAGGGGCAGTTTTTGTACGACGTACCATTAAGACCATAATTCATTTATAAATAGTAACTAGAAAAAGTGTCCGTGCGTTGCGACGGGAGTAAAAAATGTGCAGGTATAGCTTACTTTTGGGCATGATTGCAACAACGATGTCCGCCGCTGGCCACATGGAGCTGAAAACGAGTGTGAAGTCCTCCACCATGACATCGAGATTGTACTCCGGATATCTACTATTCACGCTACCACCAGCCACCTCCTCGATGACTTTGAATCGTCATTGTTGTCATCTTGTGCCCACTCTAGCGGGGGTAGGGGTGGACATCACTGCACAAAAAAAATTAGTTCTTCCATTACACTGGAATAAGTATATATATATATATATATATATATATATATATATATATATATATCCATATATCGCTAATGAGATTATATGGCAGTTTTAGTACTCCACTTGAAAAAATATGATTATCCTTAAAAACAATCTGAGAAAAAGAAAGAAACACGAATCTTATAAAAAAGTGCCGACAAATCTATGGAAGCTCTTCGCAACCTACAATTGAAAAATATTGTTCAGCAATAGTGAAAAATTATAGTCCACTAAACTACACGAGCAAAAGTGATCTTAAAATCATCTAGCTCACGTAGGCTTTCACCGATTTGCACCATTGGGAAGTAGTGTGCAATGTGACATACCAACTACAACAATCGTCCGCCCCGGCCACAGGGAGCTGAAACCATGCATGAAGTCCTCCATCATAACAGCAAGATTGTACTCCACATCACAACCTACCGCTAAAAATAATTGTTCACAATAGGGTGGAAATTATCGTCCACTAAGCTACATGAGAAAAAATGATCCGATATTCATCTAGTATAAGAATTAACAATCGCAAAATGCATGTAACCATGCTGTTAAAACAGTGCAGCTTTATTCAATACCCCTTCCATCCTTAACTATAAGAATTAGCATTCCAAACACGCGTACAATTGCCCCTCCTATACATTCGATGAAGCATGCTGGTGATGGGCAACAACTGATCAGAACAAATAAAAGGTAACAGCTAGATAGGACTCACTTTGCTGCTCCTCCTTCTGCATCATCAACACCTTCTCCCGTCCCGTCAGGCACGCGTTATTGGGAACGAAAGCATTGGCGCGACCGGTCACACGCACATGCATGTGCTCTTTGTGAGGACCAGAGGACCAGCGTGAGAAAGCAAATGAATTCTATTTGTAGAAAACGAACAGTGGAATTCCCCGAGAAGAACAACTCCTAGAAGTCACAACTCCTAGAAGTCAACATAGTATTCTAGAAAGAGAAATTAATTACTCCCTCCGACCCATATTAGTTAACTTAGAATCATCTAGAGCTAAGTTTTAATTCTAAATACATCTCTTCATCTAGATACGAATATATCTAGTCAAGTTTTAGTTCTATATACATCTGTAATTAGACAAAATTTGAGTTAAATAATATGGGTCGGAGGAAGTAACAAAAACATCAAATACAATGCCGGGGGCAACGTACATGACGCCGTTCGGGAGGGCAATCTAGTGGAACAGCAGCTGGGGCAAAGAGTTTGGCCCCACGCTGCGGAGAGGGGACGCAGTCCGCGAGGAGCGGGGGGTGAGAGAGCACGTCACCCAGGAGATCCCATGCCATGCGATCGGTGGCATGGAGGTTTCTTCCACGCCCATGAGGCACCTTGGTTGATATCTTGATTTTTCGATGGGTCGACGGGAGGAAGTTTCTTAAGCCATGGAGCCTCCCCGTCGTACATGGATTCTGCTCTTGACTTCGAAGCTGGAGCTGGACTGGGACGATCAAGGCCCTAAACATTGACGCCAACGCCATTAGCCACTTTGTTCCTGCCATTAGCACATCGGTCCAAGACACCATGACCCATCTCGTGACCGCCGCCGGAAAGAAGCAGGTCAATGGCGATCTCGTGACCGCCGCCGGAAAGGAGCAGGTCAATGGCGCAGGTGAGCGCGAATGGTTACACACGTTAAGCTCGGCGCTGATCGCCATCCATCGTCTTGACGGGACAGTCCTCGTTCTCTCTGAACTCGGTTCTGGAACAGGCATCAACGATGAAGCGAGAAGGACGCAATCGCAAGGGACAGCCGGCGGGAGCCATCCATTGTCACCTCCACGTCGCCGCTTTTCCTCCGCTGGTATCCATCGTCGCTGCGCCGAAAACAGTCTAGGTCTGGAGATCTAATAAATCGATTTTGTCTCTCGAAATCTAGATGCGATGCTACGAGCTGTATATGTATATAGGATAGCTACGGTGTTTTAATTCGGCTTGGACTCTGCTTGAGGACGTTATAGTTTTTCACACGTGCGCTGGGCAGTAGATGAAATCGTTCCCGTGGAACAAATAGAGTGGAGAATGGAAAAAAAAAGTTTTCGGTTCGGTGTGATTTAGCGGTGGCAGGACAATGTACTAATTCCGAACGACGGGATAAAATCGTCTAAAAAAAGCGGAACCCGTAAGAAACACTTCGTACTTTATTATTAGATATAGAAGAAAGATAAAGATAGCAGGGCAAAAGCCTATTTCGAGAAAAAACAAACGAATGCAAAATCGTGAAATGTGTAATCAACGGCCCAGAACACATAAATCAGCACTAATGGCAAACCATGTTTTATTTAAGGTCTTGAATAAAAAGTTGGCTTTCTTCACAGCGCTCGCACGCAGCCCAGCCCAGCCCAGCCCATAAACCCTACCCCTCCAGAAACAAATCGAGCAGACACAGGTCGAGCGCTCCCAGCCGGCAGCCGCCTCTCCCTGGCCGCCGCCTCTCAGTTCCTCCCCTCACGGCTGTTGCGGCCTTGCTGGCTCGTTGGTACCTGGGGTTTTGAGCTCCTCCCAGGCCAGCAGACTCCACCGCTGGCTGCTGTGCTCGTCCCCCCCTGCTCTCCCTCACGGCTGTTGCTGCCTTGCTGTACCTGGGTTTTGAGCTCTTCCGGAGACAGCAGACTCCACCGCCGGCAGACACATCGCCTAGTCGCGACTAGTCTTTGAGTCGGTACCCAGCGACCACTTTCGACTCATCGACTCACAAGGATAAGGGTGCCAAATCCGCTATGGACATGGATGATGCGCCCACGCAATCGCGAAACAAGCTTCCTGACCACCTTGAGCTCCAGCGCACCCGTGTCCCTACTCATGTATCCATCTATATGCCGCCCCTGTCTTTTGCTTCCTTATGTTTTACACCACCCGTTCCATAATTCTTGTCGTGGTTTTAGTTCAAATTTAAGCTGAAATCACAACAAGAATTATGGAATGGAGGGAGTAGTTCACACTCCGTTATGCATGTGTTCATTTCTCCGCGGCTAAATTATCTGTGTGATAAATTCCACAATCAAATCATGTGCTCTGCAAATTTCTTACTTAGGAACCTAATTTCTCTCATAGAAACACAAAGCATCTACTCCCTTTGTTGCAAAATATAAGATATTGTCTTGAATTTTGCGATGTTGAAGCTGTTTTAGCCACTCGAAAACATACAAAACCCTTCTGTCTTTTGGAGTGGCTAAAACAGCTTGCTAAAACGTCTTATATTTTGCAACGGAGGGAGTATCTTAGAACACCTAGTTGCCTGATTAGTATAATATATAGAAATGAAGGTGCTTTTGTTTTGCATCATCATTTGATGTGCTATTTTACTAGTGTTAAAGTCCTGAACACATACTCTTAAGCATCTTTGCTTGTTCCTTATAGTAAAAAGATTGAATATGTGAGGTATTTACTTTGAATTTGGTTGCTAGCCAAAAAACCATTTTCAGTTCTGCAGTATTTGGTTATATTGCTTTATAGTTCTCCAATTATGCTGGCAAAATGGTGCTACTTTAAATACAGTCTGGCATCTCATGTTTGAAGCAGAATTTTCTGTTTATTACTGTTGGATGATTATGTAATCAGATCGATAGGTCATATCTTTAATTTTGTATGCTTTGTCATTTATGTTTCAAAAGACAGAAGGGTTTCAATACTCGGGTGCTTTTGCTGCTATGGGGGTTGATAATAGTGTATCCGTGGAGAAGTTCTGCAATGACTTCAAAATCAAGATAAATCGACTTACAGACGATGATATGGAGTTTGATATGATTGGCATTGATGCATCTATAGCTAATGCTTTTCGTAGAATCCTCATTGCAGAGGTAGCACATTGCTGTCATCTGTACCATCTCGAAAATTATTCTAGCAAGTCATATATGTTTCAGTTCCGGTTCAATATCTAAGTGTTAGATGTGTATTCTGTAAAATTAATTCATAGGTTCCTACAATGGCTATTGAGAAGGTCCTCATGGTTGACAACACCTCGGTTATAGCAGATGAGGTCCTTTCACATCGACTAGGCCTTATTCCACTTGATGCAGATCCAAGGCTTTTTGATTATATCTCCGGTCAGTGACATAAATTTCTGTTGTTTCACAATCATAAACATTGCTGCATTTTTACAATAAGGGCCATCTTATGCTTTTATTTTGTTTTTGTAGATGATGTCCCAAATGAAAGGAATACTATTGTATACAAACTGCATGTTTCATGTGAAAAGGGTTCCCAGCGTCTTACAGGTATAGATATCTCATTCACCTGCAACCTGGACCCTAGTATAGTTTATTCTCTTCGTTAGGAATTTCGTCCTTAATGTATATCGTTCAACAAACTATTTCTTCCCCCAATAATAAGCTCCAGCTTATTCTGCGCTATTTGGAAGGCTAGAAATGCTAGAATTTTTTACAATATAATACCTAGTAAAAATTCCTGGTCTTGCGCTTTCAAGAGGGATCTTTTCCTTCTCTCTTACATAATGAAGGACCATCTTAGAGCTCCCCTTATTAGCTGGATAAATAGATAGCTTGTAGCTATCCAATGGGCTACGTCCCTTGTATATGCCCTCTCTCTCTTGTAAGTATTTTCCCTTAGATATAATTTTTTTATTGTCGGGGCCTCCCTGCAGTTTTCCGCTTAAAAAAAACTCCAGCTTATTCTGCTGTATCATTATAGTTGATTGCTTTTGAAAAGAAATGTGCGTGTGCTTTGCTCATCCTTATTATTATAAATATAATGTCACAATACTACCTAAGTGAACGGTGGATATTTGGTTCTCAGTACTCTATTTTGGCTTATTCATCTTATTTAGAGAACATGCAGTGCCCTATCTTGCAATGTCATATGTTAAATTGCCATCAAGAAGTTACTTTGCTAAATACCTTTATGTCAAGTCAATGTAAATTAAACGTTTCAGTTTTAGTTCTCTTGTACATCTTTATCATGTTTTTATGGGATATGGTTGGGATTTTGTGGTATATCAAGTGCTTACAGCTTTGTTAACTTGCAGTGAAGTCTGGTCAATTGGAGTGGTTGCCAGAAGGTAGCCAATTGACTATTGCAGCTACTACGCAATCTGGGGACAAACAGAAGACCTACACATCCTTTGGTCAAAGCCAACAGAAGACGTCTGAAAGTCCTCTTGGTGTGAAGTATGAAGATATAACAATTGCAAGGCTTGGGCCAGGACAGGTAATTTGTTGTTATAGTTATATTGCTTTGTACAATTAGCTGATAGCTCTAGCTGATGTCCTTTCAACAAAAGATTTCAGTTGAAGTGTTCTGTTCAGTCTGTTGTTGATCTAATCCTGGCGGAAACGATGACCTCGTTGGAGGCCTCGGCTACGTGTTATATAGCACAGGAAAAGCCCCTGGCGTGGCACATTACACGGACCGTATATTGGGTTGGAGTACTACTCCATACCTGTATACGTAAAGGGAAAAATATAATAACATATTGTTTAATAACCCCCCTTAATCACAACCTTGTGAGAGGTTGAGATTACGCCTAAATTCCCGAAGTTCCTTGACTGGCAAAGCCTTGGTGAAACCATCTGCAACCTGATCTTTGCTTGATATGAATTTGATGTCTAGAAGTTTATTTGCAACTCTCTCACGAACAAAGTGGTAGTCTATCTCAATATGTTTGGTTCTTGCATGAAAAATAGGATTGACAGACAAGTAGGTAGCACCTAAGTTATCACACCATAGGTCTTACCCTTAGTGAGACGCCAAGTTCACAAAGAACAGCCTTAACCCATATCAGCTCTGCTGTAGCATTTGCTAGAGATTTATATTCAGCCTCAGTACTGGACCTTGATACTGTGGCTTGTTTCCTTGCACTCCATGACACTAAATTCGGTCCAAGAAATATAGCAAAGCCTCCTGTAGATCTTCTAGCATCAAGACATCCTGCCCAATCTGCATCTGAAAAAGCACTAAGCAAACTAGAGGATGACTACTGAAAAGTAAGTCCAACCTTTAGTGTGCCCTAAACATATCTTAAGATCCTCTTTGCAGTTGTCCAATGTGCAGTAGTAGGAGCATGTAGATATTGACAAACTTTGTTAACTGAGAAAGATATATCAGGTCTAGTCAATGTCAAATATTGTAGGGCACCTACAATGCTTCTATATTGTGTGCTATCCTCAGAGCCAAGAGGAGATCCCTCGGATAAAGAAAGTTTTTCATTTGATGGCAATAGTGTAGGACAAGTTGTGCAATTTGTCATACCAACTTTTGCAAGCAGATCAGTAGCATGTTTTTCCTGAGTAAGTAACAATCCATCATGAACCTTTTTTACCTCAATACCCAAGAAGAAGTGCAGGTCACCCAGATCCTTGAGAGCAAAATCATCATTGAGATCATGGAGTAATGCTGATATAGCCTGATCTGAGGAGCTAGTGACAATAATATCATCCACATAGATAAGAACAAACATAACAACATTAGCCTTGTTGTATAGGAAAAGTGAAGTGTCAGCCTTAGAGGGAGTGAAACCAAGAGCTTGCAACTTTGTACTAAGTCTGGAATACCATGCACGAGGGGCCTGTTTTAGACCATACAGAGCTTTGTCAAGTTTGCAAATATAATGAGGAGTCTGTGAGTTTTCAAAACCTGGGGGTTGTCTCATGTAAACCTCCTCTTCCAGAACGCCATGTAAGAATTAACTGTCGCAAGCTCCAGCCCCTAGAAACAGCAACAGCCAGAACAAGTCTGATGGTAGCTGCTTTGACAACAGGACTGAAGGTGTCTTCATAATCTATTCCGTATCTTTGTTTGAACCCTTTTGCAACCAAGCGTGCTTTATACCTGTCAACTGTACCATTAGCATTTTTCTTGATACGATATACCCATTTGCAGTCAATAACGTTTTTGATAGAACTTGAGGGAACAAGGTGCCATGTTTTATTTTCCATTAGAGCATTGTATTCCTCTTGCATTGCCTTGCACCAACGATCATCCTCCAGAGCCTCTGAAAGTGTGGTTGGCTCTCCTGTAGAAGTAAACAGGCCATAGCGAACAGTGCCACTAGCATACTGTTTGGGTTGTCGAATATCTTTTTGTAACCTTGTTCGTGGTTCAGGAACTGGAGGCGCTGGAGAACTGTGAGGTGGAGAAGTAGAGGCACCGGGGCTGGCCACAGAGGTTCCAGAACCAGACCCCCCGGAACATGAGCTTCCTCAGGTGTCGCAGCGCGCACGTACGAGCTCGTGGCTGAAGCAGGCGACGCGTCGTCGCTGTGGCGTGGTGTGGACCCGCCTGGTGACAGGGACTCCTGCCTGGGCGAATCAGGAGGCGAGGCTGGGGGCGTGATGTCGCGTGGTGGAGCCCGCAGCGGAGAAGGAGCAGGCGACGGTGGCCGCTGCAGGTCGACGTGGCCCGGTCGGCGCCGCGTGTACACATGCACGGGAGGGGACCAAAACCGGGACTACAGCGACGTCCGTCCAGCTTGTCGTGCGCGAGGATCTGCCTCGGGATCAGGTGGCGGCTGATCCGACATAGCAGGGGAAGGATCCTGCTCGTGCTCAGCGCCATTTTCGCCGTTTTCTGAATTTTCTGACATGTCAACGGTACTCGATTCTGCACCGTTTTGCCTCAAATTTTCAGCTGAGTCTTGCTGGTCCTGGTGGGTACCTGTGGGCATGGAATGTTCTGCAGTACACTCATCATGGTTAGACACAACAGGTACAATAGGCAAAGGCATATAATCATCAACATGTGCATCCCCATTATTTGATGTAGTGGAGGACAAATGTGGAGGTAAAAGAAGGATTTCATTGCGAAGTCTAGAACCAACGTTCGTATGTAGAGACTCAAAAGGAAAAATGTTCTCATCAAAGACAACATCTCTAGAGATATACACACGCCCAGTTTTAGTATCTAGACATTTTACTCCTTTATGACACGGGCTATAGCCTAGAGAGACACATCGAGTGGAACGAAAAGCTAAGTTTTTGTTTGTTGTATGGGAGAAGGTTTGGCTAGCAAGCACAATCAAAAATCCGAAGAGAGTCATGGTTTGGTTTTGTGTGAAGGAGACGTTCAACTGGTGTTTCATGATTAATGACTTTGCTAGGAAGCAGATTTATGAGAAATGTGGCTATGAGAAATGTGGCTGTCAGGAAGGCTTCATCCCAGAATTTGAGAGGCATAGATGCATGAGCTAATAATGCAAGTCCCACTTCAACAATGTGACGGTGTTTGCGTTCAGCAGAACCGTTTTGTTGATGAGCATGAGGGCATGAAACATGGTGGGTGATGCTAGCCTTTTGAAAGAAACTGTTGAGTTTTTCATATTCACCACCCCAATCAGTTTGCATAGTAATAATCTTCCTATTAAATTTGCGTTCAACAAGTTGCTGAAAATTGAGGAAAACTTGATAAACCTCAGAGCGTTTCTTAAGCAAATAGATCCATGTGAATTTGCTGAAATCATCAATAAAACTTACATAATACGAATGTTTGCCAACAGAGGAAGGTGCTGCACCCCATACATCTGAAAACACTTGTTCCAAAGGAACAATGGAAACACTAGTGGAGATAGGATATGGCAATTGATGGCTCTTAGCTAGTTGACAGGGATCACACACATATGGGTTTATTTCTAGAGAATGAGAAATATTATTTTTCCTAAGGATTTGTTGAACCACAAATGAGGATGGATGTCCTAAACGACGATGCCATGTTGAGGAAGACGCCATGTTGAGGAAGACGGCTTTATTGTGATGAAAGCTTGCTTGGAGGACCCAGTGGAGACAGGCACTAGCGGGTAAAGACCACCATGGCAGGGTCCCTTAAATAGAGTTCTTGTTGCCTCGTCCTTGATCAAAAAGAAATATGGGTGAAACTCAAGAAACACATTATTATCGAGAGTAAGTCTATGAACAGATAGCAGGTTTTTGGATGCACTAGGAACATGGAGAACATTTTTGAGTTGTAATGAACTATGGGGAGTGCTCAATATTGAATGACCAATATGACTTATTTGCATACCGTTACCGTTGGCCGTGTGAACACAGTCGCGCCCATTGTACTTGTCATGGGTGGAGAGCTTGCTTAATTCTGATGTAACATGGTGAGTTGCACCAGAATCCGGGTACCAGTTGGTGTCAACGCCATAGGATGCAACATGTGCACCCTTGTCTCCATCATCGTCCTTGTCATCTTGGAAGTGCCACCAACAGTCGCTGGCGAGGTGGCCGTGTATCTTGCATATCTGGCAAGTTACATCGACGAAGCGTGTGGGCGCACGTCCACGGCGCCGTCCACCATCATCACGGCCGCGGCGACGCCACTGGCCTCCATCGCGACGATCGTCATCGTAGCGGTCACGGCGATAGCCGCGATCCTCCTGGCGAGCACGGTCAGAACCGCGATCATAGTTGCGGTCATCTTGGTGCCCGCGGTTCTCCTGTCGTGGGCGATCGTAGCCACAATCATAGCCACGGTCATCATTGCGCCCACGGTCACCGTACCGTGGGCGATCTTCCTGGCGTCCTCGGTCGTCCTGCCGACCGCGCTGCTGTGGCCGAGCATCGTGGCCACCGCCACCGCGGCGAGCAAGATTAGCCGAGGAGGTGAAATCCCCGGTGTCCTCTGGATCGTCCTGTCGAGCATCATAGGCAACAAGTTGACTATACAGATCTGCAAGAGTTGTACCAGGGTTTGCATTGATAGCAGCAACGAGAGCATTGTAGGAGTGATCGAGCCCATCGAGGATGGATCCGATCAGTTCATCCCCGTCCAACGGTTTTCCTGCAGCAGCGAGCTCCGACGCGACCGCTTTCTTCTTGGCGCAGTACTTCGCGGCCGAGAGGGTGCCCTTCTTTGTGCCTTGGAGTGCAGTGCGTAGGCTCTGGATCCTCGACCGAGATTGGGAGGAGACCATTTCCTTGATCGCACTCCAGACTTCAGCGGATGTGTTCAGCTCGGTGACATGGGCAAGTATATCTGGTGATAGCGAGTTGAGCAGGAAACGAAGGACTTGCTGATCGCGTGTGACCCAAGCAACATACTCGTGATTTTCAATGGTGATCTTCTTGTTGTCTGTCTTCAGCCTCCAGGGTTTCAGCCGGCGCAGCTTCAGATCCCTCGACAAGAGCGAGGACTCTGGCACCACGCAGAGCAGGGAGCATCAGCGCCTTCCATGGGAGGAAGTTGTCACGCGTCAGCAGTTGTGCGGGAGGAGCTCCTAGGGCCGCAGCCAGGTTGGTCGGTGAAGAGGTGCCAGCCATGGATGCAATCGGAAGGAGAGGTTTTGGATGTAGGGCGGCGGCGGCTGATCTAGACGACCACCGGCGGCGGCGGCAGATATCTTGTTGGGTTTTGGTTTTGGATGTAGGGCGGCGGCAGATTTTTTTTTGGAGCGGCGGCTAGGGTAGGGAAGAGGGCAGCTCTGATACCATGTTGTTGATCTAATCCTGGCGGAAAGGATGACCTCGTTGGAGGCCTCGGGTACGTGTTATATAGCACAGGAATACATGGACCGTATATTGGGTTGGAGTACTACTCCATACCTGTATACGTAAAGGGAAAAATACAATAACATATTGTTTAACACAGTCCACATGGTACAAGAAAGCCTTTAACGTAGTCAATTCAGAGGTTCATTGTATGCAGCTTTGCCTTAATTTATGTGAATAACCTTTTGTCGTGATTTAGATAATCAAGCCTTAATTCGTGGGCATCAGTGTACCCATAGAAAATGTTGCTAAAATATGTTCTTGTAGCCGGTCTGCTCCTTTAAAATTCTTCTACATAGTTTCAGTGGGTGTTGTTTGTGTTAAATGTAAACCATAATGTTTTAGTTTCCATTTAGGCTATTGAACTTGAGGCACATGCTGTTAAGGGAGTGGGGAAAGTTCATGCGAAGTGGTCTCCAGTTGCTACAGCCTGGTACAGGATGCTTCCTGAGGTAAATTTCTTGTTATGCCATTTCCAATAATAAGTGGCGAGTAGCGCACATTGTTTCTGCCTCACCTGTTGATTATTATGTTATCATATAGGTTGTTCTTCTCAAAGAAATTACAGACGGTGATGCGGAGCAGCTAGTGAAAAAATGCCCAGTTAATGTTTTTGACATTGAAGAGCTGGGAAATGGTAACTTGTCTTCCACTTTCTGTTTTGAGGTCTGAGAAGTTTCAATTAGCTGTAGGTGTACTTTATTTTTTATTTTTATTTTTTGACTGTTATATTTGGGTAGCAAGGGTGTGGTTTGCCAATCTTAGTAACAGTAACTCTACCAGGTCGTCTCCAGCTCTTGATACAGTATTTGTGATGTTGCCTGTAATTTTAGAACTAAAAAGTCCTGCCCAGCTTCATTTTAATTAAAAACGAAACATTCAATCGACCACACTTCTTATTAGAAGCTGTTTTATATCACCACTCCCCAGAAAAAGGGCATAACCTCCAAGACTACTAGATCATAACAACCCCGACAGCAACAAAAAAAAAACACTACACAAACGTTCTGTTTTACTGTAAAGAAGTATAATTATCATCACAGCATTTGCAGGGTCTCTTAGCTCTTCCAGAATCGAGGCATCTCCCTTGAGCATCTTCTTTTCGTGAGCGCCAGCCAAATTCCTGCATTCCCATTGCTTTTCTACACAATTCCTATGACTTATAAGATGGCAGGCCCCTGCAAGGCAGTCTCCTAGCACTTGGCCCTGTCTCTATCACGGTACCTGCATCTGGAAGCAGCAAACCTTTGGACCTTCGGTAATAGTAAATCTCATTTCTCAGGTTTCATGAGAAATCATATTGATAGTTTTAAGTCTAGAACCAATCAGGCTAGCAATTTAGTTCACACCACTATCTTTCTTATCCAATTTAGAAATTCCATTCCACCCAAATTTTGTAAAAGCACTTTCTAAAAATAGGTGATTTCTAGGAAAAAAACATAAAATGAAGGAAAGCTTCCAAAGTGTAGGTATGAACACAGGAGTACTATAACGGCAGAGCAGCAATTTCCTTGACACCAGATTGTCATGGACCTTTGTCCACAGCGGGTAAACTGAGGATAATGATCCGAAAAGACTTGGGTAGGGCACTCACCCTCTTCAGTCTGGTGGGAGGGTTCGTCACTGAGTTGAGAGAGGCTCTGTGGTGTAAATGGAACTTCTGTTTATTAATTTCTTGGCTAAAATGGTTACACACTAGTCTTTATATAGGACAACTAAGTTGATCCATAAGTCGGATTTCAGTTCATACTCAAGACCTATCAAAGATAGTCATGACCTAAGACCTATCTACCAGGTTTCCTTGTGGTATGTCATATGTGCCTATCCTGCTGCAAGTCTTCTTAAGCGATACAAGCCGTTTCCATGTAGTTAGGAAACTAACTCATCACATCTTGGACATGCCGTCTGGCTGCAGGTCCCAGGCCCATGACCATAATACATATAGCATGTATCAAACCAGAAGAGTGGGGCTTTCTGTATAGTCATGCATTTTAGTCAGCAGATAGAACGATATAATAAGCAGTCTGAACAAGTTCCATCCACTGAATTATATGATTATCTTTACAGTATCTTCTAAAGGCTAACTTTAACTCAGCCATCCATAGTTGTGTTTAGTGAGTGGGACCCGAGCACCCCACTTGACCCTAATTCCTAAAGTTTGGGTCTTGCTGTTTTTGAATATTTTCTAACTGACCAAATAACCTCAGCATTCATTTTTCATAGAAGTCAATATGGGAGATAGTTAAATTGGTTCAGCTTCAAGCAAGTAACTCGTAAGGGCTAAGAGTTGGCTAATAGATTAAAAACAATTAAATAATCCTAGTGTAGATATAGGTAACCATGTATTGTGTCTTTACTCTTTTCCAAGATGCGTTCTTACGAGAGGCTTATGTTAACCCCTTTTATTTCCATATGCAGGGAGGAAGAGAGCAGTTGTTGCAAGGCCAAGAGCATGCACCCTTTGTAGGGAATGTGTTAAAGTGGCCGATGATAAAGCAAAAAGGGATAACGCAAAAGTGGCCTGTGATAAAGTAGATGAAGTAGAACCTCAAGTAGAGCTACGGCGTGTTAGAGACCACTTCATCTGTAAGTAACGCAGAACCTGATTATGATGTTTCCAATTCGTTTAGCTTGTTGTGAATCACCATGTCTTTTTTTTTCTTGTTTTTTGTGCTGGTTTAGTTACGATCGAGTCTACTGGAGCTCTTCCACCAGAAGTGCTCTTCACAGAAGCTGTGAAGATCCTTGAGGAGAAGTGCGAGCGAGTGATATCTGAGCTTTCCTGATTCTCATACAAAGTTTTGAGTACAAGTTACTCTATTTTGCTGTGCGCCGAATCTTCAACACTATGGTTACTGTAAAACTTGCCTATTCCCTACACTGGAGTCGCATTCAGCAACCATGTAACTAGAAGTAAAACACATAAGCTAATTACTGAGCTGGAAGGTGGTGTTTGGATGGGGGTGTGGAAATTTTTGTGCTTGAATCCTAGGTGCACGGGAAGTTCCCATCGGGAACAATAATAACATACTCCCTCCGTTTAGAAATATAAGACATTTTAGCTTTGTGAAATGAATGTATCTAGACATATTTTAGTGTATAGCTTCACTCCAAACCTCTACGAACCTATACACTAAAAGACGGCTAGATACATTCGATTCACAGAGCTAAAACCTCTTATATTTCTGAACGGAGGGGGGAGTAATAGAAGACCTAAGGTACTTACATGAAAAAAATTACAATGACACGCAGGGGTAAGCTTTACGATCTGCTATCCTGAGAACTCCGAGTTAAGCATGGTCTGACATGTCGGCGACGGAGAACTTTGGCCCTTGTCGTCATCGGGGATCACTAGATGCCATGGTCATATATAAAGCTTGGCGATTTGGCTCCTGGGTTCATTGATAGTACTGGTAATTTCTAAAATATAAAATAATAACTATTTTTGTCCACACTTATCCTTTTGTGTAACAATAACTGAAAATATTTTTATTTTTTGAAACAAGGCAAAAGATTACATTGATTAAGAAGTGTTTTTTAGAGATCTTACAAACAAGGCCAAGGGCAACGCTTGGTTCCTAAACACTCGGACGTTTCTCTCCTTCCAAATTTCCCACAAGACAAGCATTGTAAGAGAAGACAAAGCTTTTATCGATTGTCCCTAGTTTTGAATTACTTCACTCCACTAATTTTTATGAAGTTTATTGCTATCCATTATCGTGGTTGTTGTCAATCATCCCAAGCCACTCCAATTTTGTCCATATACGCCGAGAGAAACAACATTGAAAGAGAGATGAGCGGTCGTTTCTTGTAATTGATTGCAAGGCTTGCAATGCCACAATTTGGTCTACCATGCTTGTGTAGCCTATCCGTTGTCCAAACTCGGTTTTGAAAAATCAACCAAGCGAAAATCTTGCACTTGGGAGGTGTCCACGGTTTCCAAACCATGGAAGGCATGTTTAAAGAAGTGTTTGTAGGGTTCACAACATAGAAAACAAAATTTTTCCTACGATAGGAACTATACGCCAAGATCTATCTACTAGATACAAGCAACGGGTGGATACATCCATAGAGAACTTACCCTCGAAGACAACAAAGCTTTGTTAACGAGTTGGAACTCGTGGATGATGTAGTCGTACACTTGCCGATCTCAAGATCGTGATGAAGTCCAGCAGGTCCGCCTCCAGCACGTCCATCAGAACCAGCTCCAACAAGTCCAGCACCATCAAGTCCAGCACCGCAAAGCAGCGGTGCATCCGTGATCGCACACACGTCCGGTACCTCGACAACCTCCATCCCTCGCTCTAGTAAAGCAGCGGAAGTAGCAACTCCTTTTCAGATAAAGCCACCGGGAACATGTATCTCGCTAATCCGAGACCATGTGAAATAACTAGAGGGGGAGAGAGATCCTTCACGAGGAGGTGTGTGTTGTGAGGAGGAGATGGGGCCTTTTATAGGGAAGAAGGGGGCACCCAAGGGCCATGGCATGGCAGCCATGGTGGTGCCCCCACCTCTTCCATCATTCATGTGGTGGATGCTCCACTCACATAAATATGCCTCCACTCACACTTCCACTCACATGCATTAAATTTTCATCAATTTTAATGCAAGCTCTCATTAAATAAAACTATTTTATTTATTTTATTCAGAATTTTTTTAATTACTTTAATTAATAAACATTCACATAAAACCCCCTGCAACATTTCAATATCACATGCAGAACCAGTTTCAGCAATTTCACCCGAAACAATTCCGGTTTTCATCGAAATGATTTCAGCGCTTTCTTAAATCTTTTTCTGAAACATATTTGCTCCAAATGGTGTCAGTATCCCTTAAGTGTTTCACCCTACGGTTCGCGAATAATGCAGACATGATAGAGACCCCTCTACGATCAATAATTAGCAGAGGGACCTGGAGATCCGTACTGACTCCCACATATTCAACAATGACTCTTGTGATCGTGTGAACCTTTAACGTCGTAACTAAATCCCTTTGTCTCATGATATATTACATGTCCGAGATTCGATCATCGGCATATAAATACCTAGTTTGATCTCGTTACCGACATGCACTCTTTTCTCGTTCCTGTGATATAACATTCTAGTGATCACATCACTTGATTGCAAGCTATTCTCAATGTGATATCACCGAGAGGGCCCAGAGTATATCTATCCGTCATCGGGATGGACAAATCCCACTCTTGATCCATGAGCCTCAACATAACACCTTCGTAGCACTGAACCCACCTTTATAGTCACCCTGTTACGGTTGACGTTTGATGTTATCAAGATACTCTTCTAGTGTTAGCAATTAACATGATCTCATGGTCTAAGGACTAAGATTACTTCATATGATGTTATAGCAATATAAACATAATGACTCTGATCGTAATGCTATACTTCGGATGAATGTTCATTACATCATTCCACCAATGTTGTGACCTCGTTATTAACGACATCCAATGTCCATGATCAGGAAACCTTGATCATCTTGTTAATCAACGAGCTAGTTTATAAGAGAGGCATAACTAGGAACTTTCCTTTTGTTTATTAAACACACATGTATTAACGTTTCCAAATTAATACAATTATAGCATGCAAAATAAACATTTATCATAAACAAGGAATAAGATAATAACCACTTTATTATTGCCTCTCGGGCATATTCCCTTCAGTCTCCCACTTGCACTAGAGTCAATAATCTAGTTTGAAAAACTTTGCGTATTGAACACCTATGGCTTTCTGGTGTTGCATATACGCGATTGCTAGTGGTTAACATAATCTCCAGATCTGACAGTTTCAGGTCCGTGTGTATTTGCATGTCTTTGCGTCTCTACGCATCAATCATTCTCAAATGAGATGGCATTGTATAAATTTGGTCCTTTGGTGACCTTTAGTTCGTTCGGGTTAAAATATGTTGATATTATTGTCATACAATATATCTTCATAGTATTAGCCCACTTTGAACCACACCTAGTTTGATAACAAACTACATAACACAAATGCCCTCCTTTGCTGCTACTGTAGCAGTCATATACTTAGCCTTTTGTTGTAGTATCCGTCACAATGTCTCAACTTTGAAACTCATCCAAATCCATCATGAAACATCCTTTCCATTACATTGTGCCACCCATAGTCTAAATTGAGATAAATTTAATTTGTACCTTGTGAAAAAACTAGTATCAATGTAACACTTTACAATGAACTACCTTTAACTATTTGTCACTTATACATGATATATTCTCAGTTCTTCCAAAGCTCATAAGAATATCTTTACTATCGTCCAATGATCATCTTATGAATCATTCTAGTATGTGCTTATACCATTTAGAGCATAGGACATATCTGGATATATACATATCATGGTATAATCGATCAAAATATTCATGTGATTTTACTCACCAAGTGTTGAAACACTTGAATCTTGATACAATCATTTCCATGCAGCAAGAACCTTTCTTGTTGTTTCCATATTGAACCCTTTCAATATCTCATATATGTATGTCTGGCATAACCATATTAGCGCATCAATCTATCCATATAAATATTGATGCCAAATATTCCGGTTTTGCCCAAGTCTTTCATCAAAATCCTATTTTAATGAAATTCTTAACTTGTGTCAATAAAAGATACATCATTTCCAATCAACAATATGTACTCTGCATAATGTATTGGAAATTTTTCTCAGCACTCTCACTTAAGTTCTTGCAAATGCAAGCATCTTCATCATCTCCGATGAAATTAAACTCCTTTAACATTTTCATCATGGTGAAGATTTCAACTCCGCTATGCTCACTTCAACTATTGAAGTTTGCATGCCCTTTTTAGCACCCTTTGAATTAACAAAACCCTTTGGACCATGTCTGGTACACGTCCTAGGTAACCATTCTATTAGAAGAACATTGTTTTGTTTATTCAACTACCATATACCAAATTATATGTAGTGGTTGCTACATTAATCCGTCAAGACTAAATATCGCTATGAAAGATCAAATCTTGTCATAGTCAACTCCTTGAACATTGTCGTAAACTTATTTCTGACATGTCGACTATTACATAGATGTTAAACATCCATGTCTATTTCTTTATAGATCCAAACACGACCGATAGGCTTCATGCCTTTCCGGAGGGTCTTCCAAGTTCAGAAACTTGATTTCTCGTGTATGGACACTATCACGGATTCTATGACTTCTAGTCATTTTATGGAGTCAGGGCCCATCATCGCTTCTTTGCATGCAGTCGGTTCATCATTGTCAAAACAATAACGACTTCTGTTTCAAATCTTACTATTTGATTCTTACCGACCCACATGGTTCAATAGGAACTCTAATCTCCAAGATCACACCCTTTGTAATCACGGGAGCCATGAGCATTGTGGCCACCACCGGGACACTTTCTAGCGCTGCGCTACTTAGCACATATTGCTAAGGTTCAACAACCTTATCAAAGTTCTATTGTCCTCCCACTTAACTTTTCACGAAAAATTCCTTCTCAAGAAACTTGAAGTTCCAAGCGACAAACTCTTTTGTCCTCGGTGTTATGGAGGAATTCCCAACAAATTCTTTGGGATAACCTACAAAGACGTGCTTATCTGACTTTGGTTGTAAACATTTTACTTATGCATAGCATACCAAAATTTAAGAAAAGACAATTCGGGTTTTATCCCAAACCATAACTCATATGGTGTCATTTCAACGGATCACGATGGTGCTCTTTTCAGTGTAAAAGCGGTAGTCTCTAAAGCTTTAATCCTTAAAACATAATGGCAGTTTTATAAATGACACCTTTGATCTTTCCATGTCAAACAAAGTTTGATTTGATCTCTCGAACATACCATACTCCTGTGGTTTATCGGGAAATGCAAATTCATGGAACAATTCCTGAAATTTTAGGCGTTTTGCTAAACCTGTAACTCAAATATCTTCCTTTATGATCAAATCATAAACTCTTTTATTTTCTTGTTACAATGATTTTTCACTTCATCTCGAAAGTCTTTGAACAATTTTCAAATGTTTCATACTTCTTCCTTATTAAGTAAATATATAGATATATTCACTTAAATTTCTGGAGAAAGCATATGAAGCAAAAAGATCCATCGCATATGGCTACACATGATGGACTATATACATCAACATGCATAATATCCATTAAGTTAGTCATCCATTCCTCTTTGGCCTATGGATGGAGTTTCAATTATCTCGAGGAAAGTTTCACAAGCGTCAATTGATCAAAAATCAAAAGACTCCAAAAATCCATCAATATGGAGTTTCTTCATGTTTTCTTTCCAATATAATTCAAACAGCGATGTCACTTCATAAGTGATCTTCCAATCATTTGTCTTACGATATTTTAGCAATAATGTTTATGGATGTGATTTCTCCAACTAGACTTGTAAAAGTTCATCCATCCTTTATGGAATACGGTAATTATTTGAACAACCATTGTTCTCGTAATACCGTAACAAAATAACAACTATTAAAACAAATCTTGAAGGCTAGGTTTGATGACAATGAAAACACAATAACACTTTATTTGTTTTCGATGAACATCATCACTTATTCTCTTGCTAGTTACTTAGGCCGTTGTAGTTCATGAATTGTGTTGTTCTGTATGACACTTCACACCAACCATTTCGGTATCCAATACCTCAGAACCACATTGTTTAACAAGCAAGGAATACAGCCATAACATGTATATCTTCTATATACCTACGTTGGACATCTCCAACCTTTTATTTTCTGCCAAATATTTTATAGATTCTCTTTCAGCAATTCTTTTCTTTTAAAAGAATCTATCAACATCAATAGTGGTGTCATTTACATGACACATAGTACAAAGTGTATATAGTCAAATACTAATACCTTTGGACTTGCACTTTAAAGTGGATCACCATCATCAAATGTTTGGTGTTCTTTCAAAAATCCATTCTTTAGTAATCTATTAGTGTAGTAAACATTTGACTTACATCTTCTATTCATCCTCTTCATGACAACTTTAATGATCAAGCTACTATAGCCTATAAGGAAGAATCGCGAGTATAATGTTAGTTCCCAAAAAACTTTTTGGGAGATCCGGATGCCTAGCATTGATACATTGCAAATGTATCTATAATTTTTTATGTTCCATGCTTGGTTTTATCCACTTTCTTGTGTTTTGTCCACACTTTGGAGTACTTTTCATATGATTTCTTACACTAACCAATTAACAAGAGCCAGAGTGCCAGCTGCCTATTTTCTGTTGTTTTTGGTTTCAGGAAACTCAGAAAATGAATATTCTCGGAGTTGGACGGGACAAAAGCCAAAGTGCCTATTTTTCCGAAAGTCATCAGATGCCAGAGTACGAGACGGAGAGGGGCCAGGGGGCACCACACCACCTGGCCGTGCGGCCCAGCCTGGCCCGCGCCAGGGGGTGGTATGGCCGCCTCCGACACCCCCTCGGCCTCCCCTTCCTCCTATAAGATGCCCTCGGGACGAAAACCCTAAGTGCCCGATCAAAAATCCACGAAAGAGTGTGTAGCCGCCGTCATCTCCATCCCTAGATCGGGAGGGATCTGAAGCTCTTCCCGGTACCCTGCCGGAGAGGGAATTCACCCTGGAGGCCTTCTTCATCACCATGCAAGCCTCCGGTGTGATGCGTGAGTAGTTCATCCTTGGACTACGGATCCATGTAGTAGCTAGATGGCTGGTTCTCCTCCTTTGTGCTTTCATGTCTAGATCTTGTGAGCTCCGTTCATGATCAAGATCATCTATTTGTAATTCTGCATGTTGTGTTTGCGGGGATCCGATGGATATTGAGATTCTATTTCAGATTGATTATTGATTCTATCATGTCTTTGTTATTTGTGATCTTGCATGCTTTCCGTTGTTAGTAGCTATCTTGGCCAAGTAGATGCTAGCAACTCCAAGAGTTAGTATTTATGCTTGATAGTGGGTTCATGCCTCTGGTAATCTGGGGAAGTGACAGAAATCTCTAAGGTACTAGATGTGCTGTTGCTACTAGGGAGAAAACAACAATCCTTTGTTCATAGAACAATCATATTGTTTACTTTACACGTAGTTCGTAAAGCAATAATCTGTTGCTTGCAACTTAATACTGGAGGGGTTCGGATGATAACCTAAAGGTGGATTATTAGTGATAGATGAAGTTGGATGGCGGTCTATGTATAATGTTGTAATGCCCAATCAAGTTCCAAAGGAGTCAAGATGATTAGTATATGCATGTATTGCTTTCTCGATGTTTGTGAATTGCCCCGCTGTAATTTGTTCACCCAGCATGTTATCTATCTTAATGAGAGCCACCTCTAGTGAACTATGGATCCCGGTCCTCTTTATTTACATACAATCTACAAACTGTTTACTGCTTTGTGTTTACTTTCTGCAAACTATTACTTCTTTCCATTCGATACGTTTAATCATTTGTTTTCAGAAAAACACGGTGAGATTGACAACCTCATCGCAAGTTGGGGACAAAATTCTGTGGTTGTGTTGTGCAGGTCTCCACGTTGCTACTAGCACCGGTAGTGCGCCCTGCCAAGGCTCAGCTAGTAACACCTTTGGGGTGTTTCCTTGCTCCTACTGGTTCGATTAAACCTTGGTTTCATAACTGAGGGAAACTTGCTGATGTGCTCATCATACCTTCCTCTTGGGGTTCCCAACGAGCTCTACATCAACACCGCACCAACATTTTTCTGGTGCCATTACAGAGCCATCAAGAATCTCCATCTTTCACAAATTCTCATAATATGAGAACATGTATTCTGCTAAATTATACTCTATCATAATGCAACCAAAAACATTGTTTTAGATATCACAATATCTTCCACACAAGATGGTTCCTAAAACAATTTTTCAGCTCCTAGATAATCTTGATATTAAAACAACTTTTGAATATCAAAAATCATGGAGGCAAACATGATACTTTAGATACTAACATTGGAATTCTTACTCTTGATTTAATACTACTTATTAAACTTCATGGAGTAAATAGAGTTTGCTGAAAGTTTGCAATAGGACTTCTAAACTTTAAATTGACATTCAAAACAATACGATACCAGTTCATAAAGTAAATATCCAGAATTCTTTAGTTCTATTATCTCAATTAAAACTAAGCATAAGGTAGTGAACAAATGCCAATGACTACAACAAATTATGCAAATTCACTTCGATTTAGTTTATGACAAATTGAGTTTGACTAATCCAAATTAGAAATGAACTCCCACTCAAAAATGACATCCCTCGTGCCTTTTTGGTGATTACATGAACCAAATCCACTACACCAAGTCCGATCATCACGTGAGTCGGTGTAGCTTCAAAGGAGAGCATCAATATGGGCATCACATCAACTGTATGACTCATGCTTAACCTTTCGGTCCGTGTTCCAAGGCCATGTCTATACATGCTAGGCTCACCAAGTAAAAACCTTAGTATTCACGTGTGTAAAATTGTCTTACACCCGTTGTATGAAAGCGTAGAGTCGAGTACACCCGATCATCACATGATGTCTCAAAACACGATCCATAGAACGGTGCATACTTAAGGAAGAACACATTTTATCTTGATATTTAAATGAGAGATCATCTTACAATGCTACTAAAAGCGCCAAACTAGCAATATAAGATGCAAACATCTAATGTGTAAAGTGGGATGATATTGTCCATGCATTTGATCTCTATCATATGCATTGTTGTATGATCTCTATCATTCCTTTGTGTTTAAGGCCAAGGTATATGGAACTTACACTTTATGCTGCTGCACGATGAGCCCTAGGAGGACTTCACCAACATCATCCTCTATGCTGGAGTAGCTCAGCATAGGAGCTCATATCCTGGCCAAGCAGGTGGAGTTATGGAGGACTAGATGTTGTGGTCAGCCTTCCTAACTGCACCACCCCTAGATGGGAACATACACAGAGGAACGATCACATAGTCCCTAAGCTGCAAGAAAGACCGTGGGGAACGAATCTAAGAGGAGTAGGGATAGGGAGAGCAGCCATGGAGGAGGATATGCGGCGGTCGGTGTTGGAAGCCGGCGTTGGTGCCACCGGCACCCATATGTGGCGGCGCAAGCGTAATAGAGATGTGGGGAATCGCGTGCAGGCGCGGGGCTAGGTGCCTCGAGCACGTCCATCTCTCCCTCGGGCAGGATGGATGCCACATGGTAGGACAGTAAGTGGCTCAGGAGTTCAGATCGTCGAGCCGAGCTGCGAGCCTAACTCCTAGAAAATTTTCAATGTCAAGCCGAGCCTGGATTGGCTCGAAAATCAACGAGCCTACTCGAGCCGAGCCACAAGCTAGCTCAGCTCGGCTCGATTCCACCCCAAATTGGATAAGTTGTCCAGTTGGCCGAGAAAGCTTGAAGGATGTCATCAAGATCTAAATTATCACACCTAATAGGTGCCACTTAACTCTTTGCACAATTTGTAACGCGGTCTGTGTTGTTACCAAACTTGTCCAAGGTGGATTCTAAGAAGTTGATGTCCTCTTTATATGGGAGCACAAAGATTGCGGCATCATCGGCATATACGGAGGTGCGAATTGTTGGAGTTCTTACACCAGTTGGATGGAGGTGCCCTTGATCGGTAGTCTTGCGGAGAATGTGGTGTAGGGCGTTAATGGCCCAAATAAATTGGAGGGGTGAAAGTGGGTCTCCTTGTCAAAGTCCCTCCCATGGTTTGTTGGATGTAACGACTGAAGGAAATATGCCCTGAGAGGCAATAATAAAGTTGTTATTATATATTCCTTGTATATGATAGATGTTTATTTTGCAAGCTATAATTGTATTGAAAGGAAACATCAATACATGTGTGTTTAATAAATAAAAAGGGTTCCTAGTTATGCCTCTCTTATAGACTAGCTTTTTGATTAACAAGATCAAGGTTTCCTGATCATGGACATTGGATGTTGTTAATAACAAGGTCACAGCATTTGTGAAATGATGTGATGAACATTCATCCGAAGTATAGCATTACGATCAAGTCATTATGTTTATATTGCTATAACATCATATGAAGTAGTCTTAGTCCTTAGACCATGAGATCATGTTAATTGCTAACACCAGAAGAGTATCTTGATAACATCAAACATCACACCGTAACAGGGTGACTATAAAGGTGGGTTCAGTGCCAGGAAGGTGTTATGTTGAGGCTCATGGATCAAGAGTGGAATTTGTCAATCCCGATCATGGATAGATATACTCTAGGCCCTCTCGGTGATATCACATTAAGATAGCTTGCAAGCAAGTGATGTGATAACTAGAATGTTATATCACGGGAACGAGAAAAGAGTGCATGTCGGTAACGAGATAAAACTAGGTATTTGGATACTGATGATCGAATCTCGGACATATATTATATCATGAGACAAAGGGATTAAATTACTAGCGTTAAAGGTTCTCACGATCACAGAAGTCATCGTTGAATGTGCAGGAGTCAGTATGGATCTCCAGGTCTCGCTTCTGATTATTGATCTGAGACGAGTCTCAATCATGTCTGCATTATTCGCGAACCGTAGGGTGACACACTTAAGGGTTGACGGACACCATTTAGGAGCACATATGTTCCAGACAAAAGGTTTGCAAAGCGCAGGAAATGTTTCGATAGGAACAGGAATTGTTTCGGGTGAAATTGCAGAAAGTGGTTCTGCATGTGATATTGAAATGTTGCAAGGTGTTTTATGTGAATGTTTGTTAATTAAAGTAATTAACAAAATTCTGAATAAAATAAATAAAAGAGTTTTATTAAATTGAGAGTTGCATTTAATTTGGTGGAAATTAAATACATGTGAGTGGGATTTTGGGTGGAGGCCATGTTTATGTGAGTGGAGGTTCACCACATGAATGAAGGAGGGGAGGAGTCCCCCCCTCATGCGCTGGCTATGGGAGGGGAGGGGTCTCCCTCCCGCCTATATAAAGCCCCCTCTCCCCTCTCACAAAATACACCTCCTCGTGAAGGATCTCTCTCCCCCTCTAGATATTCCCCATGGTCTCGGATTAGCGAGATACATGATCCCGGTGGCCTTGCGCCTGGAAGGAGTTGCTGCTTCTGCTGATTCGCTGGAGCGAGGAGGTGGAGGTTGTCCGGTGGCTTGGACGTGTGTGCGAGGATGGATGCGCTGCTGATTTGCGGCGCTCGGACTTCCACACGATCTTGAGATCGGCAAGCGTACGACTACATCAACCACGAGTTCCTACTCGTTAACAAAACTCGTTGTATTCGAGGGTAAGTTCTCCATGGATGTATGTCCAGCCGTTTCTCTGTATCTAGTAGACAGATCTTGGCATATAGTTCTCATCGTAGGAAAGTTTTTGTTTTCTATGCTGCGGACCCAACAGTGGTATCAGAGCCTGATCTATGCGTAGGTGTTTTGCATGGGTAGTACACATATGTTTATATGTGGGCGATGATGATCATGTTATTGCATCTTCTATGTATTTTGGATATTGGTGGCATAGTGGGATGGAGCGACCCAGACCAACCTTACATATCATCGTACATGAGACCGGTTCCACGACTGACATGCAACTAGTTTTGCATAAGTGGCTAGCGGGTGTTTGTCTCTCCTACTATAGTCAATATCTGATTTACAACGAGTTGCTAATAACTTGGTTATCCTCGTTGTGGCTCATGTTCGTAGGTAAGAACGGCTCTATCTCCGAAAGCCCTAAGCCACGTAAAACTTGCAATTGAAAAACTAGAGGCGTCTAGTTTAGATCGTTGCTGGGCTAGTGTCTTGATATGGTATTTTTGTAAGTAGATGTATGATAGATACTCTTACTACTCACTTAACGTGTAAGTTCCACAGACCTTGGCCTTACACACAAAGGAATGATAGAGATCATACCACAATGCAAATGATAGAGATCAAATGCATGGACCATATCATCTCACTTCACACATTAGATGTTCGCATCTTATATTGCTAGTTTGGCGCTTTTAGTAGCATTATAAGATGATCCCTCATCTAGATATCAAGATAAAATGTGTTCTTCCTTAAGTATGCACCGTTTTGTGGATCGTGTTTTGATGCATCACGTGATGATCGGGTGTTTTCGACTCTACGCTTTCATACAACGGGTGTAAGATAGTTTTACAGACGCAAATACTAAGGTTCTTACTTGGCGAGCCTAGCATGTACAGACATGGCCTCGGAACACGGACCGAAAGGTTAAGCATGAGTCATATAGTTGATATGATGCCCATATAGATGCTCGCCTTTGAAGCTACACTAACTCACGTGATGATCAGACTTGGTGTAGTGGTTTTGGTTCATGTAATCACCAAAAGGACACGAGGGATGTCGTTTTTGAGTGGGAGTTCATTAGTAATTTGGATTAGTTGAACTCAATCTATCATAAACTTAGTCTAAATATACTTTACAAATTCTGTTGTAGATGGCACCACCTGCTTTTAATTTCAATGTGTTCATGGAGAAAGAGAAGTTTGCTACGAATGGTAGCAACTTCACCAACTGGGCTATGAATTTGAGGATTCTCCTCACTGCTGCACAAAAGCAATATGTGCTAGAAGCGCCGCTAGGCCCCCCACCAGCTCCTGATGCCCCTGATGAGGAAAAGAACGTCTATATAACTCATCAGGAGGACCACAACTTAGTTCATTGCGGCATACTGTATGGGCTAGAGCCAGAACTTCGAAAGCGTTTCGAAAATGGCAATGCCTTTGATACCATGGGAGAATTGAAAATGATTTTTGATACCCATGCTGTCGTAGAGAGTTATAATGCTTCTGAAAAGTTCTTTAGCTGCATGATGGAGGGGAACAGCTCCGTTAGTGAGCACGTACTCAAAATGTCTAGGTACACCAATAAGCTTGTGTCCTTGGGAATAACGATTCCCATTGACTTAGGCATACATCATGTTCTCCAATCTCTGCCACCTAGCTACAAGAGCTTCGTGATGAACTATAATATGCAAGGCATGAAGAAGTCTCTTCCCGAGCTTCTATCAATGCTGAAGACTGCAGAAGTGGATATTAGGAAAGAACATAAAGTGTTGATGATCAATAAGACCACCGGTTTTAAGAAGGACAAGTAAGCCAAGCAGAAGGGAAAGAAGGGCGGCAAATATGTTGCCGCACCTGAAAAGAAACCCCGGGCTGGCCCTAAGTCTGATACCGAGTGCTACTATTGCAAGGGGACTAGCCATTGGAAGCACAACTGCCCCAAGTATTTGGCGGACAAGAAGGCCGGCAAGGCTAACAAAGGTATATGTGATATACATGTTATTGATGTGTACTTGACTAGTACTCGGAGTAGCACCTGGGTATTTGATACGGGATCGGTTGCTAATATATGTAACTCGGTTCAGGGGCTGCGGAACAAGCGACAACTAGCAAGGGATGAGGTCACGATGCGGGTCAGCAATGGATCAAGAGTTGATGTGATCGCCGTAGGAACGCTGCCTCTCCATATGCCATCGGGATTAGTTATAAACTTGAATAATTGTTATTTGGTGCCTGCACTGAGGATGAACATTGTATCCGGATCATGTTTGATGCAAAGTGGTTATTCGTTTAAGTCTGAAAACAATGGTTGTTCGATTTATATGAATAATATCTTTTATGGTCATGCACCCGTGTTGAATGGTTTATTTCTGTTGGATCTCGATAGTAGTATTACGCATATTCATAATGTTGATGCTAAAAGGATTAAGCTTGATAATGATATATCTGCATATATGTGGCACTGCTGTCTAGGTCATATTGGTGTTAAACACATGAAGAAACTCCATTCTGATGGACTTTTGGAATCACTTGATTTTGAATCATTTGATACATGTGAGCCATGCCTTATGAGCAAGATGACTAGAATGCCGTTTTCCGGTTCAATGGAACGGGCGACAAATTTAATGGAACATACTGATGTGTGTGGACCATTGAGTGTGTCGGCGTGAGGTGGATATCGTTATTTTGTTACTTTCATGCATGATTTGAGTAGATACGCGTATATCTATTTGATGAAACATAAGTCTGAAACCTTTGAAAAGTTCAAGGAATTTTGGAATGAAGTTGAAAATCATCATAACACAAAGATCAAATTTCTACGGTCCGACCGTGGAGGACAGTATCTTAGTTACGAGTTTAGCACACATATGAAAGACTGTGGAATAGTTTCACAACTCACGCCTGCGAGAACACCACAACGTAATGGTGTGTCAGAATGTCGTAATCGTACTTTATTGGTATGATTCGATCTATGATGTCTGTGACAGACTTGCCACTGTCATTTTGGGGTTATGCACTGGAAACCGCTGCATTCACTTTAAATAGGGCACCATCTAAATACGTTGAAAAGACACCATATGAATTATGGTTTGGAAACAAACCTAAGCTGTCATTTCTTAAAGTTTGGGGATGCGATGTTTATGTGAAGAAACTTCAACCGGATAAACTCGAACCCAAAGCGGAAAAATGCGTCTTTATAGGATACCCTAAGGAAACGATTGGGTATACCTTCTATCACAGATCCGAGGGCAAGGTCTTTGTTGCCAAGAATGGATCCTTTCTTGAGAAGGAGTTTCTTGCGAGTGAGTAGTCGGAAGGTAGAACTCGAAGAGGTTATTGAACCTTCTCTTCATGAAATGACGAGTAGCGCAGCACCGGAAGTTGTTTCGGAGTTGACTTCACCTAATGAAGAGAGAGCTAATGATATTGATCATGAAACTCCGAAAGAGGACACTACCGAACCTCGCAGGTCAAGCAGGACACGTGCAGCTCCTGAACTGTACGGCAATCCTGTTATGAATTTCATGATTGATGAAATAGATGACCCTGCGACGTATGAAGAAGCCATGATGAGCCCTGATTCCAACAAATGGCTAGAAGCCATGAAATCCGAGATGGAATCCATGTACGAAAACCAGGTTTGGACCTTGGTAGACTTACCTCACGATCGAAAGGCCGTTGAGAATAAATGGATTTTCAAAAGAAAAACTGATGCTGATGGTAATGTAACCATCTATAAGGCTCGACTTGTGGCAAAGGGGTTTCGACAAATTCAAGGAGTTGACTACGTTGAGACATTCTCCCCCGTAGCGATGCTTAAGTCGGTTAGGATTATGTTAGCAATTGTTGCATATTTCGATTATGAAATATGGCAGATGGATGTCAAAACTGCGTTCCTCAATGGTAATATTGAAGAAGAGTTGTATATGATACAACCTAAGGGTTTTTTCGATCCTAAGGATGCTGATAAGGTATGCAAGCTTCAGCGATCCATCTATGGACTGAAGCAAGCATCCCGGAGTTGGAATCTCCGCTTTGATGAGGTGATCAAAGAGTTTGGATTTGTCCAAACTTATGGAGAGGCTTGTATTTACAAGAAAGTGAGTGGGATCAATGTGGCATTTCTAATATTATATGTGGATGACATATTATTGATTGGAAATGATATAGATCTTTTAAACAGTGTTAAAAGTTATCTAAACAGCAAATTTTTGATGAAGGACCTTGGTGAAGCTTCATATATATTGGGCATTAAAATCTATAGAGATAGATCAAGACACCTAATTGGGCTATCGCAGAGTACATACCTTGATAAGATATTAAAGAAGTTTAATATGGACGGAAGTAAGAAGGGGTTCTTACCTATGTTGCAAGGCAAGACATTGAGTAAGACTCAAAGTCCGGCTACGGCGGAACAAAGAGAGATAATGGATAAGATCCCCTATGCCTCAGCCATAGGCTCTATAATGCATGCCATGCTATGTACAAGACCGGATGTGGCACATGCTATTAGTTTGACTAGTAGGTACCAATTTGATCCAGGTTCGGAACACTGGATAGCGGTCAAGAATATCCTTAAGTACTTGAGAAGAACTAGGGATATGTTTCTTGTATACAGAGATGAAGAAGAGCTAGTCGCTAAGTGTTATGTCGATGCTAGCTTTGACACTGATCTGGATGACTCTAAGTCTCAATCCGGATACATATTTCTCTTGAACGGAGCAGCAATTAGTTAGAGGAGTTCCAAACAATCTGTGGTGGCTGGATCAACGACGGAGGCGGAATATGTTGCTGCTTTAGAAGCGGCGCATGAAGTGGTTTGGATGAAGGAGTTCATAACGGAACTAGGTGTGGTTCCTAGTGCGTTGGACCCAATGGTGATCTATTGTGACAACAATGGAGCCATAGCCAACGCCAAGGAACCAAGGTCTCACAAGAATTCCAAGCATATTAAGCGCCGGTTTCACTCCATCCGCGAGTATGTCAAGGTTGGAGATATAAAGATTTGTAAAGTGCACACGGACCTGAATGTAGCAGATCCATTGACTAAAGTTCTCCCTAGGGCAACACATGATCAACACCAGAACTCCATGGGTGTTAGATTTATCACTATGTAAACTAGATTATTGTCTCTAGTGCAAGTGGGAGACTGAAGGAAATATGCCCTCAGAGGCAATAATAAAGTTGTTATTATGTATTCCTTGTATATGATAGATGTTTATTTTGCATGCTATAATTGTATTGATAGGAAACGTCAATACATGTGTGTTTAATAAACAAAAAGGGTTCCTAGTTATGCCTCTCTTATAGACTAGCTTGTTGATTAACAAGATGGTCAAGGTTTCCTGATCATGGACATTGGATGTTGTTAATAACAAGGTCACAACATTAGTGAAATGATGTGATTAACATTCATCCGAAGTATAGCATTACGATCAAGTCATTATGTTTATATTGCTATAACATCATACGAAGTAGTCTTAGGCCTTAGACCACGAGATCATGTTAATTGCTAACACCGGAAGAGTATCTTGATAACATCAAACGTCACACCGTAACAGGGTGACTATAAAGGTGGGTTCAGTGCTATGCAGGTGTTATGATGAGGCTCATGGATCAAGAGTGGAATTTGTCAATCCCGATGACGGATAGATATATTCTGGGCCCTCTCGGTGATATCACATTAAGATAGCTTGCAAGCAAGTGATGTGATCACTAGAATGTTATATCACGGGAACGAGAAAAGAGTGCATGTCGGTAACGAGATCAAACTAGGTATTTGGATACTGATGATCGAATCTCGGACATGTATTATATCATGAGACAAAGGGATTAAATTACTAGCGTTAAAGGTTCTCACGATCACAGATTCATCATTGAATGTGCAGGAGTCAGTATGGATCTCCAGGTCCCGCTTTTGATTATTGATCTGAGAGGAGTCCCAATCATGTCTGCATTATTCGCGAACCATAGGGTGACACACTTAAGGGTTGACGGACACCATTTAGGAGCACATATGTTCCAGGCAAAAGGTTTGCAAAGCGCAGGAAATGTTTCGATAGAAACCGAAATTGTTTCGGGTGAAATTGCAGAAAGTGGTTCTGCATGTGATATTGAAATGTTGCAAGGGATTTTATGTGAATGTTTGTTAATTAAAGTAATTAACAAAATTCTGAATAAAATAAATAAAAGAGTTTTATTAAATTGAGATTTGCATTTAATTTGGTGGAAATTAAATACATGTGAGTGGGATTTTGGATGGAGGCCATGTTTATGTGAGTGGAGGTTCACCACATGAATGAAGGAGGGGAGGAGTCCCCCCCCTCATGCGCCAGCTATGTAAGGGGAGGGGTCTCCCTCCCTCCTATATAAAGCCCCCCTCTCCCCTCTCACAAAACACACCTCCTCGTGAAGGATCTCTCTCCCCCTCTAGATATTCCCCATGGTCTCAGATTAGCGAGATACATGTTCCCGGTGGCCTTGCATCTGGAAGGAGTTGCTGCTTCCGCTGATTCGCTGGAGCGAGGAGGTGGAGGTTGTCCGGTGGCTTGGACGTGTGTGCGAGGACGGATGCGCTGCTGATTTGCGGCGCTCGGACTTGCACATGATTTTGAGATCGGCAAGCGTACGACTACATCAACCACGAGTTCCTACTCGTGAACAAAACTCGTTGTATTCGAGGGTAAGTTCTCCATGGATGTATGTCTACCCGTTGCTCTGTATCTAGTAGATAGATCTTGGCGTATAGTTCTCATCGTAGGAATTTTTTTGTTTTCTATGCTACAGACCCATCAACGGCCCCAGATTTGGTAGGATCCAAAGTCTATGTGCTTGATAGTGCTAGTCCCTAGGTCATTAGCTAGCACACACAGTCAATAAAATATCATGTAAAACACAAGGCTATATTACCTGAATCGAATAATCTAGAGTTTAATTTATTACAATAGAAAGAAAAATAAATACAACTTGGAGTCCCATTAATGGCACATACTGGTTGAGTGTAGACCCGTGATTCTAATGCACCTCTCATAAATATTTAAATTCTCCATGATATCGACATGTTCCGGCTTGGTGTCGTCACCTCCTCCTTGATCCCACAAGCGAGGGAGAAGAGCTCTATGAGATCCCTGCAGCACAACGATAGTGCTTGGTTATTGTCGTGTCCTGGATTTCAATACTGGGGGTATGCACTCCCATTAGTTCGGACAGGGGCGCAATACGTAGCAAGATCGATCGATGATCACATAGAACACACAATCACATAGATACCCATGTTTTTACGTAGGTTCTGCGCGCATTGGGCGAAATTCTACATCCTGCAACTATGGTGTATGATTAACTGGTTACAAGTGTTATTCATAGGGAAGGATATGCTAATTCTCGCCTTCTAAGCTATCTAGTTCTCTTCCCAGTTGATCTCTCCCCTTATCTTGATCAACACGATCCTCCTTTGATAATGGCAATGGGATACCACATGTGCCGCCACCACGCGATATGGTGCTAAGTTCATGGACACATTGTAGCGGAGCGGTTCTGTCGCCTAACCACGTGTACTGTAGCATGGAATGCTCGGTTAGGTCTTGTCCCATCCGCCTAGCCTTGGCCAGGTGTCGTTCGCCATTTGTCCTTGCTTCCCATAGACCCCGTTGTCGGGATACTAGGGATGCTCCCGACTATGACCCCGTAAAGGGATCTCTTTTTGTCAAGAGTCACGACTCACTCGTAGGTTCCAAGGTACCCTTAGACCCACAGAGATGATAGTAGCCACCGGGCGTGCCTCGGATGAGCTAGCCATGGCTGGGGTTGCATCCTTATCTTTTGTGGCCTCATGATTTTAATCATATCTTCATCATGCATGTCCGCATGATATCTGACCCTTCTCCACACGAGATGTTGCTTCTGTATCGAACCCTGCGAAAGGTGCATGCGGACATATGCTGATGCGCCCTAGGAACACACGACAATAATTGGGGTGTGGGGAGCGGGTGGATAAATTTACTAGGCTTGTGCCTATAAATTACGGTGGCAGCTCTCTCCTTACTCTTCACGCTCTTGCTCATCATCCTTTGTTCACACCTTAGACTCCCGATGTTAGAGCACACAGATGGCACCCAAGGTATATCCGAAGTCTGCAGAAGTGGAGAAAGGGGCTTCATCTTCGAGAACTCGGTGTAGGGCTCCTAGAAAAAGAGGCTTGCGCATTCTCACCTTCCACTCATCGTCAACCAAAATAAGTTTCAACATCTAAAGCTTCATGTGGCTGACAGGCGCCATGAGAATGGAGCCATCATTATTTGCTTCCTAGGTGATGGGGTTGGAGATGGGGAGATGCACATCTACAACTACTTTCTCAAGATTGGGCTAGTCCCACCCATTTCTGACTTATTCCTCAAGATGATGAAGGCATATGGTTTTCACCTCTTCTAGCTCTATCCCAATGCCCTTCTGGCGCTGATGACGTTCACTCAGTTCTACGAAGGGTTTGTTAGGGTGATGCCCTCAGTGGGCTTGTTTCGCCACCATTTCAATCATTGGGTTGATAAGAAACTGAAGGCTACGGGGGCATCACCTTCCGTCTTCAAAATAATCTCTCCAAGAATAAATTCAAATCCAAGTGGGAAGAGTAGCACGGCAAGCACTGCGTGGTGTGCATGAAAGACCACTTCCCATGGATGTATGATCCCCAAGAGGTTGCCCAGCCTCGCCAAGAGTGGGGGAGGCTAAGCGACCAAGATGCAAGTCTGGATCCTATGACCAGCAGGATTCAGATGCTCACCAACAAAGGCTTGATGGTGCACACCTTCATCTCATACTAGCTTCACCGACGCCTGGTGCCGCTGCATAGGAGGTGCCATACGACATGGGCGTATCGGGGGCATGATGAACCGGTTCACCTTCAGCCCGAGAAGGACCAAGATCTGACCCAAGAGGAATATACCAAGCTGATGAAGGAGATCCTTTTCCCTACGCTCATAGGTGGGCGACCGAGGGGGATCCTTCCTCTTTTCATTGACAAACGTTGTGAGGAGATTCTTGCTGCGTTGCTCGCCTACAGCGCCAAGGGTGTGGTAGATGGGGAGGAGTTGGAGTTTAGGGACGAGCGCATGAGAGAGGCGAGCCAGGAGATCTCTTCTCGTACCAACCCTAAGTAAGCGTAACTTAGGTTCATCCAGATGTTTGTCCATCGAGGAGGATATGGGCCCCTAGGCCAACATTGAAGGTCAAATGGGGGCTCCCAAGCTCCCCATCATTAGAGAGCCCCTAGCATCAAAAGCTCGTAAGAAGCGCCCCTATCTTGAAGTTCAATATCTGCTCTTCTCTTCTGACTTTCATCCCTTTTCTTTATAAGTGATGATTGTTGTGGTAGTAGCCCTCGAGCAGATGCATCCTCCAGCTCGGGCTGCCCCGCGGGTGGAACCTGAGGTCGACCATCATTCAGTGAAAGAGCGGTGTGAGGGACCCTTCCAAGCTTTAGTTCACTGCCCTGACGCGTTAGCGAGCCCTGGCGCCTTGGTTGAGGACAAATCCTCCAGAGCTGGGACATACTAGGATGTCATTTGTGCCTACATAGAAGAAGTATGGTCCCTGATCTAGAGCGCCTACATGGACTACAACTTTGAGAGGCCTACACTCCAGGCCCATTTCGAGCTTTGTGATGGACTTCCTAGCAGCACCGAGTGGCAACGACTGGACATCCTCCATGAGGAGGGTTGTGTCTACGCACTTCTACTCTTATAGGCAGTTGTTGGGCCTCCAAGTGCAGAGGTTTGTAGAACAGCAGCAAGTTTTCCCTTAAGTGGATCACCCAAGGTTTATCGAACTCATGGAGGAAGTGGTCAAAGGTATCCCCTCTCAAGCAACCCTGCAATCAAGATACAAGAAGTCTCTTGTGTCCCCAACACACCCAATACACTTGTCAGGTGTATAGGTGCACTAGTTCGGCGAAGAGATAGTGAAATACAAGTGGTATAGATATAAGACAACGGTGCCAGAAAATAGCTTGCTGGCGTGGAAAAGACTAAAGGCAAACTGAAATAAAGATATAGTAGCACGGAAACATGTAACAGATCTAATTTGCAAACAATGTTTCAATGCTTAGAAACAAGGCCTAGGGATCATACTTTCACTAGTGAACACTCTCATATAAATATATTATCTTCATGATACTACTCTTAACTACTCTCCGGTTGGACACTCTAATCGATGGTAGGGCTATAACAACACACCTCAAAGTAAGCATTTCCCATCTAGAAAACCCCACACTGTCACCTTGAGTACTAGATGAGTCCACCAAACACCACAATTTCATAAAGACATCCAACTCCAAATATAACTCATAACAAGTATTTGTAATCTCTAGCCTAAGTGCCACCATGGTGAGCACGCTGTCACTTTCACACACATGGGGAGAGTAGAGATTCATTAAAGCACTTGAGTAGCAGAATAGATCTATAGATTACAAGCTCATGATCTCAATATGATCACGCATAGAGAGAGAGAGATGAACACATAGCTACCAGTAGAACCCTTAGCCTCGAGAGAGAACTACTCCCTCCTCATCATGGAAATCAGCAACGGCGATGGAGATGGTGGTGGAGATCGATGGAGATGGCTCCGGGGGAACTTCCCTGTCCCGGCAGGGTGCCAGAACAGAGACTTTCTGTCCCCCGAATCTCCCCTTCGGTGGCGTCGGCGCTGCGGAACTTTTCGTGCCTGGAGGCTTGATTTTTTAGGGTTTTCGCATCGGGAGGCATCTTATAGGCGAAGAGGCAAGGTCGGTGGAGTGCCAGGGGGCCCACACCACCTGGTGGCACGGCCAGGGCTAGCTCGCACCACCATATGGTGTGGCCAGGCCCTAGCTCTCCTCTGTCTGTGCTTCGGGCTCCATGAGTCTTCCGGTAAAATAGGAACTTTGGCTTTTGTCCCGTCCAATTCCGAGCACATTAATTTTATGACTTTCCTGGAACCAAAAACAGGAGAAAACAGGCAACTGGCACTGTGGCTCTTGTTAATAGGTTAGTCCAAGAAATCATATGAAAAGTACTCCAAAGTTGGAACAAAACACAAGAAATTAGATAAAACCAAGCATGGAACATCAAAAATTATAGATACATTTGCAATGTATCAACATCCCCAAGCTTAACTCCTGCTCATTCTCGAGTAGGTAAGTGATAAAAAGAAAGAATAATTTTTGAGGTGACATGCACCATCAAAGACTTGATCAAAGTATTTGTAAAACATTCAAAGCTGGGATCATAGTACTTCAATCATAACATGAAAGACAAAGTTCTAGCAATAAGACAAAGAAACTTTGTTGCAACATGAAAAGGCACAAACAAAAGATTCATGAATAACAATGCTTTGCAAGACGTTTGTCTGTTTCAGATAAAGAAAACATAGCATAGTGGCATTCAGCTTGTCCCTTATAATGTAGCAAATCTAAATGCATAGGACACCTTCAAAGTTCATAAGAGTGACTAGATACAAATAGTTTAAAACAAGCAATATCAAGTTATGCATCAATCAACTAGTCTTGGGACAATGCACATAGAACTAAGAATGACCACTATGCTCTCAAAGTAAGTGCATAAAGATAGAAGGTGGAGACTCAATATAATGGTGGAAGAAAGGCCTTCATAGAAGGAAGCAGAGATTCAAGTTTCATAAAGAGCTTTCAAAAATTATGGTACTTATAGCTTTCAGCTCTCATTGCCCTATCATAAGCATCTTGAAGTGATTAAGGTTAAAGTGAACAAACTATGGTGTACATGCTTGACGAAGTATAAGTTAGAAATCTCATGTCCCTTGTATACGAGGGCCGCTCCTCATCCTACTCAAGTTTAGTCACCGGTAAGTTCTTGTCATCGTAAGTACATGTGTATCATAGAGAACCACCAACGAATCCCCATATCAAAATGACAAGGCAAGCAGACAACGAGCATCTCATCAATCTTCTTATTTACCATGGGAATATGGTGCTTTTTTTTTCTCTCTTTCCTCTTTTCATAATCTTTTTTTCTTTTCTCTTTTTTTCTCAATATAGGACTCTTTTTTTATAAGAAGAATGCTTCATAGACATCTCATTATGGTTACGCTGCAGGTTTCCACCATGTCAGCATGGATTAGACCAGCGGCCCAGGCGTTTCTGCTAATTCCCAACAAATAAGTGCAAGCATATACAACATAGACGACACAATGGTTCAAGTTTATTAAGGTCAAAAAGTAAAGTGTGCCATCAAGTTCGTGAGAGATTTAATCACTAGTTTTCTCATAACAAGTTTAATTTGGAAGGTAAACAAAAGCATGAATATACTTGGAATAGCATAAGCTAGTAGGTAGGTATGGTGTACTCTTTGGAATAACTTGGTTTAAGGAGTTGGATGCATGAGTGGAACTCATACTTGATTGTGGAGGTTAGCAAAAGAATGGGAGGGACAAACTAAGAGAGCAATAATGGCCATAATCATGTAAAGCGACAAAACATCATTGATCAAAGCATAAAGTGATACTACAAGTTGAAAACTAAAGGATCATAAAGGCTATGGTGACTTGAGATAGTCATAACATGGTGTGAGAATGTGCCAAGTTAACCCAAATAAAGCATCAAAGGAGAATACCACTATACTATGCTTTAATATGCTAAAACAACACATGATTCATCCAAGGCACATTAAACAATATTAATTGTTTATAACAATTCATGCTACAGCAAATAAGACTAAGCATAAATCCAAAACAATATCAAGCATGGCATGACAGAGCATAGGCCACAGTCAAAAACAAGCTCTTTTTACCACATAAGCATGAACTTTCCTACTCTTTTCCAAACCAAACCAAATTATTTACAAACCAATGTATGAAAGAGGGGGTCCAACCATTTTTTTTTAGAAAACTAAGCAAACCAAGCAAACAAAAAACCAAAACGAAAAATAAGACGCTCCAAGAACAACACAACTGTGCATGAAACAATAAAAATGAAGCGTTTGGAAGAAACCTAGGATTTTTATTGATGAAGAAGGGGATGCCTTGGGCATCCCCAAGCTTTGATGCTTGTACTTCTTGGATATTTCTTGGGGTGACACGCATGGCATCCCCAAGCTTGAGCTTTAGTCCATCCTTCATCTCATTACTCATTCCTTCCATACACCTAAAATTTTTCCTTCATATAAAACTTCACACAATCTTTATTAGCAACATTAGTGCACTCAAGATAAATAATTCTTAAGGTTCAGTTCTAACACCAAATAAACTTCCATTAGAACACTAGCTACTGTAGTACTTCCCTTAAAAACCTCAATTCCCCAAAAGAACTCAAGAAGGAACCAACAAGAAGCAAATGCAGAAAATGGCAGAAATCTGTCAAAACAGACCAGCAGGTAAAGACGAATTTTTTCGTTGACCTTATGTTGCTCAAATAAAAAAGTGTTGAGCCAATGAAAGTTAGATAACAACCTGGGGCAGAATCACAAAAATTCACGCCTCAAAAAGACATACAGAGATTTTACACGAATTTGTACGGTGAAGCACATGAATCTGTTTCGGGACAACAACTTTCCAATCATTACTTCTCTCTCATTAGAGGTTACTCTTGGCACAAAAAGCAAATAAAAAGGATAAGGAGCGGTTATTACAGAGGTAATAACTTCCAAGACTCACCTAAAACTTTTGGGTTATCTCCCAATAAGTACTTTTCTTTAACGCCTTTAAGTTAGGCATGATAGTTTGAGAAGATGCTCACATAGAAAATATGAATTGAAGTAAAAGAGAGCATCAAGAAGAAAATTCAAAACACATTTAAGTCTAACCCACTTCCTATGCTTAGGAATCTTGTAAAGAAATAAGTCATGAAAGCACAAAGCAACAAGCATAGGAAAGCAAAACAAGTGCAACTTCAAAATTTTCAACATAAAGAGGGGAAACTTAATATTATTGAGATGCATAGAACCATGTTTCCCTTTCTCATAATAACTTTCAGTAGCAACATGAATAAAATTAACAATATACATATCACATAAAACATTCTTATCATGAGCCACATGCATAAAAGAATTAATACTCCCCACATAAACATAGTCATTCTTATTAATTGTAGTGGGAGCAAATTCAACAAAGTAGCTATCATTATTATTCTCGTCACCATAATCATCAAATATAGGAGGCATATTGTAATCATAATTAATTTCTTCCTCAATAGTAGGTGGACTGAAAATATCATATTCATCATTGCAATCATCATATATTTGAGGTGTAGTATCATCATAAGCAATAGAATAACTATCTTCCAAAGTGTGTTCATTTGTAAACATATCATCAAGGATCATGGATAACACTAATAGTACAGCAATTATTAATATCATCATTTTCAGAATTGGTCCCAAAGAGATTTTCAATATCAAAAGAAGTGTGCTTTTCCCAATCATGATCACTACTATAGGTAACAGGCATAGGAACATCATCGAGTTCAGACTCATCAAAAACTATAATAGGAGCTAAATGCTTAGGGGAAAATACCGTTTCCTCCCTCCTTTTACTCCTCCTTTTCTTCTTTCTCTTCTTCTCTTTAGGAGGGAGAAGCTTGAAAGGAAGCTTCTCCATATACCCTGGTTCATTGTTAGAGACAATAGAAGAAACTTTGGAGGATTCCTTCTTTTCATTAATAAGATCAAAACACATATTAGTCCTATCATATTTTGGTAAAATCTCATCTTCTATAATATTTTGTATGTAAGTATTTGTGTGACTATTATCAACACAATAAAGATGACAACCATAAAGGACACTATTCATATCAAAAGCACCCATATCTACCAAAGAGGTTTTTCTTGATAACTCTTCACACCCCAAAAATAATGTAAGTTCATCCTGCTGATTAGGAGTGATCATGTCATCACAATACAAACTTGCAGTACTCATTGGATTAGAAGGGATATTATTATGGCCTGACCATTGGAAATTGAAATGACCCACTTCAAAGCAAAGTTCACAAATAAAAGGATAGAGGGCACACACTTTTTTACCAAGATCATTTAGAGCCCTATACCACATTCTAGTTTTTTCATTCCTGTGGGTGATACAATATTCTTCTTCAACTTGATTACTCTCACAAGGTCTATGTATCCCACAAAAATTAACATGCTTATAAGAAATAGTACTTTCAGAGGTTTGAGCATGTTTATTGCTATCATTAACAACAATTTCATTTTCCATGCAAGTGTCTTTAAAAGGCTCATGATACATGTCCCACTTTTCTTTAGGAGCATTAATATGAGAAGCAAAGGTTTTAAAACAATCAATAAGAATTTGAGGATCAAGACCATATTTAGCACTAAGCTCTTGAAAATCAGCAGTTTCAGCAAAAGACTTAATGCAATCATACTCATAGTTTATACCTGGTTCTTTACCTTTGTTGTTATCCCAATCTTCGGTATTGCTTTGAATTGTTTCAAGAAGATCCCACTTAGCTTTGACCTCCTTACTCGTGAAGGATCCCTCTAAACAAGTATCTAGATAGTCCTTGTAATGTCCTAAAAGCCTTGCATGGAAATTATTAATAACAATATTCCTGGGGAGCTCATGAATGGGACATTTGAGCATTAATGACTTCAATCTCCCCCATGCTTGGGCAATACTTTCTCCATCATGAGGATGAAAATTATAAATATAATTCCTATCTTTATGAATTTCATGAGGAGGATAAACTTTAGAGTAAAATAGAAATTCAAGTTCCTTCCACTCCAAATGATGAGGACCATCTAGTAGCTCATAACACTCCCTTGCTTTGCCCTTAAGTGATAAAGAGAATAGCTTCCTCTTAACTTGGTTCATTGAAATACCTACACACTTGAACAACCCGCATAATTCATGTATAAAGAGTAAATGATCACCAGGATGGACAGTTCCATCTCCAAAATAAGAGTTGTTCATAACACGTTCAACAATTTTTATAGGTACTTTAAAAGGGATGCTTTCCGTATGTGGATTTAAAATATCACAAGTATCATTAGAATTACCACATATGGGAGATAAAGTATCATCAGAGCAAACTTTCTTCCATAAAACTGGGGAAATAAAAAGATCATTTTCATAAAAACTAACTTCCCCAAGCTTAGATGTTTCCATAGCTTTAGTAACAAAGGTGTTCAAAAGATTCATACTAATAACATTGCTATTAGCATGCAAAGAAGGTTCCAAGGGTTTTTTAATTTTCTTTTCAAAGAATTCAAGTTCTAACTTAGGAAAAATACTAAAAAGCTCTCTAATTTTTTTGTTGTTTTCCATTAAGTGTAACTACCTTGGTGAATTACGCTCTTAGTTAATGCCTGGATGAACGAAAGTGGTTAAAATAGTACGGTGGGGCCCAAGGACACTCACGGTAGACCTTTCGGCCGTCCTAACCACTTTCAGACAACGAGACAAGAACGAGCGGCGTAATCGGCAGGCGAAGGGATCAACTACATACACAAATGAGTATGTATGCAAGCCACATACAACAGTCCTCAGAGCCATTCCATCTAAAAGAAATAGAAATATAGCAACGCCATACGGCAAGATCCAAATGTCCTAGATAGATATAATAATTTAGGATAGCTCCTCATACAGCACACATCAGAGTATCAGGCGGAAGCGGAAAACAAGATCCGAGTACGGATAAGAAGCAAATTTGGCATAAGATGCCCCATAAATAAACACATCCCGCCCATAGATCTCATGGATCCCCGTTCCCGGAATCTCTACACCGAATGATCGTTGCCAACATCATCTGTCTCTTCCACCCAGTATCCATCTTGCGGGTACACCTGTTCATCTGAATCAAACAATTTATCGTGTGAGACCCTAGGGGTACTCAGCAAGTCTTTATGCCGCTAAAGGGGACACAACCTGGGGTGACGCAATTGCAGCAAAAGATAATACCTAACAATTCTACAGATACTCGCTAACCATCCGCCTAACCAATGATAGAAGGATGTCCGTGAATTAAGAACAACAGTTATAACAGTATAATTAACAGATCCATCCTCCTCCTCGCTTACCAACGAGGAAGCGGACGAACAACCCCCATCATCCGTTGGTAGTTTTATTAACCATTCCGTGAGGATTGCACTATTTACTAGTCAAGTACTTAGTCAATTTAAAAGCGGTACTTTAGTGATACTTGTCTATGATCGAGAAACTGTGCTCCAAGTCGTCCATAACCGCGGACACGGCTTTCAGAAAGATTTACCCTGCAGGGGTGCACGAATAGCAACACACACTCGATCAACCTCGGAAAAACCAAATCAAAACCCAACGAGGCATTCACGACAAAGCAATCACAGGATTCAGAAATATTTCAGGGGGCCACCCCAATAAGCTACCCGCAACGAAGTTGGCCGGCTCCGAGATGGACCCAGGGTTTGCGACGACGGCTGTAAACGACTGGGAACCCGAAAATGTGACTGGGCTTATCGATACCGCGAAAACGTGGCGCGATCCAAAATAGTACAGGTGCTCCTCGCACAATCTTAATTAAAGCAGTAACATGGCATAAGTACAGGATAGTAATAAAGCCCCAAACTAATTGTGGCCCCAAGAAATAAGAATGAATCAAGCTCTGGCTCAGGAGGGTCCATAAGGCCTCCCGGATGTGGATAGTGCGAATAGTCAAGGAACAGGAATCAAGTACTCGGGGTCCTACGGGACACAAGTGAGCATGAAAAACCAAATAGCAGATATTGCTCACCGATGCCTCTTTCATTAGTTATCCCATTACTACTCAGGTTAAGTTGTTTAGGTACCTCGTTATTCATCCGACACTCACATACCCTACACATGCTTTTCTACGACTCGCATGGCTCAAACAACTCCTGTAGTAATGGCTCATTGGAAGGAGGAACAAGCTTCGGTGGGGCTTAAAAGTAAAGGCTATGCAGTACTTGGGATTCAATTTAATGCAATCGCGACTCAATGATGCAAGAATAAGATAGAGGCAATAGGTACTGTATGTATGCAAGCATGTGGTAGTGCTTGCCTGTCAGCTCAGTTGAAGCGAGATATGGATCTGGGTAGTACTCCTGTGATTCCTGGTAATTCTCCTGCTGGGCGTCTATACGAAGAAGAACCAAACAAACAAGGGCCAACAGAAATCAAGTGCACAAGCATATGAATTAAAATGCAACAAGCAACCAAGCATGCCATGATGAATGATGCACAATTTGCATGGCATTAAAGTAGCATGGCATAGGTGAGGTGTGGATACAAGAAATAAAGCCTTTTGTTATTTATTTACCCAAGTTTTATTGTCATAAACAGTTCAGATTTTTAATAACAACATGATGCATGCTTCAATTCAGAACAAGGACTGCATATATAGCACGGGCTCGTCACACTGATCGATTTAGACATATTATTTGTCAAATTTGGAGTTATAAAACAAAAGTTATTAATTAATTAAGGAAAGGGCATTTTATTGTAATTTTAATCATCTCGAAATTTTAAAGTGTTCAAACATTATTTTGAATGGCATATTTGAATTCCTCACATTTTTCTGATTCCAAAACATATATTACTTGTATTATTTGGATTTGTATTTTAAAATTCATTTGATTCTGATTTGAATTTGAATTTAAATCAATTGAAAAAGATTTGATTAAAAACAGACTCAGGAAAATACTTTTGTCACCCTGGCGAAAACAGCCCCAGTCACTAACGGGTGGGCCTTGCGCTGACTGGGCCACGCGCGCGGAAAAACCTTTTTCCACCGTGGGCTGGGCTAGCCACAGAGGCGGACAGGCGGGGCCAGCGGCTTCGGGCCCACGCGACAGTGGGGATGCCCCCAGAAGCTGACTGGTGGGGCGCAAGCTGGACCGCGGGTTACAGCCTGAGAAAGCAAAGGGGTTTTCTGCAAAATTACTAGTGCGGCTAGTAGGTGGGGTCTCCAGGAGCGCGGGTTGCGGGAATCAAGAAGGTGGGGGGGGGGGGGCTTAATGTAATTTTACCACGACCCGGTACTGTTTCTCTTCTTCCGGGTCTGACGAGAAATCGGCGCGTGGCGCGGGGCGGGGGATCGATTCTGGGACGCGGGCATGCACGCGGAGGGGGCTAACCAGTGCGGCTGGCTCGGGTAGTTGTCAGGAGGATGGAGGGGGCCTAGGTGAGGTGCTAGGTGGTGCTGGGGAGGTCGCACACGGCAGCTAGCGATGCGCACTGAGAGCGTTCGGCAAAAGTAACGGCGAAGCTAGCCGGCGACGGCGAGGCGGAGCATGCCAGGGAGGAAGAGAGGCTCACCGCGGGGGAGACGGTGATGTTGGATCGGGCGGGGAGGCACCGGAGCGGCAAAGACGCTGGCGCACTGGCGGCTAGGGTTTGGCGTCGGGACGGTGAGGATCTGGCGGTGCTGGGCTCCCTTCTTCGCGTTGGCACGGACAGGGTGATGTAGAGGGACGTCCATGATCTTCCAGCCCACCTCCAGGTCGCGCTGACCGGCTGGAACGACGGGGCAAGTGGGTGCTGGCGGCGACCGGCGGCAGGTGTTGTGGTCGGAGAGGAAGAAGGAGAAGAGGAGGGGCGGCTCGGGCAGATCTGGGCGAGCCCAGAGAGCCGTGTGGAAGGAGGAAAAAGGAGGGAGAGGGAGGAGGGCAGCTGTGGCAGGGGGTAGATAAAGGTGGCCTCGGTGCCACCTTTTTCTTCTCCCTCACGTGCTGGCTCGAGCTGGGGCTCGACCTGGGGGCTGGTAGGCATGGCAGGGGCTACAGGAGGGGCTGGGACGAGAGAGAGGGACAGGCAGGTGGGGCTAGCTCGGCCGGTGGAGAAAGAGAGAAAGAAGAGGGGGGGGGTAGCTCGGCTAGGTAGATGGGCTCGGGTTAGGGCTTTGCTAGGGTTAGGGGGAGGAGTGGCTGGGGTGTGGGCCAGGGGGAGAGAGAGGGGCTTGGCATGGTGGTCATGCTAGAGAGAGAGAGGCTTAGGGTTTAGGAGAAATAGGGTTATGAGGAGAAAATAAAGAGAGTAGCTATGTTAGATTTTATTAGGTTTTAGATTGCTAAAATTTGTGCAAAAGGCCATTCCAAGTGGAACATGATGAATGCTTGCATTAACATGAGATGAAGGTGAAAGGGAATTCCAAGAGAAGGAAAAGAAAAGAATTATGGAGTAGGCCTCATATGGATCATGCATGGGGAAAAAATAAGAGGAAAAGATATGGATGAGACTAGGAGGATGGTGGAATGGTAGGAGAAGGTTTCCCAAGATAGGATCCATCAAATCAAAAGAAAAACCAAAGGAGTAAAAGGTGGTGAAGAATTGTGCATGGCCCATGCAAAAATAATAATGCCATTATTTATTTTGTGAAAACAATAATAATATGATGGCATTATTCTTATGCATTTCCCATAAGTGGAATAAAGGCCAAGCAAAGGATAAGTAGGATTAGATCCACCCCACCACATGAGCTAGGATAAAATCAAAAGAAAAAGAATTGCAAGCTCATGGACTAGTAGGATGGTGGAATTATAAAGTGGTGAAAGAAAGGTGGTGGAATTGAAATAAAAGATATGCCCCCAACTCAACTTGGACATTTGAACAATATATCAATAACCAAATACAATATCAAGAGGCAAATACAATTAATAATGCATGTGAGAGAAGAACCAAAAGAAAAAGGGTTTTATATGATGCTCAAATGCAAGGTGGCATGATGACATGAGCATGATATAATTATGATGCAACAATAATATATATGAAGTAGCCAATATCTTACTAGGACAAGTAGCATTACAATTGTTAGAAAATTGGGATGCTACAACTCTCCCCCCCTAAACAGGAATCTCGCCCCGAGATTCTAGGAAGAAGAAGACTCAAAGAGGGTAGGATACTTGGCACGGAGCTCATCTTCACGTTCCCAGGTGGCTTCATCAACGGAATGATGCGACCACTGCACCTTGAAGAACTTGATGGACTTGTTGCGAGTCCTTCTTTCTGCGACTTCAAGAATTTTTGTGGGGTGTTCTTGATAAGAAAGATCTTCTTGGAGATTGATGAGTTCATGGTCGACGGTCCTGCCGGGATCCTTGAAGCACTTCTTGAGTTGGGAGATGTGGAAAACATCATGGACTTTGAGTTGTTCAGGGAGCTCAAGAGCATAAGCAACTTCTCCTCTTCTTCCATGAATTTTGAAGGGACCGATGTATCTAGGAGCCAGCTTTCCTTTGATACCAAAGCGGTGCGTGCCTCTCATGGGAGTGACACGAAGGTAAACGAGATCACCAGGGACATACTCCATGTCCGTGTGCTTTCTGTCATAATTGCTCTTCTGGCGACTTTGAGCAATCTTCAGATTTTCAAGAATGATGTGAACTTTCTCCTCCGCTTGAGTTACAATGTCGGGGCCAAACAATATTCTTTCACCTGCGCCCGACCAACCAATCGGAGTTCTGCACTTGCGACCATAAAGAGCCTCAAATGGTGCCATCTTTAGACTTTTCTGAAACTGTTGTTGTAAGAGAATTCAGCATAAGGAAGACATTCTTCCCACTTCATGCCGAAAGAGATAACGCAAGCACGGAGCATATCTTCTAGAATCTGATTGATCCTTTCAACTTGTCCTTGCGACTGAGGGTGGTAAGCTGTGCTGAAGTTTAGTTTTGTTCCCAAAGCATTTTGAAAACTTCCCCAGAACTTGGAAGTGAAGATGCTTCCACGGTCTGAACTGATCTCAAGAGGAAATCCATACAGAGAGACAATTCTGTTGATATAGAGCTCAGCCAACTGAATTGCAGAAATTGTTTCCTTGACTGGAAAGAAGTGAGCTACTTTGGAAAGCCTGTCAATGACAACAAAGATTGCATTGTTGCCCTTCTGCGACCTTGGAAAACCAGTGATGAAGTCCATCTCTACTTTCTCCCATTTCCATTCCGGAGGCTTCAATGGCTGTAGAAGACCGGAAGGTTTCTGATGGACCGCTTTAACTCTGCGACAAACATCACACTCCGAGACATACTTGGCACAATATCGTTTCAAACCAGGCCACCAATATTCTGTTTTCAAGTCCATGTACATCTTAGTGCTGCCAAGGTGGATAGAAAGAACAGAATCATGCGCCTCCTTGAGAACTTGCTCTCTTAAACCCGGGTAGTTCGGAACAAACATCCGGTGTTCAAAGAAAAGAGTGCCTTGGTCATCTACGTGGAAAGACTCATACTTCGGAAGCTGAATGTTGGAGATGATCTTTTTAGTGTAAGGATCCCCAAGTTGAATGGAACGGACCTTTTCTTCCAAGAGAGGTGTTGCTAGAAGATTCAGAAGATAACCTTGATCCACAATTTCAAGGTTGAGCTTGCGGAATTCCTCGCACAAAAGAGGCTGTTGTTCTTCCACCATGAGATTGTTGACATAAGCTTTTCGGCTGAGAGCATCTGCCATGACATTAGCTTTGCCCGGGGTGTAGTTGATGGTCAAATCGAAATCATTGATTGTTTCAATCCACCTCCTCCGACGAAGGTTGAGATCAGGCTGTGTGAATATATACTTCAGACTCTTGTGATTAGAAAAGATCTCACAACGGTTGCCAAGCAAGTAATGCCTCCTTACTTTCAAAGCAAAGACAACTGCTGCGAGTTCGAAGTCATGTGTAGGATAGTTGATCTCATGCGTCTTCAACTGACGAGATGCATAAGCAACAACTTGCTTTTCTTGCATAAGGACCGCACCCAATCCTTGCAATGATGCATCACAGAATATTTGGAAAGGCTTTGATGTATCTGGAGGAACTAAGACTGGTGTGGAAGTGAGCTTCTCTTTGAGTGTTTCAAAGCTTTCTTGACATGCAGGAGTCCAAAGATATTTCTTGCCTTTCTTGAGGAGATCGGTAAGAGGCTTCGCAATCTTTGAGAAGTTTTGAACGAAGCGACGACAGTAACTGGCCAAACCAAGGAAACTCCGGACTTCTTTGACATTTATGGGTGGAAGCCAGTCCATAATTGTCTTAATAGTTTCTGGGTTGACGGCAATGCCCTTGGCAGAGATGACGTGACCAAGGTAGGTGACTTGAGGCAGACAAAACTCACACTTGGAGAACTTTGCATACAGGCGGTTCTCACGAAGTTTGTTTAGGACACACCGAAGGTGTTCTTCATGTTCTTCCTTTGACTTAGAATAGACTAGAATGTCATCCAGATAGACCACAACGAACTTATCAAGATACTCCATGAAAACCGAGTTCATAAGCCTCGAGAAGGTGGCAGGTGCATTGGTGAGACCGAAAGACATGACCGTGTACTCATACAGGCCATAGCGGGTGGTGAAAGCTGTTTTGGGAACATCTTCCTTGCGGATCTTGATTTGATGATAACCACTTCTCAAATCAAGCTTAGAGAATACCACAGCTCCAGCTAGCTGATCGAAGAGATCATTAATCCGTGGAAGGGGATATTTATTCTTGATGGTTTTAGCATTGAGTGCCCGATAGTCAACACAAAGTCTATCAGTCTTGTCTCGCTTCTTCACAAAGATGGTTGGACTACCCCAAGAAGAAGTACTGTGCTAAATGAAACCTAACTTCTCTTGTTCATCCAACTGACGCTTAAGTTCAGCCAACTCAGCAGGACCCATTTTATAAGGCCGCTTGTAGATAGGAGCGGTGCCAGGTTCAAGTTCAATGACAAACTCAACCTCACGATCCGGAGGCATACCTGGCAACTCTTCAGGAAAGACATCTGGAAACTCACAAACTACAGGAACACTCTGAATACCTTCCATAGCATCATCATTCAGAGCCACCAAAGAATAAAGCTGAATTGCAGGAGTTAGACTTGGAGAATAGACTATATGGCCTTCAGGAATTTTCAGAGAAACCGAACGTTCAGCACAATCAATCATAGCTGCATTTGCTATCAACCAATCCATGCCCAAGATAACATCAATATCACAATCGCCCAGAATAATTTAGGAAGCCGGAAACGAAGAGCCACCAATCTCAATTTGATTGTCACGGCTGATTTTTGAAGCCCTCATGTTTGAACCAGGAGATTGCACCATAAGGCGAGTTGGTAAAGCATCAGAAGGTAACCCATTACTCTCCGCAAACTTGTATGACACGAAAGAATGTGAAGCACCAGAATCAAATAAAACTCATGCAGGAACTGAGTTAACAGAAAGCATACCCATGACAACTCCAGGTGCATGCTCAGCTTGAGCGACGTTGACACAGTTGACCCGAGCAACCGTAGACCCCGGCTTAGTTTTGATGTTGAGAGCCCGAGGTGGAGGTGCACGAATCATAGGAGCACTTGCCACAGGTCTTGGAGGTGGTGGTGGAAGAGCTTTGTTGTTCATTGGACAATTCCAGTGCTGATGCCCAGTGTTTCCACAAGTATAGCAAGCACCAGGTGGACGTGGAGCAACGTAGCGAGGGACTCTGCCAGGCGCTCCAGGGTAGTTGTGGTTGTAGCCCCTGGGAGCTGCAGTGAAGGAGTTTTGTGTCCTTGGTGCGTAGCTTGAAGGTCTTGGTGGAGCAGGGAGCGACGGTGGGGTGTTAGGAACCCAGACACGACACTTAGAAGGAGCTATCATAGTAGAAGAGCTTGCTGTATCACGGCTGTGTTTCTTTGACTCCTCAAACACTTGCCTACTTGCTTCTTCCTGCAGAGCTGTGTGTTGAAGTTCCAGAAAAGATGCTGGCCTTGCATGAGTGATTGCATATTTGATGGAAGCATTGAGGCCTTGCCGAAACCTCTTTTGCTTCTTCTTGTCATCAGAGATCTCATCGCCACCATAACGAGAAAGGTTCATGAAGTTTCTGATGTAGGTGTTGACATTGTCAGTGCCCTGCTTGAGGTTGAGAAACACTTCCTTCATCCTTTCCATGACAATTTCTGACAGATATTGCTCTTTGAAAGCAGTAGTGAACCGCTCCCAAGTAGGCTGAAAACCAGAGAGATCTGCCTTGAGGTAATTTTCCCACCAGAGAGCTGCATCTCCCTTCAGAAGGTGAGTAGCACACTTGACCCATTCTTGCTTGGGAACATCCGCAGTCATTAGCAACCTTGACACTTCACGAAGCCAATCATCCACATCAAGTGGCTGATCAGACACCTCAAATTGGCGTGGGTTGAACTTGAGAAAACTCTTGATGTCTCCTCGCTTGGGAGGTGGAGGTAGCGGAACAAACTCATTCCTCCTCACGCTTTCCTCGAAGCGCTGCTGGTTCTGCTGCATAGTGCCCAAAGCATTTGCAATACTTGCCAAAGCAGCCCCGAGTTCAGGTGGTATGTCCTCCTCAGAATGGCGTGGTGGTGCCATCCTGTGATTGATATAAAACACAAGTCAGTACTATAATGGAGAATGATAATAATCCAAAATAGTACCAAAATGGAATTAATCAAGATTAAAGAATGCAATTCACTGAGATGATATTAAAATATCAACAAAGTTCAAGGCAACTAGAAGATATTAAGCATAACACACACGACTGAACAAGGAGTGTGGTAGACAAGCTAACAAAGAAAAAAAATTCCGCAATTTTTGGCATTAAAATACCACTATATGCGCAAAACCACTTAACGAATCAAGATTAGTAACTCTACTATTTCAATATACAAAAGCAAATGATAAAAGTAGTGGTATGGTCGCGACTCCATCCCGCACTCAAATCATTACTCTGCACATGAATCAGTAAAACACATATCCCAACACCTTCTTCTTAAGATGAACCTAAAGATTGGTAACTACGGAAACGAACACCCCAAACAAGATAACATCGGATAATAAAGCGTAAGATAGATCGCATCGGTGTACAACGAATCAGAATAGATAGCGTCGGTTTACAAAGGCCTGTCGGTATGGAATGTACCAACAGTTGATAACCAACAGGCAGATAGTGATAACATATGGATGCAACAGATAGACAAGGAATTCACACACACACACACAACCTATGGTACTACGGAACCCAGAACACGTGAATCCTAGTTTGAATTTTAGAAGAGGATTGAAAACGTTACACTTCCTTACCAGAAAAGGGTGGGTGGGTGGGTAAGAAGAAAAATGGAAGCAGTCCTACTCTCACGCTTTGTTTTTCCCTAGTATACATAACTACCAAAATATTTTCTAGACTGACAACGACCATTTTGGCTGAGACCCTGAAGGGCGGGATGGCTCTGATACCAATTGTAACTACCTCGGTGAATTACGCTCTTAGTTAATGCCTGGATGAACGAAAGTGGTTAAAATAGTACGGTGGGGCCCAAGGCCACTCACGGTAGACCTTTCGGCCGTCCTAACCACTTTCATAAAACGGGACAAGAACGAGCGGCGTAATCGGCAGGCGAAGGGATCAACTACATACACAAATGAGTATGTATGCAAGCCACATACAACAGTCCTCAGAGCCATTCCATCTAAAAGAAATAGAAATATAGCAACGCCATACGGCAAGATCCAAATGTCCTAGATAGATATAATAATTTAGGATAGCTCCTCATACAGCACACATCAGAGTATCAGGCGAAAGTGGAAAACAAGATCCGAGTACGGATAAGAAGCAAATTTGGCATAAGATGCCCCATAAATAAACACATCCCGCCCACAGATCTCACGGATCCCCGTTCCCGGAATCTCTACACCGAATGATCGTTGCCAACATCATCTATCTCTTCCACCTAGTATCCATCTTGCGGGTACACCTGTTCATCTGAATCAAACAATTTATCGTGTGAGACCCTAGGGGTACTCAGCAAGTCTTTATGCCGCTAAAGGGGACACAACCTGGGGTGACGCAATTGCAGCAAAAGATAATACCTAACAATTCTACAGGTACTCGCTAACCATCCGCCTAACCAATGATAGACGGATGTCTGTGAATTAAGAACAACAGTTATAACAGTATAATTAACAGATCCATCCTCCTCCGCGCTTACCAACGAGGAAGCGGACGAACAACCCCCATCATCCGTTGGTAGTTTTATTAACCATTCCGTGAGGATTGCACTATTTACTAGTCAAGTACTTAGTCAATTTAAAAGCGGTACTTTAGTGATACTTGTCTATGATCGAGAAACTGTGCTCCAAGTCGTCCATAACCGCGGACACGGCTTTCAGAAAGATTTACCCTGCAGGGATGCACGAATAGCAACACACACTCGACCAACCTCGGAAAAACCAAATCAAAACCCAACGAGGCATTCACGACAAAGAAATCACAGGATTCAGAAATATTTCATGGGGCCACCCCAATAAGCTACCCGCAACGAAGTTGGCCGGCTCTGAGACGGACCCAGGGTTTGCGACGACGGCTGTAAACGACTGGGAACCCAAAAATGTGACTGGGCTTGTCGATACCGCGAAAACGTGGCGCGATCCAAAACAGTACAGGTGCTCCTCGCACAATCTTAATTAAAGCAGTAACATGGCATAAGTACAGGATAGTAATAAAGCCCCAAACTAATTGTGGCCCCAAGAAATAAGAATGAATCAAGCTCTGGCTCAGGAGGGTCCATAAGGCCTCCCGGATGTGGATAGTGCGAATAGTCAAGGAACAGGAATCAAGTACTCGGGGTCCTACGGGACACAAGTGAGCATGAAAAACCAAATAGCAGATATTGCTCACCGATGCCTCTTTCATTAGTTATCCCATTACTACTCAGGTTAAGTTGTTTAGGTACCTCGTTATTCATCCGACACTCACATACCCTACACATGCTTTTCTACGACTCGCATGGCTCAAACAACTCCTGTAGTAATGGCTCATTGGAAGGAGGAACAAGCTTCGGTGGGGCTTAAAAGTAAAGGCTATGCAGTACTTGGGATTCAATTTAATGCAATCGCGACTCAATGATGCAAGAATAAGATAGAGGCAATAGGTACTGTATGTATGCAAGCATGTGGTAGTGCTTGCCTGTCAGCTCAGTTGAAGCGAGATATGGATCTGGGTAGTACTCCTGTGATTCCTGGTAATTCTCCTGCTGGGCGTCTATACGAAGAAGAACCAAACAAACAAGGGCCAACATAAATCAAGTGCACAAGCATATGAATTAAAATGCAACAAGCAACCAAGCATGCCATGATGAATGATGCACAATTTGCATGGCATTAAAGTAGCATGGCATAGGTGAGGTGTGGATACAAGAAATAAAGCCTTTTGTTATTTATTTACCCAAGTTTTATTGTCATAAACAGTTCAGATTTTTAATAACAACATGATGCATGCTTCAATTCAGAACAAGGACTGCATATATAGCACGGGCTCGTCATGCTGATCGATTTAGACATATTATTTGTCAAATTTGGAGTTATAAAACAAAAGTTATTAATTAATTAAGGAAAGGGCATTTTATTGTAATTTTAATCATCTCGAAATTTTAAAGTGTTCAAACATTATTTTGAATGGCATATTTGAATTCCTCACATTTTTCTGATTCCAAAACATATATTACTTGTATTATTTGGATTTGTATTTTAAAATTCATTTGATTCTGATTTGAATTTGAATTTAAATCAATTGAAAAAGATTTGATTAAAAACAGACTCAGGAAAATACTTTTGTCACCCTGGCGAAAACAGCCCCAGTCACTGACGGGTGGGCCTTGCGCTAACTGGGCCACGCGCGCGGAAAAACCTTTTTCCACCGTGGGCTGGGCTAGCCACAGAGGCGGACAGGCGGGGCCAGCGGCTTCGGGCCCACGCGACAGTGGGGATGCCCCCAGAAGCTGACTGGTGGGGCGCAAGCTGGACCGCGGGTTACAGCCTGAGAAAGCAAAGGGGTGTTCTGCAAAATTACTAGTGCGGCTAGTAGGTGGGGTCTCCAGGAGCGCGGGTTGCGGGAATCAAGAAGGTGGGGGGGGGCTTAATGTAATTTTACCACGACCCGGTACTGTTTCTCTTCTTCCGGGTCTGACGAGAAATCGGCGCGTGGCGCGGGGCGGGGGATCGATTCTGGGACGCGGGCATGCACGCAGAGGGGGCTAACCAGTGCGGCTGGCTCGGGTAGTTGTCAGGAGGATGGAGGGGGCCTAGGTGAGGTGCTAGGTGGTGCTGGGGAGGTCGCACACGGCAGCTAGCGATGCGCACTGAGAGCGTTCGGCAAAAGTAACGGCGAAGGTAGACGGCGACGGCGAGGCGGAGCATGCCAGGGAGGAAGAGAGGCTCACCGCGGGGGAGATGGTGATGTTGGATCGAGCGGGGAGGCACCAGAGCGGCGAAGACGCTGGCGCACTGGCGGCTAGGGTTTGGCATCAGGACAGCGAGGATCTGGCGGTGCTGGGCTCCCTTCTTCATGTTGGCGCGGACAGGGTGATGCAGATGGACGTCCACGATCTTCCAGGTCGCGCTGACCGGCTGGAACGATGGGGGCGAGTGGGTGCTGGCGGCGACCGGCGGCAGGTGTTGTGGTCGGAGAGGAAGAAGGAGAAGAGGAGGGGCGGCTCGGGCAGATCTGGGCGAGCCTAGAGAGCCGTGTGGAAGGAGGAAAAAGGAGGGAGAGGGAGGAGGGCAACTATGGCAGGGGGTAGATAAAGGTGTCCTTGGTACCACCTTTTTCTTCTCCCTCACGTGCTGGCTCGAGCTGGGGCTCGACCTGTGGGCTGGTAGGCACGGCAGGGGCTGCAGGTGGGGCTGGGACGAGAGAGAGGGACAGGCAGGTGGGGCTAGCTCGACCGGTGGAGAAAGAGAGAAAGAAGAGGGGGGGGGGGTAACTCGGCTAGGTAGATGGGCTCGGGTTAGGGCTTTGCTAGGGTTAGGGGGAGGAGTGGCTGGGGTGTGGGCCAGGGAGAGAGAGAGAGGGGCTTGCCATGGTGGTCATGCTAGAGAGAGAGAGAGAGAGGGGCTTAGGGTTTAGGAGAAATAGGGTTATGAGGAGAAAATAAAGAGAGTAGCTAGGTTAGATTTTATTAGGTTTTAGATTGCTAAAATTTGTGCAAAAGGCCATTCCAAGTGGAACATGATGAATGCTTGCATTAACATGAGATGAAGGTGAAAGGGAATTCCAAGAGAAGGAAAAGAAAAGAATTATGGAGTAGGCCTCATATGGATCATGCATGGGGAAAAAAATAAGAGGAAAAGATATGGATGAGACTAGGAGGATGGTGGAATGGTAGGAGAAGGTTTCCCAAGATAGGATCCATCAAATCAAAAGAAAAACCAAAGGAGTAAAAGGTGGTGAAGAATTGTGCATGGCCCATGCAAAAATAATAATGCCATTATTTATTTTGTGAAAACAATAATAATATGATGGCATTATTCTTATGCATTTCCCATAAGTGGAATAAAGGCCAAGCAAAGGATAAGTAGGATTAGATCCACCCCACCACATGAGCTAGGATAAAATCAAAAGAAAAAGAATTGCAAGCTCATGGACTAGTAGGATGGTGGAATTATAAAGTGGTGAAAGAAAGGTGGTGGAATTGAAATAAAAGATATGCCCACAACTCAACTTGGGCATTTGAACAATATATCAATAACCAAATACAATATCAAGAGGCAAATACAATTAATAATGCATGTGAGAGAAGAACCAAAAGAAAAAGGGTTTTATATGATGCTCAAATGCAAGGTGGCATGATGACATGAGCATGATATAATTATGATGCAACAATAATATATATGAAGTAGCCAATATCTTACTAGGACAAGTAGCATTACAATTCTTAGACAATTGGGATGCTACATTAAGCCTAACTAGTGAAAACAAGAAACAAAAAGACAAAATTGCAGAATCTAAAGGAAAGCACTCACACCGCAAAATAGGCGTTTGTTGTGGAAGGTTCTTCTTCTTTAATCCTTCGGTGTGAATACCTTTTACCTTACCTCCCTGGCAACGGCGCCAGAAAATAGCTTGATGTCTACGCACTTCTACTCTTGTAGACAGTTGTTGGGCCTCCAAGTGCAGAGGTTTGTAGAACAGCAGCAAGTTTTCCCTTAAGTGGATCACCCAAGGTTTATCGAACTCAGGGAGGAAGTGGTCAAAGGTATCCCCTCTCAAGCAACCCTGCAATCAAGATACAAGAAGTCTCTTGTGTCCCCAACACACCCAATACACTTGTCAGGTGTATAGGTGCACTAGTTCGGCGAAGAGATAGTGAAATACAAGTGGTATTGATATAAGACAACGGTGCTAGAAAATAGCTTGCTGGCGTGGAAAAGACTAAATGCAAACTGAAATAAAGATAGTAGCACGGAAACATGTAACAAATATAATTTGCAAATGGTGTTTCAATGCTTAGAAACAAGGCCTAGGGATCATACTTTCACTAGTGAACACTCTCATATAAATATATTATCTTCATGATACTACTCTTAACTACTCTCCGGTTGGACACTCTAATTGATGGTAGGGCTATAACAGCACACCTCAAAGTAAGCCTTTCCCATCTAGAAAACCCCACACAGTCACCTTGAGTACTAGATGAGTCCAACAAACACCACAATTTCATAAAGACATCCATATCCAAATATAACTCATAACAAGTATTTGTAATCTCTAGCCTAAGTGCCACCATGGTGAGCACGCTGTCACTTTCACACACATGGGGAGAGCAAAGATTCATTAAAGCACTTGAGTAGCAGAATATATCTATAGATTACAAGCTCATGATCTCAATATGATCACGCATAGAGAGAGAGATGAACACATAGCTACCGGTAGAACCCTTAGCCTCGAGAGAGAACTACTCCCTCCTCATCATGGAAATCAGCAACGGCGATGGAGATGGTGGTGGAGATCGATGGAGATGGCTCCGGGGGCACTTCCCCGTCCCGGCAGGGTACCGGAACAGAGACTTTCTGTCCCCTGAATCTCCCCTTCGGTGGCGGCGGCGCTGCGGAACTTTTCGTGGCTGGAGGCTTGATTTTTTAGAGTTTTCGCATCGGGGGGCATCTTATAGGAGAAGCGGCAAGGTCGGTGGAGTGCCAGGGGGGCCACACCACCTGGTGGCGCGGCCAGGGCTAGCCCGCGCCACCATATGGTGTGGCCAGGCCCTAGCCCTCCTCCGTCTCTGCTTCGGGCTCTGTAAGTCTTCCGGTAAAATAGGAACTTTGGCTTTTGTCCCATCCAATTCCGAGAATATTGATTTTCTGACTTTCCTGGAACCAAAAACAGGAGAAAACAGGCAACTGGCACTGTGGCTCTTGTTACTAGGTTAGTCCAAGAAATCATATGAAAAGTACTCCAAAGTTGGAACAAATCACAAGAAAGTAGATAAACCAAGCATGGAACATCAAAAATTATAGATACATTTGCAATGTATCAGAGGGGCGCACCAAGCCCCTTGTCAAGGCAGGGATGCACCATCACAAGTAAATCCTCAAGGAGGAGTTCACATGGAGGCCGCTCCTTGATAAGGACGACAAGCTCCTAGCTCTGAAGAAGGAGTGATGACCGATCCCAACTGGCCAAAGAGGTGGCTGTGCTGAAGGGGGCCTAGGGGTGTCAGTGGCCAGAGAACTAGAAGATGGGACCCAGGTGGTGGGCCTACATCAATAGTTGAATGCCCTCCACGCGAACCTCTCTCGTTTGGAGGAGGAGGTCCCCCGCCTAGGAGACCAGTTTTTGAAGGCCAGGCATGAGGCCGAGCACATGTCGTAGTATCTCCATGTGGAGGAAGAGGCGCACGACGCACGATCGTCATCGCTCCTCCTGGTGGCCTTCTAGTTAAATGATCTGTTGCTATCCCTCCAACTATACCCGATAGGCCTCCCTGGCCCTAGTGAGAATTCTTACTCCCACTTCATTACTGCCTTGCTGACATAGCTCGAAGGCTTTCACTCCTCTGTTGACTTGCTTTTGCTAGAGGAGGGCATGGATGTGGCTGCGGGGGTGGCCCGGGTTCTATTGTCCAGGCTTCACCACCACATCCCTAACTTTGACGTTGATACGATCTTCAGACCTCTGGTCCCTAGCAAGGACCTCTAGGCCTCCAAAGAAGCGGTGGTGGGAACAGTTGCCAGGGTGGTGGAGAAGATGTGCTGTGAGATGACCAAATGAGGCGTACATGCCTCTCCTCGTTATCCATGTTGAGAAATAAATGAACAAAGCACATAGCTTTATTAGATTTTTCTATTTTTCTTTTTCTAGTTGCTCTCATTGCATTATTTGTCCAATAAAATTCACCATGTTCTCGGTCAAGTTTCCCTTTTTTCTTAGTGTATTCATTGCCCCACATCTTTCTGGGGGTTTGGCAGGAACACGTACAACAACCGTAGGACTAGGGACCAAGTCCAATAATACCGACTATGGGGTACACCTCCCGCTTCACAACCTCTTTGTATTTCGGTCGGTAAACCTCAGCACTAAGGACCCTAGGCCGGACCTGGGCGAATGCTCACATGGATGCTCTCTCCCTAGGACACCCTTTCTACGGTTAGACATAGACTTAGTTTTCTATGGATACGAGAAACTAGAACAAATAGTACACTACAAACTTAATAAATCCAACAGGTAAACTCTCATGCAGGACTTATCTTTTCAGATTCGGGGACCATCGGGTCTATCCGGGCTCACGGAGTTTATGTTCCTCCACGGGAGACCAGGAACAATCTGAACTGAGACCAGGCTCGTGCTTTACTTGAGGTAGTTATCTCCATCACGGGGCTTCCCATTTGACCTAACAATTCAGGGTGGCTAACCTCCCTAAAGCCTTATGGCAGCCAACGTGATGCCGCTCCGATGATGGATCGCAAGGCTAACCTCCCGTTATATTTCCTCAAAGGCATACCTCCGCGCATCCCCAAACTACACATCAAGTACAACACAGCCACACAGAGACTCCAAGCGAGGTGACCCCCTGCTTTGCTTTTCTGGGATGGGCAAGACTTTGGTTGATGTGGCTCCTCCCAGCCTTTCACCATTAACAGGGAAAAAACCCAGGAATGGTCCCTTTGGCAGGGCCTGATTCACATGCCCCATTGCCTTCCTACTCATGCAACTGCCAACTCATCCTCCTCGATCCAAGCAAAGTGGTCGCCTAGGGAGAATAGCCATGACATGGTGTCAATGCTCTAGGCGCCCATCTCCCGCTGAAGGAGCATGGCACACTCTCCTCTCTAGAGGGAAGCGATGACGAACATCGGTGGTGCTTCATGGATGTTGTCGAGGATCAAACTGAAGCGACATAAGAAGCTGTGAAGGTGCTCACCATGCTTTCGGTGGAGCTCGTAAAGGTCACTAGTTTGACCTGGGTGGCGCCTCCATCTTGGCAACATCATTCCCCCGCCGTGTCATAGTGGAGCACGGGAGATGGTGCACCCTAGAGGGACGCCTCTTGGTCCGCAATCGAATTAGCCGTAGCCTCACTCTACAACCCTTTTGTCCACATTCTAGCTTGCCCATGCGAACCTAGGGAAATTCATGGTCCAAATACCTCGATTGAGCGCCCGAGCATGTAACTTCCCTACTCGAGGATGCTCGTTGCTTACCCAATCCCTTGGACCTGAGAATTGCAGCCCACCACCATATGAGAAGAATCCGACAAAGCCCGCCTTGTTTGCGTACCCTACCTGGCATGCCAGATGTCGTATCCTAGATTTCTACACTAGGGGTATGCACTCCCCCTTTTAGTTCGTCCAGGGGCGCAATACACATCAAGCTCGATTGGTGATCATGAAGAACACACAATCACATAGAGACACATGTTTTTTACCCAGGTTAAGGCCACATTGTACAAAACCCTACATCCTACAACTATGGTGTATATGGTGGACGATGAAGTGGTTACAAGCATTGTTCCCGGGGAAGGATATGCCAATTCCTTCTCTTCTAAGCTAGCTAGTTATCTTCCCAGTTGATCTCTCACCTTCTCTTGATCAACACGGTCCTCCTTTTATAATGTCAAGGGGATACCACATGTGCCGACACCACGCGGTGTGGTGTTGTGTGTATGGATATAACATGGTGGAGTAGTTATGTCATCCTACTGCGTGTACTATAGCATACAACACCCGATTAGGTCTTGTCTCTATCTGGCCTTAGCTAGGTATCAATCGCTGGCTATCTTGGCTTTCCATAGACTCCATTGTAGGGATATCGGGGATGCTCCCGGCTACGACCCCGTCAAGGGATCTCTTATTTTATAGAGTTATGACCCACTCGTAGGATCATATGTACCCCTATACCCCTTGAGATGACTGTTATGGTGGAGATAAAGAAGCAGGGTACACCGAGCATCTACACCAAGGAGGAAGAATTATGTGGGAGGGAGGAGAGGAAGGCGGCGTCTGGGAGAAAAAGGTGCTACAACCTAGCCCTCTCTCCTCCTTTATATAGGTGTGGGGGAAGGTGGCACCATCGGAGATACCTGAAATCCATCTTCATAATCACCAAATTATGAAGTGACATTTTATGTCCACAAAGCAATCCTATGGTACTAAGGAGCAAAGGATTTATAATCGTGATTCTAAATCGGACCGGAACCTCTATGATAGGATCGTAGACTTTAGGATCATAACTTCTAAAATCGTGAAATCACAGATTCTACTTAGTAGAATCGATCCACTCAATTTGGATCGTAAAGTCGCAGAATCGCATGGTAGAATCATGATTTTGACAACTATGCTAGGGAGTAACACAATCTCATGGTCTAAGGAAACGACACTTGACATATACGAAAGTGATAATATTCAAACTAAGTGATGCGATCAACATCTACGCTTATTATTGGGTATATCCATCACATAATTCTCCTAATAATGTGATCTCATTATCAAGTGATATTACATGTCCATGGTCATGAAACCTTAATCAAAACTTGACTAACGAACTAGTAGAAGAGGCTCACTAGGGGTATTGTGTTGTTTATTTATCCAAAAATGTATTTAGGTTCTGGTACATAAAATTATAGCATGGAGAATACACGCTTATCATGAACATTGAATATAACAATAACAACTTTTTATTGTCTCTTGGACATATTCCCAACAGTCTCCCACTTGCACAAGAGTCAATAATATAGTTTACATCGATAACGATCTAAAACCCATGGAGTCTTGGTGTTAATCATGTTTTTCTCGTGGAAGAGATTTAGTCAAGGGGTCTACGACATTCAGATCTGTACTTTGCAAATCTCTATCTCCTTGTACATGCTCACTTATGATGTGAAAATGACGCTTGATATGCTTGGTATTCTTGAGTGCTTGTGGCTTGTAGGCAAGGGCAACGGCACTTGTGTTGTCACACTACATGGCCAGTGGAAGCAATGCACTAGGAACCACATCCGAATCAGAGAGGAAATCTTCCATCCAAACTTCTTGCCATGTCGCTTCCAAATCGGCTACCTATCCGCTTCAGTTGAAGATGCTACCACCACACTTTGCTTGGAACTCCTTCAACTTACTGCTCCTGCATTCAAAATAAACATGTATCCGGACTTGGAAAATTTTCTTTATTTCGAACCCCCATCAGGAGTAAATAATAGCGCTAGATTGTTTCGTCTCAAACTGCTATCCACATCATCATGATTCTTTTTGGACATGGGATGGACGCCGAGGAGGACACGCGTAGATGTCATACTGCGGACGGGTGTACCGCGCATCGTTGTACCCCACGTCGCTGGAAGGTGGGCCATGCGCATCATGTGGTCCCGCCGTCAGCGTACGCGGGAAGTACCACGCTCTGTGAGAGGTGTTCGAGAGACGACAGCGCTCTGCACCTGCCGGGTGACGGGACCCGCTGAGAGCCAACTTGGCTCGGTCAACCCATGCTGGCCATGGTTTCTCTCGGCCATGGGCCCGCTAGAAGCCCACATGGCATCATAGATTCTAGCCGACTACATGTTCTTGCGGAGGCGGGGCCCGTCTAGAGTCGATGTTGCGGCGTATATCATGAGAATTTGCGGGTTATCGCATCTGAGAGGTGAGTTGGTAGCATAGATTGTATCGGACTGGATGGACATACACGTATTCTCGCGGCGGATGGACGAGGTGCCAACATAGACTATAGACGACTGTGAGTTCTCGTGGGCATCCTACGTCCTATCTTCAAGCACAGTCTATAGACTGCACGGGTCTCGAGAACCGCGACTGACCTGTCAGCGTTGTCTCTCCGCGTATGCATGTTTTCACTGCCTATACCTGATCTGGAAGCGGACATGCCATCTGGAAACTTGGCAGGACATAGTTTCTTGCGTTTGACAAGCAAGATGGCAGCAGACACGGGTTTTCACGACCAGAACGTGTGTCGGATCTTCGCCTATGACACGATATGCTCGCTCGCGTCCTTTTATTATTTATATTATATATACTCTTCTTCCTCATCTCTTAGCCTGGTCTCTGCTAGCTGGTTGTCCGCTGCCATTATCGTTGTACCGGCGACCACCATGGGGAGAGGATATACGCCGGTGCTGACTAGGGCTCGCGTTGGCTCGTACCGAAAGTGGTAGCCTGTCGATACAGGTTAGACGCTCTCCACGACGTCTGCACGCATTGCATAGTAAGTTCTCTGAGGTCTTCTGCTCATCGTTCTTGCAAGGCTCTTATCTAATGCGTCTTTTATTTTTCTTTGCATTGATCGCGTTTGGAAACAATGGAAAGCGTCTTACTGTGAGTTCGTCGTCCTGGCCATCGTCCCTGCGTCCTCTTCGCTTCTTCATTATTCTAAGGTACGCGTACGCTGCTTTCTTTCTATCTCTGATTTATCTCACTATACGTCTCTATCTAACACGTTTTCGCTTTTTTTTTGTATAGCTCGTGTTTGAAAGAGTTCGTCAGTATCTTGGGATCAGTACGTCCTATTCTCTTTCCCTTTTTCTTTCTGTTTTTTCCATATCTTTACCAATGTCTGTTTTTGTCTTTTGTATGTCTTCGTCGGTGCCTTCACTTTGTATTAGGATGGATTTCTTATGATTTGCTCAACTCAGCTCTGAGAGTGCTCGCCCGGCCGCAGGCGTCAGGGAGACCAATACTGCGTCGCATGTACGGACGCTTGCAAATCCAGGCAGGCGGGCCACTTCCTGTGCCGACGTCTCTATCGTGCGCGAATAAAGATGGCTCTGTTCTCAGTGACAAGAAGAAGGCGACGTCCTATGTTTGCTGCTCTAGCGTGAACAAGGATGGTTCGCTTCTACTAGGTATGGATCTCTTCGTTTGCGGTCGAGCGAGCGACGGAAGTCCTTGCCATGCCGTCGCCGATGAGCTTCTTTCTGCGACACTTGTGTGCTCACTGGCCGAGCCACGCCGGGTGCCACTACCCAAGTTCTTTGCGAAGAAAAACGCATGTGCTCTAGTAGACAAGAGGTACATGCCTTCCTTCACACTGCTGTTTGCGATGCTCACTTCTACGACTACATCCTCCGAGCACGGAGGCGATCAACCTCTCTTGCAAGGTATCCCTCTATCCCTTCACGAGGCTTGCTCTCTCCTTCAGGTATGCTCCATCCCGTCTTCCCTTTGCACCTCTCCCCGTCTTCCGTTCAGCTACCTAGAGCATGGCGAACTTCTTCCTAATTCCTCTGTTTTACCTAATCTCTGTCTTCCTTTTTCACACTTTTTCCCTTGCTCACGGTGTCATCCTCCTCCTCTTCCGGCTACTTCATCTTTTTGTTTCTCGACCATGTGGAACTTTTCCAGCTCAACGGAAGAACATGCCAGCTCGAGCATGGAGAGGTTGACTCGCTTCTTCCTGCGCATGGGCACGTGGAGCGGTTTCGTATGCTTATCAAAACGATGAAGTGATAAGGAAGAAGATCGTATACATGGATGATCACATGGTCTGCGTTGCTGGAATGAAAGCGGAAGGCAGCGGGAGGGGCGGCGATCACAAAGTCTTCTACACACGGAAGGCAATCTTCTTCATAAGCATCACTTCTATGGAGTATTCCAGAGTCTAGCATGTCAGACAGAGCTAAGTCAATGTTAGTTTTTAGTTTGTTAGCCTTTGTAATCTCTGGTGTACCAGACTCCGAAATAAATAAACGAGTTTGTTATCTTTGCTTACCGTCGATGTAACTTTTGGTTCGCGTGTCTAAGAGTTTAATATTCTTTGTGATGTAAAATAAATGTGATGCTTTAGGAGCAGACACCTTTTTAGCACGTGTGATTTTTACGACACCGCGCCCGTCGATGATCCGTTCCCTTCGTCTTCCACGAGACCTCTAGGGTATCTACCGTGCGCCTAGATACACATACAAGTATGGAATCGTGCTACTCAACAGATGGATCTATTATGAAATATGATTACAGGATGACGTGTCAAACAACCGTGAAGCAATGTTAATGTGATAGAATTCAGAATAGCTGGCGTAAACCCTATGATCGTGATAGGACACGTCGTGCAGGTAAAAACCTTTGCACGTAAAAATGTTTTTCCTCTTGAATCATCGATGTTTGACCTACCTGCTTAGGCCTGGTCTACGAAATGCATTTTTACCCAAGAGGCAATCTTAGACTTGAAGTTTGCCATCCTCGCTTAGTTCTTCTACCTATGTAAGAGTCGTCGTGCAATAACCGGGGTTGACTAGATCGTAGACTACATGATTCGGAATATTATCGCTGCAAATTCGGTTTTAAAACGTGGGGAGGCCCACAACATAAGAACACGATGTTGTTACCCCGAAAGAGCTACCACTTAGCGTTCTAAGAACATATATTTTCTCTTGCACGTAGATGCAGACCATCGCATCATAAAGCATTTTGTCTACCAGCCACGCCCGGGGGGTGCAAAGAGAAGTCTAGTTGATATTTATATAGCACAAACATAACACTTAGAAAATTCAGATAATTCCTAGTGGGAGTAGAAATAATCCTAAATATAAATCTACTCATGGCATACTACAAATTAACAATAAACACTTGTAAAATATTCCTACCAAGGAATTCTAGTAAAAACATTCTACACGTGCATATTACTCATTTGAAGGTAAAACATGCATAGTAGAAAAACTTGGAACAAAATTATGAACAAATGTGTAACTTTCCTTAGTAAAATTTGATGATGATTACTTGAACGTAGAACGTCACTCGCACTCAGAACGAAATCTAACATGTAAAAAAAATATAACTAATAAATAACCATTGCAAATAAAGAGCCAAATAAAACACAACATGTAACCAAATGCCCAAAACATTTTAATTTTTGTCCAACAACTTCCTACATATGTTATTCAATGTAGAGGATGTCACAAACATTAATTAGCAACAATAATTAACTTAATATGATTTTATAATTTTAATTATGCTCGTAATAAAGTTTAAGCTTCAAATAATACAACCAGTCAGAATTATAGTTTGTAAAATTACAAAACTACTGCTAACAGATAGTCAACAACTATGATTATTATTGGATCTGTCCATCACATCGTTCTCCTAATGATGTGATACCATTATCAAGTGACATTACATCTCCATGGTCAGAAAATCTTAACCAACACTTGACTAACTGTCAACACCCGGATTTTTAATCCCAGATGCCTGTTATGCCATACATCGCAATCCCAAGATTACCATTTTTGCGAGACATAACAGATTGGATATCATAGTACATCATCCATTACAAACCATAATAAGGTCTTACACGAATAAAGGATCTCATGATCCAATCTTAATACAACAAGCAGCGGAATAAATAATAAGCGTAGCGGTGGGGTCCATCTTCAGAGTCATAGGCAATGCTGTCGATGGGAGATAGTCCTAGTTATCATAGCCGTCCTGCTATCCTTCATCTTGGTAGTCCTCTTCATAGTCTGGCCATGAGAATAGCCAGGGACAAAAGCCATGAGTACTCTTTAAGTACTCGCAAACTATCACTAACCAGTAAAGTAGTTCTAGTAGGAATACTAACTCTAAGTTTATTTGTGAAGTTAAGTTTGAAACCTAAGCTGAGTTCAGAGACAAATAAAGATAAAATAAAGTTCTAGAATCACTTAAGTTGTGAATCTAGTTTCATAGTCACAACCCTATTGTGGTCAAGTCAAGATTCATCATTCATTTTATAAGTTATTTTGAAAACATCTGACGACGGAACAGTATGGCCACTCCAACTGTCCATAACCGCGGACGCGGCTATTCGAATAGTTTGACACTCTGCAGAGGTGGTACACTTTCACCACAAGATTCGATACATCTATCAGGGATAACTCTGAATCATCATACTTAGTATGCAGATAATCAAACATAACCTTTCAATTACACACCCTAGTATAAGCACCTCTCCTATGAGCTTGGCCTCCCTGCCATGACCATCTATCATCCTGGGCACTGCATAGGTGGACAAGATTGAGAGGTAGCCTCATCTCAGACCTCTCCCGCGAGGTAACTAATACTAATGCATATAAACTTCCGGCTAAGCCTTACCCAATTTAGGTATTGTGGTTGTACGGTAAATTTGGAATGGTATCGCATCCGAACCCAACCATCAGTTTTTAGAAAGGGGCTAAGGCTCATGCCTCAACATTTTCATCACCATAAATCATTTGTGTTTCTCAACACATGTCAAAACATCTCAATAGAATGACTCATCATTCCAATGTTTTCACAAGTCATTTTCACCAAGTATTCCCATCTAAAGTGATCAAGTTTTGGTTTAGCTCTAAACTACTAAGTTAAGAGTGTTCACTAATGGGGGGGGTGCTAATATCAATCTCATGCCATATAATGACATCTAACTCTAACTAGATAGGCCAAGTTTTATACTTTTTATGCTATCTATAAACAAAGCAAAGAACTTTGGTAAAGGTAAAGAAAGTAAAGCTTGTAAGAAAACTTGGGGTAGGTATAAGTCAACATGTATAACCAAGCATGCCTAAAGCATCTTGCTTAGGTCATCTAGCTTGCAAGGGCTAGCTTGCGTTGTTAATGATGGCTTGCATAAGTATAATACTTGCAAGTGCTAGCTTGCCTTGGGTAGTGCAGTGGTTGAAATTCTCTTCTTCCTCTTGGTAGAACTCCTCCTCCTCGTAAGCTTGGTCGGTACTACCGTCTATAAATACATACGAGATACACAATCACCAAAAAAATACTTAACTAGTCTATTTAGTACTCTAAGGCACACATTTGATGATCTAGCATCATCACACACATCACAAGGTTTAATGAACTAGTTTCAGTTATTTTATTTGAGAAAAGTAATTTCTACTCATTGAAATTAACTAAGATTTCATATTCTCCAATTAAAATATGGGATCACGTGGACACATGTGATCACCACATATTCTAATATATGGGAATGTGATTTAAAGGTTGTATCACATTTTAATAAGTTTAAGTTTAATAATGAATGATTTAAAGTGACTAGAAATGCCTATATAGCATTACTTTGGTACTAGTCCAAAGTCACTACATGCAAACCTTAATATTATTACGTATCCTGATAGGTATGGTTAAATGTGATTTTTAAGAGTTGGAAACAACTCAAAAGCTATTATGGTTAATTTTAGAAAAATGTTTGAAGGTGGAAAAGCTTCTGTCTTGTTATTTTTACTAGGAGGGATCTCTAACTCTAAATGATTTAAATCCAACGGGCTTGGATATAGATTTAAAGTACCTTTCCAACACAATTGGAATCATGTAATTTGGATTTGTAAAACTCTCTGAATTTATTTTTAAACTAAGGGACAAAACTAACTGTAAGTCTAAAAACAAAAAGCTAAATTTGAATTCAATGGGTCGCGCGGGAAATAAATGGGCCGGCCCACTTTACTCCACGCATCGCCCAGGCTGGTTTTAAGTGGGGGCCTACCTGTCAGCGGGACAGGGGTTGCCGAAACGTTATGGGAGGACGGTGGCCGTAGGATTAGATCCTGGATCAACGGCTCACATCTATCGTCCTCGCCGGAATAGTTCTTGACGGGGATGAACCCTAGCACGGTTGGTGAGGGTGCAGTGGGGGTGTACCGGGGCTCCAGTGAGTGCGGCAAGGCGGGAAAACGAACGAGTCAACGACGGCGGTTCTCCTGGTATCGGCGGTGTCCCAGGAGATGGCCTGGATCACTGGTGCCCTTCTCCTCCTTCCACGGCAGACTCCAGTGAAATTATGGTGCTACGGGCTGTGGCTTGGTCCAGTGGGGCTCTGCGAGTGCTTTGAGGGGGAGTGGATGGGAATGGTGTGAGGAATTCGTGCTAGGAGGCGCTCTATTTATAGCGGGGCGAGGGGTGCAGAGAGGCATGGGCAGAGCTCGTCGGTGACGACGGCACAGTGAGCTAGATGCTTGGGCGGTGGGTTAGGACGGTGGGCGGTGCCCTAGCGAGTGTCATGGAGGTGTGTGTGCAGTGGATTGTGGTCGGGATAAGTGAGCGGCACGGCGCGCACGATGTCTCTGTCAATGGTGAGTTTCGCGGTGGCTGGCGGCTACAGGTCATGGTCGGGGAAATGGGCATGTCTACTAGCTTCCTGGGGCGATGGTGATCATGTAGGTGAGCGGCAAGAGCGAGGCGGGGTATGGTTGAGCGGGGGACCGTGCGTGCTCTGCGGGCGGCGTCGGCATGGCAGACACGTTCCGGGCGTGGCGGTTCCTGGCTTCTCCTCGCTCTATCCTCGAGCTGGGGCTGGTCTGGAGGGGGACGTGGACCACGAGCTACGTGTTGGGCAAGGTTGGCGAGGCTGGCGGTGTTAGGGGTGCGCTGTCGCCGGTGAGGGGGCGCAAGGTGCTTGGCATTGATGTCCATGACCACTTGGTCTTGGGCACAGTGGTTGGCCGGGCTAGAAAAGAGTGGGGTGTGCACTGGAGAGGTTTTGGTTGCAATGTGGGGGACAAGTGTGGCCAGAACACTACTCACACTAGTGTTTTTGATTTTTATCTGATCTGTGCACACCAAGTGTTTGACAAAATGGCCGAAAGAATTCAAGTTTGGAATTTTGAAATGAAATTTGGTGGAGTTGTTTGTCACATGCTTAAGCATCTTTGGTTGCTTGGGATTGTGAAATTGAGTTCATTTGAATGGTTTTTGAAAAAGTGTGATCTAGGTACATACACTTGGTTCCATTTTCAAATGTCATTTAAATTTAGAGTTTGAATGTTTTTGGAAGATCACAAAGTGGGCCTTGGCACATCACTACTTGTACTAGCAAGGGGTGCAAAGATCCACAATTGTCTCTGTTGGAATTTGAGTCCTAGGAACACCCAAAGTGGGCTAGTTGTTTAAAATGGCAAAAGTGACCATTTGCCTTATTTATTATTTTTGACTTATTTTTCTTTGGGATTTGCTTACGGATGATCTAGATGATGTGTAATTCACCTTAGAGTCATTTTACAACCAATAGATCACTCAATGGTGGCAATTCAAAACAATTCCTATTTAATGCCACACACATATGCATGCTTAATTATTTAAATGAGAAAAAGGTTTTGTTAACCCTAATTTGGGTGATTTGGATCTTGATAACCTTGGATTAAAGTTTTGGGATGTTACAAACCTTCCCCCCTTAAACAAAATCTCGTCCCGAGATTTAAGAAAGAAAACTAGGAACTAAAGAGATCTGGAAACTCTGTCCTAATGTAATCTTCTCGCTCCCAAGTGGCTTCTTCGTCGGTATGGTTGCTCCATTGAATCTTGAGAAATTTGATACTCCGGGTTCTGGTGGTTCTGTAAGCTTCTTCCAAGATACGAATGGGCACGTCACGGTATGTCAGATCCTTGTTAATATCAACAGCTCTGTGATCGATGTTCTTGAAGACTTCGGTCTTCTCTGGAACTTCTAAGCATTTGCGAAGTAACGAGATATGGAACACATTGTGGATGGCAGACATTTCCTTGGGCAGTTTTAGTTGATACGATACTTCTCCTCGACGATTCAGAATCTTGAAGGGTCCAATATATCTGGGGGCTAACTTTCCTTTCAGACTAAAATGTTGGGTTCCCTTCAATGGCGACACTTTGAGATACACAAAATCTCCGACATTGAAAGTCAGGTCTCTCCTTCTCTTATCAGCATAACTCTTCTGTCTGGATCGGGCAGTCTTGAGGTGCTCATGGACTTTGTGAACCTTCTCTTCGGCTTCGTGTAGGATATTGGGTCCGAAAATTTGACTCTCTCCTACTTGCGACCAATTCAAAGGGGTACGACACTTTCTTCTGTATAAGAACTCAAATGGGGCCATTTGTAAACTGGCTTGGTAACTGTTATTGTATGAGAATTCTGTGAAAGGCAGACAATCTTCCCATTTTGATCCATACTCTAACACACAAGCTCTCAACATATCTTCTAAGATCTGGTTGACTCTTTCAGTCTGGCCATCGGTCTATGGGTGATAAGCTGTGCTGAAATTCAACTTGGTTCCTAATCCTTCTTGGACTTTCTGGCAAAATCTCGAGGTAAATTGGGTTCCTCGATCCAACACTATGGTTTTGGGGGTTCCATGCAGACTAACAATTCTGGCAATGTATAATTCTGGTAGTTTTGAACTCTGGTAGGTTGTCTTGACGGGTATAAAATGAGCTACCTTGGACAGTCTATCAATGATGACCTAGATTGAGTCATTTCCCCTACTAGAAGTAGGCAAACCGGTGATAAAGTCCATTCCGACGGAATCCCATTTCCATTCTAGAATCTGCAATGGTTGCAACAGTCCTGTGGGTCTCTGATGTTCCGCTTTGACTCTCTGGCATATATCACACTTGGCGATGTAGCTTCCGATTTCTCTCTTCATCTTGTGCCACCAAAATTGCTCTTTCAAATCTTGATACATCTTCGTTCCTCCAGGGTGGATAGAATAAAGAAGTATCATGAGCTTCTTGCATGATAACTTGTTTCAGTTCCAAATCTGTTGGCACATAGATACGTCCTTTGTACCACAAAACTCCTTCTTCATCTTCGGTAAATCCAGGTACCTTTCATGTACCAATACGACGCTTGATTCCGTTGATACTTTCATTTCCCTTCTGGGCTTCCTTGATTTGACTGATCAACGTGGGTTGAAGTTCAATGCTAGCTAAGAATCCCTTGCTAACTAGCTCAGTTCTAAACTGCTCCAACTCCTCATACAAACTTGGTTGCTTCTACTTGATCATGGTGTTTAACCGACATGGCAATCTGCTAAGAGCATCCGCTACCACGTTGGCTTTCCCGGGGTAATAGTGAATGTCAAGGTCATAATCCTTGATTAACTCTATCCATCTCCTTTGCCTCATATTCAGCTCCTCCTGGGTGAAAATATACTTCAAGCTCTTGTGATCTGAGTAAATCTCACAGCGATTGCCATAAGATAATGACGCCATGTCTTCAATGCTAGAACTATAGCTGCTAGTTCTAGATCATGGGTACGATAGTTCTGCTCATGCTGCTTTAGTTGCCGAGACAGATATGTGATGACTTTGCCTTCTTGCATCAATACACATCCGAGACCAATCTTGGATGCATCACAATACACATCAAACGGCTTCTTGATATCTGGCATAATCAATATAGGGGCTGAAATCAATCTCTTCTTGAGCTCTTGGAAACTTGCTTCACATTTGTTGGTCCATTCAAACTTCTTGTCCTTCTTCAATAATTGGGTCATCGGTCTTGCGATACTCGAAAATCCTTTGATACATTGCAAATGTATCTATAATTTTTGATGTTCCATGCTTGGTTTTATCTACTTTCTTATGTTTTGTTCCAACTTTGGAGTACTTTTCATATGATTTCTTGGACTAACCTATTAACAAGAGCCACAGTGCTAGCTGCCTGTTTTATGCTGTTTTTGGTTCTAGGAAAGTCAGAAAATCAATATTCTCGGAATTGGACGGGACAAAAGCCAAAGTTCCTATTTTACCGGAAGACTCACGGAGCCAGAAGCAGAGACGGAGGAGGGCCAGGTCCTGGCCACACCATATGGTGGCGCGGGCTAGCCCTAGCCGCACCACCAGGTGGTGTGGGCCCCCTGGCCGCCCGCCGACCTTGCCTCTTTGCCTATAAGATGTCTCCCGATGCAAAAACCCTAGGTCGTCAATCAGAAATCCACGAAAAGTTCCACAGCGCCGCCGCCACCAAAGGGGAGATTCGGGGGATAGAAAGTCTCTATTCCGGCACGCTGTCGGGACAGGGAAGTGCCCCCGAAGCCATCTCCATCGATCTCCACCACCATCTCCATCACCGTTGCTGATTCCCATGATGACGAGGGAGTAGTTCTCTCTCGAGGCTAAGGGTTCTACCGGTAGCTATGTGTTCATCTCTCTCTATGCATGATCTTATCGAGGTCATGAGCTTGTAATCTATAGATCTACCTTGCTACTCAAGTGCTTTAATGAATCTCTGCTCTCCCCATGTGTGTGAAAGTGATAGCATGCTCACCATGGTGGCACTTAGGCTAGAGATTACAAATACTTGTTATGAGTTATATTTGGAGTTGGATGTCTTTATGAAATTGTGGTGTTTGTTGGACTCATCTAGTGCTCAATGTGACAGTGTGGGGTTTTCTAGATGGGAAAGGCTTACTTTGAGGTGTGCTGTTATAGCCCTACCATCGATTAGAGTGTCCAACCAGAGAGTAGTTAAGAGTAGTATCATAATGAGAAGATATTTATGAGAGAGTGTTCACTAGTGAAAGTATGATCCCTAGGCCTTGTTTCTAAGCACTTAAACACCGTTTGTTATTAGATCTGTTACATGTTTGCTTGCTTCCATCTTTATTTCAGTTTTCCTTTAGTCTTTTCCACGCCAACAAGCTATTTTCTATCACCGTTACCACTTATAATTATCCATACCACTTGTATTTCACTATCTCTTCGCCGAACTAGTGCACCTATACACCTGACAAGTGTATTGGGTGTGTTGGGGACACAAGAGACTTCTTGTATCTTGATTGCAGGGTTGCTTGAGAGGGGATACCTTTGACCACTTCCTCCTTGAGTTCGATAAACCTTGGGTGATCCACTTAAGGGAAAACTTGCTGCTGTTCTACAAACCTCTGCACTTGGAGGCCCAAAAACTGTCTACAATAATAGAAGTGCGTAGACATCATCCTTCTACGAACTTGCGGTAATATCCCGCTAATCCGAGAAATGCACTGACTTGGGTTTGAGTGGTTGGGGCTTCCCATTCTTCAACATCTCTGATCTTTGCTGGATCAACAGCGACTCCCCCGGCTGACACAGTATGTCCTAGGAATCCTACTTCCTTCAGCCAAAACTCACATTTGCTGAACTTGGCATACAACCGATGCTCTCTCAAGGTTTCAAGGATGATTCTCAGATGGTGCTCATGCTCTTCTCCTGACTTGGAGTAGATAAGGATATCGTCGATAAACACAATGACAAACTTATCCATGAAATTCATAAAGATCTTATTCATGAGATTCATGAAATAAGCAGGGGCATTGGTTAATCCAAAAGACATGACCGTATACTCGTATAATCCATAACAGGTAGTAAAGACGGTCTTTGGAACGTCCGTTTCCCGAATCTTAAGTTGGTGATAACCAGTCCTAAGATCAATCTTAGAGAACATGCTAGCACCAGTCAACTGATCGAATAGATCCTCGATCTTTGGCAGTGGGTACTTGTTCTTTATGGTGACATCATTCAGCTTCCTGTAATCTGTGCACAAAGGTTGCCTCCATCTTTCTTGTCGACGAACAAAACTGGTGATCTCCATGTTGATGCGCTTGGTTGAATCAAGCATGTTGCCAACATCGCATCCAATTGCTTCTTCTGTTCCACTAACTCTGAGGGGTTCATACTATAGGGTCTCTGAGCTATGGGTCCAGTTCTGGGGATTAGTTCAATAATGAACTCAATATCCCGATCAGGGGGCATACCGGGCAATTCATCTAGGAATACGTCGGGGTATTCACAGACTACTCTGACTTGGTCAATGGTGGGTAGGGTTAAACTCTTGTTGTACTTGAATTGACGAGGTAACGTCTCAGATACATGCTCTACTGATACTCCAGAGCTACTGGCCATGGTGATGGCTTTCTTAGCACAGTCTATCAATCCCTTATGCTTTGACATCCAATCCATTCCTAGTACTACTTCCAAATCTTTGGTTCCAAGTACTATTAGATTGGCATAAAAATCTATCCCATGAATTCTGATAGGTACAACTTTGCAATTTTTTCTAGCTTTGGTGGTTGAACCAGGAATTTGAACTATCATGACATGCTTCAAGTTGGTTGGGTGAATCTTACTAGTGCATGCAAATTCTTTGGTGACAAATGAATGCGATGCTCCAGAATCAAACAACACTCTTGCTAAAACTGAGTTCATAGAAAACATACCCAGCACGACATCTGGTGCTTCCTGGGCTTCTTCGATGTTCATGTGGAAGAGACGGCCGTTACGGTTGTGAGGGTTCCCTAGGGCAAACCTTCTTCCAGGCTGAACACGACGTTGCTGCTGAGCTGGGGCATTCACATTGGCAGTGGCTGCAATCTTCTTGGGACACTCATTGGAGTAGTGACCCTTTACTCCACACTCGAAACAAGTAATCTGAGACTTGTCTTTGGCTGCAACAGGCATATCATTGCTTCCAGTTCTGGGTGTAGTATTGTTGTTGTTGTTGTTGGACTTCGGCGGCGCACGGTTGAAGTTGTTGGAGTTGCCGGGGTTGTTGTTGTTGTTGTTATTCCACCGGTCTTCACATTTCCTCCGCTACGGTTGGGGTAGCTTGGACGGGACATTGGGGGTCGATTGTTCCTCGGGGCATATCCTGCAGAAGGGTTGGGACGATACTTCTGAACATGGTTGGATCCACTCTGGTGCATCATTCTACGCTTGCAGTTGTCATTGGCTTGGTTGATCTTTCCTTCCATCTGGATGGCAGAGTTGACTAGCTCTTCAAGATCATCAAAACGGATGTTGATTAACACCGTTTGCATCTCATCATGCAATCCATTCAGGAATATCTCCTTCTTCTTGGCTTCTGTGTTGATTTCATCAGGTGCATACCTAGCAAGCGATAGGAATCTGTCACGGTACTCTACTACAGTCATTCTGCCCTGCTTTAACTCTCTGAACTCATCTCTCATCCGAGTGACTAATCCCTGCGCCACATGGGTGCGGCTGAACTTGGTCTTGAAATCTTCTAACGTCATCACTTGACCGTGGTTCATTGTGCGGGTGCTGTTCCACCATGCTCTTGCATCTCTTGCCAAATAGTGAGTGGCAAACAGAACTTGCTCATTGGGGTCAACTCTGGCGACTTCTAGGTTATTCTCCATGGTCTGTAACTAGCCATCTGCATCTAGTGGGTTCCCTGAATGGCTGAAGATAGGGGGATTGGTATTTTGGAAGTTTTTAAGCTTGGATCCTGGATGATCCTGATTTCCATGGCCTTGATTGTTTTGGGCCATTTGGGCAATTTGCTGCAGAGTAGCTAGGTTGGCTTGGCGCTCTGCCCTACTAGCTTCACGGTCGGCAACTAGCATCTGCATAATCTGCAGCATCGGGTCCTGCGGTGAGCTGCTCCCTCTGGGGTTTCCACGAGTCATCTGTAGATTGAGATAGATAAAGGGGTAAGAGGGAAAGTTCTAAGGTTCATGGTTTTGTTTTTCAAAGCTAAAACTTTGAGTTTGACTCAGATTTTTCAACTAACTTCTTTTCATTCATTCAAGCAAAGCACACGATACAAACACACACACACACACCACAACATCAAAGGAAAACATATGGTTTTAAGAACCATTCTATAAGCTACGATACAATAGGACCGATAGATCTCATTCCTACGATAGTGCTCTAGTGCATCTACTCATCATCGATGAAGTCAGAGTCATCATCGTCGGTGTAGAAGTTCATGGCATCCTCCTCCAGATAGCCATCATCATTGCTGAGGTAGGAGTCAATATCCCCTTGGATATCTTCACCTTCCTCTTCTTCTTCTTTTGCTGCAATCTGAGCTTCTTGCTCCTTAATGGTCTTCTCGAGTTCGGCCACCTTCTTGCAAATACGGTCGATGGTGCGATCCTTCTTTGCACGTTGACGGTGAAGTGATTGACGATCCTTGACAAGCAGTGAGAAAGTCTGGGCCTTCTGGGCAGCAATGGCGAGGTTGTGGTTGGCGAACTCTCTAGCATTGTCCAATTCCTTCTATCTGTCGTACAGCAGGAAGTCAAGGTTCTCCACTTGACGCTTCAACTCCGGGTGACTTGGCATCTCCAGAGGCATTCCCATAGAATCACGCCTTGCATAGTAAGCAAAGCGGGTTCCTTGGATCAGGTTGACATTCTGTGCGCAAAGGCGAGCGAGAGCTTCATGCATTGCCCTGGCTAATCCATCTAGCCAGTTGTTCTCTCTCACGGAGAACTGAATCCTCCCGGACGTGGGTGCCTCTATCTTGCCTCGAAGATCAGCAGTCACTATCCATTGTAAATCTCCTCCTGGGGGTCCAGGAAGTTGAGCTCCAAGGAATTCCGGATGCGGACGCTCCAAGTACTCAAATAGTGCATCTAGATCCCTCTCGAAGATCAGTTGGCCTCCGTTGCCCAACTGGTAGAACTTGTTGTACTGAGCTTCCATCTATAAGAATTTAGGATGAGTACGTTAGTGAAGTGATCAAGTGCGTCAAATTTTATGTAGTAATGTAAGAATCTTGAGGAACATGTATTTTTTGAGAGAAAGAAACCCAAGGATAAGAGGGGAAATATGTTTTCATAAATACTCACTTCTTTGGTTTTGAAACTAAGTTTTTGTTTGGACGTTCATTCTAACTAGGGTCTCCTATGATCAGGATGGCTCTGATACCAACTTGTCAACACCCGGATTTTTAATCCCAGAAGCCTATTATGCCATACATCGCAATCCTAGGATTACCATTTTTGCGAGACATAACAGATTGGATATCACAGTACACCATCCATTACAAACCATAATAAGGTCTTACACGAATAAAGGATCTCATGATCCAGTCTTAATACAACAAGCAGCGGAATAAATAATAAGCGTAGCGGTGGGGTCCATCTTCAGAGTCACAGGCAATGCTGACGATGGGAGATAGTCCTAGTTATCTTAGCCGTCCTGTTGTCCTTCATCTTGGTAGTCCTCTTCATAGTCTGGCCATGAGAATAGCTAGGGACAAACGCCATGAGTACTCTTTAAGTACTCGCAAACTATCACTAACCAGTAAAGTAGTTCTAGTAGGAATACTAACTCTAAGTTTATTTGTGAAGTTAAGTTTGAAACCTAAGCTGAGTTCAGAGACAAAGAAAGATAAAATAAAGTTCTAGAACCACTTAAGTTGGGAAGCTAGTTTCATAGTCACAACCCTGTTGTGGTCAAGTCAAGATTCATAATTCATTTCATAAGTTATTTTGAAAACATCTGACGACAGAACAGTATGGCCACTCCAACTGTCCATAACCGCGGACGCAGCTATTCGAATAGTTTGACACTCTGCAGAGGTGGTACATTTTCACCACAAGTTTCGATGCATCGGTCAGGTGAAAGGGCATGTATGCCCCATGTGTGGTTTTGGTAATTAATGACTATCCCTATGGACTAATGTGCAAATTGAGTTTGACTTGTAGGTTTGTCCATTGGCATCGCTTGGACCATGTGTTGGTTTCAAGGATGAAAAAGAAGAAGCATCATCCAAGGGCTTTGTGCCTATTGGAATCAAGTAGAAGAAGAAGAAGAAGATCAAGTTTGTCTTGAAGAAGAAGAAGATGTAGTTCCTCATGGCTATCTTCAAGACATCATCAAGAATTGAAGTGCAAGCTCAAGATGCGTCATCTCTAGAAGATCTCATGCTTGAAGCTTGCCATCCTCGGCAATCATGGAATGATGAAGTCAAGTTCGAAGAAGAGGCTTCCCCATGGAGTATGGGGGAGCATGTCTCAAGACTTCATCAAGCAAATGCAATCAAGAAAGGTGTTCCATCTTGAAGGTGATAAGATCGTCTACATCAAGCTCAAGTGGGATGCTCAGGCAAATGTATGATCTTGATAGGGTTTCTATTTTACCGGTCTCTTGTAGTGTTCTTGTAGTGTTGGGAGACCGAGTTTAGGATAGATAGCCGTACTATCAAGAGGGGCTCTCGAGTGGGTGACTCGTTCGTATCTTTAGGAGAGAGCTCAAACCTTTGCATACATAGCATCATATTTCTTGGTTCTTGTTTGGTTCTTGTCCATGTGAGGATCTAGAGCTTGTGGTTATCTTCATAACAAGCTCTAGTTCATCAAAAACGGATTTCCGTTGCATATCTTATTGCGTTTTTGATCTTGCGGGTTTTTCCGGCTCCACACCTTGGGAGGTATCTCACATATATATTCATGGTATTTTCTCCCTTGGTGATATCCAATATTTCTAAATGTCGTTATCTTTCCAACTGGGAGGTATCTCACATATATATTCATGGTATTTTTTCCCTTGGTTTCATCTCGTTTGGAGTTCGGATGCAAAAGTTGTGGCAGTTCTGGTTCTGGAGTTTTTGCCTGGCCGGTAGTTCCGGCGGGCCACCGGTAGTACCGCTAGGGCAGTTTGCCACCGGTAGTACCGGTGTTAATTCCGGCCCAATTTCCGGTAACCCCGTTTTCGCTTCAGTATGCTCTCTGCCTAGTCTGCGCTATTTGACGGAACCTGGATCGGATCTTCAGGCGGTAGTACCGCTAGGACATTTTTGGCACCGGTAGTTCCGGCGAAGCGGCGGTAGTACCGGCCAGGCTCGCGTTTTTGTTCTTTGTCTCGCTGTTTTCTGACCGTTGGCTAGGTGCCACCGGTAGTACCGGTGGTACTACCGGCCGTGCGCGATTCTGTTGGTAACGGGCAGATCGGGGAGCCCTTTAAAAGGAGCTCCCCTTTCCCCTTTGCCCCCAACTTGCTCTTTCTTGGTTCTTGCTCTCTCTCTCTCCTCCATTGTTTACCTTGAAGAGCTTGCCCTCTCCCCTTTCCCCTCCTATGATTCTTGCATCTTTTTGAGGGATTTGAGAGAGGAGATCTAGATCTACAAGCCCCACCAAGCCAAATCCCTTCTTTGTGAAGGAATCCTTGTGATGTAGATCTTGGAGAGTTTTGTGTTCTCCTCTTGTGTTCTTCCTCCCTTATTCCCCCAATAGCTTTTGTAGCTTTGGTGGAATTTGAGAGTGAAGGACTCGCCTCTTGCATTTGGTGCATACGTTTGAGTTCTCCTCGGAGATTCGGCGAGTTCAAGCCCTTGGGCTTGTTTCTCTTGGGTTCTTGGAACCCTAGACGGTTGTGTGGTTGGATAGTTAACCTTTTTGTGGTCTTGTAGCCTTTTGTGGCCTTTTTGCCTTTTGTGGCTTTGTAGCCTTTGTGGCATTGTTCTTAGGGCTCCAATTGAGTTGTGGAGGTTCCCCAAGCTTGTTGGCCTTTTGTGGCATTGTGGAGCCTTTGTGGCGTTTCTTGGGAGCCCTCCAATTGAGTTGTGGAGATTGCCCCAAGCCTTGTACGGGTTCGGTGACCGCCCTCAAGTGTCCCATAGTGGAACGTGAGTAGGCCTTTGTGGCGAGCTCACGGGAGAATAGGGTGAGCCTTTTGTGGCGTCGGTGAGTTGCGTGGCTTCGCATCCTTGGTGAGGCCTTGTGTGGCGTTGGGTGAGCATCGATCCACCACACCTCGAGCTGAGCCATTTGTGGCGTTTGAAGTACATTGCGCCCCCGCACCTCTCCAACGGAGACGTAGCTTCTTTGGAAGTGAACTTCGGGAAACAAATCATCGTCTCTGCGTCCATCAGTTATCTCTCAACCGAGCCCTTTACCTATGCAATTTACATTGTGATAGCCTTCGTGCTTGAAGTACTATATCTTGCTATCACCTTGTTGCTTGTCTTTCTTAGCATAGGTTGTTGGTGCACTTAGTGAAACTACTAGATATAGGTTTTGGCTTGATAAATTAAACGTTAAGTCTTATTCCACATTTATTAGAGCCTAAACCGTAATAATTTTAAAACGCCTATTCACCCCCCTCTAGACGACGTCCATTTCCCTTTCATCAGGGATAACCCTAAATCATCATACTTAGTATGCAGATAATCAAACATAACCTTTCAATTACACACCCTAGTATAAGAACCTCTCCTATGAGCTTGGCCTCCTAGCCATGACCATCTGTCATCCTGGGAACTACATAGGTGGACAACATTGAGAGGTTGCCTCAGCTCAGACCTCTCCTGCGAGGGAACTAATATTAATGCATATAAACTTCCGGCTAAGCCTTACCCAATTCAGGTATTGTAGTTGTATGGTAAATTTGGAATGGTATCGCATCCGAACCCAACCATCAGCTTTTAGAAAGCGGCTAAGGCTCATGCCTCAACATTTTCATCACCATAAATCATTTGTGTTTCTCAACACATGTCAAAACATCTGAATAGAATGACTCATCATTCCAAGGTTTTCACAAGTCATTTTCACCAAGTATTCCCATCTAAAGTGATCAAGTTTTGGTTTAGCTCTAAACTACTAAGTTAAGAGTGTTCACTAATGGGGGGTGCAAATATCAATCTCATGCCATAGAATGACATCTAACTCTAACTAGATAGGCCAAGTTTTATACTTTTTATGCTATCTATAAACAAAGCAAAGAACTTTGGTAAAGGTAAAGAAAGTAAAGCTTGTAAGAAAACTTGGGGTAGGTATAAGTCAACATGTATAACCAAGCATGCCTAAAGCATCTTGCTTAGGTCATCTAGCTTGCAAGGGTTAGCTTGCATTGTTAATAATGGCTTGCATAAGTATAATACTTGCAAGTGCTAGCTTGCCTTGGGTAGTGCAGTGGTTGAAATTCTCTTCTTCTTCCTCTTGGTAGAACTCCTCCTCCTCCTCGTAAGCTTGGTCGGTACTACCGTCTATAAATACATACGAGATACACAATCACCAAACAATACTTAACTAGTCTATTTAGTACTCTAAGGCACACATTTGATGATCTAGCATCATCACACACATCACAAGGTTTAATGAACTAGTTTCATTTATTTTATTTGAGAAAAGTAATTTCTACTCATTGAAATTAACTAAGATTTATTATTGTCCAATTAAAATATGGGATCATGTGGACACATGTCATCACCACATATTATAATATATGGGAATGTGATTTAAAGGTTGGATCACATTTTAATAAGTTTAAGTTTAATAATTAATGATTTAAAGTGACTAGAAATTCCTATATAGCATTATTTTGGTACTAGTACAAAGTCACTGCATGCAAACCTTAATATTATTACATATTCAGATAGGTATGGTTAAATGTGATTTTTGGGAGTTGGAAACAACTCAAAATCTATTATGATTGATTTTAGAAAAATGTTTGAAGATGGAAAAGCTTATGTCTTGTTATTTTTACTAGGAGAGATCTTTAACTCTAAATGATTTAAATCCAACGGGCTTGGATAGATATTTAAAGTACCTTTCCAACACAATTGGAATCATCTAATTTGGATTTGTAAAACTATCTGAATTGATTTTTAAACTAAGGGACATACGGCTCACATCTATCGCCCTCGCCGGAACAGTTCTCGACGGGGACGAACCCTAGCACGGTCGGTGAGGGTGAAGTGGGGGCGTACCGGGGCTCCAGCGAGTGCGGCAAGGCGGGCAAACGAACGAGTCGACGATAGTGGTTCTCTTGGTACCGACGGCGTCCCAGGAGATGGCCTAGATCACTGGCACCCTTCTCCTCCTTCCGCGGCAGACTCTGGCAAAATTCCGGCGCTACGGGCTGCGGCTTGCTCCAGTGGGGCTCTGGGAGTGCTTTGAGGGGGAGTGGATGGGAATGGTGTGAGGAATTCATGCTGGGAGGCGCTCTATTTATAGCGGGGCGAGGGGTGCAGAGAGGCATGGGCAGAGCTCGTCGATGATGACGGCACATCGAGCTAGACGCTTGGGCGGTGGGTTAGGACGGTGGGCGGTGCCCTGGCGAGTGTCACAGAGGTGCGTGTGCAGTGGATTGTGGTCGGGATAAGTGAGCGGCGCGGCGCGCACGATGTCTCTGTCGATGGCGAGTTTCGCGGTGGTCGGCGGCTACGGGTCACGATCGGGGAAATGGGCGTGTCTGCTAGCTTCCTCGGGCGGTGGTGATCATGTAGGTGGGCGGCAAGAGCGAGGTGGGGTATGGTTGAGCGAGGGACCGTGCGTGCTCTGCGGGCGGCGTCGGCATGGCAGGCATGTTCTGGGCTCAGAGGTTCCTGACTTCTCCTTGCTCTGTCCTCGAGCTGGGGCTGGCCTGGAGGGGGAGGTGGACCACGAGCGACGCGTTGGACAAGGTTGGTGAGGCTGGCGGTGTTAGGGGCGCGCTGTCGCTGGTGAGGGGGCGCAAGGTGCTCGGCATTGATGTCCATGACCATTTGGTCGTGGGCATAGTGGTTGGTCGGGCTAGAAAAGAGTAGGGAGTGCACTGGAGAGGTTTTGGTTGCAATGTGGGGGACAAGTGTGGCCATAACACTACTCACACTAGTGTTTTTGATTTTTATCTGATCTGTGCACACCAAGTGTTTAACAAAATGGCTGAAAGAATTCAAGTTTGGAATTTTGAAATGAAATTTGGTGGAGCTGTCTGTCACATGCTTAAGCATCTCTGGTTGCTTGGGATTGTGAAATTGAGTTCATTTGAATGGTTTTTTGAAAAAGTGTGATCTAGGTACATACACTTGGTTCCATTTTCAAATGTCATTTAAATTTAGAGTTTGAATGTTTTTGGAAAATCACAAAGTGGGCCTTGGAACATCACTACTTGTACTAGCAAGGGGTGCAAAGATCCACAATTGTCTCTGTTGGAATTTGAGTCCTAGGAACACCCAAAGTGGGCTAGTTGTTAAAAATGGCAAAAGTGACCATTTGCCTTATTTATTCTTTTTGATTTGTTTTTCTTTGGGATTTGCTTGGGGATGATCTAGATGATGTGTAATTCACCTTAGAGTCATTTTACAACCAATAAATCACTCAATGATGGCAACTCAATACAATTTCTATTTAATGCCACACACATATGCATGCCTAATTATTTAAATGGGAAAAAGTTTTTCTTAACCCTAATTTGGGTGATTTGGATCTTGATAACCTTGGATTAAAGTTTTGGGATGTTACACTAACAAACTAGTAGAAGAGGCTCGCTAGGAACATTGTGTTGTTTATTTATCCACAAATGTATTTGGATTCCGGTACAGAAAATTATTGATAGAGAATAAACGCTTATCATGAACACTGAATATAACAATAACAACTTTTTTATTGTCTCCTGGACATATTGCCAAAAGTCTTCCACTTGCACTAAAGTCAATAATCTAGTTTACATGGTAAAGATCTAACACCCATGGAGTTTTGGTGCTGATCATATTTTTCTCATGGAAGAGGTTTAGTCAATAGGTCTACGACATTCAGATCTGAATGTACTTTGCAAATATATATATCTCCTTATTCGACATACTCACATATGATGTGAAAACGACGCTTGATATGCTTGATATTTGTGTGCATGTGGCTCCTGGGCAAGTGCAATGGCACATGTGTTGTCATAGTATAGGGCCAATGGACACAATGTACTATGAACCACATCCATCTCGGAGAGGAAATCTTTCGTCCAAACTGCTTCCCGGCGCTGCTTCTGAAGAAGCTACCTATTCTGCTTCAGTTGAACATGCTTCCACCAAGATTTTCTTGGACTCCTCCAGCTTACTGCTCCTCAATTCATAATAAACACGTATTCGGACTGAGACTTAGAGTCATTCATATCGTGCCCCAGCTAGCATCGACGTAACCCTTTACGACAAGCTCTTGGTCACCTCCATAAACAAGAAACATGACCTTAGTCCACTTAGGTACTTAAGGATATTTTTAACCATTGTCCAGTGTTCTACTCCTAGATCACTTCGGTACCTACTGGTCAAATTAACAACATGACACACATATGTTCTAGTACACATCATGGCATACATGATAGAACCTATGGATGAGGCATAGCGAATGTTGTTCATATTTTCTCTAACTTCTGTCAACGCTGGATTCCGAGTCTTACATTGCAACATTGGTAAGAACCCGTTCTTCCAATTATTCATTCTGAACAACTTAAAGATTTTTTCAAGGTATATACTCTGTGAAAGTCCTATCAGGCATCTTGATCTATCTCTATAGATCTTGATTTGTAATATATATGCTGCTTCACCAAGGTCATTCATTGAAAAACTTTTATTCAGATAAGCCTTCACACTTTCTAGTAGTTCTTTATTATTTCCAATTAGTAATATGTCATCTACATACAGTATCAGAAATGCTACAAAACTCTCACTCACTTTCTTATAAATACAGGCCTCTCCGTTAGTTTGGAAAAATCCAAACCCTTTGATCACCTCATAAAAGTGAAGATTTCAGCTCCGAGATGCTTGCTTCAGTCCATAAAAGGACCTCGAAAGTCTGCATACTTTGTTAGCATCCTTAGGATCGACAAAACCTTCGGGTTGTACCGTGACCAACTCCTCCTTAATGTGACCATTGAGGGACGTAGTTTTGATATCCATCTGCCAGATTTCATAATCATAAAAGGCAGCAGTTGCTAACACAAGCCGTACATACTTTAGTATCTCTACAAGTTTGAAAGTTTCATCATAGTCAACTCCTTGAATTTGTCAAACCCCCTTGTGATAAGTCATGCTTTATAGACATTGACATGACCATCGGCATCTGTTTTTTTGAATATGTATTTGTTCAATGGCCTTGCGGTCGCCTAGTAAGTCAACCAGAGTATATACTTGGATTTCAGATTTCATGGCTTCTAGTGATTTGCCATAGTCTAGGCTTATCATTGTTTCTCTATAGTTTACATACTCACTTTTGTCTAATAACATGATGTTCATGATAGGATTGTCATACCATTCAGGTGTACTGTGTCCTAGTCGACCTGTGATTTTAGTGGTAGCTTCGTCCAAAGCTTCATGATCATTATCATTGGCTTCCTCTTCAGGAGGCAAAGGATGCACTGTAAGAACTTCCAGAGCTATGCCACTTGCAATATCAAGAGAAGGTCTGATAACCTCATCAATCTACCTTACTCCCACTCACAACTTTCGAGACAAACTCTTTATCTCAAAAGGAACCATTCTTGACAACAAATTTGTTGCCTTTTGTTCTATGATAGAAGGTATACCCAATTGTTTCTTTAGTGTATCCTATGAATACACACTTTTCTGCTTTGGGTTCGAACTTATCAAATTGTAACCTTTTGATATAAGTGTCGCATCCCCAAAACTTAAGAAATGATAGCTTCGGCTTCTTGCCGAACCACAACTCATATGGTGTTGTCTCAACAGATTTTGATGGTGCCCTATTTAAAGTGAATACAGTTCTCTATAATGCATAACCCTAAAATGATAGTGGCAAGTAGATAAGAGACATCATTGACCACATCATATATAATAAAGTTCTATTACGATGTTCAGACACATCATTGCGCTGTGGTGTTCCAGGTGGCATCAATTGTGAAACAATTCCACACGTCTTTAAATGGATACCAAACTTGTAACTCAAATACTCACCCCCACGATCAGATTGTTGAAATTTATTTTTCTTGTTACGATGATTCTCATCACTCTGAAATTCTTTGAACTTTTCGAATGTTTTAGACTTGTGTTTTACCCATATCAACTTAAGTCACCAGTTAAAGTTAGGAAATAATGGGAAGCCACTAGCGGGAGCGTGTCCTCCACATCACACGAGATGCGAGCATGCGTGAGACTCCCCACGTGGGTGCGCCAAGGCTCCCTGCTTGCCATGTGGCAACGCATGGCAGGGTTGCCGCAGGGGACGACTATAGTGCGTGGGTTTGCTTGCCCCGAGGTTGTCTGTCGTGTGCTATTTTTAGCCTATCCAGTACGTGAAAAAAAAATGCATGCAAAAAAGTGCACAATGAAAAAGATAAAAAAATACAAAGCACTGCATTGCAACCATGCACTATGACCAAAGGCAGTGCGCCATGTACTATGACCGAAGGCAGTGTGTTGCACTACAAAGCGACAGTGCATTGGTGGTGCACCACCAGGACACCACATCATGCACTGCGACCAAAGGCAGTGCAACACAGTACAAAAGGCAGTATATGGGTAGTGCACTGCTAGGACAGTGTGCCGTGCACTTCAACCAAAGGCAGTGCAACTCAGTACGAAAAGGCAGTGCACGAGCGGTGCACTGCCAGGACACCACATCATGCACTGCGATCGAAGGAAGTGCAACACAGAACAAAATTGCAGAATACAGGTAGTGCACATCAATCGAAGGCAGTGCAAGTTAGTACAAAAAGTAAGTGCACGTGATGGGGCACTGCCAGAACACCATGACATGCACTACAATCGAAGTCAGTGAACGAGCTGTGCACTATTGGGCCATCAAACTGTGCACTATGATAGAAGACAGTGCAATATAGTATAAAAAGGCAGTGGTTGGCGGTGCACTTTGAGGACACTTCATCCTGCACTGTGTTCAAAAGAGCAGTGCAGACTAGGTACAAAAGGCAGTGCAAAAAAAGTTCATCGAAACCTATCAACATGAGATCTAGTTTTGTAGATCTCGACATGACTAGCACGGTGGTGAAAGTGGATCATAATTTGGACACTTGGTTGGGGAGATAATTTAGTTTTCCCACTCAAATCTACGAAAAAAGAGAAAAAGAAGCAGCGATCATCTCCAAAATCCACTAGTGTTAGTGATGACTAGATTTCCTGCATCTACCATGGTTATTGCAGTACTTGTAGTAGAAAATATTATTTATATAAAGTTCTTCCAACAGAATCTTTGCGGATGGAAATAACATAACCTCGCAGCCATATTGTCAGTGTGACCACGTTCACACCCAAAACGTTGTTTGGAAATAGTCTACTCTATAGGTTGCTAGAATAATAGTAATTGAGAGAGGTTTAAAGTAACTAAGGACAAGTAAATGATAACAAAGTAAACTAAAACTGAATGTAAGCAAGGGGATTGTAATTATAGGATTGGTTAGAATAAAAGATAGTGTCTAGGCTTTCGGTCTCACTAGTTCTAGAGGGGCAACTGTGTATCCATCCTTTAAAATTGCACAAGATACATCTTTAGATGAATAAATGATCCCCTATGGTTACCGGTTTTCACAAGGCGTGCACTACATTCAACCTCACTTTGTCAATACACAAGTAAAATAATACACTCCGGTCTGAAAGATCACATCTATCTCCTCTTTGTCACTAGAAGATAGAGCAATACATATAATAGATGAAACCTCATAGTCTAGGATTGCATACTAGATCATACCTTAACCTAGAATCGAATCAATTACTCAAACATAGGTGAGTAGAAATACAGATGGTAGATCTGTAACATCCCACTTTCAGCAACCTAATTAGTTATCTAGAATGAAAAAATCAAGGGGAACAAAAACTTTTTTTGTTTAGTGATGCAGTGATTGCTTGTTGTTCGTTTGTTCTTATGCATCTGAATGTGTAGCAGATGCTGCACTCCTTACGTCACCCTTAGTTGACAAAAGCTATTTAACAAAACTGACTTGGCTCATTTTACATATTCTCAAATGTTCTAGCATTTCAAAAACCTGAGCCAAGGTACCCTTGCCACCAGAAATGTTTTATTAGATTCTATTCACAAAATTATGGAGACCTATAGGATATTATCTCCTTATGTTGTCAAGACAAAACTTCCAAGTACTCTTACCCCTATGTTCTTGCAAAACCTTTTACAAAACTCTTTGAGCTCTACTTTTGGTAGAAATACCAAGGACTCTCACCTTATTCAAACTTCAAACTTTCAAAATACCCATCCTTACCTCAAGTTAGACTTGATGGTAACCCTAGTAGTAGATTGAATTGCTTGGAAGGTGAATTGCCTTGATCTGCCATTTGATGATTTGCCTTGATCTGCTGTTTGACTTGTTTTATTAGGAAGTAGTATGAGTTACCCTAGGAACTCATCCTATAGGATTAAGATAAATTAATATTACAAACCCTAAGCAAGTTTCCTAAGCTTATCCTTTCATCTAGTCAGTAAAGTGACCCTCTAAACTCTTAACCATATCTTGGGTTAATCCTTTCTAATAGATTCCAAGTAAATGAAGACCATTTACAAGAATGGATCCTTTCTACTCAATCCAAACTTCAACATCTTCTACTTTATGACAAGTTTGGAACCTTGCATCCTCTCAAGATCATCCCCTCTTGTATTCTAGTAAAAACCCTAAATCTACCAAAAATGAGTAAGTCTGGAAAACTATTATCAATATCACATCTTTGAGACTCCCTCTTTCTCAACCCTTGTGCATTCTTGGAAATGCACTTAAACCATCTTGTAAAACATCCTAAATACCCAAGGAACAAACTTTACCTTGGCTAGACCATCCTTTAACCCACTTGTTCTTGATGGTTTTGCAGGCAAGAAATTAATCTCTTTTGCAAATCTCACCAACATGCCTACTTTGGAAGAAGCTCAAATCTCCATGATATCTTATTTTGACCCAATATTTGCATGGTTGCACTCTACTCATGAAGGTATATCCATCCATACTTCAGTTCTTTCAATTGGAGCTTTGTGCATCCTAAATCCACATGGTTTTGGAGGCTATTTGATAATCTGCTTTGGCACCCTTAACTTATTCAAAGTTTGGCATCAATCCTAGGAAAGATCAACCATGATCAACCTCAACTATTTGCACCATGATCATCTACATCACTTGTTATATCTATCCATCTAGCCCATGACCCAAGGGGAGCTTTGAGATCCTTTATCCAACAAGGTTTTGATGGTAGAAAATCAATAGTGCCCAAGATCCCTTATCCCTTGTTTTATTCCAAAATCAAGTTTTATTTTCAAAACCCGAGGTTGAAAATGATAGATACACTTTGTGGACATCATCTACCTTGGATATAAAAATTCATCAAATGTTACCCATGATTATTTTCACCCATAAACTATTTAATTCATTTCTTTTAATAGAATCTCAAATCTCCCTCTATAAAGGAAAGTTGGTTTTTCTCCAAAAAATTTATCCAATTTTAAGCACCTTTGAGGCCTATATGTTGTATGTCATCTTCCCAATTTAAAAAAGAAATATTTTTGAAGAGTTCTATTATTTCTTTTTGCCACTTTTCTTAAATGGCAAAAATGAGAAAATAAATGTTTTAAATACTTTCCTGCCTCAATAAATCTTGGGAAAATTCTCCTAAGTGTGAATTCATATTTGGACCATCCCAAACTAAAAACTCACCTAGTCCAATTCAAAAATCTCAAATGAACTCAACAAAACAAACTCAGCACTATTTGAGTAATTGGTATAAAGTGGACCAAAAATCATTCAATAAATCTCAAATAGTTCTAGGAGGTGTATCTTGACCCTACCTAACTACGAGAAACTTTACATCCTCTTGACAAGATCAACTTGTGAGAATCTCTTCATGATCTCTAATTATGACAAATCTTGGATAATGGCCAACCTTTGATCAAAACCCGATCAAACCACCATCAATGTCCAAGGATGGTCACCACAGCACCTGCACAACCTTATGGTCGATATACACTGTAACATACCCCTGTAGCTAACCCTAGCTCTTGTCCTTTGTGCTTGGATTGCAAGGGAGACAAAGGATAAGTCCCCTCTAGAGGATTTATTTCTTGCTGCTGCAGCATCCCTCCTCCTCTGCCTTCTACACGACCAGAGCTCTCTCACACCACCCCTCTATACCACCGAGCAACTAACCCTATCCATCCCTTCCTCTCTCCCTCTCCATTATTTCTTCTTTGCATGTGAGGGTGGAGGTGAGCAATCTTGCTATGTACGACTCCCCCAGTCATACCTCTACTCTCCTGTGACCCCACACACCTCTCCACCGCCCTCCATGACCAACCCATGCTTGCATCCCTCCGTCGAGCTCTCCCATGGACCTAGTCCACACAACCCACTCCATCTCGGGTATAAGAGCCCACAGACCACCACAACCCCTTACCTCTAGCTCATTTCGCTCCCTCATCTCCCCACTCTCACCACTCTGCAGCCCCAACCTCCTCTCTCTCTCTCAGCTGCTCAAGAGGAAGAGGAGAAAACCCTCTCAGGTTCAAGCTTGCATGCAAGTTGTAGGTTCTCCCCGACCTCCCCCACTTCATTTCCTTGCTTGCATGCCTTCCCCTTGCCGAGATACATCGAATTCCCTCCTTTTCTTAGACATGCAGATGCCCCAGAAGCGTACTCCAGCAAGCTCGCGAGAGCAACCTTACAGACGCTGCCACGCGAACCCACTCCCGGTGTCAAACCCCGCCTTGTCGCCCATGTCCAAGCTCGGCATGGAATTCCGCGTCACCTCCACCACTCCTCGACGCTTCCTAGGGTTCCCGGGGTACTCTCCCCGATCCTCCCTGCACCGTCTAGGGTTCCATCGCCACCCGACCTGGTTCTCTGAGAACAACGATGAAGAACCGTCAGATCCAACTTAATCTAACGATCTAGGTCGCCTCTTATTGCTTCGGCTAGATGCGGTGACTTATGCATAGGCCCTGCCCGGGAGTTTTGAATACACCCCCTCCCGCATAGCGCTGGGCACAAATGGGCCTACCCAACTACGTGCTGCCGGATCCGACAATTTGTTGGCCCATTTCATTTTTATCTTAGGAAATTATTTATCCCTTTTTCTAGATCTGTCTATATACTCATCTAGTTTAAATTCTTAACAAAAGGGTAAATGTCCAGAGACCCCTAGATCCAACTTTTGACATGTACTCTAGGGTTTTATCTAACAGGCAGAACAAGCCCCATGTCAAAACAATATTCCTTATTTTCTGGGGATGAATATACTAAATAGTATCTATTTCAATCAATAAATTTCACAGTGATTTTCACAAATCCAAATAGTATGAATCCAACTACCACCGAAAGTTTTTTGGATTACCTATCATCTGAAATTGGACCCATGCCCTTTTACACTATGGTTTACTTGTAGCAAAAATGACGGAATCAATTCAGATATGCCTTTAGAAATTCCTCCAAGTCAAAATGTAAATTGTTTTGACTTGATTCCAACTCTCAGCACACATTCATGGCACAATATGTCATATACCAGGAGCCCATAATTATTTGAGCCTCTGATTAATTTTAGTGAATTTAAACCTTCTACAAGGAATTAATTCACTAGATAAATCCTTACAGCAAATCTACAACTCTGAAAATGAGGATTCCAATTTCTACTGGAATGAATTTGTAATACCTATCCATTTTCCATTGTCTCATACTGTTTGGACCTATAAAATAAATCTGGTTAAAAGTACAAGTTGTCAGCAGAATTGACTTTGGGATTTTCCTAAGGGCATTCTGGTAATTATTTTGAGGTGATTCCAACTCTCTAAAATCACAAACTCAAATATACATAGAACACATTGAGGAAAAATTTATATGAGATAAAAATCATTTTTGGTGAATTATTCACCCAAACTACGGTTTATTTCACTAGAAAATCCATATCTAATTCAATAAAAGTGATAAAATCATGAAACCACTTTTGGTGGCTTTGTTTTGTCAATACCTATCTAATGATATCATTGTTATACATTAATATCGTATAGACCCAAGCCTTAATTCAAAACCCCTTAATTAAGAGGTATTTGCCAATTAAACCATAAAAGAGATGCCACAAAAGCAACCAAAGTAATCCCAATTGATTTGATCTAAAATCTCAATACCTACAGAATAGTTGAGACTTATAAATTGTTTGTATTATATTGATGATTGTATGCCTTGTGCTGATTGTGGCCTTGTTTGATTGCATGTGCTATCCTTGACAGTGATAGTTGCGATAGTAACAAAGAAAGAAGAAGATGGGTAATAATGGTTATTATGGTATTCGAAGAAGAAGCCCAGGGACATATTGCCATATTGCTGATCACAGAAAAGCCACCTACTTGCTAATAAGCCTTGTCCTATTATTTTACTTATGCATGTTTTATCTATTTGGCTATGCAAAATTGCATTGTCTTACTATATTGATGATCTATACTTGGTAGTGGCTTGGCTCCTCCAACCCATTACCCACTTGTACTATTAAGTATAACCCCTTTGATGATACCTACTTGCCCTTATCTCTGGAATGGTGTATAACACCATACCCATTCAGAGACTCCTTTTTTGCCGAAGCAAAAACTATAGGATGGGAGGACCCCGAAAAAGTTTACATAAATGTTTTATGGTAAAACCTTGGTGAGGTTTGACCTACAAAGAGAAGTTTGAGAAAGGAAAAAGGTTTTGTTTTATAAATAATGCTGAAGAAAAAGGAGGACAAATGTTTATGAAAACGACCCGTTTCTTTATAGCTTTAGCTATAACAACTAAACCGTGCAACCACATTACTCTGGAATGGGACAAGGCTAGACTTGAAGTTTGTCTACTCTGGTATGGGATTCCTTACAACTACTTATAAGGGATAACATCTCTCAAATGCTAGGCTTCCCTTATAGAAAGGGTCATCTATGGAAACAATGACCTGGGGGAGGTGTGAACTGCCTTCGAGAGTGGCCAGACGATACTATGAGCCTCTCATTGAAAGTGCACACTCCAGGTTTGAGTGGAGCGCTCCGGTTGGTCCGTGGATCCCGACGTCCCAGTGTTGAGAGGAACAACTCATAGGGAAGGGCTTATGCTAGAGTTGCATCCGGAGAATCTTGATCGGTTACTCGACCCACGATGCATAGGGGCTCATGGCAGGGTACCCAGATATTGTGGATAAAGTGTACAACCTCTGCAAAGTGTAAATCTATTCGAATAGCCATGTCCGCGGTTATGGACGGTTGGACAATCTACTATAGAGAGGTGCTGATTTTTTTTTCAAAAAGGATTTAGGAAAAGAAAGAGTTTTCTGAAAAAGGTGGTCTGGAGTACCATAGAGGAGGTGAGGTGATCTTGAAAGATCACGGAAGATGAAAAGCCAGTCGAGTGATGACCATGAGATGAGAAATGGGTGACCCAATCCTAGTATTTTCTAGAACTTTGCAAAGGATTTTCAAAATGTTTTACAAAAGTTTTCAATCAAGATATGTAGATGCTATATCTACAAGAGAAACTATTTTATAAAAGAACCTCTCATGGAGCCGCCCTACTACCACAACCATATTGCATATCATCTTATTGCGATTATTTTAAGGTGGTTTGTGAGTACATTCAAAGTTCTCACTAGCATTGCCCCTGGCTATTAACTTGGTCAAAATCGAGAAGTATGGTGAAGAGGAAGGTGACGTTAACGATAATGCGAGTTAGGACGTTCTCCCAGTCAGCTGCCTATAGATTAAGGCATGGCTCGGGCTCTACGATTGATAAAGTTCCGCTGATGATGGTTGATGTAGCCATAATGTCAATTGAGGTATGACTTGTATTTGCTTAAGTAATGGCCGTTTACTTTGATACTTGTCAGTTATGTGCCACGACAGACTGATCATGGGATCTTGGTGCACTTAGGTCTACGTTGCCGTGATATTGTTCTATGGAAGCGGGTGGGCTGCTTTTTAGAAGTTTGGCCCGGTTTTGCATAACACGGATTCTTGGAGGATCAATATGTTGGACCACGTAGAGCTAAACAAAACTTTTCTCCCTACGCGGTGATCCCAAGATCTAGCTGAGGCAGTAGGCCACGAGGATTACCACTAGACACGCAATTGCGGAATGATGAAGCACATCGCTTAATGGAGTGCAGTCCTCACGATCCTATCCGATCATGATCGTCGAAGTGTTGAATGTACAACACCTCCGCCAGTATCCACACGTACGAGGAGGAGCACTGGCGGTGGACTGCTAGGTCCGGTATGGCGGTTGTGATGAAGTGGACTAAGGCTAGGGTTTCCAATGCTTGGAATGACCTAATCGCCACACCTCTCTAGGTTAGTGTGCCCTAGTATATATAGGGAGTGAAAGTGGGCTCCACTCACTTGTGGCCCATTCACTAAAGCCCATATTAGTCACGTGAGTCCAACTCACTGACTCAGTCCGTATCCGATTCAGGTTCAACCCAAATACATTTCTGGTTTAGATCTAACCCAAACTTGCTCTTGCTATTAAGTGTGTGACCCATCAGGCTCATGGTGACTCGGACACGATCCGAGTCTCACTCGTGATCAATCAGTCGGCAGTGGCTCCTAGCAGAACATGCCGACTCCCAAGTACCGAAGAGTCATCACAACATACCTTCCAATGTGACTTTCATCTGAGTCCCTTTTGCCTCATGATACATCTTGTCAAGCTATAGGCGAATAATCGTCATCCTTCAAATAGCTCAACTCTCTTCTTGATCCGAATAAGTGATTCATCTGACTAACTCTTAGTTGACCACCTTGGTTAACACTTAATCGAGTCGTGCATGGCCATGCTTTTCGAATCATATCCTCCTAGAGGGCCTAGAGAATATCTCTCCAGTCGGAGGGGAAAATCCCATCTTGGTTATTCACATCACGCAACTTGATTCTTAGTCGACCCGAACTCTGCCTTTATGACCGCCCTTTGATGGAACAACGTTTGATAGAACCTAAGTCGGTGATCCATAACTCGGATTGTGCAACAACCCCAGGTCTAAGGATTACATTGATTGAGACATACAAATGTTGACTTGTTCGTTGTACCTCAATATGGGTTAGTCTGACTCGCTAAACTCTTTAGCCGAATCTGTGTAAGTCGGAATAGCATCACCATGCCCATGACAAGTGGAACCGAATGACCAGCCGACTTTCACATTAGTCTAAGTTTTGTGTGTCCAGCACAACCTCAACGACCAAGGACATTTAGTATGAACAACATGAATATATAGTTCCACAATTGAATCACATATTCAAGGATACATATCAGTAGTTCATATAAGGATAATAATTTTATGAATACATTGGGAATAACATCATACATGATTGCCTCTAGGGCATATTCCTAACAGTCTCCGAGGGCCCCACAATATCATTGAGATCATTATGTTCAATCTTACAAATACAATATCTAAAACAAGGGAGAGAGAGATGGATACGTTGATGGAGATGGAGATGGTGATAAAGCCATCGCCCGGTATGTGGTGGTGGTGAGGGCCTCCCTCTCCTCTTCTTGCTTGGATGGTGTGGAGAGCATCATGCTAGTCACGGCGGATTGGGCCAACTCTGTCCTTGAGCGTCGCAATGTGTGTGTGTGTTATTGTGTCATTGGAATTCTTGCACAAAAGTGGACCAATCATCCCGCGATCCCAATTTATGATAAATGGCAAAAATAGAGTGCACTTCAACTGTAACCTGTCATCGAGTTGCTGCAAAAGGAAGGGAGCAAAACATGCTGGTCAGGCCGGATTCCAATCCGACGGCCAGCGAGAGGGCCTTGATCTATAGCTTCACCAAGAGGTCGGTCACGAGTCCGCCCCATGCTTTTGCTAGGCTATTGCATTGTTTGTTTGTTTTTTGGCAACGTTTTTCTCCTCTGCCTTCAACGTTTGTATGCGGTGAGGAATTTCTTAACCTTTTCTTTTAGCAATTTCTGAAAATTGATTCTAGAACAAAAAATTGTAAAAATATTACAGCGTCGTTCGCACGGCCCGGACGATAACCAGCTTTTCATCCACCATGGAGAGAAAAACAGTTTTTGTTCGGCTCCCGTTATGATTGTCGAAATCCGGTGGCCGTCGTCATTCTAGACCCGGCTGGTATGAGCCGCCGATGCCTATCGAGTGCAGCTAGATGCCATTCCAAACCCGGCCACCTACCAGAATATTTGTGCAATTTCCATCGATGGGGAATTGCACCGCCGTCAATTTCCATCGGATTTCAAACCGACCGTTAGGGAGGTCAGTTACAAGTCAGCTCCATGCTTTGCTATGCTCTTTTATTGTGGAGCAAATGGACACGAGTCCACGTCATGCTTTGTTAATTGCTACGCTCTTTCCTTGTTTTTTCTTCAGTAAACTCCTTCGCTTTTTCTTTCTGCCTGGTTTCTCCTTTCGGTGAAGCGCACGTACGTTGTAAGGGCCACCAGAGAAAACACGACAAGTACAAAACAGGTGGGTGACATTGATGAATCGTCGTGGGATTAGGCCATGTCTGTCCTCGCAACTCGCAGTGTGTGTTATTGTGTCATTGGAACGGAGGTGCTCACCTTCCTTCATACTGTTTCCGTATGGTACCTACTCTTGGTAAAAAAAGGAAAGAAATGGTGCACTCGATCTCCATACTGACACCGTGAAAAGTCCTTTATGCAATGCACAAGCGGTGACGTGTCCTGGACAAACAGAGGACGGGAGGAGGGAAGGAGCGTCACGATTCCAAGGTAATTTAGGGGGAAAACAAATCCAAGCCGCGTTTGTTTCCAGACAGTGAACTCCGAAGTGTTTAAGGCCTGTACGGCCCTGTTCAACTGATTCGATGAAAAAGATGTTAGTGTAGGAACTGGAAACTATGATTCGATGAAAAAGATGTCAGTGTAGGAACCGGAAACTATTTTGCTACTATGCGTTGAATTTCCTGTGGACCCCAGTTTTGAATAAACAACTAGCCTTTTGGAAACCGACCTATGGTTGGATGGTTAGGAGGGTGGTTGTACCCTTAGTCCACAAGAGTTCAAACCATAGGTTTGACACCGTGTGTTGCATAAAAGGCGAAATATTCTTTTAGCGAGAAGTGACGTTTTCGTCGATAGCGAGGCACCCGTGGTGACTTCGTCAATCTTAAGACCTGATCCGTCGGCTCAGTCTCTCGAAGGTTCTCATAGGGGTAGGGTGTTGATACTTGCATTTTGCATCATCATTTTTTAGGGCTTATATGCACTACTTAGAATCATATTTACCATGATCCATCATTATTTATGCATATTTAGATGATTTACGGGACTTTCCTACAAAGTTTCTTTCATTGCTATTTAATTTCTAGGAGGCAGAAAACCTCTTTTTTCATGTTTTTGCTGTTTTACGGCCTTTTGGACGTCAATAAATTGAAGAAAATATCTGATGAGTTTTCCACCTAGAGAATCAACTTGGGCCAAAGAATGAAGCAAGAGGAGCCACGAGGCCTGATAGAGGCCAGGTGGCACGCCCACCCCTGGACGCGCCACCCATGCTCTTTCGGCCCTCGGATGTCGTCTTGGCTCCTCCTTTTTATAGACGCCTCCGTATCGCCAGAAAACCTACGCCATATTTTTCCACGATTTATAGAGGCGGTGGCGGAGGTGAAAGTCATCTCCTACTCCGGGTGGGGGAAGATCCTGCTACACCAGAGCCTCCGGTGAGGGGGAAATTGATGACATCGTTGAAAGGATATTTATTGTCTTAATCAGTTTTGGTGTTCGTTAACAACTTGAGGATCATTTAATTGTATACTAATATTGCCAGGTCATTCTACTGAAAAGAGAAAAGTCCGTATCATAATGGAATAATACATGGCTGAAACAGAAGTTCTCTGGAAAGTCCAGACCAGAGTCTCCGGTGTGCATAGACCAGAATCTCCGGTGTGGTCCAGAGTGAATCGAAGATGAAGCCCAGGGTCACTCTGACTAAGGGTCCAGAGACAGGCTAGATACTGGCCGAAACTCCGATGTACCTTGACAGACCGGAATCTCCGGTGTAAAAAGTCCAAAGTCTTCAGTGTACTCAGGTCTGGAGTTCCTACCAAATATCCGGCCAGAACGACAATATCTAGCCTAGGACATTCTGATAGGCAGTCCGGAGATGGTCTAGAGATAGGCCGGAATCTCCGGTGTAGACTGGAGTTTCCGGTGTGCAGACTGGAGTTTCCGGTGTGGAAACTCCCCAACAGGCAGAAAAATGGTCAGAAATATGTGAGGCTATAAATAGTGGACTTCATCCCCAACCTCCAGCTGCTCATTCCAGAAAAGAAGAACACCACCATTAGAGCCACCAAATCAACTAGATCTCCCCTTCCAACCATCCAAAGTCGCTGATCTTTGGAGGATCGAAGGAGGAGGCCTTGATCTATAGCTTCACCAAGAGAAATCTTCATTTTCCCCTCATTCACTTGAGGGCCCCTTGCTCTAGGGTTTCATTGGAAACCCTAGTCCTTGATTTGGTTTTTACAAGCTTGTCTTTGATTATTGTGATAGCTTGCTTGGATTTAGGAGCCTCCAATTAAGTTGTGGATGCGTGCCTCTAACTTGTTGTAAGGGTGCCAGCTACCACCTTGAAGGTTGCCGATATAGTGGAAGCGTAAATCGATCCCCTTGGGGTGAGGTTCACCGGAGAACAAGGGAGGTCTTTCGTGGCATTGGTGGTTGTTACCACCCCTCTCCAAACGCACACGTACTTCCCCTCAAAAGGAAGGAACTACGGGAAATAATCCTTGTGTCTCCACGTGCTTCATTTCGGTTACTTCTATCCTTTACCGTACCTTACTTGTATCTTGTTATTGCTTAGTTAGGAGTGCTTGTGTGACAGGTAAATTCACCTTAGTTGTATCTCTAGAGAATTTACCTTTATTGTGTCAAACCCTAAATTGAAAAAGAGTAAAATTTGAAGTAGCACCTATTTAGCCCCCCCTCTAGGTGCCCATACGATCCTTTCAATTGGTATGAGAGCCTCAGCCTTTTATTCGGGCTTAACCGCCTAAGAGTGTATGGGTAACCCGGAGGAAGATGGAGAGGGTGTGGCTAGCACTTCGGTGACCATGTTAGATCTCAAGAAGTTGGAAACAAGCTTGAGCTCTTCCTTGGGAAACGGAATCCAGCAGTTGTGTCAACTAGTTGAGCAACTTGTTAAGGAAAAGACAGCCTCACCACCTCCCTCTCAAGAGCAAACACCTCCTAACCCGAAGGCGAATGCTTCGGCTAAGCCAACGGGTGAAGTAGTGGGGGACGAACATATTGGAACTAACTCCTCCACAAAAAAGGGTGATGGGAAGGGAGAGCACCAAGGGTGATGGCGTAGTAGTAGTAGTAGTAGTAGTAGTAGTAGTAGTAGTAGTAGTAGTAGTACTAGTAGTAAGATTTTCAGTTGTGATTAAACATGACATGACCACTCGACGACTTTTTCTATGGACGGCTTCGTGTTCCTTCTTGTAGAAGTTTTGCTGAGAGAGACGTATGTGCTGTCTCACGCTGTACTGTGAAGCGCATGACGTGTGCAATGATCCGCGTTGGATCACAGACGATCAACGGTTGGTGCGCACGATTTGCATGACAACTGTGACAACCAATTAGGGTGTAGCAGACATAGTGAGCACATGTTTGGGCTTCTACGAGAGAGATAGAGGGAAAACTAAGTAGTATAAAAAACCAAGAGCAAAACAGATTAGTATAAAAAATGGAAAGTGAGTATCTTATACAATGAACATATCCAGTGATGCCACCACAGCATGTGTGTTCTTTTCATAAACCACATGGATCTACTAGAGTTCATTGCATGTGTGTTCTTTTCATAAACCACATGGATCCCCTAGAGTTCATTGGATGTGTGTGTGTATCAGTGTGCACCATTGTGGTTTTAGGAAAAGAACACATGTAGTGATGCCACTCGAGCATGTGGTTTCCAACTATGTTCAGGAACCCTGGCAGCATGCTGGGATTCAACTGCAACATGCATTCTACCACCAGCTTGAAAGATGTTACATCACCACACCTCATTGGAAGTGTGTGTATAGTGTGCATTATTGTGGTTTTAGGAAGAGAACACATGCAGTGATGCCGCCACAACATGTGTGGTCTTTTCATAAACCACATGGATCCACTAGAGAACATTAGATGTTTGTTCTTTTCATAAACCACATGGATCCACTAGAGTTCATTGCATGTGTGTTCTTTACATAAACCACATAGATCCAATAGAATTCATTGGATGTGTGTGTACCAGTGTGCATCATTGTGGTTTTAGAAAAAGAACACATGCAGTGATGCCACTCCAGCATGTGGTGTCCAACTATGTCAAGGAACCCTAGCAGCATGTTGGGATTCAACTGCAACATGAATTCTACCACCAGCTTGAAAGATGATGCATGACCACACCTCAGTGCATGTGTGTGTATTAGTGTGCATCATTGTGGTTTTGGAAAAGAACACATGCAGTGATGCCACCACATCATGTGTGTTCTTTTCATAAACCACATGGATCCACTAGAGTTCATTGCATGTGTGTTCTTTTCATAAACCACATGGATCCACTAGAATTCATTGGATGTGTGTGTGTATGTGTCAGTGTGGATCATTGTGGTTTTAGGAAATGAACACATGCAATGATGGCACCACAGCATATGGTGTCCAACCATGTCCACGAACCATGGCATCATGTTGGGATTCAATTGCAGCATTCATTCTACCACCAGCTTGAAAGATGCTGCATCACCACACCTCATTGCATGTGTGTGTGTCAGTGTGCATCATTTTGATTTTGGAAAAGAACACATGCAATGATGCCACCACAACATGTGTGTTCTTTTCATAAACCCCATGGATCCGCTATAGTTCATTGGATGTGTGTTTTTTTATAAACCACATGGACACTAGAGTTTATTGCATGTGTGTTCTTTTCATAAACCACAAGGATCCACTAGAGTAATTTGCATGTGTGTTCTTTTCATAAACCACATGGATCCACTAGATTTCATTGGATGCGTGTGTGTATCAGTGTGCATCATTGTGGTTTTAGGAAAAGAACACAAGCAATGATGCCACCGCAACATGTGGTGTCCAACTAAGTCCAGGAACCATGGCAGCATGCTGGGATCCAACTTCAGCATGCATTCAACCACCAGCTTGAAAGATGCTGCATCACCACACCTCGTTGCATGTGTGTGTATCAGTGTGCATCATTGTGGTTTTGGAAAAGAACACATGTAGTGAGGCCACCATAGCATGTGTGTTCTTTTCATAAAACACATGGATCCACTAGGGTTCATTGCATGTGTGTTCTTTTCATAAACCACATGGATCCACTAGGATGTGTGTGTTTGTATCAGTGTGCATCATTGTGGTTTTAGGAAAAGAACACATGCAATTATGCCACCACATCATGTGTGTTCTTTTCATAAACCACATGGATCCACTATAGTTTGTTGCATGTGTGTTCTTTTTATAAACGACATGGATCCAGTAGAGTTCATTGCTTATGTGTTCTTTTCATAAACCACATGCATCCACTAGAGTCATTGCATGTGTGTTCTTTTCATAAACCACATGGATCCACAAGAGCTCGTTGCATGTGTGTTCTTTTTATAAACCACATGTATCCACTAGAGTTCATTGCATGTGTGTTCTTTTCGTGAACCACATGGATCCACTAGAGTTGATTGGATGTGTGTTCTTTTCATAAACCACATGGATCCACAAGAGCTCGTTGCATGTGTGTTCTTTTCATAAACCACATGTATCCACTAGAGTTCATTGCATGTGTGTTCTTTTCGTGAACCACATGGATCCACTAGAGTTGATTGGATGTATGTGTGTATTAGTGTGCATCATTGTTGTTTTAGGAAATAAACTCATGCAATGATGCCACCACAGCATGTGGTGTCCAACCATGTCCAGGAACCCTCGCAGCATGTTGGGATTCAACTACATCATGCATTCTACCACCAGCTTGAAAGATGTTTCATCACCACACCTCATTCCATGTGTGTGTATTAGTCTACATCATTGTGATTTTGGAAAAGAACACATGCAGTGATTGATACGTCCATTTTGCATCACTATTCTATGTCATAATTCACTGTTATTCATTGATATATTTCGTATTGAGAGGTGATACTTATGTTATTTCATCTGTTTTTGCATGGTTGATGACTTTTGGAGCATGAACCGCTACAGTCAGGATTCTGATGGAAAAGGTGCTATTTGGAGGCAAATTCGCGAAGATCAGAAAATCCGGGAAAATACATGGAAAATCCTATTTTTCTAGAAGACGAAGGAAGCCATAAGCGGGGCTGGAGATGGGCCACAGGGGGCCCACACCACCCCTTGGCGCGGGCCAGCCCAGGCCGCGCCACCAGGTGGTCTGGCCGCCCTGGTCTACCCCTTGCACTCCCCTCTGGCGTATATTATCCTCCTGAAACCCTAAGACCCGGGGAGCGACCACAGAAAGATTCCACCGCCTCTACGGGGCGGAAAACACCAAGAGAGAAAGATCTCTCCGGCAGACAGATTTCTGCCGGGGTATTCCTTCTCGGAGAGGGAAGATCGTCGCCATCAACACCACTATCAAGCTGGACTTCATAGGGATCATCATCATCACCACCATCATCACCATCAGCACCCCTCATCACCATCTCCATATTGCTGTAACAATTGGGTTGAATCTTGCATAGTTCATAGGGAAACTTTCCCGGTGTTGATTACTCTTTGTAGTTGATGCTATTGAGTGAACCATTGAATTATTGTTTATGTTCAGATTGTTATACATCATTATTCCATCTCTGATCATGATCCATATGATGTCTTGTGAGTAGTTCGTTTTGTTCTTGAGGACATGGCAGAATTCATGTTGTTAGTAGTGGAGTTGTGTTGAGAAAGATTCAATAGTTTGATATTTAAGTTGTGGTGTACTTCTTCTAGTGGTGTCATGTGAACGTCGACTACATGACACTTCACCTATATGGGCCTAGGGGAATGCATTGTGTATTTGGCTACTAATCGTAGGGGTTGCCGGAGTGACAGAAACCCGAACCCCCGTTAGGAAACCATTGCACAAGGGACGTAAGGGTCTTAGAGTTTAAAGTTGTTGTTAGGTTTCTACCTTAATTACTTCCTTGTACTTAAGGATGTTTGCAAGGGGTTTAATCACAAGTATGTATTAGTCCTTTTAAGGTCGGTACATTAGCACAGGTTCACCCACACAACACTTAGCAAGATAAAGAAGATTAATCAACTATATGAAGCGAAAGCACTTGACAGTCTTCCCACGTGTCCTCGAGAACGTTTGGCCATCTTAAGTAATACAACCGACTTCTCCTTTGCTGCATAAAGGATTGGGCCACTTGCTGCATTTATTCTTATTGTCTTTTGTTTACTCGTACTTCGTTTACTTGCTCTATCGAAAACCCCTAAAAATCCGTTTGCTAAGTATTTGCAGAGAATTCCTGATCCATACCACTAGCCAGCACCTTCTGCTCCTCGTTGGGTTCGACACTCTTACTTATCAAAAATACTGCGATACACCCCCTATACTTGTGGGTCATCAAGACTATTTTCTGGCGCCGTTGCCAGGGAGAAGCGCTATTGGAGAGTTGAATTGGTAAAGGAAACTTCTACTGTGAGTATTGTTTATTTCTGTTAGTTGCTTTATTTTCGTTATGGATAATTCGTTGAGTTTCTTATTTGGTAATGCTACTACCACTGCTAAGGTAGTAGATAAGCCACCACCTGCTGAGAATGATGTTTTTAAAATACCTACAAGAATTATTGATCGTGTTATGGATAACTACTATGTTGGGGATGGAACTGTCCATCCCGGTGATCATTTGCTCTTTATACACGAATTATGCGGGTTGTTCAAGTGTGCAGGTATTACTACAGATCAAGTTAAGAAAAAGTTATTCTCATTATCGCTGAAAGGGAGAGCTAAGGAATGGTATAAGCTGCTGAAGAATGGTCATGCTCTGGAATTGGCGGAAATAGTGCCTCTCTTTTATTCAAAGTTTTATCCTCCTAGTGAGGTTCATAAAGATGGGAATCAAATATACAACTTTTGGCCTCTTGATGGATAGAGTACAACTCAAGCTTGGGAGAGATTGAAGTTACTAATGCTCAAATGCCCCATTCATGAGCTCCCCAACAATATTATTATCAACAACTTTTATGCAAGGCTCCCTCTACATGACAAGGATTTATTGGATGCTTCTTGTGCTGGATCATTCACTTGCATGGAAGAAGAAGCTAAATGGGATCTTCTGGACCATATTCAAGACAATGCTGAAGCTTGGGAGAATGAAAAAGGTAGAAAGTCAAGTATAAATTATGATTATGAATGCATTGAAACTTTTATGGGAACTGATGACTTTCAAAATGTTTAAAATGCTTATGGTCTAGACTCTCAAGCTATTGCTTCTTATTTTAAGGCTTTTGCTTCCTACATTGAAGTGCCTAAAAAGAAGTGGAATAAGTATCATGAACCTTATAAAGATATTACTAAGAGTGTTCCTACAAGAAATACTGAAGTTTATACTACAAGAAATAAAGGAACATTCTATGATGGCTTGTATGGTTAATGAAAGTGCAAATAAAGCTGTTGGACCTGATAAAAAAATGGTTGATGAACCTATAATAGCAAACGTGAAAGACTTTGTTACTAAATATGAAAAAGAGAGACACACTATCCTCTGTAAGGATACCTCTAATATTGTTTCACAAAGTAGTGTTATGAGAGCTAGTATTCCTGTGTTTTCTGTTAGGATAAGTGATGATTGCTATGATGGTGCTTGTGATAGCTATATTGTTAAGTTTATGCATGATACTGAAAGTTACTATGAGAGAGGGAAAAGTGTTCTTATGTATCTGATACATTGGAAATGTATCTATAATTTTTGATGTTCCATGCTTAGTTTTATCCACTTTCTTGTGTTTTGTTCCAACTTTGGAGTACTTTTATTATGATTTCTTGGACTAACCTATTAACAAGAGCCACAGTGCCAGCTGCCTGTTTTCTGCTGTTTTTGGTTCCAGGAAAGTCAGAAAATGAATATTCTCGAAATTGGACGGGACAAAAGCCAAAGTGCCTATTTTTCCGAAAGGGATCAAGTGCCAGAATACGAGACGTAGAAGGGCTGGGGGCCAGCCACACCACCTGGCTGCACGGCCAGGCCTGGCCCGTGCCAGGGGTTGGTCTGGCCGACCCCAGCACCCTCTCGGCCTCTCCTTCCGCCTATAAGTTGCCCTCGGGACGAAAACCCTAGGTACCCGATCAAAAATCCATGAAAGAGTCTGTAGCCACCATCGTCTCTGTCCCTAGATCGGGGGGGTCTGAAGCTCTTCCCGACACCCTGCCAGAGAGGGGAATTCACCCTGGAGGCCTTCTTCATCACCATGACTGCCTCCCGTGTGATGCGTGAGTAGTTCATCCCTGGACTACGGGTCCATGTAGTAGCTAGATGGTTGGTTCTTCTCCTTTGTGCTACCATGTTTAGATCTTGTGAGCTCCGTTCATGATCAAGATCATCTAGTTGTAATCTTACATGTTGTGTTTGCAGGGATCCGATGGATATTGAGATGCTATTTCAGATTGATTATTGATTCTATCATGTCTTTGTTATTTGAGATCTTGCATCCTTTCCGTTGTTAGTAGCTATCTTGGCCAAGTAGATGCTAGCAACTCCAAGAGTTAGTATTTATGCTCGATAGTGGGTTCATGCCTCTGGTAATCTGGGGAAGTGACAGAAATCTCTAAGGAACTAGATGTGCTGTTGCTACTAGGGAGAAAACAACGATCCTTTGTTCATAGAACAATACTATTGTTTACTTTACACGCAGTTCGTAAAGCAATAATCTGTTGCTTGCAACTTAATACTAGAGGGGGTTCGGATGATAACCTGAAGGTGGATTATTAATCATAGATGCAGTTGGATGGCGGTCTATGTATTATGTTGTAATGCCCAATCAAGTCTCAAAGGAGTTGAGATGATTAGTATATGCATGTATTGCTTTCTCGGTGTTTGTCAATTGCCCCGCTGTAATTTGTTCACCCAACATGTTATCTATCTTAAGGAGAGCCACCTCTAGTGAACTATGGATCCCGTTCCTTTTACTTTACATACAATCTACAACTTTTTACTGCTTTGTGTTTACTTTCTGCAAACTTTTACTTCTTTCCATTCGATACGTTTAATCCTTTGTTTTCCGGAAAACACGGTGAGATTGACAACCTCATCGCAAGTTGGGGACAAAGTTCTGTTGTTGTGTTGTGCAGGTCTCCACGTTGCTACTAGCACCGGTAGTGCGCCCTGCCAAAGCTCAGCTAGTAACACCTTTGGGGTGTTTCCTTGCTCCTACTAGTTCGATTAAACCTTGGTTTCATAATTGAGGGAATACTTTCTGTTGTGCTAATCATACCTTCCTCTTGGGGTTCCCAACGAGTTCTACATCGATCGTTGAGTGCATCAAGATGTTTTCTGGCGCCGTTGCCGAGGAACGAAGAAAAAGAAACTCCCACGTCAACTACACGCCATCAAAGATATTTTCTTGCGCCGTTGCCGGGGAGGTAAGGTAAAAGGTATTCACACCGGAGGATTAAAGAAGAAGAACCTCCCACGGCAAAGGCCTATTTTCTGGTGTTGTTGCCGGGGAGGTAAGGCAAAAGGTACTCACATCCTCCGGTGTGAGTGCTCGAAGTTATTTCCTTTAGATTCTGCAATTTTGTCTTTTTGTTTCTTGTTTTCACTAGTTAGGATTAATGGAAAACAACAAAAAAATTAGAGAGCTTTTTATTCTTTTTCCTAAGTTCGAACTCGAATTCTTCGAAAAGAAAATTAAAAAACCCTTGGAACCTTCCTTGCATGCTAATAGCAATGTTATTAGTATGAATCTTTTGAACACCTTTGTTACTAATGCTATGGAAACTTCTAAGCTTGGGGAAGTTGGTTTTTATGAAAATGATCTTTTTAATTCCCCAGCTTTAAGGAAGAAAGTTTGCTCTGATGATACTTTATCTCCCATATGTGGTAATTCTAATGATACTTGTGATATTTTAAATCCACATACTGAAAGCATCCTTTTTTAAAGTACCTATAAAGATTGTTGAACGTGTTATGAACAACTCTTATTTTGGAGATGGAACTATCCACCCTGGTGATCATTTACTCTTTATACATGAATTATGCGGGTTGTTCAAGTGTGCAGGTATTTCAATGAACCAAGTTAAGAGGAAGCTATTCTCTTTATCACTTAAGGGCAAAGCAAGGGAGTGGTATGAGCTACTAGATGATCCTCATCATTTGGAGTGGAAGGAACTTGAATCTCTCTTTTACTCTAAATTTTATCCTCCTCATGAAATTCATAAAGATAGGAATTATATTTCTAATTTTCATCCTCATGATGGAGAAAGTATTGCCCAAGCATGGGGGAGATTGAAGTCACTAATGCTCAAATGTCCCATTCATGAGCTCCCTAGGAACATTGTTATTAATAATTTCTATGCAAGGCTTTTAGGACATTACAAGGACTATCTAGATACTTGTTTAGAGGGATCCTTCACGAGTAAGGAGGTCAAAGCTAAGTGGGATCTTCTTGAAACAATTCAAAGCAATACCGAAGATTGGGATATCAACAAAGGTAAAGAACCAGGTATAAACTATGAGTATGATTGCATTAAGTCTTTTGCTAAAACTGCTGATTTTCAAGAGCTTAGTGCTAAATATGGTCTTGATCCTCAAATTCTTATTGATAGTTTTAAAACCTTTTCTTCTCATATTAATGCTCCTAAAGAAAAGTGGGACATGTATCATGAGCCTTTTAAAGACACTTGCATGGAAAATGAAATTGTTATTAATGATAGAAATAAACATGCTCAAACCTTTGAAAGTACTATTTCTTATAAGCATGTTAATTTTTGTGGAATACATAGGACTTGTGAGAATAATAAAATTGAAGAAGAATATTGTATCACCCACAGGAATGAAAAAACTAGAATGTGGTATAGGGCTCTAAATGATCTTGGTAAAAAGGTTTGTGCCCTCTATCCTTTTATTTGTGAACTTTGCTTTGAAGTGGGTCATTTCAATTTCCAATGCTCAGGCCATAATAATAGTCCTTCTAATCCAATGAGTACTGCAAGTTTGTATTGTGATGACATGATCACTCCTAATCAGCATGATGAACTTACATTATTTTTGGGGTGTGAAGAGTTATCAAGAAAAACTTCTTTGGTATATATGGGTGCTTTTGATATGAATAGTGTCTTGCTTGGTTGTCATCTTTATTGTGTTGATAATTTTCACACAAATACTTACATACAAAATATTATAGAAGATGAGATTTTACCAAAATATGATAGGACTAATATGTGTTTTGATCTTATTAATGAAAAGGAGGAATCCTCCAAAGTTTCTTCTATTGTATCTAACAATGAACCAGGATAAATGGAGAAGCTTCCTTTCAAGCCTCTCCCTCCTAAAGAGAAGAAGATAAAGAAGAAAAGGAGGAGTAAAAGGAGAGAGGAAACGGTATTTTCCCCTAAGCATGTTGCTCCTATTATAGTTTTTGATGAATCTGAAGTCGATGATGTTCCTATGCCTGTTACCTATAGTAGTGATCATGATTGGGAAAAGTACACTTCTTTTGATATTGAAAATCTCTTTGGTACCAATTCTGATATTAATAATTGCTATACCATTAGTGATATCCATGACTCTTCCAATGATGATATGTTTACAAATAAACACACTTGGGAAGATAACTATTCTATTGCTTATGAGGATGCTATACCTCTAATATATGATGATTGCAATGATGATTATGATATTTTCAGTCCACCTACTATTGAGGAGGAAATTAATTATGATTACAATATGCCTCCTATATTTGATGATTATGGTGATGAAAATAATAATGATAGCTATTTTGTTGAATTTGCTCCCACTACAATCAATACGAATGACTATGTTTATGTGGGGAGTATTAATTCTTTTATGCATGTGGCTCATGATAAGAATGTTTCTTGTGATAGTTATATTGTTACTTTTATTCATGATGCTACTGAAAGTTATTATGAGAGAGGAAAACATGGTTTTATGTGTCTCAACAATATTAGGTTTCCCCTCTTTATGTTGAAAATTTTGAAGTTACACTTGTTTTGCTTTCCTATGCTTGTTGCTTTGTGCTTTCATGACTTGTTTCTTTACAATATTCCTAAGCATAGGAAGTGGGTTAGACTTAAATGTGTTTTGAATTTGCTTCTTGATGCTCTCTTTTACTTCAATTCATATTTTCTATGTGAGCATCTTCTCAAACTATCATGCATAACTTAAAGGCGTTAAAGAAAAGTACTTATTGGGAGATAACCCAAAAGTTTTAGATGAGTCTTGGAAGTTATTACCTCTGTAATAACCGCTCCTTGTCCTTTTTATTTTCTTTTTGTGCCAAGAGTAACCTCTAATGAGAGTGAAGTAATGATTGGGAAAGTTGCTGTCCCGAAACAGATTTTTATGATTCACCATAAAAATTCGTGAGAGAGCTCTTTGTTTCGGATTGAGATGTAATTTTTTGTGGTTCTACCCCAGGTTGTTATATAACTTTAGTTAGTTCAACACTTTTTTAATTGAGCAACAGAAGGTCTTCGAAAAAATTCATCTTTACCTGCTGCTCTGTTTTGACAGATTTCTGTCATTTTCTGCATTTGCTTCTTGTTGGTTCCTTCTTGAGTTCTTTTAGGGAATTGAGATTTTTGAGGGAAGTGATACAGTAGATAGTGTTCTAATGGAATTTTATTTGGTGTAAGAACTGAACCTTGAGACTTATTTATCTTGAGTGCACTTATGTTGCTAATGGGATTGTGTGAAGTTTTGTATGAAAGAAAAATTTCAGGTGTATGGAAGGAATGAGTAATGAGATGAAGGATGGACTAAAGCTCAAGCTTGGGGATGCCACGCGTGTCACCCCAAGAAATATCCAAGAAGTACAAGCGTCAAAGCTTGGGTATGCCCAAGGCATCCCCTTCTTCATCAATAAAAATCCCAGGTTTCTTCCAAACGCTTCATTTTTATTGTTTCATGCACAATTGTGTTTTTCTTGAAGCATCTTCTTTTTCTTTTTTGTTTTGGTTTTTGTTTGCTTTGGTTTCTTAGTTTTCTGAATAAATTGGTTGGACCCCCTCTTTCATACATTGGTTTGCAAATAGTTTGGTTTGGTTTGGAGAAGAGTAGGAAAGTTCATGCTTATGTGGTAAAAAGAGCTCGTTTTTGACTGTGGCCTATGCTTTGTCATGCCATGCTCGATATTGTTTTGGCTTTATGCTTAGTATTCTTTTCTGTAGCATGACTTGTTATAAACAATTGAGATTTCTTAATGTGCCTTGGATGAATCATGCGTTGTTTTAGCATATTAAAGCATAGTATAGTGGTATTCTCCTTTGATGCTTTATTTGGGTTGACTTGGCGCATGCTCACAGCATGTTATGAATATCTCAAGTCACCATAGCCTTTATGATCCTTTAGTTTTCAACATGTAGTATCACTTTATGCTTTGATCAGTGATGTTTTGTCGCTCTGCATGATTATGGCCATTATTGCTCTCTTAGTTTGTCGCTCCCAGTCTTTTGCTAGCCTCCACAACCAAGTATGAGTTCCACTCATGCATCCAACTCCCTAAACCAAGTTATTCCAAAGAGTCCACCATACCTACCTACTAGCTTATGCTATTCCAAGTATATTCATGCTTTTGTTTACCTTCCACTTGTTATGAGAAAACTAGTGATTAGAGCTCTCACGAACTTGATGGCACACTTTACTTTACTTGCCCTTAATAAACTTGAACCATTGTGTCTTCTATGTTGTATATGCTTGCACTTATTTGTTGGAAATTAGCAGAACCATGCTTTCATGGGGAACGCTTTCAACATTGCACTTGGTACTTGTACCTAGTTGATATCATGCTCTTTTGTATATGGATGTCGTCGGTGTGAAATGAAAGGGGAGCTTATAAGTCCATGGAGTTATGTATATGTGTTAGAGAAACGCCTAGGCCGCTGGTCTAATCCATGCTAACATGGTGGAAACCTGCAGCGTAACCATAATGAGCATTCTTCTTATAAAAAAAGAGTCCTATATTGAGAAAAAGAGAAAAGAGAAAAAAAGAGATACTATGAAAAGAGGAAAGAGAGAAAAAAGCACCATATTCCCATCGTAAATAAGAAGAATGCTGAGATGCTCGTTGTCTGCTTGCCTTGCCATTTTGATATGGGGATTCTTCCGTATCATCGGACAAGGGGTACCCCATTGGCGGTTCTCAACGATACACATGTACTTACGATGACAAGAACTTACCGGTGACTAAACTTGAGTAGCAAGAGGAGCGGCCCTCGTATACAAGGGACATGAGATTTCTGACTTATACTTCGTCAAGCATGTACACCATAGTTTGTTCACTTTAACCTTAATCACTTCAAGATGCTTATGATAGGGGCAATGAGAGCTGAAAACTTTAAGTACCATAATTTTTGGAAGCTCTTTATGAGACTTGAATCCCTACTTCCTTTTACAAAAGGCCTTTCTTCCACCATTATATTGAGTCTTTACCTTCTATCTTTATGCACCTACTTTGAGAGCATAGTGGCCATTCTTAGTTCTATGTGCATTGTCCCAAGACTAGTTGATTGATGCATAACTTGTTATTGCTTGTTTTAAACTATTGTATCTAGTCACTCTTATGAACTTTGAAGGTGTCCTATGCATTTATGTTTGCTACTCTATTGAGGGACAAGCTGAATACTATTATGCTATGTTTTCTTTATGTGAAACAAACAAACGTCTTGCAAAGCATTGTTATTCATGAATCTTTTGTTTGTGCCTTTTCATGTTGCATCATAGTTTCTTTGCTTATTTCTAGAACTTTGTCTTTCATGTTATGATTGAAGTACTACGATCCCAGCTTTGAATGTTTTACAAATACTTTGATCAAGTCTTTGATGGTGCATGTCACCTCAAAAATTATTCTTTCTTTTTATCACTTACCTACTCGAGGACGAGCAGGAGTTAAGCTTGGGGATGTTGATACATTGCAAATGTATCTATAATTTTTGATGTTCCATGCTTGGTTTTATCTACTTTCTTGTGTTTTGTTCCAACTTTGGAGTACTTTTCATATGATTTCTTGGACTAACCTATTAACAACATGCCACAGTGCCAGTTGCCTGTTTTTTGCTGTTTTTGGTTCCAGGAAGTCAGAAAATGAATATTCTCGGAATTGGACGGGACAAAGCCAAAGTTCCTATTTTACCGGAAGACTCACGGAGCCAGAATACGAGGCGGAGGAGGGCCAGGGCCTGGCCACCTACCCCTAGGCGCGGGCTAGCCTTACCCGCGCCACCAGGTGGTGTGGGGCCCCCTGGCACCCCCTCGGTCTCCCCTCTCGCCTATAAGAGCCTCCCGATACCAAAACCCTAAAACATCAAGCCTCCAGCCACGAAAAGTTCCGTAGCGCCGCCGCCACAGAAAAGGAGATTCGGGGGACATAAAGTCTCTGTTCCGGCACCCTGTCGGGACGGGGAAGTGCCACCGGAGCCATCTCCATCGATCTCCACCGCCATCTCCATCACCATTGTTGATTCCCATGATGAGGAGGGAGTAGTTCTCTCTCGAGGCTAAGGGTTCTACCGGTAGCTATGTGTTCATCTCTCTATCTATGCATGATCATATTGTGATCATGAGCTTGTAATCTAAAGATCTATTCTGCTACTCAAGTGCTTTAATGAATCTCTGCTCTCCCCATGTGTGTGAAAGTGACAGCGTGCTCACCATGGTGGCACTTAGGCTAGAGATTACAAATACTTGTTATAAGTTATATTTGGAGTTGGATGTCTTTATGAAATTGTGGTGTTTGTTGGACTCATCTAGTACTCAAGGTGACAGTGTGGGGTTTTCTAGATGGGAAAGGCTTACTTTGAGGAGTGTTGTTATAGCCCTACCGTTGATTAGAGTGTCCAACCGGAGAGTAGTTAAGAGTAGTATCATGAAGATGATATATTTATATGAGAGTGTTCACTAGTGAAAGTATGATCCCTAGGCCTTGTTTCTAAGCATTGATACACCGTTTGCTACTAGATCTGTTACATGTTTGCTTGCTTTCTTCTTTATTTCAGTTTGCCTTTAGTCTTTTCCATGCCATCAAACTATCTTCTATCACCGTTACCACTTATAATTATCTATACCACTTGTATTTCACTATCTCTTCGCCAAACTAGTGCACCTATACACCTGACAAGTGTATTGGGTGTGTTGGGGACACAAGGGACTTCCTGTATCTTGATTGTAGGGTTGCTTGAGAGGGGATACCTTTGACCACTTCCTCCCTGAGTTCGATAAACCTTGGGTAATCCACTTAAGGGAAAACTTGCTTCTGTTCTACAAACCTCTGCACTTGGAGGCCCAACAACTGTCTACAAGAATAGAAGTGCGTAGACATAAGTATCTCAATAATATCAAGTTTCCTCGTTTTATGCTGAAAGTTTTTATGTTGCACTTCTTTTGCCTTCCTATGCAAGTAGCCTCTGGTTTCAACAACTTGTTTGTTTACAAAATTCCCTTGCATAGGAAATGGGATAGACTTAAATGTGTGTATTTTTGCTTATTAATGCTCTCTTTCACCTCAATTCATATTCTTATGTGAGCATCTTCAAAATTATCATGCCCATCTTAATGGCTATAAGAAAGAGCTTTTTGGGAGACAACCCAATTTGTTTTTGCTTTTAGTTTGTTTTTGTTTCTTTGAGTATTGGAAGTTATTACTTCGGTAATAACCTCTCCTTATCCGTTTTGTTTGGTTTTTTTGTCAAGGTCAACCTCTATTGAGAGAGAAGTAAGATTTGGGAAAGTTGTTGTCCCGAAACAGATTTTTGTCCTTCACCGTAAAAATTCGTGAGAGATCTCTTTCTATCGGATTAAGCTGTAATTTTTTGTGCTTCTGACACAGGTTGTTATTTAACTTTCGTTAGTCTTGCACTTTTTGATTTGAGCAACAGAAGAGTTTCGAAAAAATTGATCTTTACCTGCTGGTCTGTTTTGACAGATTTTGCCACTCTTGCATTTGCTTCTTTATTCGATTTCCTTTTTGAATTCTTTTTGGGTTTTCGGAAGGAGTTTCTACAGTAGCTTATGTTTTGATGGTTTTCAGCTGAAGTTGGACTCAAAAGGTTTTATCACTCCATATATACTAATGTTGCTAATGAGAAATGTGTGGAGTTTTGTGTGAAAGAAATTTCCAGGAAGTGGAGATAATGGTGTAATAAGGAAGAGAATGGTTTTATGACTCAAGGAATAAGTGTATGAAGATGAAGATATTGATATTATTCAAGTGGTGACTCCGGAAGAACCCACTAAATACAAAATTGAGAGACCTGCAGAGTCTGTTTTCAAATAGGTAATAGTTCTGGTAAGAAAAAAATCCGCGAAAATACTATCCAACTATATTTTTGCAGTTTTCAGTCAATAAGGAAAGCTACGAAGCGAAAATGGGACGGAAACAGAGCCAGGGTGGCTCACACCACTGATGATCCACAAGTATAGGGGGTGTATCGTAGTATTTTCGAGGGAAGTGAAACCCAATTTATTGATTCGACACAAGGGGAGCCAAAGAAAATTTATAAGCCTTAACAACTGAGTTGTCAATTCAGCTGCACCTGGAAACAATCTTGCTCACAGCAGTTTATCAGTAGCAACAGTTATGTAGCAGGAATAGCAAAGTAATAGCAGTAGTAAAGCAAATACAGTAGTAACAAAAGCAGTAAACAGTAGGATTCCAGTGCGGTAGGGATAGGGATGGATGGACGGGTGTTGCATTGACAAGACAATTCACATAGCAATCAGAACATAGGGCAATTGCAGATAAATAATATAAAGCATCCAAGTACTAGACAATCCTAGGCATGTGTTCCATATATAGTCATACGTGCTCGCAATGAGAACTTGCACAACATCTTTTGTCCTACCAGCCCGTTTGCAGCGGGGCCTCTAGGGAACTACTGGCAATTAAGGTGCTCCTTTTAATAGAGCACTGGAGCAAAGCATTAACACTTTGTGAACACATGTGATCCTCACATCAAAGCCATTCCCTTCCGGTTATCCCGATTTCTGTCACTTCGGGGCCATAGGATCCGGACAACAACGTGTATATACAACTTGTAGATAAGACCAAAAACAAGACTATCATAATGAATCAATAACATGTTCAGATCTGAAATCACGGCACTCGGGCCCTAGTGACAAGCATTAAGCACAACAAGTCTCAACAAAGTCATAAAGCACTAATAAAAGATACTAGGCACCATGCCCTAACAATCTGATGCCATTACATGAACGATCTCATCCAATCCCTACCATCCCCATAGCCTATAGTGGGGGATTACTCACTCATATATGGGGGAACCATGGATGGTCGATGGAGAAGCGAGGGTGATGATGATGGCGATGATTTCCTCCAATTCCCCATCCCGACAGGGTGCCAGAACAGAGTTTCTGGTGCTGTTTCGTGGAATCTGGTGGTGCCAGCGGAGCGGAACTCCTTTTGGAAAAACGTCGAACCCCCCGAAGTTTTTAGGTCAGGAGGCTCCTTATAGGCGAAGAGAGAGGCTGGGGGGGTTCCTGGGGGGCCCACACCACCCCCTGGCGCGGCCTGGCCTAGCCCGCGCCACCAGGTGGTGTGGCCACCCCCTGGCTCTTCTCCGTCTCGTATTCTGGCTCCTGGAGTCTTTGGGTGAAATAGGATTTTTGGCATATTTTCCGGGATTTTTCCCGATAGTTGATTTTCTGCACAAAAAGTAGACACCAAGGCAATTCTGCTAAAAACAGCGTTAGTTCGCATTAGTTGCATCCAAATCACACAAGTATAGAGGAGAAACAATAGCAAAAGTGTTCGGGAAAGTAGATATGTTTTGGACGTATCAACTCCCCCCAAGCTTAGCTTATTGCTTGTCCTCAAGCAATTCAGTTGAAAACTGAGTGCGATAAAAGAACTTTCACGAACACATTTGCTTCATATGATGTAAATATTATCAGCAATGTGATCAACTACTTAGACAATTCATAATAAAGAGTATGCAACTGAGTCTACTCAATAGTCATTGTAAGCTATGAAGAGATTCCAACTCAAAAATAATAAGTAGCATGAGGCACAAACATAAGCAACATTACAATGCTCATAAAAATGTATGATAGAGTGGTATCTCGCTTGCCCTTTGATTATGAATGCCAAGGCACCTCTGAAGTTCAAGTGATGACTAGAAGTAAAGATATCAAGGATACAAGCATCAAAGTCATAACACAAATAATCAAGTAATGGAACAAACACAAAGAATGACAACTATGCTCTCAAGAAGGTGCTCAAAGAATATGTTGAGACTCAACAAGTAGAAGAAAAAGGTTTTGAATAATTTTGAAAGGCTTCCAAATGCTGAAAGTATGGTACTCATTAGCTTTGAGCTCTCATTGCCCCTATCATAAGCATCTTTTAATGTGGTTAAGGTGAAAGTGAGGTCCAATCTGAGTTATATGCTTGACAGACTATAAACTGAAAATCCCAAGTCCCTTGAGTACGAGGGCCGCTCCTCATGCTACTCAACTTTAGTTACCGGTAAGTTCTTGTCATCGTAAGTATGTGTGTATCATTGAGAACCGCCAACGGGGTACCCCTTGCCCGATGATACGGAAGAATCCCCATATCAAAATGGCAAGGCAAGCAGACAACGAGCATCTCAGCATTCTTCTTATTTACGATGGGAATATGGTGCTTTTTTCTCTCTTTCCTCTTTTCATAGTATCTCTTTTTTTCTCTTTTCTCTTTTTCTCAATATAGGACTCTTTTTTTATAAGAAGAATGCTCATTATGGTTACGCTGCAGGTTTCCACCATGTCAGCATGGATTAGACCAGTGGCCTAGGCGTTTCTCTAACACACATACATAACTCCATGGACTTACAAGCTCCCCCTTTATTTTACACCGACGACATATGCAAACAAAAGAGCAAGGTATCAACTGGGTATATATTTACAAGTGTTGAAAGCGTTCCCCGTGACAGCACGGTTCTGCTAATCCCCAACCTATAATTTGCAAGGATATAACTTTCATGGAGAGTTCACAATGGTTCAGGTTTATTAAGTGCAGGAAATAAAGTGTGACATCAAGTTTGTGAGAGCTTTACTAACTAGTTTTCCCATAACAAGCAAACATTTTATTCGGAAGAAAACAAAGCATATTGAATATGCATGGGAGTAGCAAATTATGTTAATAGGTAGGTATGGTGGACACTTTGGAAATATTTGGTTTAGGGAGTTGGAAACATGAGTAAAACACTCAGTGGAAGTGAAGGCTAGCAATAGTAAGGGAGCGACAAACGAGAGAGCAATAGCTATCATTATCATGCTTGCAACAAAACATGACTACTCATGGCATGAAAGTGATTCAAGATCCTCAAGGAAAAATAATTCATCGAGGCTTAACTGTCTATCACAGTCCTATGCATGCGTGAGCATGTGCCAAGTCAATCAAATGAAAACATTCAAAGGAGGATACCACAGTGTCATACCAATTTATGAATAGAGTAATGCAAGCAAACATTCATGAGACATGCTACAAACTATTAGCGAGCTGGAGCTAATCATAAGAAAGCAAGAACTATTAAGCATCCAAAGAAAACATACACTCTACATGAACGGACTAAGCATGCCCACAGTGATGAGTATATGTACAAAATGAAAACAAATAGAGTTCGTTACCAGCCTCTTACCACGCCTCAAGTTGTCATTGATCCTCATTATTGCTCTTCACTTGTGTAACTTGAATAATAATATGAAACCAATATCCACTGAGGACTACCGAACCCTGTAGCAAACTCGCAAAAACCAAAGAAGAACGACAAATATTTTTGGTGTTTTCGATTTTTAAACAAGAACCAAAAGGGAAAAACAAACAAAGAAAAATCCTTTTGGATTTTTCGAATAGTTCAAACAAAGCAAAAAAACAAACCAAGGCAAAAAGGAAGAAGCAAACCAAAGAGAAATAACAAAAATACTTTTGGTCTTTTTGTGTTTTCAGAAAGCAAAAGCAAACAAGAACGAAAACTAAAAAGAGAACGAAAACATGAATATACAAAGTACCGACACAACATGATATGGAGATGAGTGCGCTGTCGGCGTACCTCCACCCAACCTTAGGCTTTTGGCCTAAGTGGGGTATCAATCCCAAGCTGGCCAGGATGAAGTGTCACCCTGGTACGACGAAGAGGTCCCCTCATCCTGGTGTGAACTCGAGTACGTCCCACCATAATACGTGGAGTAATCATAGGAGGGAACATCCTCCTAGTGCTACTCGTGGAAACCCAGCAAGCGAAGCTGCTCGTCCACCTCCTCCTTGGAGTGCGACCATGGTCTCCTGTGAACACTAAACAAAGCAGGCTGTGTCAAAAGGATCTCCCTTTCATCCTCGTAAGTGAAAAGCATCCTATATACTAGATTGTTCAAATCAGAGGTAGCAGGGACAAAGTGATGAGTTTTCATGGCAACAAGTTCAAGCCTCTATGATGCCAGCAGAGCATCATCGGGATCCACTGAAAGACCTAATGCATTGACTATACACGAGGCAATGATGCCCCCATAGATAGACCCCCTATCAGCTAGGCGGCGAGCAATAAGCGAGCCAAGATTGTACCGAGTATCATTGTTAAGCGCAGCAGCAAGAAATGCTAAATGATAGTTGGAGATATTACTTGTGTTCTCCCTACCCAGTACACTAGTAGCAAGATAGTATGCAAAGTATCTAAGAGTAGGGAGTTGGATATTTCTTATCTTTCCGCGCTGCGCCACGCGGTCATCATCATTGGTCACCCCTCGGTAAAGCTCCAACAAATCAGCGGGTCACCCTTGTATTTTATTCACGGTCCCTGTCATACGCACACCTACAATACTGCAAAATCTCTCCAAAGGCATGGTGAAGGGCAGATCATAGATTTTAAAAGAGACAGTAGATTGATAGGGTGTGTTAGTAAACGCGAAGCTCTCAACAAAATTTTTGGTGAGCATAGCGTATTGTGCACTCTCATCTTGCATATAAGAGGTCAAACCAACCCTCTCAATCAGTAGCAAGAAATCATCAAGAATACCTGCAGCTTGCAAGAAAGTAAAACAAGGAAAAGAGGATGGGTGAGCATCCCCATCATCCCTTTCACTGCCAATACGAGTTGCAATGAGATCTTCATTGTATGATGGCCTAGCTTGAGAGGCTGTTCTTGAGGGCCTCGACCTCCTAGGTGCATCACTCTCAAATATCTCTCCAAAAGTATGGTTGTTCATGCTTGGTATTCTGAAATTTAAACACCTATTAAACAAGTGATTGCAAAGTAAATATAATGAAGGATTCTACTCATAGGGACTTGCAAGAGGCTTAAACATGCATCAAAACTATATCTGTAAGCATCAAACAAGCTTACAAGCTCTCATAACCAGTCACCTACAGCAGCATAATACTCAACACATAATCCACTAAACACAAATCTACTTGGACAAGGGGAGGAGTCACATACCAGGGAACAAATGCTCCAAATTTCAGCAAGAAAGATGGGCTGAGCAAGGCGATCAAAAAAATCGAGAGCAAGCACAGCAAGAATGCGATTTTGAGCTATGAACTGGAGCTTACTCAGGAGAGAGAAGAAAGTGGCAGGTGAGAGAGTTAGTGGGGGGCCAGGGGTGGCCCACACCAGGGCATGGCGCCACCCAAGGCTGGCCGCGCCACCATGTGGTGTGCCTGCTTGGTGGGCCCCCCTGGTACCTACCAGGTACTCCTCTGCCCCTTTTTCACGTAAAAATTTAATATGAATTTTCTGGAATTTTTCGAGGCACTTTATTTTTGGGCAATTTTCAGAAATAGAGGAATGATTTTCCTGACAGACATATTTTTTTTTCTTTTTGAAACATGATGCAAGGACAAAACAAGGCTAGAACTACAGAAGTTCTAGCATGCAAGCAACTAACAACACAAAGAAAACTAAACGAAAGCAAAAACTAAAATGCTGAGGATAGAAATAAACGGAGATAATCATAATGAAAACATTGTTTTGTTCAATGGAATCCTTTTGTTAACAAGGTTGATCAAGCCTTGCTACCAAAACAATTGCATATGAGACAAAACTTTGTACTCCATTAATGATTATGTTACCTTAACCTTGATAGCAATGGTCCCAATCATAATAGTTTCAAATTTTTCTCTTGGTATGGGACAATATATTTCTCCAACTTGAATGCCTTCAACATGTTCAATTGAATTCAAACCATAAGTCCTTTCAATCTTCTTGGGGAAATAGACAGTATGTTCCTTGTCATTAACATTGAAGGTCACCTTTCCTTGATTACAATTAATAACAGCTCCTGCAGTATTAAGAAAAGGTCTCCCAAGAATAATAGACATATTATCATCTTCAGGCATTTCAAGCACAACAAAATCAGTTAGTATCAAGCAATTGTGAGCCACCTGAACAGGTACATCCTCACATATACCCAAAGGAATAGTGGTAGATTTATCAGCCATTTGCAAAGATATATCAGTTGGTATCAATTTTTCAAGCTGAAGCCTCTTATAGAGAGAGAAAGGCATAACACTAACTCCAGCTCCCAAATCACACAAAGCAGTTCTAACATAACTGTTCTTCATAGAGCAAGGGATAGTTGGAATCCCTGGGTATCCAAGTTTCTTAGGAACCTTACCATTGAAGGAATAATTAGCAAGCAAAGTAGAGATTTCTTCATTAGGGATCTTCCTTTTATTTGAGACAATGTCCTTCATATACTTTGAGTAAGGAGGCAATTTAATAGCATCAGTCAAAGGAATTTGCAAGAATAAAGGCTTCATCCACTCAAAAAACTTATTATAGTATTCATCTTCCTTTGACTTGTGTTTCTTATCAGGTAAAGGCATAGGTTTTTGGACCCAAGGTTCTCTTTCACTACCATGTTTCTTAGCAATAAAATCTTCTTTGGTGTACTTAGTATTCTTAGTGTGGTTTTCAGGTTCTTCTTCAACTTTTTCTTCATTAGGAGCAACAGTTTCTTCATTACCACTTTCATTTTCACCATCAGAGATAGATATACTATTAGGATCTATAAAAGGTTCAGAGGGTTCTACAACAGTTTTATGTTTCTTTTTCCTTTTATTACGAGTAGAACCACTATTTTCAGCTTGTCGAGAATCCTGCTCAATTCTTTTGGGATGCCCCTCAGGATATAGAGGATCCTGGGTAGCAGCAGCACTTCTAGTTCTAATTTCATAAGCATGTTTTTCTTTAGCAGCATTAACTAGCAAGTCGTTTTGCACTTTAACGAGTTGATCTATTTGAGTTTGAATCATTTGAAAGTGTTTAACAATCATTTTAACATCATTAGAGGTTCTTTCCACAATATCTGTCAACTCAACAATAGCTCTAGTGTTTTCCATTAGATGATTTTGCACCCTTTTATTAAAGTTATCTTGCTCAACAATAAAGATATCGAATTCTTCTAAGCATTGATCAGGAGGTTTAGAGTAAGGGATATCTGCTTCATCAAAGTGCTGGAGAGAGTGTACCTCAATAGTGGAGGAGTAGGGAATAGGCTTACATAATTCTTCTATAGGAGGTAAATTCTTGACATCTGCAGCTTTAATTCCTTCTCCTTAAGACATTTCTTAGCTTCCTTCATCACTTCATCATTTAATTCAATAACTCCCCTCTTCTTTGATGTTGGAATAGGCACAGGAATAAATGGTTCAGGTACAATTACTTCTGGTGTAGCTTGTTTAGGAGGAGTCCAATCTTCATAATTCTTGCTTATTTTAGCCATTAATTCCTCAGCTTCCTTAGGAGTCCTATTCCTGAAAACACAATCAGCACAACTATCTAGGTATGTCCTAGATTCCTCAGTTAGTCCATTATAAAATATATCAAGAAGCTCATTCTTAGGTAATGGACTTCCAGCCTGTGCATGAATCAAAGCACAAAACCTTGCCCAAGATTCGGGCAATACCTCTTTTTCTCCCTATTTAAAATCAAAAAGTTCCTGCAAAATAGCATGTCTAGCACTGGGAGGAAAATATTTTTGCAGGAAAGTACTAATCAAGCACTCAGTGCTGTCAATAGATCCAGGAGGTAAATTAATAAACCAAGTTTTAGCTTCTCCTTTTAGTGAAAAGGGAAAAATCTTATCAACAAAGTAAGTACGCATCTTAATATCATCAGAAAACAAACCACTCATGGTAGAAAGTTCATTCATATGTGCTACCCCACTTTCATTCTTAGTCCCACAAAAAGGTTCTTTCTCGACAATAGCTATGTAAGATAGATCGAGAGAGACATCATAATCTTCATCTATAATGTTTATGGGAGAAGCAACAAACTTAACATTAGGATATAATTTGGGTCTAATAGTACGCCTCTCAAGGAGACTCTTAGCAGCGCTCCTATCATGGGTGTTCTTACATTCTTTAATAAACTCATCGGTCATCTCAACATAACCATCTTCAATATCATAACTCTCACTAGACTCAGGTGAGCTAACAGGTGTGGAAGTGTCTTCATTAGGAGTTTCGGTATTTCCAGCTATAGTTCTAGCAATCGTAGCATCTAGGAAAGGACCTAATGAACCACTCTTATCGAGCAAAGTAGAAGCAGCATCATAAGCATCAGAAGTTTCAGATTCAGCAGTAGTAGCAGTCTGTGTAGCATGTGTATGTGGTGGTGTAAGGAACTTACTCAAAACAGACGGTGAATCAAGAGCAGCAGAGGTGTTCAAAACCATACCTCTTCTTGTAGTGGATGGTAAAATAGGAAACTTGCCAGTGCGAGACTTACCCATGATGGATGGATATCAGCGAACAATAGAGAATCCAAGTAAACTTAATAAATAAAGCTATGCTCCCCGGCAACGGCGCCACAAAATAGTCTTGATGACCCACAAGTATAGGGGGTGTATCGCAGTATTTTCGAGGGAAGTGAAACCCAATTTATTGATTCGACACAAGGGGAGCCAAAGAATATTTATAAGCCTTAACAACCGAGTTGTCAATTCAGCAGCACCTGGAAACAATCTTGCTCACAACAGTTTATCAGTAGCAACAGTTATGTAGCAGGAATAGCAAAGTAACAGCAGTAGTAAAGCAAAGACAGTAGTAACAAAAGCAGTAAACAGTGGGATTCGAGTGCGGTAGGCATAGGGATGGATGGACGGGCGTTGCATGGACAAGACAATTCACATAGCAATCAGAACATAGGGCAATTGCAGATAAATAAGATAAAGCATCCAAGTACTAGACAATCCTAGGCATGTGTTCCATATATAGTCATACGTGCTCACAATGAAAACTTGCACAACATATTTTATCCTGCCAGCCCGTTTGCAGCGGGGCCTCTAGGGAACTACTGGCAATTATGGTGCTCCTTTTAATAGAGCACCGGAGCAAAGCATTAACACTCCGTGAACACATGTGATCCTGACATCAAAGCCATTCCCTTCCGGTTATCCTAATTTCTGTCACTTCGGGGCCATAGGTTCCGGACAACAACGTGTGTATACAACTTGTAGATAAGACCAAAAACAAGACTATCATAATGAATCAATAACATGTTCAGATCTGAAATCTTGGCACTCGGGCCCTAGTGACAAGCATTAAGCACAACAAGTCGCAACAAAGTCATAAAGCACTAATAAAAGATACTAGGCACCATGCCCTAACAATCTGATGCCATTACATGAACGATCTCATCCAATCCCTACCATCCCCATAGCCTACAGTGGGGGATTACTCACTCATAGATGGGGGAAACATGGATGGTCGATGGAGAAGCGATGGTGATGATGATGGCGATGATCTCCTCCAATTCCCCATCCCGGCAGGGTGCCAGAACGGAGTTTCTCGTGCTGTTTCGTGGAATCTGGTGTCGGCGGCGGAGTGGAACTCCTTCTGGAAAAACGTCAAACCCCCCAAAGTTTTTAGGTCAGGAGGCTCCTTATAGGCGAAGAGAGAGGCCGAGGTGGTGCCTGGGGGGCCCACACCACCCCTTGGCGCGGCCTAGCCTGGACCGCGCCACCAGGTGGTGTGGCCATCCCTGGCTCTTCTCCGTCTCGTATTCTGGCTCCTGGAGTCTTCAGGTGATATAGGATTTTTGGCATATTTTCCAGGATTTTTCCTGATAGTTGATTTTCTGCACAAAAATTAGACACCAAGGCAATTCTGCTGAAAACAACGCCAGTTCGCATTAGTTGCATCCAAATCACACAAGTATAGAGGAGAAACAATAGCAAAAGTGTTCGGGAAAGTAGATACGTTTTGGAAGTATCAACCACCCTGTGGCGCGGGCCCACCCCTGGCCGCGCCACCAGGTGGTGTGGCCACCCCAGACTCCGTCTCTGACTTGTTTTCACCCAGTACCTTCCTTTTGTTATGAAACTTCATAATATATAATCCCCCGGAGCCCCTGAGGTTCGTATATCGTGTTTTCGTCGTGTTTTTGTTTCGAGCTGTTTCTGCCAGGAACTATTCTTGAAGCTTAGAAGCGCAATGGTGTCCGCCAAGGATAAAGGGAAGGAGCCTATGGAGGAAGATCTCCAAGACCCCAAGCAGGGGCTGGGACCTTTAGTCACTTGCCCTGCATCAACGGAAGCCCTACGAGTCACCAAGGAGTTCTGCGATAAGTACCGAGACTTGAGGAGGAAGGTGGACATGCTTCAATGGGAGAATAATAGGCTTCGCAAGATGCTGGAAGATTTCCTCATGTCAACTAAGAAAATATTACCACCACCACTGAAGGAGTAACTCGTAATCAGGTTTGGCATCCCCTTGGTTTGTTCCAAGCTTGGGGGAGTGCCGCGGTATCACATCACTATCTTCTATATTTTTTCCTTTTAGTAGAGTCATATCATGAATAGAGAAGTTATTATGTAGGATGGTTTGCATTCTGGAAGTGTCCCCTCTCTCGTTAGATATGTATCCCTTGGTGTGAGTTGCCGTTATGGAATATTAATGAGAAGTTCTATCATTTACTCTTTTGCATAGCTTATATTAGTTTTCATTCGTGGTTATATGATTGATCTTGTTGTTAGTATTGGTATTACTTTGGGATCATTGAGTTAATTTATTTGGTTTTGGCAAACCTGGCTCAGTCAGTAGCACACTATTTTTGAGAGTTGAATGAAAAGATAAAAGTACTCTAAAGAAATATAATATCATCATCTTTCTTTCTTGATTTGCTCATAAGTCTAGTATTCTCTAGTTAAGATCTTTTGTGCTTCCAAGGAAGATTGCATGTTTGTTTCTATCACTTGTATGCTTGTTTGTTTCCTTCAACTCTTATACTTGCTACCCAGCCTTGCTTCCCAAAAACCCGTACTGAGAGGGAATTCTTCTCGTGCATCCACTTCCTTTAAACCCAAAACCTTTGCCATTTGTGTCCACCATACCTACCTATTAGCATTATTGCTATTCCAAGTAAATTCTTGTTTTATCTACCTCCCAAATTAAACTTGTTATGTGAAAATTAGTGATTAAAGCTCTCACGAACTTGATGGCACACTTTACTTTCTTGCATTTAATAAACTTGAAACACGTCCTCGTCTACCACTACTCCTGGTTTGTAGATCTGCTCTCTGTAGTTAACCGCTTGTAGGGTTTTCTCCTCTTGTTCTTTATCCATTTGCTCATCTTGCAACTAATGAATTTTATTAGGACCAAAAAATTATGAAAAGACAATGTTGAGAGTATTGATCTTGCATTTAATAAACTTTTTAAAATTATATTGAGATGATGATCTTGCATTGACAAAACATTTGTAGTTACAAATTTTGGTGATGACAAACTACATACTTTCAAGACTGACAAGAAGTGTTCGGCGTTGCACCAGTTCCTTGAAGAAAAAGGAATTATTTTCTACACTGTTGACAAAAGAACTGATTTTTTAAAATTTCACCTTGAGGGAATTACAATTCCTGCACACAAGTGGATCGATATTTAGAGTTTTGTCAAGATCATAGGGGGCTCGAGGTAGGATGGAATAGCTACACTCGCATCTAAAATCCTCGATGAGTTGTACGACAGAATGAAGGCAGATTTCCCTAAGAATAGGCATGATTTCTAGGAGGAGAAGCCGTTGTCTGAGATAAACCTAAAGTATGCAGTCATAGATTCTTACGTGACCTGCTAGCTATACAAGAAGATCTATTTATTTCTATGTTTCCTCGTGTTTTTCCCTAGTTGCAAGAGGGAAGACGAGCTTAGGGGAGCCTTTTGTACCAAATGCAGTATAGCTGAGTGTGATGCTGCATATGCAAAGGAAATGGCTACATCTGAAGCAGCTGGCAGAGAGGCTACAGCTGAAGCAACAAACAGAGAGGCAGCATCTTCCAGCGGCAACAACCAGGTCTATGATGCACCGCTAATTGTGCCACAGGATGCTGAAGATAGGGAAGCCAAGTCAGATTCCACATGGGAAGAACTTGCATTTCGTGAGCTGTGGATGGCCAATAATGTAAGAAACAACTGGAATGCTCGCAGTTGGCCTCCTAGGAACGATTGCAAGCGCCTCAAGTGTTCTAATGAGAAGTGAATTAAATTTAACTCCTTTTTGTTATGTTTCTATTTTGTGGAACTCAGGTAGCTTATCAAGATGGCCAGCGCCTCAAGTGCGAGAAGTGAAATAAATTTTACTTCTTTGTGTTATGTTTTTGTATGTGTCTGGTAGCTTGTCAAGATGGCAGCTCATTAACTGGCAGTTTGAAAGAGTACCCTTTTCCTCACTTGCTAACAGTTATGTTTCATTTTTCCAAAATTGGTAGCAAATCTAGAGTAGCTTCTCTCTTCGATCATTCTTCCCCTTTTGGACCTTTTTTTGGCCCGATATGGTAATAAATCTAGAGAATCAAATCACATCAGGCAGAATACATTCATTCAGAAAACAAAACAAATGTAGATATAGTTGTGCGCAGCTAAATAGGATATAGAAATACAAAGTAGGTAGCTTAAGGAGGTTCGATACATTCGCTGCTCAGCAGCCATCACACACAAAATATACAAAATCAAAAGGAGCTGCTTAGCAGCGGTAGACATGTCCAACCCCTCCTTGCATGTGCCTATGCCTCCTCCCTATGGCGCTTCCTCCACTTCTTGCTGCCTAGCCCCTTTATCTTAGGGGCCTTGGGCTTGATCGGAGGCATGCGACCCTCTTCGATGGCCACCCGCTGGAGGTTGCGGAGGTGAATGCTGAGCACCTAGTGTTCAGCGATGTAGGTGTTGACGTTGACGGTCTGGCTGACTTTGGGGGTGCCGGAGCTCGAGCCCTCTTCATGCATCATGACACAGTTGAAGTTGGTGCCTGCTAGTCTCGTCCTGCAGAAGGGGCAATTGTAGACACCGCCAACGAAGAAGGTGTCGTACTGGTTGGCCTGCAACCTCCTCAGCACCTAACGAGTCTTGGTGTGCCTGGACTCGTCATCGTTGTAGACATCACTGCCATACACCTATTGGAAGGGGAAAAGTAGGATTAGATGATGTAAGAAGATCGAGCGATCGAAATGCGAACAACTGAACCCTAATAAACCAAGATATAGCATCCAACAATGGGAACGGGAGAAGAGCCAAAGAAGGGGAGCAAACCCTAGTTACCTCCAACCATGGGTTGTTGATGTCGATGTCGTAGGGGTTCACCGGAGCGATGTACAACTCTGGATCGTACGGGTCCCAAAAGAGCTGGATCTGCACGTGACCGGCAGGGGCCTCCTCGCCAGCTAGGGCCTCCTCACCGGCGGCTACATCTATAGCAAGGACGGGGATGAGAGTTGCCATCAATGCCTCGATGGGCCCCTCCTCGCCGGCCAGGGCCTCCTCGCTGGTGGCTATGTCGGTAGCGGGGACATGGGCCTGGATGGAGACGGTGGCTGCCATCGATGCCTAGACAGGGGCCTGGACAGGGATGGAGGCTTCTTTCAACGCCTCGAGTGGGACCGAGATGGAGACATGGCGTCCTCACCCGTGGACTTAGAGGCGATGATGGCCACCGCATCCTCCTTCACCATCGCCGGTGTAGTTGGGGCTTTCTCTATAGTTTGCAGAAGTTGATGGGACAGTGGAGAGGGTTGCTTGAGGAGTGAGGAGAGTGAGCGAGAGTGAGAGTGGATAGGCAGAGAGGGAGAGGGAGAGGGGCTCTATAGTTAAGGTGATGGGAAGGGACGTTTCGTTGCACCACCATGCACCACGCCGCATAGGCTACTGCTGCACCGTGCACCACGACACGCGCACGGTACGTCACTTTTTTTCCGGGGCCATGCATGGAAGTTCTGTATTCAGTCACATACAAAGGGCGCAGCCACAATTTCTATGTACGAAGTTTGACACATCCATAAAATTGCTGATAATTAAAAGGGGAAATGTAGAGGAGAAGGTAGGTGGTTATATAGTAAGATTTGTGGGGTTGTGCTAGATCGGGTAGAGGGAGGTGTGGATGAGTGCGAGGGACTCGATGAAGGCGGAGACATTAGGTCTCCTCGAGGGCCCACCTCCTCGAGACCCATTTCTCAGCTCTTCGGCCTCCGGCTGACGCGTGGAAGTTTCTTGCAGTAGGGCCCAGTTAGAAGTGAGATTGAGAGCGCGCTGTATAAAAATGGGATATGTCTTATTAAAATCAAGTGGCAATAAATTGTAGCTGCCCATCGACGACCATGCACTCGATGACCCCATTTCCCTGGCGTAGTAGTAGTAGTAGTAGTAGTAGTAGTAGTAGTAGTAGTAGTAGTAGTAGTAGTAGTAAGATTTTCAGTTGTGATTAAACATGACATGACCACTCGACGACTTTTTCTATGGACGGCTTCGTGTTCCTTCTGGTAGAAGTTTTGCTGAGAGAGACGTATGTGCTGTCTCACGCTGTACTGTGAATGGCATGACGTGTGCAATGATCCGCGTTGGATCACAGACGATCAACGGTTGGTGCGCACGATTTGCATGACAACTGTGACAACCAATTAGGGCGTAGCAGACATAGTGAGCACAGGTTTGGGCTTCTACGAGAGAGATAGAGGGAAAAACTAAGTAGTATCAAAAAACCAAGAGCAAAACAGATTAGTATAAAAAATGGAAAGTGAGTATCTTATACAATGAACATATCCAGTGATGCCACCACAGCATGTGTGTTCTTTTCATAAACCACATGGATCTACTAGAGTTCATTGCATGTGTGTTCTTTTCATAAACCACATGGATCCACTAGAGTTCATTGGATGTGTGTGTGTATCAGTGTGCACCATTGTGGTTTTAGGAAAAGAACACATGCAGTGATGCCACTCGAGCATGTGGTGTCCAACTATGTTCAGGAACCCTGGCAGCATGCTGGGATTCAACTTCAACATGCATTCTACCACCAGCTTGAAAGATGTTACATCACCACACCTCATTGGAAGTGTGTGTATTAGTGTGCATCATTGTGGTTTTAGGAAGAGAACACATGCAGTGATGCCGCCACAACATGTTTGGTCTTTTCATAAACCACATGGATCCACTAGAGAACATTGGATGTTTGTTCTTTTCATAAACCACATGGATCCACTAGAGTTCATTGCATGTGTGTTCTTTACATAAACCACATAGATCCAATAGAGTTCATTGGATGTGTGTGTACCAGTGTGCATCATTGTGGTTTTAGGAAAAGAACACATGCAGTGATGCCACTCCAGCATGTGGTGTCCAACTATGTCCAGGAACCCTGGCAGCATGTTGTGATTCAACTGCAACATGCATTCTACCACCAGCTTGAAAGATGATGCATCACCACACCTCATTGCATGTGTGTGTATCAGTGTGCATCATTGTGGTTTTGGAAAAGAACACATGCAGTGATGCCACCACATCATGTGTGTTCTTTTCATAAACCACATGGATCCACTAGAGTTCATTGCATGTGTGTTCTTTTCATAAACCACATGGATCCACTAGAGTTCATTGGATGTGTGTGTGTATGGATTAGTGTGGATCATTGTGGTTTTAGGAAAAGAACACATGCAGTGATGGCACCACAACATATGGTATCCAACCATGTCCATGAACCCTGGCAGCATGCTGGGATTCAACTGCAGCATGCATTCTACCACCAGCTTGAAAGATGCTGCATCACCACACCTCATTGCATGTATGTGTGTCAGTGTGCATCATTTTGATTTTGGAAAAGAACACATGCAGTGCTGCCACCACAACATGTGTGTTCTTTTCATAAACCCCATGGATCCGCTAGAGTTCATTGGATGTGTGTTTTTTTATAATCCACATGGACACTAGAGTTCATTGCATGTGTGTTCTTTTCATAAACCACAAGGATCCACTAGAGTAATTTGCCTGTGTGTTCTTTTCATAAAACACATGGATCCACTAGATTTCATTGGATGTGTGTGTGTATCAGTGTGCATCATTGTGGTTTTAGGAAAAGAACACAAGCAATGATGCCACCGCCACATGTGGTGTCCAACTAAGTCCAGGAACCATGGCAGTATGCTGGGATTCAACTGCAGCATGCATTCAACCACCAGCTTGAAAGATGCTGCATCACCAGACCTCGTTGCAGTGTGTGTATCAGTGTTCATCATTGTGGTTTTGGAAAAGAACACATGTAGTGAGGCCACCATAGCATGTGTGTTCTTTCCATAAAACACATGGATCCACTAGGGTTCATTGCATGTGTGTTCTTTTCATAAACCACATGGATCCACTAGGATGTGTGTGTTTGTATCAGTGTGCATCATTGTGGTTTTAGGAAAAGAACACATGCAATTATGCCACCACATCATGTGTGTTCTTTTCATAAACCACATGGATTCACTATAGTTTGTTGCATGTGTGTTCTTTTCATAAACCACATGGATCCAGTAGAGTTCATTGATTATGTGTTCTTTTCATAAACCACATGGATCCGCTAGAGTCATTGCATGTGTGTTCTTTTCATAAACCACATGGATCCACAAGTGCTCATTGCTTGTGTGTTCTTTTCATAAACCACATGGATCCACTAGAGTTCATTGCATGTGTGTTCTTTTCGTGAACCACATGGATCCACTAGAGTTGATTGGATGTATGTGTGTACTAGTGTGCATCATTGTTGTTTTAGGAAATAAACTCATGCAATGATGCCACCACAGCATGTGGTATCCAACCATGTCCAGGAACCATCACAGCATGTTGGGATTCAACTACATCATGCATTCTACCACCAGCTTGAAAGATGTTGCATCACCACACCTCATTGCATGTGTGTGTATCAGTCTACATCATTGTGAGTTTGGAAAAGAACACATGCAGTGATTGATACGTCCATTTTGCATCACTATTCAATGTCATAATTCACTGTTATTCATTGATATATTTCGTATTGAGAGGCGATACTTATGTTATTTCATTTGTTTTTGCATGGTTGATGACTTTTGGAGCATGGACCGCTGCAGTCAGGATTCTGATGGAAAAGGTGCTGTTTGGAGGCAAAATTCGTGAAGATCAGAAAATCCGGGAAAATACATGGAAAATCCTATTTTTACAGAAGACGAAGGAAGCCAGAAGGGGGGCTGGAGATGGGCCACAGGGGGCCCACACCACCCCCTGGTGCGGGCCAACCCAGGTCGCGCCACCAGGTGGTGTGGCCGCCCTGGTCCTCCCCTGGCACTCCCCTCTGGCGTATATTATCCTCCCGAAACCCTAAGACTCAGGGAGCGACCACAGAAAGATTCCGCCGCCTCTACGGGGCGGAAAACACTGAAAGAGAAAGATCTCTCCGGCAGACAGATTTCTGCCTGGGGAATTCCTTCCCGGAGAGGGAAGATCGTCGCCATCAACACCACCATCAAGCTGGACTTCATCGGGATCATCATCATCATCACCACCATCAACACCCTCATCACCATCTCCATATTGTTGTAAAAATTGGGTTGAATCTTGCATAGTTCATAGGGGAAACTTTCCCGGTGTTGATTACTCTTTGTAGTTGATGCTATTAAGTGAACCATTGAATTATTGTTTATGTTCAGATTGTTATACATCATTATTCCATCTCTGATCATGATCCATATGATGTCTTGTGAGTAGTCCGTTTTGTTCTTGAGGACATGGCAGAAGTCATGTTGTTAGTAGTGGAGTTGTGTTGAGAAAGATTCAATAGTTTCATATTTAAGTTGTGGTGTACTTATTCTAGTGGTGTCATGTGAACGTCGACTACATGACACTTCACCTATATGGGCCTAGGGGAATGCATTGTGTATTTGGCTACTAATCGTAGGGGTTGCCGGAGTGATAGAAACATGAACCCCTGTTAGGAAACCATTGGACAAGGGACGTAAGGGTCTTAGAGTTTAAAGCTGTGGTTAGGTTTCTACCTTAAATACTTCCTTGTACTTACGGATGTTTGCAAGGGGTTTAATCACAAGTATGTATTAGTCCTAGGAAGGTCGGTACATTAGCACAGGTTCACCCACACAACACTTAGCAAGCTAAAGAAGATTAATCAACTATATGAAGTGAAAGCACTTGACAGTCTTCCCATGTGTCCTCGAGAACGTTTGGTCATCTTAAGTAATACAACCAGCTTGTCCTTTGCTGCATAAAGGATTGGGCCACTTGCTGCATTTATTCTTATTGTCTTTTGTTTACTCGTACTTCGTTTACTTGCTTTATCGAAAACCCCTAAAAATCCGTTTGCTAAGTATTTGCAGAGAATTCCTGATCCATACCACTAGCCAGCACCTTCTGCTCCTCATTGGGTTCGACACTCTTACTTATCGAAAATACTGCGATACACCCCTACACTTGTGGGTCATCAGTGATGCCACCAAAGCATGTGTGTTCTTTTCATAAACCACATGGATCCACTAGAGTTCATTGCATGTGTGTTCTCTTCATAAACCACATAGATCCACTAGAGTTCATTGCATGTGTGTCACATGGGTGGACTAGAGTTCATTGGATGTGTGTGTATTAGTGTGCATCATTGTGGTTTTAGGAAAAGAACATCATGCAGTGATGCCACTCCAGCATGTGGTTTCCAATCATGTCCAGGAACCCTAGCAGCATGCTGGGATTCAACTGCAGCATGCATTCTACCACCGGCTTGAAAGATGCTGCATCACCACACCTCATTGCATGTGTGTGTATCAGTGTGCATCATTGTGGTTTTGGAAAAAAAACACATGCAGTGATGCCACCACAGCATGTGTGTTCTTTTCATAAACCACATGGATCCATTAGAGTTCATTGCATGTGTGTTCTTTTCATAAACCACATGGATCCACTAGAGTTCATTGGATGTGTGTGTTTGTATCAGTGTCCATGATTGTGGTTTTAGGAAAAGAACACATGCAATGATGCCACCATAACATGTGTGTTCTTTTCATAAACCACATGGATCCACTAGAGTTCATTGCATGTGTGTTCTTTTCATAAACCACATGGAACCACTAGAGTTCATTGCGTGTGTGTTCTTTTCATAAACTACATGGGTCCACTAGAGTCATTACATGTGTGTTATTTTCATAAACAACATGGATCCACAAGAGCTCATTGCATGTGTGTTCTTTGCATAAACCACATGGATCCACTGGAGTTCATTGCATGTGTGTTCTTTTCATAAACCACATGGATCCACTAGAGTTCATTGCATGTGTGTGCTTTTCATAAACCACATGGATCCACTAGAATTCATTGCATGTGTGTTCTTTTCATAAACCACATGGATCCACTAGAGTTCATTACATGTGTGTTATTTTCATAAACCACATGGATCCACTAGAGTTTATTGCATGTTTGTTCTTTTCATAAACCACATGGATCCACTAGAGTTCATTAGATGTGTGTGTATGTGTGTGTCAGTGTGCATCATTGTGGTTTTAGGAAAAGAACACATGCAATGATGCCACCACAACATGTGGTTTCCAACCTTGTCCAGGACCCTGGCAGCATGCTGGGATTCAACTACAGCATGCATTTTACCACCAGCTTGAAAGGTTCTGCATCACCACACCTTATTGGATGTATGTGTCTGTGTATCAGTGTGCATCATTGTGGTTTTGGAAAATAACACATGAAGTGATGCCACCACAGCATGTGTGTTCTTTTCATAAACTACATGGATCCACTAGAGTTCATTGCATGTGTGTTCTTTTCATAAACCGCATGGATCCACTAGAGTTCATTGCATGTGTGTTCTTTTCATAAAACACATTGATCCACTAGAGTTCGTTGGATGTGTGTGTATCAGTGTGCATCATTGTGGTTTTTGGAAAAGAACACATGCAGTGATGCCACTCCAGCATGTGGTGTCCAACCATGTCCAGGAACCCTGGCAGCATGTTGGGATTCAACTCCATCATGCATTCTACCACCATCTTGAAATATGCTGCAGCACCACACCTCATTGGATGTGTGTGTGTATCAGTGTGCATCATTGTGGTTTTAGGAAAAGAACACATGTAGTGATGCCACCACATCATTTGTGTTCTTTTCATAAAGCACATGGATCCACTAGAGTTCATTGCATGTGTGTTCTTTTCATAAACCACATGGATCCACTAGAGTTCATTGCAGGTGTGTACTTTTCATAAACCACATGGATCCACTAGAGTTCATTGCACGTGTGTTATTTTCATAAACCACATGGATCTACTAGAGTTCATTGCATGTGTGTACTTTTTATAAACCACATGGATCCACTAATGGTGGCTGTTAGATCGAGTATTCTAGAAGGCACTCCCCAACACACTTGTTCTGCATGATGATTGTTACATACCATTCGATTCGGGCACTTAGATGATTGGGATGGTTCTTCGTAAGAGAGATCCGTGAGTATGTTGTTCTACGACATGATTGTCCATGCTTACTATCCACTTGCTCTAGACAAACTAGCAACACCACACGCTCCCATTTTGCTAGTGTCACGTGTTCCGTGGGCCACCTGCCAGTGTCATGTCCCTTCTTCCACTCTTCCTCCCCATACTTCTCTTCTTTCCCCCTTCTTCCCCTTCTTTCCCCTCGAAGCCAATTTCCCCACTTTTCTCCCATCCTACCGTAGTCGCAAGCCGACGGTGCATCCAGCGATCTCTCCTGTAGGCACCCCAGTCCTTCACCCCCCTTTCGCCATGGGTTCAAGGGGAGACGGTGAGGAAATGCTTTGTGACGACAGGGACAGTGATTTCGATGTGAGTCATCTCATCTCTAACATATGTGGCCATTTATCTATTTTGAGCTAGATATACTCTTATTACTCATGCACGTATGATGTGTTAGGCCAACCAGATGCTGTACGACTCTCACTATAACAGTTTAGCGGAGGAAGACAGTCCTCCGCTATGTCAACATGGATATGTGCCTGCTAAATTTGTAGCGTTCGAATGATGAAACGCAGGCAGGAGGTTTTTTAGGGTGTCAAGAACATGGTACAATGTTGCCATGCAGAAGTTGCGGTGTTGTCAAATGGGTAGATCCAGACTGGCCGAAATCGATGCAGAAAACGTTGGACAAACTATGGGATATGACTGTTGAGTTGAAAGAATCCATAGTTAGCTCACTTCTTGAGAGTGCTGAGATGAAGTTACTTGACCATGTTGACACAACCAAGCTTAACCGAGATCTCAGGAGGGTGCAAGACAAGGTTAGCAAAGTTGAGAAGGAGAGGGACGTGGCGTTGGCCCTCAAGGCTAAAGTAGAGCAAGAACTAACTCAAGCAAGGAATGAACTTCACCAAGCAAAGGTTTTGTAGTTTACAACTACAGGTATTGACAATTGCATGAGGATAAATACAGAGAAACAATTGAAGATGTACAAGGAAGATGCTAAAAGGACATAGGAGACGATTCAATCCTTGTTCTCGTAGGAAGATGTGCATCGGGCTATGATTAGGAAGATCAAGGAGATCTGTGATAACTAATTCTATTTAGCTTGAGCTTCATACTTTTTTAAGTTGTAATAGTAGTAGCTATTAACCTAGTGGTCTGAACTAGTGGTCTCGGAGTCCTGGGAGAAAACAAATTCTTCGCTTGTTAATCTATCTTAGCCCTGCATTACCTCCTTTTGTTTGATGATGGTGGTATTGTGACTTTGGTGGCTTGTTTAAACATAATCTACGTGGATTGTGCACCATGCAAATGGCACATCCACAATTTATAAAGTGCAAGCACATACACCTTGTTACTAGAGATCCGGGAGCTTTGCCAGACGGGCTCAAGATTAGGCTAGAAAGTGGTGCCGACTTGCTCATTATTTGGGCATTATCGGTTGCCATTGTTGTTTATGTTGCCATGTTGTGCAGCAGCTGAAATAAGTTGCTTCTTCATGGAGAGTAGTAGCTTAAATAATTTATTTATGTGCCACTAACATTCCATCGAATTTGGAGACCTCCTGCCCCTCAACAATCGTGGAACCGGTGCTACGTGTTTTCAGATAGTAGTGGCACAATCACAATTTTGGATTTAAATAGTGACTCGCCATTTCCAAACCTCAAGTCGCAGTACATTTTACCCCGAGAATGTGGGTAGATTGTTTCGCCCGACAAGTTCCACGCACGGAGCTCCAGAATTTAACCGAATTACATATATAGGTTCAAGTTCAATACATTATTATGCATCTTCATTGCCAGTAGCCTTCTTCCCGTTCCTGGGTGCCAAGCCTTCACGTCCACTGGCTTCTTCATTTCCTGCCTTCATTCTCTTCCTCGGTGCCAATTTTCTTAGCTTCACATACTCTACATCGTCGGGGCAATCAACACCAGAATCGTGTCCAGCATCATCACTCCACTCATTTTTATTTTCTCCCATCAGCAAAATGACTGACACGACAGTCATGTTTCTAACCTTGCGACGCTTCCTACCAAAGAAACAGGACTGTTGCATAACTTCCTAATATCTACAGAGTAAACAAAACAAAATTTACAATTTAGCACAAACATGCGAACCCCAAGAGACTTTTGCTTGCCAGTAGCTAATTGGGTTCAAGCAACCGCCCTGTCCAAGAATAGCAGGGCGACTCCTAGTTGCAGCAGCTTCCACATCCAGTACATCACAATTCAGCATAAACATGCAAGCCAAAGTATACCTTTTCATCAACCCAATTAGTTCACGGTCACACGTTAGAGGCACCATGATGCCTCGTTCATCCATGAAGATGAACTTTGCAGTCAGCTTCGACCCTATTTCAGCATGTTTACGCAAAGAATCAACCATACCAGGGATAGTGCAGATCCGCACATGTGCTTCTTCCGTCGTGAGATAATGGTGTCCAGACCACTTGCCCTTCACCCCTTTTGATTTAGAGTCGTAGCTGAAGAGGGCTACCGTAACCATGTAAGGGTGGTCCACAAAGATCCCACTTGACATAAAACTGTGGACAAAAAATGTTTGTCAGCGTTGGGCTAGCTAAACAAATCTAGGTTCAATAGCCATCTTAGTAGTTATAGTTAGTGCGAATAGCAAAGAAAAGAGTAGCTCACTCAGATGTAGCCAGAACTTCTTCCTCTTTGGTAGTAGGATCTGCCATCCTCCGTGCTGCTTAGCTTGTCGGCAGCGGAGGCGGGCTAGAACCTCGCAACGGTGGCTATAGCACGTGGCATTGGAGCTCGGGATCAACGAATGGGAGCAACAACTTGGCGCTGGAAGTAAAATGTCTGAAGGGATCGTTCTGCTTGGAGGGCAGATTTCGACGTCGCCGGTTCTAGGGGAAAGGAGGGAGTGGATTTGTGAAATTGGTCAATGCACCAAGCCACTTAGTTCCTCGATTTTCCTAAGAGGTTGCCGTGTTGGCGCTTGTGTCACGGACAGATGACCGACATGTGAGTCTCGACCATCTACTTCACAAGGCCGTTTAATGGAATGTTTAAATTTGGTAGGGGTGAGATGGGTTGCCTCGAAATGGCCCCTCTCAATAGTTGGAAGCCCAACTTTGCAAAAGGCAGCAATTACATGCAACTTGGGTACCAGGATGCACTCGCTCGGGAACTTTCGGGTCACAAACCAACAAGCCCCTCCACAAGGGTGGCCATATTGTGGGACTAAAATAAAATGTTTGTTTTGCCAAAGATCATGTTTGCAGGGCTTGTGTTGAAGGAAAGATGCATGATTCGCCCCATAAGCCAAATAAAATTATAAAATCAAAGAGGATCTTGGAGCTCCTTCATGTGGATCTCTTTGGTCCTCCATCTCATGCAAGTATTGGTAGGAAGAAATATTGTTTGGTGATTATTGATGACTACTCAAGATATTCATGGGTCTACTTATTTAACTTGAAGAGTGAGACCCAACAATACTTCATCGACTTCATCAATATGGTTCAATGTCAATACAATGTGCCCATGCTAGTGATAAGTGACAACAACACCGAGTTCAAGAACTACACCTTGAATGGATTTCTTAGTGGTGAGGGGATAAAACATCAATATTCCACTGCATATACCCCTCAACAAAATGGTGTAGCCGAGAGGAAGAACCAGACATTAATGGATATGGGAAGGTCCATGTTGGCGGATTTTGAGTCTCCATACAATTTTTGGGCTGAGGTAATCTCCATCGCATGCCATACATCAAACCGGCTCTACCTCCACAAAGAATTGATCAAGACTCCATATGAAATACTTACTAGTAACAAGCCTAATGTTTCATATTTACGGATGTTTGGTTGTAAGTGTTTCTATCTCATAAAAGTTCTTCGTTTGTCCAAATTTGATTCCAAAGCTTTAGAGGGTATTTTTGTTGGTTATGGTCTCGATTCCCACACTTATAGAATCTATGATAAACTCTCTAGAATTGTCATAGAATCTTGTAGTGTGGTTTTCGAAGAATATGATAGCCCCAAGCGGGGTGTGTTGATGTTTGTGATCTAGATGATGAAATACCACAAGATGCCATAAGAAGAATGGGTGGGGGATTCATCCGCCCCATTGAGTAACCCCTTGTGGCGGATCGAGAAGAACTATGCTCTACTCAAGTGGAGCCCTCATCTTCACAACTTTAACAAGCTCCCATTATTGAGCGCAATGATGACCCAAGCCAAAGACAAGATATGAACCCTCACCAAGTTGATCAAGCTGGAAGCTCTAGGCTAGATTGTCCAGTCTCTCCGCTGACTGAATTGTCTAGCCTTGTGTAGTCAGTTGCACAAGGAAGATATCTTCGGTCATCCGCAAGATCATCTCGAAGCATTTCAAGTAGCATGCCTGATCAAGACCAAGATCAACCTATAAGTCATGTGGATGAAACTGAACCCATGATTGATCAAGATCAAAATGAAGGTCAAGACGAGAACCAGAATGATGAAGAGATTCCCACAAGGATCAACATGGAGATCGAAACTCGTCACAAAGATAGAGTGGATAGAATGTTGGAAAGAAGATACCACACTCTTGAGAATGTTCTTGGTGATCTAAGGAGTGGAATGTCCACTTGAGCTCAATTGAAGCACTTTGGTGAGCATCAAGTGTTGGGTTCGCAGCATAGAAAACAAAAAAATCCTACAATGGGAACTATTATACGCGAAGATCTATCTACTAGATAAAAGAAATGAGTGGATATACATCCATAGAGAACATACCCTCTAAGAACAAAAAAAGCTTTGTTAACGATATGGAACTCGTGGATGATGTAGTCGAACGCTTGCCGTTCTCAAGATCGTGTGGAAGTCCTAGCGCCACAAATCAGCAGCGCATACATCCTCGCACACACGTTCAGGACACCAAACAACCTCCACCTCCTCGCTCTAGTGATGCAGCAGAAGCAGCAATTCCTTCCAGACGAAATGCCACCGGGAACATGTATCTCGCTAATCCGAGACCATGCGGGAATAATTCTAGAGGGGGAGAGAGATCCTTCATGAGGAGGTGTGAGGAAGAAAGAGTGAGAGTGGGCCTTTTATAGGAGAAGGGGGGGTACCCCCTCCCCATGGACGGCGCCCCATGGGGGGTGACCCCTCACCTCCCCCATTCATGTGGTCGTAACCCCTTCCACATAAATTTGCCCCTTCACATTCTCTTTTAAAGTCTCCACTTTAAATGCAGTGAATTTCTCCAAATTTAATGCTCTATCATTTAAAATACACTCTTTTATTAATTTTATTCGGAATTTTGTTAATTACTTTAATTAAAAAACATTCACATAAAATCCCCTGCAACATTGCAATATCACATGCAGAACTAATTTCAGCAATTTCACCCGAAACAATTCCGGTGTCCACTGAAATAATTCCAGCGCTTTGCAATTCTTTCGTCTAGAACATATTTGCTCCAAATTGTGTTTGGCAACCCTTAAGTGTGTCACCCTACAGTTTGCGAATAATGCAGACATGATCGAGACCCGTCTCAGATCAATAATCAGAAGTTGGACCTGGAAATCCATCCTGACTCCCACACATTCAATGATGACTTCTGTGATCATGAGAACCTTTAACGATAGTAACTAAATCCCTTTGTCTCACAATATATTACATATCCGAGATTCGATCATCAGTGTCTCAATACTTAGTTTGATCTCGTTACCGACATGCACTCTTTTCTCGTTCCCGTGATATAACATTCTAGTGATCACATCACTTTCTTGCAAGCTATCTTAATGTGATATCACCAAGAGGGCCTAGAGTATATCTATCCGTCATCGGGATTGAAAAATTCCACTCTTGATCCATGATCCTCAACATAACACCTTTGGAATACCTGAACCCATCTTTATAGTCACCCGGTTACGGTGTGATGTTTGATGTTATCAAAGTATTCTTCTGGTGTTAGCAATTAACATGATCTCATGGTCTCAGGATAAAGATTACTTCGTATGATGCTATAGCAATATAAACATAATGACTTTGATCGTAATGCTATACTTCGGATGAATGTTCATCATGTCATTTACCAATGTTGTGACCTCATTATTAACAACATCCAATGTCCATGATCAGGAAACCTTGATCATCCTGTTAATCAACGAGCTAGTTTATAGAGAGGCATAACTAGGAACTTTCTGTTTGTTTATTAAACACACATGTATTAAGGTTTCCGTATTAATACAATTATAGCATGCAAAATAAACATTTATCATATATTTGGAATACATATAACAACAACTTTATTATTGCCTCTCAGGGCATATTCCCTTCAGTCTCCTACTTGCACTAGAGACAATAATCTAGTTTACATAGTGATAAATCTAACACCCATGGAGTTCTGGTGTTGATCATGTTTTTGACCTAGGGAGAACTTTACTCAACAGATCTGATACATTTAGGTCTATGTGTACTTTGCAAATCTTTATATCTCCATCCTTGACATGCTCACGGATGGAGTGAAACCGGCGCTTAATATGCTTGGAATTCTTATGAGACCTTGGTTCCTTGGCGTTGGCTATGACTCCTTTGTTGTCACAATAGATCACCATCGGGTCCAATGCACTAGGAACCACACCTAGTTCCGTTATGAACTCCTTCATCCAAACCGCTTCCTGTGCCGCTTCTGAAGTAGCAACATATTCCGCCTCCATCGTTGATCCAGCTACCACAGATTGTTTGGAACTCCTCCAACTAATTGCTTCCCCGTTCAAGAGAAATACATATCCGGGTTGAGACTTAGAGTCATCTATATCAATGTCAAAGCTAGCATCGACATAACACTTAGCGACTAGCTCTTCTTTACCCCTGTATACAAGAAACATATCATTAGTTCTTATTAAGTACTTAAGGATATTCTTGACCGCTATCCAATATTCTGAACCTGGATCAGATTGGTACCTACTAGTCAAACTAATAGCATGTGCCACATCCAGTCTTGTACATAGCATGGCATACATTATAGAGCCTATGGCTGAAGCATAGGGGGTCTTATCCATTATCTCTCTTTCTTCCACTATAGCCAGACTTTGAGTCTTACTCAATGTCTTGCCTTGCAACATAGGTAAGAACCCCTTCTTACTTCCGTCCATATTAAACTTCTTTAATATCTTATCAAGGTATGTACTTTGCGATAGCCCAATTAGGTGCCTTGATCTATCTCTATAGATCTTAATGCCTAATATATATGACACTTCACCACGGTCCTTCATAAAAAATTTGCCGTTTAGATAACTTTTAACACTGATTAAAAGATCTACAACATTTCCAATCAATAATATGTCATCCACATATAATATAGAAATGCCACATTGCTCCCACTCACTTTCTTGTAAATACAAGCCTCTCCATAAGTTTGGCAAATCCAAACTCTTTGATCACCTCATCAAAGCAGAGATTCCAACTTCGGGATGCTTGCTTTAGTCCATAGATGGATTGCTCAAGCTTGCATACCTTATTAGCATCCTTAGGATCAACAAAACCTTTAGGTTGTATCATATACAACTCTTCTTCAATATTGCCATTGAGGAACACAATTTTGACATCCATCTGCCATATTTCATAATCGAAATATGTAGCAATTGCTAACATAATCCTAACCGACTTTAGCTTCGCTACGGGAGAGAATGTCTCATCATAGTCAACCCCTTGAATTTGTTGAAACCCCTTTGTGACAAGTTGAGCTTTGTAGATGGTCACATTACCATCAGCATCCATTTTTCTTTTGAAAATCCATTTATTCTCAATGGCCTTTCGGTCGTGAGGTCAGTCCACCAAGGTCCAAACTTGGTTTCCGTACATGGATTCCATCTCAGATTTCATGGCTTCTCGCCATTTGTTGGAATCTGGGCTCATCATCGATTCTTCATACATCGTAGGGTCATCTATTTCATCAACCATGAAATTCATAATAGGATTTCCGTACAATTCAGGAGCTGCACGTGTCCTTCTTGACCTGTGAGGTTTGGTAGTGTCCTCTTTCGAAGTTTCATGATCATTATCATTAGTTCCCTCTTCATTCGGTGAAGTCAACTCCAAAACAATTTTCGGTGCTACGCCACTCGCTATTTCATGAAGAGAAGATTTAGTAACCTCTTCGAGTTCTACCTTCCGACTACACACGCCTTTCGCGAGAAACTCTTTCTCTAGAAAGGATCCATTCTTGGCAACGAAAACCTTGCCCTCAGATCTGTGATAGAAGGAATACCCAATTGTTTCTTTAGGATATCCTATGAAGATGCATTTTTTCCACTTTGGGTTCGAATTTATCAGGTTGAAGTTTCTTCACATAAACATCGCAACCCCAAACTTTAAGAAATGAAAGCTTAGGTTTGTTTCCAAACCACAATTCATACGGTGTCGTTTCAATGGATTTAGACGATGCCCGATTTAAAGTGAATGCAGCGGTTTCTAGTGCATACCCCCAAATTAATAGTGGCAAGTCAGTCAGAGACATCATAGATTGAACCATATCCAATAAAGTATGATTACGATGTTCTGACACAGCATTATGTTGTGGTGTTCCGGTAGGTGTGAGTTGTAAAACTATTCCACAATCTCTCATGTGTGTGCTGAACTTGTAACTAAGATATTCACCTCCACGGTTAGACCGCAGAAATTTAATCTTTCTATTACGATGATTTTCCACTTCATTCAAAGGTTTCAAACGTGTGTTTCATCAAATAGATAAACCCGTATCTACTCAAATCATCTGTGAAAGTAACAAAATAAAGATATCCACCTCGCGCTGACACACTCATTGGACCACATACATCTGTAGGTATGATTTCCAATAAATATGTCGCCCGTTCCATTGAACCGTAAAACGGTGTTCTGGTCATCTTGCCCACAAGGCATGGCTCACATGTATCAAATGATTCAAAATCAAGTGATTCCAAAAGTCCATCAGAATGGAGTTTCTTCATGCATTTAACGCCAATGTGACCTTGACAACAGTGCCACATAGATGCAGATATATCATCATCAAGTTTATTCCTTTTAGCATCAACATTATGAATATGTGTAACACTATTGTCGAGATCCACCAGAAATAAACCATTCATCATAAGTGCATGACCATAAAAGATATTGTTAATATAAATCGAACAACCATTGTTTTTGGAATTAAATGAGTAACCACTTCGCATCAAACACGATCCGGATACAATGTTCATGCTCAGTGCAGACACCAAATAAAAATTATTTAGATTTATCACTAATCCCGATGATAGGTGGAGAGGCAGTGTTTCGACGGCAATCACATCAACTCTTGATCCATTGCAGACACGCATCTTGACCTCGCCCCTTGCTAGTGGTCACATGTTCCACAACCCCTGATTCGAGTTACATATATTAGAAACCGATCTAGTATCAAATACCCAGTTCTACTGCGAGTACTAGTAAAGTATACATCAATAACATGCATATCATATATACCTTTGTTTGCCTTGCTGGCCTTCTTGTCTGCCAAATACTTGGGGCAGTTGCGCTTCCAATGGCCAGTCCCCTTACAATACTAGCACTCGGTATCAGACTTAGGGCTTGCCCGAGATTTCTTTTCAGGTGCGACAACAGATTTCCGCCCTTCTTTCCCTTCTGTTTACCCTTCTTGTCTTTCTTGAAACCGGTGGTCTTATTGATCATCAACACTTGATATTCTTTCCTAATATCAACTTCCACAATCATAAGCATTGACAGAAGCTCGGGGAGAGACTTCTTCATGCCCTGCATGTTATAGTTCATCACGAAGATCTTGTAGCTAGGTGGCAGAGATTGGAGAATATGATGTATGCCTAAGTCAATGGGAATCGTTATTACCAAATACACAAGCTTATCGGCGTACCCAGACATTTTGACTACATGCTCACTAACAGAGCTATTCTCTTCCATCATGCAGCTAAAGAACTTTTCTAAAGAATTATAACTCTCTACAACAGCATGGGTATTGAAAATCATTTTCAATTCACTCATGGTATCAAAGGCATTGCCGTTTTCGAAACGCTTTCGACGTTCTGGCTCTAGCCCATACAGTATGTCGCAATGAACTAAGTTATGGTCCTCCTGACGAGTCAAATAGACGTTCTTTTCGTCGTCAGGGGCATCAGGAGCTGGTGGGGGGCCTAGTGGCATTTCTAGCACATATTGCTTTTGTGCAGCAGTGAGGAGAATCCTCAAATTCATGGCCCAGTTGGTAAAGTTGCTACCATTTGCTGCAAGTTTCTCTTTATCCATGAACACATTGAAATTAAAAGTAGGTGGTGCCATCTACAACACAATTTGTAAAGTTTAGACTAAGTTTATCATAGATCGAGTTCAACTAATCAAATTATGAATGAACTCCCACTCAAAAACAACATCCCTCGTGTCTTTTTGGTGATTACATGAACCAAATCCACTACACCAAGTCCGATCATCACGTGTCGGTGTAGTTTCAAAGGCGAGCATCTATATGGGCATCATATCAACTATATGACTCATGCTTAACCTTTCGGTTCGTGTTCTGGGGCCATGTCTGTACATGCTAGGCTCGCCAAGTAAGAACCTTAGTACTCGCGTGTGTAAGACTGTCTTACACCCGTTATATGAAAGCGCAGAGTCGAGTACACCCGATCATCACGTGATGTCTCGAAACACGATTCATAGAACGGTGCATACTTAAGTAAGAACACAATTTTTATCTTGATATTTCAATGAGGGATCATCTTATAATGCTACTAAAGCGCCAAACAAGCAATATAAGATGCAAACATCAAATGTGTAAAGTGAAATGATATGGTTCTTTCACTTGATCACTATCATGTGCCTCATGGTATGATCTTTATCATTCCTTTGTGTGTAAGGACAAGGTCTATGGAACTTACACGTTAGGTGTGTTGCAAGAGTATCAACTATACATCAACTTACAACATTACCATATCATGACACTAGCCCAACAACGATCTAAACTAGACGCTTCTAATTTATCAATTGCAAGTTTTATGTGGCTTAGGGCTTTCGAATATAGAACCATTCTTACCCACGAACATGGAACCACAACGATGATAATCAAATTATTAGCAACTCGTTGTAAATCAGATATTGACTATAGTAGGAGAGACAGAAACCCGCTAGCCACTTATGCAAAACTAGTTGCATGTCAAGCGTGGAACAGGTCTCATGTGCGAGGACATGTAAAGTTAGTCCAGGCCGCTTCATCCCACTATGCCATCAATATCCAAAATACATGACAGAAGCAATAACATGATCATCATCGCCCACATACTCATATGTGTACTACCTATGCAAAGCATCTACGCATAGATCGGGCTATGATACCATTGTTGGGCTTGCAACATAGAAAATGAGAAATTTCCTACGATGGGAACTATTATACGCCAAGATCTATCTACTAGATACAAGCAACGGGTGGATATAAATCCATGGAGAACATACCCTCGAAGAACAACAAAGCTTTGTTAATGAGATGGAACTCGTGGATGATGTAGTCAAACGCTTGCCGATCTAAAAATCGCGTGGAAGTCCTAGCGCCGCAAATCAGTAGCGCATCCATCCTCGCACACACGTTCAGGACACCAAACAACCTCCACCTCCTTGCTCCAGCGATGCAGCGGAAGCAGCAACTCCTTCTAGACGAAATGCCACCGGGAACATGTATCTCGCTAATCCGAGACCATGGGGGAATAATTCTAGAGGGGAGAGAGATCCTTCACGAGGAGGTGTGAGGAAGGAGTGAGAGGGGGCCTTTTATAGGAGGAGGGGGTACCCCTCCCCATGGACGGCGCCCCATGGGGGGTGGCCCCTCACCTCCCCCATTCATGTGGCCATAACCCCCTCCACATAAATTTGCCCCTTCACATTCGCTTTTAAAGTCTCCACTTTAAATGCATTGAATTTCTCCAAATTTAATGCTCTATCATTTAATAAAACTCGTTTATTGATTTTATTCAGAATTTTGTTAATTACTTTAATTAACAAACATTCACATAAAATCCCCTGCAAAATTTCAATATCACATGCAGAACCAATTTCAGCAATTTCACCCGAAACAATTCCGGTGTCCATTGAAATAATTCCAGCGCTTTGAAATTCTTTTGTCTAGAACATATTTGCTCTAAATGGTGTTTGGAAACCCTTAAGTGTGTCAACCTATGGTTCGCGAATAATCCAGACATGATCGAGACCCCTCTCAGATCAATAATCAGAAGCGTTACCTGGAGATCCATACTGACTCCCACAGATTCAACGATGACTTCTATGATCGTGAGAACCTTTAACGATAGTAACTAAATACCTTTGTCTCGCGATATATTACATGTCCGAGATTCGATCATCAGTATCTCAATACTTAGTTTGATCTATTTACCGACATGCACTCTTTTCTCGTTGCCGTGATATAACATTCTAGTGATCACATCACTTTCTTGCAAGCTATCTTAATGTGATATCACCGAAAGGGCCCAGAGTATATATGTCCGCCATCGGGATTGAAAAAATCCACTCTTGATCCATGAGCCTCAACATAACACCTTCGGAATACCCGAACCCATCTTTATAGTCACCCTATTATGGTGTGACGTTTGATGTTATCAAAGTATTCTTCTGGTGTTAGCAATTAACATGATCTCATGGTATAAGGATAAAGATTACTTTTTATGATTCTATAGCAATATAAACATAATGACTTTGATCATAATGCTATACTTCAGATGAATGTTCGTCACATCATTCACCAATGTTGTGAACTCGTTATTAACAACATCCAATGTCCATGATCAGGAAACCTTGATCATCTTGTTAATCAATGAGCTAGTTTATAGAGAAGCATAAATAGGAAATTTTCTTTGTTTATTAAACACACATGTATTAAGGTTTCCGTATTAATACAATTATAGCATGCAAAATAAACATATATCATATATTTGGAATACATATAATAACAACTTTATTATTGCCTCTTAGGGCATATTCCCTTCATCAAGCTCATATATCCATGGTGGATCCCAAGAATGTGTGGGAAGCACTTGATGATTCAGATTGGCTGGAAGCCATGCACAAAGAGTTCAACAACTTTGAGAGAAACAAAGTCTTGAAGTTAATAGAAAAGCCCGAAGATTTTTCGCAATGTCATTGGTACTAAATGGATATTCAAGAACAAGCAAGATGAACATGGAATTGTGGTGAGAAACAAGGCAAGATTAGTATCTCAAGGGTTCTCACAAATTGAAGGCATTGATTATGGAGAAACCTATGCTCCAGTGGCTCGCCTTAAGTCCATCTGTATCCTTCTTGCATATGCTTCACATCATAATTTTAAATTGCAACAGATGGATGTGGAAAGTGCTTTTCTAAATGGTCCATTGCATGAGTTGGTTTATGTTAAGCAACCCCTGGGTTTTGAGGATCCCAACTTCCTAAACCATGTCTACAAGCTCGATAAGGTGCTCTATGGACTTAAACAATCTCCACGCACATGGTATGAGCACCTTAGAGAGTTATTGTTATACCGTGGATTTCAGGTTGGAAAAATTGATCCCACTCTTTGTACTAAGAAGGTTAATGGGGAGCTTTTCATTTGCCAAATATATGTTGATGATATTATCTTTGGCTCATCTAAGAAAGCATTTAATGATGAATTCTCAAAGCTTATGACTGATAGGTTCAGGATGTCTATGATGGGAGAATTGAGGGTATTTCTTGGCTTTGAAATCAAGCAAATAAGGGGAGGAACCTTCTTCAATCAATCCAAATATACTCAAGACATGCTCAAAAGGTTCAACCTGAAAGAACTAAATGGAGCTCCTACTCCCATATGGCAACAAAGACTCATCTTTAGCTAAACCAAATGGTAAAGATGTTGATCAAAAGGTATACCGATCCATGATTGGTCCATTGCTTTACCTATGTGCATCTATACTCGATATTGTGTTAAGAGTAGGAGTGTGTGCAAGATATCAAGCGGCTCCTAAAGAAAGCCACTTGATGGCGGTCAAAAGAATCTTTCGATATTTGATTCATACCCCAAACTATGGTGTGTGGTATCCTAGGGGCTCAACATTATCTCTCTGTGGATACACTAATTCGGATGGGGCTGGTGATAAGGATGATAGAAAATCAACCTCCGGGGCCTTCCAATTCCTTGGTAGGTCATTGGTGTGTTGGTCTTCAAAACTGTATATCTCTCTCCACCGTCGAGATTGAGTATGTGGCTGCTGCTACTGCATACACCCAATTGATATGGATGAGGCAAACTTTAAAGGAATATGGTGTCCATTGTGACAAAGTGGCTATTTTATGTGACAATGAAAGTGCTATCAAGATTGCCTACAATCCGGTGGATCATACAGGGACAAAGCATATTCAAATTTGTCATCATTTCATTATATATCATGTTTGCCCAGGGAGATATTGAGTTATCTTATGTGTCAACAAAAGACCAACTTGCCGATATATTCACGAAGCCACTTGATGAAGCAAGGTTTTGTTATTTGAGGAATGAGCTAAATATCGTAGATTCAAGAAGTTTGACTTGATCATCTTGCATACTTGCCTATTTACTTGATCATTATGTGGTTTAGGTGCAGGCATGGAGATAGGCAGAGTGCGGTCCTAATCTATATTGGGATATCCCTCCCCCCATAATGCAAAAATTAAGAAAATCAATTCTCTCAATATCATTTTGTGATATGTAAGCTTCATTGATGAGTAGTGGCTATGAACCCAAGGATAATTCTTCGCGGTATCATGCCTCACACTCTTACATGGTGGCCTCGGCCACCGCCCTCTTCATGATGAAGAGTTGATTCTTGTTTTGATTGAATTTGAACTTTATTGGATATTTGTAGTACCCCGATAAAATCACTACTAGAAAATCGCGTGTTGTTTTTATTTTTGTGCATCATCATGAGAACATGCTTATGTCATCATGCCACATTGCATTTGAGCATCATCATCATCATGCATCTGTTTACCTAAAACTATTTTCAAAAAGTCTATCTTTGTTTTCTAAGTACCCCTCTCTATTTCAAATATAAAACCCCGGTGTCTTCCGGATCTTTTACTTGTCTAAAACTATTTATCCAAAGACTGTTTAAAACAAATTATATATAAAAAAAATATTTTATAGATCCCGGGGAGGCATCCCAGCCCGTAGGCCAGGCCACCTACCACCCGATAGATCAGATCCGGGCCAACCCAGCTAAACCAAACCCTAAATCTAGTCCTAACCCTAACCACCACCCCACCTACTCCCTACAGCCCCGCCGCCACACCACACAACCTGTGGCGCACACAACTCCCCCCCGCGTGCACGCGTCTCCCCTGGCCCCACCTCGGGATCCGCCCGGCCCACCTGCTGCTAACCGACGAGAGCGCCACGTGACCCCATCCCCATCCTGTCGCTACCGACACCATGTGGACCCCACCCCAACTCGATCGCCTCGCTCCGCTCGTCGCGAACCCCACCCCGTCTCCTCTCTCCCCTGGCTCGCCACCAAATCCGCCGTGAGTCGCCGCTCTGGATCCCGCCTCGAGCGCCTCCTCGACGCCGAGCCTGCCTCGATCCGCGGCCATGGGACGCCGCCGCCGACGGGAGCTCCGCCGCCCTGACGTTCTCCCTCCCCAGTCGCCACCCCACCCCGTTCGGTTCCTCTTTGCTGCCCTTCCACCTCTCGCGAGCCGGGCCCCGCCGCCAGCGCGCGGCGCCGCCCCTCTGCCCTACCTCCTCCATCGTCGCTGGTTCCTCTCTCCTCGCCGCGAGCCGGCCTCTCCTCGTCGCCATCGCCCCACCCTGCAACCGCCACCGCTCGCTCGCCCCGATGCAGAGCTCCGGCCATCGTCCTTGACCTCGTTCACCGCCACCCTCTCTCCCTCTGCAGGCTTCGCCTCCCCGTCACCCTCCTCACGTCGTGGCCCTCTTCCCTGCCTCCGGCCAGCACCCGAGACCGCCCCAGCTCCGGCCCTCCATCGTCGTTGACCCGGTTGTCGGCCCTGCCGTTCCTGTGCGTGACATCTGCTACCAGTGCCTCTTTTGGGTATCCTGCAGGAGTCTCACGAGTCCAAGCGCAGGGGCGTATAGATCCTGGATCACGGTGCCGCCTGATCAAGTTGGAGCTGCTGCTATTACTCATGTCTCTTCGTCGTGTTCGCGTCGATCTTCTAGGTCAAGGCCTGCCAAGATCTTCGCTATGAGTGTTCGTGATGTTGGGAACCAAGGACGCCAAGATCTTCGATGCAAAGAATTCCGTGGACCGGTACCGATAGGAGAAGCCCAAACCCCAAGGTCATCCACATGAGATCAAAACCCGTTGCACCCGAAGATCACAAACATGGGACGACAAGATCTCCATCCCGGACTCCAAGGACTCCCTCACGGATCACCGAGATCCCCATCATGGATCCGATGGCCGAGACCCTGAAGACCGAGACCTTGAGCGCGCTGACACGGATCCGAAGACTAAACTCGAAGACCACAGATGCGACAAGTACTCCTTCTCGGATGCGAGACCCGGATCCGAAGACCGCCAAGATCGCCACCGGAACGCCAAGTTCTTCATCCCGAACGCCAAGACCGACCCGATACGCGGACCCGACAAGATCTTCGCGACGACAAGATCGACACCAACCAGGGCGAATCCGATGCGCCCCCGATGCCAAACCAAGGCCTTCTTCCCGGAACGCCAAGCTCTCCTTCCGTTGTCCGAGACCGATCCCGTCGAACTGTCCCCCCCCCCCCCCCCCCCCCGTTGAACCCTGAGACCTAGACCCGAACCCCCGGAACCAAGATCTTCTGAACCCAGATGTGTGCCCCTAAGCCCCTATTTTTTATAATATGACATTATCAACTGTCGCATATTAAATTGTTCATGCATGCATACATGTCTGTGGTTTGGGGGCATTATGCCGATTCACCTCATAATTAAATATGGAGTCCATCTGCGGGATATCTTTATCTTATTCCGGACTCCATTTAATTTGGTGTAGTGAACCGATGCCATGTCTTGCCTTGTTAAGCCAACATTTAAATTGCGGGGTAGCTAAATAACTTGAACCTTCTAATTAATTGTCGGGACCCCGGTTCCACTTAATATTGCCTAATTGCACCGCATCTTGCCATGCCATGCATCATACCATGAACATGCCGATTCTTCTACCGTAGCATTAAATATTTCATCCGGTGTTTCTGGTTTGCTTCTTCGCGGACTAGGCTGATAAATGGATGCGAGTATCGACAAGTTCTCCGGATGAATCTCCGGCAGTGTTTCCTAGGCGAGCATTCTCCCCCTTTCTACCTATTTTGCTTTTATAGTCTTTATTTCCTCCTGTTGATCTATTGCTATCCATGTTGCGATGCTTTAGTTTCCGTGCACCATTTATACTCCTTGCAGCCTGTATATTGCCATGGACACATCCTATTGCCTGTTATTTGATAGATAGTCAGCCTTGCGAGTCGTAGTTGCTTGCTTATGTGTTGCTTCACGTTGTTGTCGTTTCAATGTTGACGGCAAGTTGACACTTGATAAATGGTGGAGATGCTTAATGGTGGAGATGATCATGACTTTAAATACAACTATTAAAATGCTAGATATAACTAATGCAGAGGCATCGGTGGGCAATAGATGTTATTTGGTTCTTCCACGCTCACTTGTGTCCCGTAGGACCCCGAGTACTTGATACCTGTTCCTTGATTATTCATATTATCCACATACGGGAGAGTCTATGAATCCCCCTTAGCCAGAGCTTGATTCATTTCTTATTTCTTGGGGCCACAAACTAGTTTGGGGCTTTATTACTATCCTGTACTTATGCCATGCTTTACCGCTTTATTTACGATTGTGCGTGGAGCACCTGTACTATTTAGGATTGCGGAGTGTCTTCACGGTATCGACAAGCCTAGTCACACTTTCGGGTTCCCAGTCATTTACAGCCATTGGCGCAAACCTTGGGTCCGTCTCGGAGCCAGCCAACTTTGTTGCGGGTAGCTTAATGGGGTGGCCCCCTGAAATATTTTATGAATCCTGTGATTTCTTTGTCGTGAAAGCCTCGTTGGCTTTTGATTTGGTTTTTCCGAGGTTGATCATGTGTGTGTTGCTATTTGTGCACCCCTGCAGGGTAAATCTTTCTAAAAGCCGTGTCCATGGTGTCGGACGACTTGGAGCACAGTATCTCGATCATAGACAAGCATAACTAAAGTAGTGCTATAAATTTGACTTAATATGTGACTAGTAATCAGCTTCACTATAACGGAATGGATATTAAAAATGCCAACCACTGCTGGATCTGGGTTGTTTTGTTATATCTGCCTAGTAAGTATTGCAACTCCAATGGAATGTGATAAAAGTGCCAACAACTGCTGGGATTGGGATTCCTCAGGACAATTATATCTGACTAGTAAATGTTCCAACTACAACGGGATGGTGATTAAAACTGCCCACTACTTATGCTATCAGGATGACTCATGCCATCTATATCTGACTAGTAAGTGCTGGAACAACAATGGAATGAATAAAACTGCCAACTGTGTGAGTTCCTCGGTTTGACTTCCTCGTTTGGTCTCGAGGGGGAATACTAGGATGGGTGTCACATCCCGGAATTTTCCAAATTTTGAAATGTGAAAATTTTAAACAAAACAAAGAATCAAGTTCTTTGAAATTCAGAAGGAACAAAAACTTTTGGAATATTTAAATACAATGCCTCCAAACCCAAGCCAAACAAAATGATTTTGTTTGTGAAGTGGTGTGCATGTTTTAAAATCCCAAATCATGAAGCATGCATGAGCATCTTGACTTGGTTGCATTTTAAAAACCTAAGAGAAGTGAAAATTATCTCAAACCCTAAAACTCTAATTATTGGTTAACCCTAAGAACAACACAATACTATGGATATACTCCATATTTATATTAAACCAAAGAACTCCTATGAGAGATAAAAAAATAAAGGGCAAAACAATAAAACAATAGAAATTGGTTTCATCCAATTTGGAGCCATGGATAAAAAGATATGAATTATTTTGAGAATAGAATTAAGAAAAGCAATATTAACTATTAAAGCCAAAGGGAATAAATTTGATTAGAAAAATTTGAGTTGGAAAGTAAATGTGTTCTATAATGCCCTAAAAAACTAATTTGAGTTTTACAAATTTTTAGAAATTTGTTTGATTCAAATTGGTTCATTAAATCAAAAGTTATTTAAGAAAACAGAAAAAGAAAAAGAAAAACTAAAGGAATAAAAAAACAGCAGCAGCAGCTCGGCCCAAACCCCCAGCCCACTAAGCCCACACAGCACCCCTTCTCCCCGCTGCTTTATTTTCTCACTGACCCCCTGCTTACCCCCCCTCGCTGACGGTTCTACCCCACTCCACGTCACCCTCCACCTCACCGTCTCCAACCGAACGACGAACACCCCCTCCCCTCCTCTGCCGTTTCCAAATCGGCTCGAATTCGAGCATTTCTGTGAATTAAACTCCACTCCGAGCCCTGCCCCTTAATCCCCACTCCCTCTTCTCCATTTCCTCTCACACCCCACCACCTGAGAGCCCCTAGGCTGCTCGGAATCGAGCTCGGACTGCCGCAGACACCGACGAGCTCCCGCGACGATTTCGGCGAGAATTGACTGCCCCGTGCCCTCCCCTCTGTCTTGTTATCTTCACCACACTCTGCTGCACGGTCTAACATTTTTTGTTCAATTTGTACCTCCCCAGGTCGTCGCCACGGTCACCACCGGCGTCACCCTCTGCCGCCGCCGTTCACCGGTGATTTCCGGCGAGACACAGGTTCCCGCCGCCCTACTTTGGCCACCGTAAGCTTCTACGCGACCTGGCGCACCTCACTAACCATTTGCCTTGTCTGCTCGAGCCCCAGGTCGATGACACCGTCTCGAGACGCTAGCTCCACCGTCGGCAGGAACTCCGGCGAGGAATACCCGATGAAGCTGAGCGTCCCTTTCCTAACCACGACTACCACTGAGACCTCCTCGACCACCATAACCCCCCAGTAAGATCGCTGCTTCCCCTAACCCTCTAGAATCGCCGGAGCACCACCCGTCCGACGCGTCGCCACCGCGCGCAGAGGACCAATGCCGCCAGTTCTTGGCCACGCGCTGAGCACCGTCTGATCTTGATCCAGCGGCTTAGATAGATCACTTAGCCGAAGCGGTATCAACTGATCTGGTCTGTTAGTTCCTCTTAAAATCCAACAGCCCATGTTGTTGATCCGCCCGAACCGGTACGAGCCAATAAGAACACGCCACGTAGGCCTGAGCGGCTGTTTAAATTAGAAAATAGGCAGCATTTGTATTAAACTTAGTAATTCAATAACTTTTGTTCCACAAATCAGAAGAATGCAAATTTGGTGTCTATGGATTCAGAAAAAGAAGACATTTATTATAGAGGCCTTATTTCACCCTTTAGCTTCTGTAAAATAGAAGTTTTAGGCAGAACCTTTTTAGAAGTATTTTAACCATAAAAATTGTTTTGTAAATTATTTTTGGGTGAATCTTCCTTCTATGGATTGCAAATTGAACCCTCTGTCCAGTGAGACCCAAAATATAAATTTGGTTGACTTTACCTAATAGCATGGGAATTATTTAGTGAGTATAGCCTTTCTAAATGCTAGAAATTATTGCTAATTATTACAATTGCACAAATGGTTGCATTTGTAATCTTGCAATTGTAAATTGTTCAGAAAACACTTAGTACTGTTCAAAACCTTTGTTATAACAATTTGTACAATAAAAATTGCCTTCTTGCATGCTTGCATATTTTGCATGATTTTTTTTGTATTGCCATTAGTGTTGATCTTGTGCATGTTTTGTCTTGGTTGTTTTGTTTGATAGATTGTGAGAATTGTCAAGTGTGTTACTGCAAAGAGTGTACCAACACCACCAACTACTAAGGCAAGTGACACTATCATCCATGTCCTACTATTTTCATTACACTTAGTGGATTTTGTAGTATGCATGACAGGACTACTATGATACTATGCTATGCTATGTCCTATTTAGGATATACTTTATATATCCCTTAGTGGAAAGACTGTAGTTCTAGTATGCTTAGCCCTGCTGTAGATTCAGGGTGGAATATAACATATTGTGATTATATGAAGTGGTTGAAAAATATATGTTTTATATAATAAAACAAGTACTCAATGAATCACCTGGGTGGAGTGTGGATACTCAGTTGAGAATAAGGTGGCAACGAAGGGAACCATGTCTATGGCTATCTCTTTCGTGTGTGCACTAGGAGCATACCACCCAAGAACTTAGAGATTGAACATGTTTCTCGTACAGTTGCTTTCGTGTACAGCCACATGCCAAATGGGCTCTGGCCTAGTCAATTACATAGTGGGAGACCCATGCATTGGTACCTCTTCAGGTTAACTAGAATTATGCATTGGAGGTTTATCCTTGCATTGGTGCCTGGTAGATGTCCTGGCATTATGTATTGGGAGGACTTCTATGGAAAGACTTTGTCACATTCTCGATCTGCCGGTACTCCATCTTGGTGAGTACTAATCCAGCGGCCACTGGTGGCGTCAAGAAGAGATTGTGTCTTGTGGGTAAAGTGTACAACTTCTACAGAAGATTAAATTCTAAGTACTTAGCCGTGTCCCCGGTTATGGACAACTCTGAGCAACTAAGGCCTGAAGCTATGGAAGATCTCGACATTCTAATTTCCCAAAGTAAAAAACCTTGATGGTGACAACAAGAGATTAGAAGAACTTGGAGTTTGCCAAGGAGTTCAGAAAGTTGTTGAAAGATCAAAACTATTTTTACAAACATAGGATAAAACCATATTGCTTTCTGCAAATGAGCCTAAGATCTACTTAGCCAAATATGCATGTAGTGATAGTCCAACTTATATTCACAAACTAGTGACACCTGCCAATACATTCAAAGTATTGACCCTTTGTGGCTGCAACCTATCATGTTGCAGGTTATTCTATTGATGAGTGAGGAACGATGATAGGAGTTATGAGTCCACACCCAACATGTTTGCCTGTGGCACATGAAGATGAAGGACTCCATGCTTTACTTGTTTTCTGCTTCTTTGTAATAAGATAGCCTATGGCTATGAGTATGTAATAAAGTATTCATATTCTGGATCATGCGATGTAATATGACCTTTGTATCTTGATATTACATCTTAAACTGTGGGTGCTAGCTATTCGATCCAGGGACTAGCACTGTAATCACAGGGATTCAAACCAAGCCAGGTTTGGGTCTTTACAGATGGTATTAGAGCACTGTGTTGCTTGTAGGTTCGTAACCCTAGGAATTGGACAAACCCCTTGTTAGGAATGAACTTATATTTTTTATACTTATTATATTTTCTCGTATACCTTGATCATTCCTTACTGAATCTCTTCTCCTTCAAACATGTAGAGGACCAGCCTTTGCTTTCTCTAAGGATCTTAAGGATGAATCATGCCAACAAGGAGATCAAGATACAAGTTGTGACAAGTCCTCGAGCTTGCAAAATATGTGGAGAAGTAGGCCACACCTCTAAGGAACACCAAGATCAATGTCCCTTTTGTGATCACAACCATCCAGTTGGACAATGCCCCACATCTCAAGTTACTTGTTACCTATGTGAAAGAACCAACCACATTCCTGCCAAGTGCCATCTCGACTTCATAGTGCAACAAGTGAAAGAACAAGTCAAGGATGGAATGTATCAAGCTCTTGGGAAGAAAGAAGAAAACCTTAGCCATATCACCTGCTCCAAATGCAAGAAAGAAGGACACAATATCAATGAATGCCCAGAGAAGGAAGTTCAAGAAGACCGCAAGAACACTTCAAGAAAAAGTACTCGAGACATGACAAAAGTGTTTTGCCATCGCTGCCGGAAGATAGGACACTTCAGCGATGATTGCCCAACTCGAAAGAGAGCTCCCACTGATGTTATCATAGTGCCACCCATGAGACATTAGATTGCCTACCAATTATCATGTTCGAGTTATCGATATCGTGTTAGCGTATGGATCATGCCGACCTATGTGGTATGACTATACTAGGTTGCTTGTTTCAAGAAAACTTGTTGTTTTCTTCTATAATGAGTTAAAGTCAGGAGTTGCTAAGTGATTGGTTGCTTGATGAATGTTTGATTGAACAGGTTTGTTTTGGGTTGAGTGTGTTAGAACTCCCTTAGACCTATCTATCTATCTATCATTACTTATCCCTATTAAACCAACATATGCCTCCAAGACGCGCCAACGACCATGATAACAATGGAGACAACAACAATAATGAAAATGAGATGCAACAGATGATGACTGCACAGACTCAGCTAATGCAGATGATGACACAATTCATGACAACTATCGGTTGGATAGATCTGATTAGGTCTGCTTTTACTCCTTATCCCTCTGCTGTTCTCCTCTTACCTCTGCGTGTTTTGAATATGCTCTCTTACCTTTCTTCAAGTCCAGGATTTCTCGTGGTTGGGTTCCGTCGTACCTTCAGGGATTCGCTTCCTCCTTTGGCAACGGTGTTTCTACCTTCGGACTTCATGCTATCTGAGTGATCCTTTATCTGTGGTACCATTCTTTGTTCCTTGTTTGTGCCTTCCGGTGTTTTCCAACGTGACGACATCATCTACGCCAGATCCGATGCAGAGCCTACATCACTCCTTCATTCCGAACCTCGATTGTTGAGATCTTCAGTCTGATTCCGAGAATGGTTGCACGCTTTTCTACTAATTGTGCGGAGTAATAGTTTGGGTGCGTGATGGATTGGCCCCCATGCCGAATACTCACTCTATTTGCTCGTGTACATTGAAGTGGATGAGAACGCATCGGTTCTCTTTTTCTATCGAAGTTAGAGGTGGCTTTATTTGTGGATACCTTTACCTTCGTCCTTGGTTTCCCGGAATGTTCTCTCGACGATCACGGACAACGACCTCTTGTTAGTGGTGTCATGAGCATCTACACGAAGCGAGAAGATTCAGATCGCCAACCTTCTTCCCGGTACCACGAGGCGGATCTCAAGGGCGAGATCCCTTGTTAGTGGTGTCGAATTGTAGCACCCCGATAAAATCACTACTAGAAAATCGCATGTTGTTTTTATTTTTGTGCATCATCATGACAACATGCTTATGTCATCATGCCACATTGCATTTGAGCATCATCATCATCATGCATCTGTTTACCTAAAACTATTTTCAAAAAGTCTATCTTTGTTTTCTAAGTACCCCTCTCTATTTCAAATATAAAACACTGGTGTCTTCCGGATCTTTTATTTGTCTAAAACTATTTATCCAAAGACCATTTAAAACAAATTATATAAAAAAAATATTTTATAGATCCCGAGGAGGCAGCCCAGCCCATAGGCCAGGCTACCTACCACCCGATAGATCAGACCCGGGCCAACCCAGCTAAACCAAACCCTAAATCTAGTCCTAACCCTAACCACCATCCCACCTACTCCCTGCAGCCCCGCCGCCACACCACACAACCTGTGGCACGCACAACTCCCCCCGCGTGCACGCGTCTCCCCCTGGCCCCACCTCGGGAAGCGCCTGGCCCACCTGCTGCTAACCGACGAGAGCGCCACGCGACCCTATCCCCATCCTGTCGCTACCAACACCATGTGGGACCCACCCCAAGTCGATCGCCGCGCTCCACTCGTCGCGAACCCCACCCTGTCTCCTCTCTCCCCTGGCTCGCCACCAAATCCGCCGCGAGCTGCCGCTCTGGATCCCGCCTCGAGCGCCTCCTCGACGCCTAGCCTGCCTCGATCCGCGGCCATGGGACGCCACCGCTGACGGGAGCTCCGCCGCCCTGACGTTCTCCCTCCCCAGTCGCCGCCCCACCCCGTTCGGTTCCTCTTTGCTGCCCTTCCGCCTCTCGCGATCCACGCCCCGCCGCTAGCGTGTGACGCCGCCCCTCTACCCTACCTCCTCCATCGCCGCTGGTTCCCCTCTCCTCGCCGCGAGCCGGCCTCTCCTCGTCGCCATCGCCCCACCCCGCAACCGCCACCGCTCACTCGCCCTGATGCAGAGCTCCGGCCGTCGTCCTTGACCTCGTTCACCGCCGCCCTCTCTCCCTCTGCAGGCTTCGCCTCCCCGTCACCCTCCTCGCGTCGTGGCCCTCTTCTCTGCCTCCGGCCAGCACCCGAGGCCACCCCAGCTCCGGCCCTCCATCGTCGTTGACCCGGTTGTCGGCCCTGCCGTTCCTGTGCATGACATCTGCTACCAGTGCCTCTTTTGGGTATCCTGCAGGAGTCTCACGAGTCCCAGCTTAGGGGCGTATAGATCCTGGATCATGGTGCCGCCTGATCAAGTTGGAGCTGCTGCTATTACTCATGTCTCTTTGTCGTGTTCGCGTCGATCTTCTAGGTCAAGGCCTGCCAAGATCTTCGATGCAAAGACTTCTGTGGACCGGTACCGTTAGGAGAAGCCCAAACCCCAAGGTCATCCACACGGGACCAAAACCCATTGCACCCGAAGATCACCAACATGGGACGACAAGATCTCCATCCCTGACTCCAAGGACTCCCTCACAGATCACCGAGATCCCCATCATGGATCCGATGGCCGAGACCCGGAAGACCGAGACCTCGAGCGCGCCGAGACGGATCCGAAGACCGAACCCGAAGACCATAGATGCGACAAGTACTCCTTCCCGGATGCGAGACCCGGATCCGAAGACCGCCAAGATCGCCACCGGAATGCCAAGTTCTTCATCCCGAACGCCAAGACCGACCTGATACGCGGACTTGACAAGATCTTCGCGGCGACAAAATCGACACCGACCAGGGCAAATCCGATGCGCCCCCGATGCCAAACCAAGTCCGTCTTCCCGGAACGCCAAGCTCTCCTTCCGTTGTCCGAGACCGATCCCGTCGAACCGTTCCCCCCGTCGAACCCTGAGACCCAGACCCGAACCCCCGGAACCAAGATCTTCCGAACCTAGATGTGTGCCCCTAAGCCCCTATTTTTTATAATATGACATTATCAACTGTCGCATATTAAATTGTTCATGCATGCATACCTGTCTATGGTTTGAGGGCATTATGCCGATTCACCTCATAATTAAATATGGGGTCCATCTGCGGGATATCTTTATCTTATTCCTGACTCCATTTAATTTGGTCTAGTGAACCGATGCCATGTCTTGCCTTGTTAAGCCAACATTTAAATTGCGGGGTAGCTAAATAACTTGAACCTTCTAATTAATTGTCGGGACCCCGGTTCCGCTTAATATTGCCTAATTGCACCGCATCTTGCCATGCCATGCATCATACCATGAACATGCCGATTCTTCTGTCGTAGCATTAAATATTGCATCCGGTGTTTCTTCTAGTGTTTGCTTCTTCGCGGACTAGGCTGATGAGTGGATGCGAGTATCGACAAGTTCTCTGGATGAATCTCCGGCAGTGTTTCCTAGGCGAGCATTCTCCCCCTTTCTACCTATTTTGCTTTTACAGTCTTTATTTCCTCCTGTTGATCTATTGCTATCCATGTTGCGATGCTTTAGTTTCCGTGCACCATTTATACTCCTTGCAGCCTCTATATTGCCATGGACACATCCTATTGCCTATTGTTTGATAGATAGTCAGCCTTGCGAGTCGTAGTTGCTTGCTTATGTGTTGCTTCGCGTCGTTGTCGTTTCACCGTTGACGGCAAGTTGACACTTGATAAATGGTGAAGATGCTCAATGGTGGAGATGATCATGACATTAAATACAACTATTAAAATGCTAGATATAACTAATGCAGAGGCATCGGTAGGTAGTAGATGTTATTTGGTTCTTCCACGCTCACTTGTGTCCCATAGGACCCCGAGTACTTGATACATGTTCCTTGACTATTCGCACTATCCACATACGGGAGAGTCTATGAATCCCCCTTAGCCAGAGCTTGATTCATTTCTTATTTCTTGGGGCCACAAACTAGTTTGGGGCTTTATTACTATCATGTACTTATGCCATGCTTTACCGCTTTATTTACGATTGTGCGTGGAGCACCTGTACTGTTTAGGATTGCGGAGTGTTTTCGCGGTATCGACAAGCCCAGTCAGACTTTCGGGTTCCCAGTCGTTTACAGCCATTGTCGCAAATCTTGGGCCCATCTCTGAGCCGGCCAACTTCATTGCGGGTAGCTTAATGGGGTGGCCCCCTGAAATATTTTATGAATCCTGTGATTGCTTTGTCGTGAAAGCCTCGTTGGGTTTTGATTTGGTTTTTCCGAGGTTGATCGTGTGTGTGTTGCTATTTGTGCACCCCTGCAGGGTAAATCTTTCTAAAAGCCGTGTCCATGGTGTCGGACGACTTGGAGCACAGTATCTCGATCATAGACAAGCATAACTAAAGTAGTGCTATAAATTTGAATTAATATGTGACTAGTAATCAGCTTCACTATAACGGAATGGATATTAAAAATGCCAACCACTGCTGGATCTAGGTTGTTTTGTTATATCTGCCTAGTAAGTATTGCAACTCCAATGGAATGTGATAAAAGTGCCAACAACTGCTGGGTTTTGGGATTCCTCAGGACAATTATATCTGACTAGTAAATGTTCCAACTACAATGGAGTGGTGATTAAAACTTCCCACTACTTATGCTATCAGGATGACTCATGCCATCTATATCTGACTAGTAAGTGTTGGAACTACAATGGAATGAATAAAACTGCCAACTGTGTGAGTTCCTCGGTTTGACATCCTCGTTTGGTCTCGAGGGGGAATACCAGGATGGGTATGATTGGTGTTAGTATAAGGTTGGTTCCGAATAGGTCTTTCTTATCCCTCTCTAATAGCCGCAAGTTTTACTGAGTCTCTATAGGTTGTTTAGTGTTGTTGTGCTGCCGCTTCAGTCCACCATACCTATGTAGGCAAGGACCACCGAATTCTAGCCTCGCTATGTACTAGCCTCAGTACTGACGCTCCTCTTTTTCCTTTGCCCTTTGTCGGCACCCCTTTTGTTTTAGCAGGTTTGAGATCGATGTCGTTAGCAGGGTTACCCTTCCGGCTTGGCCTGGGTAGGGTTATGGATGCCATTGGTTATTCTTCAGGTCTCTTAGCCCCATTTGCATCTTGTCCGTAGTCGGACGCTCTATCGTTTTCAAGGTGATTTGGATCTTTGTATAGTATATCTATATTCTTGACTCATGGAGTCGTTGTTGTATATATATGTTCTGTGGGTCCCATCGTGGACTATTGTGTAATGATATTACTTCGTTTTCCACCCGCACGAAAGTGCCTGGTGGGCGTCCTTGAATCGTCTCTATGCGGGTTTGGCGGGAAGCGCTAAAACTTGCATAGGGCCGATTCGAGGGTGTTACAATATTTATGTCGATTTTCACTGATTCTTGGTTCTTCACAGTTTGGCATCTTAACCCATGCCTTATCCCTGCCCAAAAAAACCTGCTCTCCATCATATATGTCGCCAAACACTTGAACCTAGCAGTTTTGGTCGAAGAGGACTAGAGATTCCAGTGTGCTTACACCATAGTTTCCGGTCAGTCCGGAGTCTCCGATCTAGGATGGTTTCGGGCAGTGACTAAAGGAGGCCAGGGTGAAAGAGACACATAGAACTCTTTCTTCCACCCCGACCTCCACCCTCACACCCGTCGCCTCCTCCTCCAAAACCGCCGCCCGGGGGCCTTGAAGCCACTAGGATCTGCCGTGTCGCCGGCCACCTCCACCCTCTCCACCATTGGGTCATTCCTCACCGGTGGAATCACTCCAATGGATAGATCTGGTACCCTCTCTCTCACCATGGACCTAGGGTTCATTCCCTTTGTTTATTTTGAGCAATGTACTAATTTTTCCATTGGAAACTCATTTATGCATGCACTATTATCACAATAGCTTCCATTCCTTGCCCAATCTACTAGAAGTAATGCCTCCCGCAGCCTCCATGTGTAACCCGACATCTCCAGACCGGAGATTCTGCTCTCTCAGACCGGAGATTCCGGTGTTGCACCCCGGAGACTCCGGTGTGGATTACCTCTAGCACATCCTGCAAGGTCTTCGGGGTCTTGTTTTGTCTCCAGGACATATATGCTCACCTCTATGATATCCCTCTCTCTCTATATTCATAGGTGGATCTAGTTCTCATCATGGTCGGACCAATGCCAAGTCCAAAAGTGCGGATCCACAGTTTGATGAGGAAGTTGGACAGTACATTATTCTGCCATCTAACCAGAGGCAGCTGGCCAGAGATGCTGAATACATGAGAAGGAACCATGAGCGTATTGAGTAAGAAAATCGTGCCAAAAGGGCAAAGTACGACAATTTGTAATCCCTTTCCCATATGACAAATAAAGAATATCATGAGCTGCGCAAGACAAGATTCTATGACTTGCCAAGAACCAGCAATGGCCCATGTTATTGGAGGAAGGAATAGAAAGTGTTGATGACAGATGTCTATCGCAAGCTCAGAAAGTCCCATGTGTGTCCACAACGGTATATGGACTTCCCTCACATGCGTGCCAACGATTACTTCACAGATGCTCTTTGGGTCACTGAAAAGCTAGGGTTGCACAATCTTATGGAGCTCCATGAGGACTACAACATTGCCCTGGTGCAACAATTCTATGCCACAGTTGTTTTTGACCATGATGAGGCTAGGACCATGACTTGGATGACCGGTGACTTCTGTTGCACTGCTACCTTGTATGACTTTGCCCGTGTCATTCGCCAGACCTTCAGTGGAGTGCCTATTTCGGTGGCCACTGTATGCATGATGCTACTCTTGGTGAGAACAAAAACAAGCGTGCACGTCTCTATGGAAAAGATGGCATTATTAGAAAGTCCAAGGGACTCAAGCCCCTTTACAATCTGTTATTGAGGATATTTCACCACACCATTTTCCCAAGTGCTCGAAATGATGATGCTCTTAGGTGTGGCCTGGTCAACTTCCTCCACCATGCTCACAAGATGGTTTGTGTTGGGCCTACGGCTGATGGATTCACTATTGACATCATGGACTTCATTTTTGAGGAGATCTACCCATGCCATTATCTTTAAAGAATCTCCTCCATATGCAGCTCTTGTGATGAGGCTTATCAATACTCAAGCTCATGGTTCACCCCTCGCCCTTCCACCCAACCTTGAAGCACATGTTGCTATGGCTCTCCAAAAGAAAGGTAGAATGGGACGAACTCCTAGGCATCCATATGCTAGTGAAGATGATGAGATTTCTAAGGTTGAGCATGCTCCCACTCCTCCACGGGGCTCTAGGAGGAAGAATGACTCCAATGATCCTTTGGCACCTGTCGTGCGTGAGTTTGTTCAGGAGAAGGTCAAGAAGGCATCATTCTGGGAGAAGACATTGTGATGCATGAATGTGGACATTATCTAGGAATAGCATGCCTCCTATAAGAGCAACTGCAGAATTGAGGAGCTCCTTAAGGAAATCAAGGCTCAAGGAGAAGAGGAAGAAGAGGAAGGGGAGACTGAATACAATGATGAGAATGGGGCTGAACCATCTATAGAGTCAGATCACATGCTCTCTTTTGGTGCTTGGAATGCAATGAATGACAACTTAGTTGATTGGAAGACCTTCTCAGAGGTCACATCTGGCGTTGCTTCTCAGGGCACTTCCTCCTCTTGCCCTCAGGGCAAAGGGCCCTAGGTTTCAGGTGTTGATGATGATTATGAGGAGGAGGAGGATGCAAATGACGATGACAACAATGACTCCGAGTTATTTCATTGGGGCGACAGCTTGGACTTTTCCCTTTTCAATGTTTCAATGTCAAAGGGGGAGAAGTTGTCTAGTAGGGACATCCCGGATTTGCATGGGTTGGGTATTTGGCTACCTCCTATTTTCCTATGTCGTCATCTTAAATGCAAACATTTGCTTTATCTAGTTCTTGTGATACTATCTACTATGTGTATGGACATGCTATGCCTAGACTTTGTGAACTTTTATCTTATATTATCTAATATGTGCTACACTACATGTATACCTTGATGCACATCGTCAGGGGGAGCATAGCTATGTTTATTATCTTTAAGAATTCCATGCAAAACCTCTTGTTGTCATCAAACACCAAAAAGGGGGAGATTGAAAGGACATTTATTGTCTTAATCAGTTTTGGTGTTCGTTACCAACTTGAGGATCATTTTACTGTATGCTAATGTTGCCAGGTCATTCTATTGAAAATAGAAAAGTTTGTATCATAATGGAATAATCCATGGCTAAAACAGAAGTTCTCTGGAAAGTCCAGATTAGAGTCTCCGGTGTCCATAGACCGGAATCTCCAGTGTGGTCCGGAGTGAATCGAAGATGAAGCCCAGGGTCACTCTGACTAAGGGTCTGGGGACAGGCTGGATACTGGCCAGAAACTCCGGAGTACCCTGACATACCGGAATCTCTGGTGTAAAAAGACCAGAGTCTCCGGTGTACTTAGGTCCGGAGTTCCTACAAAATATCCGGACAGAACGACAAGATCTAGCCCAGGACATTCTTATAGGCGGTCCGGAGATGGACCAAATATAGACTAGAAACTTCGGTGTAGATTAGAGTTTCCGGTGTGCAGACCAGAGTTTCCGGTGTGCTGACCCGAGTTTTCGGTGTGGAAACTCCCCAATTGGCAGAAAACGGTCAGAAATATGTGAGGCTATAAATAGGGGACTTCCTCCCCTACCTCCAACTGCTCGTTCCAGAAAAGAAGAAAACCACCATTAGAGCCACCAAATCAACTAGATCTCCCCATCCAACCATCCAAAGTCGCTGATCTTTGGAGGATCGAAGGAGGAGGCCTTGATCTACACCTTCACCAAAAGAAATCTTCATTTCCCCCTCATTCACTTGAGGGCCCCTTGCTCTAAGGTTTCATTGGAAACCCTAGGCCTTGATTTGGTTCTTATAAGCTTTTCTTTGACTATTGTGATAGCTTTCTTGGATCCGGGAGCCTCCAATTAAGTTGTGGATGCGTGCCTCGAACTTGTTGTAAGGGTGTCGGCTACCACCTTGAAGGTTGCCGATATAGTGGAAGCGTGAATCATTCCCCTTGGGGTGAGGTTCATCAGAGAACAAGGGAGGTCTTTCGTGGCGTTGGTGGTTTGATACCACCCCCTCTCCAAACACAGACGTACTTCCCCTCAAAAGGAAGGAACCGTGGGAAATAATCCTTGTGTCTCTGTGTGCTTCATTTCGGTTACTTCTATACTTTAGCGCACCTTACTTTTATCTTGCTCTTGCTTAGTTAGGAGTGCCTGTGTGACATATACATAAATTCACCTTAGTTGCATCTCTAGATAATTTACCTTTATTGTGTCAATCCCTAAATTGAAAAGGAGTAAAATTTGAAGTAGCACCTATTCACCCCCTCCCATCTAAGTGCCCATACAATCCTTTCAATCATCATCACCACTCCTCCTAGGCATAGGGGGAGGCCTATCCATAAACATCTCCACTAGCACCATCATCACCATCTCCAAGATCCATCTCGTTCCCCTCATAGTTTGTGATTGATTGAACCCCGGATATTCTTTTAAGGGTTATTTACATGTTTGTGATTGGTATCTTGTCTTTATTTTGTGGAGATATTACATTTTCAGATTGTGTTGTATCCCATATGCTACTGATCCATATCATGTTTGCCACTTGTGAGTAGATCCCCATGTTCCAGAGGGTATAGCTTGAATTGGCTATGATAGATTTCCATATAATATGCAATGAGTATGAGGTCCAGTATTTTATCTTTTATATTGTTCTATGATGGTTTTATGCGAACGTCGACTACATATTACTTCACCTATATGGGCTCATAGGAGAATACTTTGATGCAATGATAAGGGTTGGAAGAGACGGAATTGATAGAAACCATTTTCCAATACTTTGAGTTGCATTGGAGGTATTATATGTCAGGGACCAATGAACTTATTGCTATGGTGGGACATTTATGTCTTAATGATTCTTAGATGTTCAAGTGAATGGCTCTAGGACCCATCATAAGTGGTGTATTTAGCTCATACTTTTGGCTGCACCTAATTAGGCTCCGCCCAAAGTGAATGAAACTTGACAACATATTCACCATACTGTGTAGAAATCTTTATGCTAAGTAAATCCATGCCGCCCTCGGGAACGCTTGTCACATATAAGTTCACACACACATTTGAGCTTGTCCTCTTGCTACATAGAGGATTGGGATTTCTCTCATTGAGAGAATTTACTTATTGCTATTTACTTTCAATACTTTATATTCTTGCAAACTACAAACCCAAAACACCAAATCTACTGCATTTACTATTATTTTCTTTGTCAAATTTGCTAACCAATACCATCATCTCCTCGTGGGTTCGTCAACCTTTCTTTATTGAAAAGTACTACAATTGATCTCCTACACTTAGCAGCCATCTAGACACTTTTCTGGCACCGTTGTCGGGAGCGTTGTGTTATTGGTATGTTGTTTTGTAAGGAAACTTGAAATATGAAATTATCTTGTTACTACTATTTATCATGGCTTTCTCAAATTATAAAGGATTCAAAATCACCCTATTTGAGTTCCTTCGTGACAAAAATAAAGAGAAGGTTGAGAAGCCTACTGAACCAGAAGTTGAATATCAAATTCCTATTGGTATTGTCGATAGAGCTAGGGAGGTAACTTTTGTAGGTGATGGAAGCCAAACTGCTATGGGGCTTTTATATGAAATTGAAGAATTATATTCCCTACTTAGACTTGAAGGTATTCATGAAGATGAAGTAAGTAGAAAGTTATTATTTTTATCTTTATCTAGTAAAGCTCGCGAATGGTATAGATCTCTGGATGATAAATATCGTCTTGATTGGGAAAATCTGAGAAAGGCTTTCTATCTTAAATATTATACTCCTAAAGAAGCTTATGATGATCATTGCCATATTTATAACTTTTGGCCTCATAATGGAGAAAGTATTTCTCAATCTTGGGGGAGATTAAAGGGTCTTATTCGTAAAAATCCTCGTCATGGTATTCCTAAAAGCATTATCTTAATAAACTTTAATGTGAGGTTGCCCCAGCATCACAAGGATTTCGTGGATAATTCTTCTAGAGGAAGTTTCACTAATAAAACTCAAGAGGAAGCAATAGATTTATTGGAAACTATTTCTCAAAATACTGAAGCTTGGGTTCTCAACAAAGATAATAAACCAGGTTTGGAATATGAATATTCATGTGTAGGAAATTTCTCTACTTATATATTATTTGAGGAACTTAAGAATATGTTTAGCGTTGAACCTCATGTTTTAGTAGAAATTGCTAAATATTTTGCTAACCATCTTAATGTTCCAAAGAAAGGATTTAATGTATTTGTTGAACCTCTTGAAAATTCTGCATATTGTTCTAAAGTTGTGAAACAGGTTCATCAAGTGTCATCTCCTAAGATAGAAGAAATATTTGCAGCTCCTCCTTATCCTAGCAAAGTGAAGGAAAATTTACTCACTACTGTCACTAATAAGAGTGCTAGAAGATGTCATGAACCATATGAAAAATTTCAAGTTCAACATCAAATTTCAGTTATTGAAGAATCGAATGAAGAAACACCTTGTGATGTTTATTTATGTGAAGATTCTACAAAGGTAATAAAAGGGAACACCAGTAGAGTTGGCAAACCTATCATATCATGTACTATTGGGACTTCATGTTATCACGGACTTTGTGATATTGGTGCAAGTATAGTGTAATTCCATATTCTTTATATCTTTAAATCAAGCCAGATATTGATCCCATCAACAAGGAAGAGACAAGTATAACTATCCAACTTGCTAATAAAGAGTATGTTTGTCCTCTTGGTATTGTTAGAGATGTTGAAGTGTTAATTGGAAAGATCAAGTCGGAAATCCATTTTTGAACTCGGGTGCATTTGCACCCGGTACAAAAATAACACATTTCAAAACATTGAAAATTTTCAAAAAAAATATGTTCATGTGTAGCTTCGGGTTTTAGGTTCACGTGAAGTCATTCCACGAAAAACCGATATGTTTTGGCGGCTGTGCAAAAATGACAAAAAATTGCCTTGTGTAGCACGCTACTTTAGCACCATTTTTTGTCTTTTTTGTACAAGTCACCCAAATTTTTCATTATTCGTGAAACGACTTTGCGTGCACCTAAAACGTGAAGTTCTACGTGCACATTTTTTTTTGAATTTTTTTGGCATTTCAAATTTTGACAAAAATCAAATTCAAATATAGGGTGCGTATGCACCCGGGAGCCAAATAGCCACATCCAGATTAAGTATCCTACTGATTTCATTATGCTTGGTTGCTCCTAAGATGCATTTTGTCCTATTATATTTGGTAGACCTTTCCTACATACTGTCAGTGCTGAAATCAATTTGTTAAAGGAGAAAATATTCATTAAATTTGCTGGTGAAAGACTTGAGTTTAACTTTTCAAAGTTTACTAATAAACATTTAGAAAAAGAAAAACTCTCCAAAGATATAGTGGAGGCTCTTTCTTTAGTGGTAGTTGCTTCATCAGACGCGATAGAACGATATGTCATGAATCAAGAGGAACCATTTGATGATGAAGAGAAAGAAGCTCTAGAACAAATACTATCTCAACAACCACAATACCTGCAATTACATATTCCACCTGATAATCTAGGAGAACTATCACCACCTAAAGAAGATCCTAGTTTTGAACTTAACCATTCCTTGATGATATGAAATATGCATTCCTTGATGATAACAAAATATATCTTGTTATTATTAGTGATAACCTTTCAGATGAACAAGAATCGCAATTACTTGAAGTATTGAGATCTCATAGGCCAGCCATTGGCTATTCACTTGATGATTTGAAAGGTATAAGCCCCTCTTTATGCATGCATAAGATTAACTTGGAAGAGGATGCAAAGCCTATTGTTGACTATCAACGCCATCTTCATCCAAGAATAAAAGAAGTGGTAAGAAAATAGTTAATCAAACTCATTGAGGCAAGTATTATCTATCCCATAGATGATAGTAAATGGGTAAGTCCTATCTATTGCATGCCGAAAAAGGGTGGAATCACTTTGGTTCCAAATGATGAGAATGAACTTGTTTCTCAATGTACTGTTACTAGTTATAGAATGTGCATTGATTATAGGAAACTTAATAAGACAACTCGTACAGATCATTATCCTTTACCATTCATTGATCAAATGCTTGAAAGATTATCCAAACACTCTCAGTTTTGTTATTTAGATGGTTATTCAGGTTTCTCACAGATTCCGGTACACAAGGATGATCAAGAGAAGACTACTTTCACATGTCCCTTTGGTACTTATGCTTATAGGAGAATGCCATTTGGTTTGTGCAATGATCATGCTACTTTTCAAAGATGCATGAATGTTATATTTGCTGATTATGTTGAGAAAATTATGGAAGTATTCATCGATGACTTTTCTGTGTATGGTACCTCTTTTGAAAATTGTTTGTTCAATCTTAACAAAGTTTTGCAGCATTATTGTGAGGACCAACACCTAGTCCTAAATTGGGAGAAATGCCATTTCATGGTGACAGAAGATGGTGTACTTGGACACCGAGTTTCAGGTAGAGGCATTGAAGTGGTCCGTGCCAAGATATAAGCCATAGAGAAGCTACCATATCCTAGGGATATAAGAGGTATAAGAAGCTTTCTTGGTCATGTTGGTTTCTATAGAAGGTTTATCAAAGACTTTTCAAAAATATCCAAGCCTCTAACAAATCTTTTGCAAAAATATGTTCCATTCTATTTTAATGATGATTGTGTAGAGTCTTTTGATATTTTAAAGAATGATTTGATAAGTGCTCCTATAATTAAACCTCATAATTGGAATTTGCTATTTGAAATCATGTGTGATGCTAGTGACTATGTTGTAGGAGCTGTTTTAGGCTAAAGAGTTGATAAGGAACTTAATGTGATATATTATGCTAGTAAAACTCTTGATGGTGCCCAAAGAAATTATGCTACAACTGAAAATGAGTTCTTGGTTGTACTTTTTGCATGTGACAAGTTTGGACCTTACATTGTAGACTCTAAGGTAATAGTACACACTGATCATTCTGCTATTAAATACCTTATGACCAAAAAAGATGCTAAGCCTAAACTTATAAGCTGGGTTCTTTTACTACAAGAATTTGACCTACATATTGTAGATAGGAAAGGTGAGGACAACCCGGTAGCTGATCATTTATCTAGAATGGAAAACATTCTGCTAGATCCTATTCCTATTAATGATAGCTTTGCAAATGAACAACTAGCAAACATTAATGTGTCCGCTGCTAGAGTAGCTTCACCATGGTTTGCTGACTATGCTAATTTCATTGTTGGAAAAGTTATTCCACCACATTTCACATACCTAGAAAGAAAGAAATTCTTTTATGATCTTAGGCATTATTTTTGATGACCCATTTCTTTATAAGAAAAGTGTAGATGGTATTATTAGACGTTGTGTCCTTGAGTTTGAGCAGCGGGCTATCATAAGGGACTGTCAAGACATCCCGTATGGAGGACATCATGAAGGAGACCGCACTGCTGCAAAGGATTGTGCTAATTATGTTAAAGCTTGTGACAAGTGCTAGCATGTTGGAAATATCGGTAAGAGAAATGAAATGCTTATGAATTATTCACCGCCTCTTGAACCATTTGATGTATGGGGATTTAACTTCATGGGGCCATTCTCCCCAGCAAAAACAAAACACACTCATATTTTGGTTGCAGTAGATTATGTTAAAAAATGGGTTAAAGTAATTCCAACAAAAAGTGTAGACCATGCCACAACAATGAAGATGCTTAAGGACATCATCTCTCCTAGGTTTGGAGTACCTAGATTTTTAATTACGGATGGTGGTTCTCATTTTATTCATGGGGTATTTAGAAAAACTCTAGCTAAATATGGTGTTAATCATAGAATTGCATCTCCATATCATCCTAAAACCAGTGGGCAAGTTGAACTAAGAAATAGGGAATTAAACTCATATTGGAGAAGATAGTCAATAAAGCTAGGTCTGATTGGCCAACTAAAATTAATGATGCTTTATGGGCTTATAGAACTGTTTTTAAAAATCCTATGGGTGTGTCTCCTTATAAAATGGTTTATGGAAAAGCATGTCATCTTCCAGTAGAATTAAAACATAAAGCTAGATGGGTTGTTAAACAACTCAACTTTGATTTTAAAACTGCTAGAGAGAAAGAATTCTTGACTTAAGCTGGTTAGATGAATGGAGGAATGAAGCATATGAAAGTGCTAGACTATTTAAAGAGAAAGTAAACATTTGGCATGATAAAAAAATAAAAAGAAAGGAATTCAAAGTAGGATATCAAGTATTATTGTTCAACTCCCGCTTCAAGTTTTCTACAGGAAAGTTAGCTTCAAGGTGGTAGGGTCCATTAATTGTATGGAGGTGTACCGCTCCGGAGCCATTCGTCTTCATGGAGACTTCAACGGTAAACCTCATGTCGTTAATGGACAACGTCTTAAACATTATATTACAAGGCAAACATTTGCCAAAAGGGTTGAAGTAATGAATCCCTAAAGTATGGAGGCTATAATTGCAAAATTTTATCCCCTACCAGATACCAAAAGTCAAAAAGAGGTGTGTAACGATGTCGGAATATCTTCATATTTTAGGAAAGTCATTATTTTGGAAAATTAATGCGTGTCACAAAAGAATTGGACGAAACAGAATCCCGAGGAGGGAAAGAGACCAGGTGGCACGCCCACCCCCTTGGCACGCCACCCGAGGTATTTCCCTCTTCTGAAGTCTGTTTTCCCTCCGTTTCTTCCTCAACGCTTCGTCTTACCCTAAAAACCATCTATATATACTCATCTCTGCCGATCTAACCCCGCATCAAGTCTTTTTTTGAGCGAACCTTGTTTTATACCTGTTTCTTCCAGATCTTACCTTGCGCCAGGACATGTATTCAAGGTGGAGCACCCCGGATGGAGGATTCCCTTGTGCACCCATCAGAACCCCGGAGTGGAGTCCTTGATATGTCCATTTTGCATCACTATTCTATATCATAATTTACTGTTATTCATTGATATATTTTATATTAAGAGATAATACTTATGTTATTTCATCTGTTTTTGCATGGTTGATGACTTTTGGAGCATGGACCGCTGCAGTCAGGATTCTGATGGAAAAGGCGCTGTTTGGAGGCGAAATTCGCGAGATCAGAAAATCCGAGAAAATACATGGAAAATCCTATTTTTCTAGAAGACGAAGAAAGCCAGAAGGAGGAGTGGAGATGGGCCATAGGGGGCCCACACCACCCCCTGGCGTGGGCCAGCCTAGGCCACACCACCAGGTGGTGTGGTCGCCCTGGTCCACCCCTGGCTCTCCCTCTGGCGTATATTATCCTCCCGAAACTCTAGACTCGGGGAGCGACCACAGAAAGATTTCGCCGCCTCTGCAGGGCGGAAAACATCGAGAGAGAAAGATCTCTCCGGTAGACAGAATTCTGCCAAGGGAATTCCTTCCCGGAGAGGGGAGATCGTCGCCATCAATGCCACCATCAAGCTGGACTTCATCAGGATCATCATCATCATCACCACCATCATCATCACCAGCACCATCATCACCATCTCCATATTGCTGTAACAATTTGGTTGAATCTTGCATAGTTCTTAGGGGAAACTTTCCCGGTGTTGATTACCCTTGGTAGTTGATGCTATTGAGTGAACCATTGAATTATTGTTTATGTTCAAATTGTTATACATCATTATTCCATCTCTGATCATGATCCATATGATGTCTTGTGAGTAGTTCGTTTTGTTCTTGAGGACATGGGAGAAGTCATTTTGTTAGTAGTGGAATTGTGTTGAGAAAGATACAATGGTTTGTTAATTAAGTTGTGGTGTACTTCTTCTAGTGGTGTCATGTGAACGTCGACTACATGACACTTCACCTATATGGTCCTAGGGGAATGCATTGTGTATTTGGCTACTAATCGTAGGGGTTGCTGGAGTGACAGAAACCCGAACCCCCGTTAGGAAACCATTGCACAAGGGATGTAAGGGTCTTAGAGTTTAAAGTTGTGGTTAGTTTTCTACCTTAATTACTTTCTTGTACTTACGGATGTTTGCAAGGGGTATAATCACAAGTATTTATTAGTCCTAGGAAGGTCGATACATTAGCACAGGTGCACCCACACAACACTTAGCAAGCTAGAGAAGATTAATCAACTATATGAAGCGAAAGCACTTAACGATATTCACGTGTGTCCTCGAGAACGTTTGGTCATCTTAAGTAATACAACTGACTTGTCATTTGCTGAATAAAGGATTGGGCCACTTGCTGCATTTATTTTAATTGTCTTTTATTTACTAGTACTTTATTTACTTGCATTATCAAAAACCCCTAGAAATCCTTTTGCTAAGTATTTGCAGAGAATTCCTGATCCATACCACTAGCCAGCACCTTCTGCTACTCGTTGGGTTTGACACTCTTACTTATCGAAAATACTGTGATACACCCCCTATACTTGTGGGTCATCAAGACTATTTTCTGGCGCCGTTGCCAGGGAGTGAAGCGCTATTGGAGAGGGGAACTGGTAAAGGAAACTTCTACTGTGAGTATTGTTTATTTCTGTTAGTTGCTTTATTTTCATTATGGAAAGTTCGCTGAGTTTCTTGTTTCCTAATGCTACTACCACTGCTAAGGTAGTAGATGAACCACCACCTGCTAAGAGTGATGCCTTTAAAATACCTACAAGAATTATTGATCGTGTTATGGATAACTACTATGTTGGGGATGGAACTGTCCATCCCGGTGATCATTTACTCTTTATACACGAATTATGCGGGTTGTTTAAGTGTGCAGGTATTACTACAGATCAAGTTAAGAAGAAGTTATTCTCATTATCACTGAAAGGAAGAGCTGAGGAATGGTATAAGCTGCTGAAGAATAGTGAAGCTCTTGAATGGGAGGAAATAGTACCTCTCTTTTATTCAAAGTTTTATCCTCCTAGTGAGATTCATAAAGATCGGAATCAAATTTACAACTTTTGGCCTCTTGATGGAGAGAGTACAGCTCAAGCTTGGGGGAGATTGAAGTTACTAATGCTCAAATATCCCATTCATGAGCTCCCCAACAATATTATTATCAATAACTTTTATCCAAGGCTTTCTCTTCATGAGAAGGATTTATTGGATGCTTCTTGTGCTGGATCATTCACTCGCATGGGAGAAGAAGCTAAATGGGATCTTCTGGACCGTATTTAAGACAATGTTGAAGCATGGGAGAATGACAAAGGAAGAAAGTCAGGTATAAATTATGATTATGAATGCATTGAATCTTTTATGGGAACTGATGACTTTCAAAATATTAATAATGCTTATGGTCTTGATTTACAAGTTATTAAAAATTGTTTTAAGGCTTTTTCTTCTTATATTAAAATTACAAAGGGATGGAGCAAGTACCATGCACCCTAAAAAGATATTGTTGATTGTGTTCGTGTTGAGAGTACCGAATTTTGCACTTTTGATCATATCCTACCTGAACTTTATGTCGAGAAAATACCCTTCCCGGAGAAGGTAAAGGATCATCCTATGATAACTAGTGTAATCACTAAAAGTGCGAAGAACTGTAAAACTTGATGAACAAATAAACATTGAACCTGTTGTAGCAATTGTGAAAGACCTTGTTACTAAAAGTGTAGAAAATGGACACATAGTCTTTTGTGAAGATGCTTCTAATATTGGCTCACATCCTAATAGAACTAAAAAGGCTAGTGTCCCTGTGCTTTCTGTTAGAATTGGTGATCATTGCTATTATGGTTTATGTGATATTGGTGCAAGTTCTAGTGCTATTCCCTATGAGCTTTACAGAGAAATTATGCATGAAATTAGTCCCTACGAACTGGAAGAGATTGATGTGGTTATTCACCTTGCTAATAGAGAGACCATCTCTCCAATTGGTATTGTACGGGATGTGGAAGTTCTTTGTGGTAAGATTAAATATCCTACTGATTTTCTAGTACTTGGTTCAGCTACTAGTAAAACTTATCCTATCATTTTTGGTTGACCTTTCTTGAATACTTGTGGAGCTATTATAGATTGCAAAAGGGAGAAAATCTTGACTAAGTTTGATGGGGAATCTTAAGAGTTTAATTTTTTTTAAATTTACTAAAGAACCTTGTGAAGATGAAACCCATAATGAGGATTTTAGAGTTGAACAACTTGCTTCTATTTCTCTTGCTCCTAACAATGCTTTGCAGCAATTTATGGAAGATCATGAAAGTGAAATCTTCATGGAAGAAAGGAATGAGATTGACGAGATTCTCTGTAATCAACCTAAGATGCTTAAGCATAACTTGCATGTAGAAGACTTAGGTACCACGTTGCCACCTAAAAAGGACCTGGTCTTTGATCTAAAACCTTTACCCGATGATCTTAAATATGCTTACATTGATGATAATCAGATATATCCTATTATTATTAGCTCTAAACTTTCAGGGAAGGAAGAAGAAAGGTTATTGGAGGTACTGAAGAAACACCGAGGGGCTATGGGCTATACCCTGGATGATTGAAAAGGGATTTCTCCTACTATATGTCAGCATGCTATCAATATAGAACCAGATGAAAAGCCAGTGGTAGAGCACCAACGACGTTTAAATCCTAAGATGAAGGAAGTGGTAATAAATGAGGTATTGAAACTCCTTGATGCTGGTATCATTTACCCTATTGCTGATAGTGAATGGGTTAGTCTTTTTCATTGTGTCCCTAAAAAGGGGGTATTACTGTTGTGCCTAATGATAATAATGAGCTTATTCCCCAAAGAATATTAGTAGGCTATAGGATGTGCATCGATTTCAGAAAGGTTAACAAAGTTACTAAGAAAGATCATTACCCACTTTCTTTTATTGATCAAATGTTAGAAAGGTTGTCTAAAAAGACTCATTTTTGTTTTCTTGATGGATACTGTGGGTTTTCTCAAATTGCTGTTAAACAACAAGATCAAGAAAAAACTACTTTTACATGCCCTTATGGAACCTATGCTTATAGGCGTATGCCTTTTGGTTTGTGTAATGCTCTTGCTACTTTTCAAAGATGCATGTCTGCTATCTTTCATGGTTTTTGTGAAGAAATTTTGGAAGTTTTCATGGATGATTTCTCTGTCTATGGAACTTCTTTTGATAATTTCCTGCACAACCTTGATAAAGTTTTGCAGAGATGTGGAGAAACTAATCTTGTTCTTAATTGGGAGAAATGCCACTTCATGGTTAATGAAGGGATTGTCCTTGGGCATAAGGTTTCTGAAAGAGGCATAGAAGTGGATAGAGCTAAAGTTGAGGCAATCGAGAAAATTCCCTATCTAAGAGACATCAAAGGTATCCGTAGTATCCTTGGTCATGCTGGTTTCTATAGAAGATTTATTAAAGATTTCTCTAAGATATCAAAAACCCTCACTAATCTTCTTCAAAAAGATGTACCCTTTGTTTTTCATGATGATTGCAAAGAAGCTTTTGAAACTCATAAGAAGGCTTTAACTACAACTCCTATTGTTCAACCACCTGATTGGAGTTTACCCTTTGAAATAATGTGTGATGCTAGTGATTTTGCTGTAGGTGCTGTCCTTGGGCAACAAATTGATAAAAAGTTAAATGTTATCCATTATGCTAGTAAGACTCTTGACACTGCTCAAAGGAATTATGCTACTACTAAAAAAGAATTCCTAGCTGTCGTCTTTGCTTGTGATAAGTTTAGACCTTATATTGTAGACTCAAAAGTTACCATTCATACTGATCATGCTGCTATTAAGTACCTTATGACGAAAAAAGATGCTAAGCCTAGGCTTATTAGATGGGTGTTGCTTTTACAAGAGTTTGATCTACATATTATAGATAGGAAAGGTGCTGAAAATCCTATAGCTGATAATTGATCTCAATTAGAAAACATCTCTTTTGATCCTATGCCTGTTAATGATAGTTTCCCAAATGAACAGTTGGCAGCGGTAGGGGTAAGCTCGCGAGGGAGCCCTTGGTACGCTAATTATGCTAACTTTGTTGTCTCCAACTATTTTCCTCCAACTTTTACAGCTCAGCAAAGAAGAAAGTTCTTTTATGATTTGAGGCATTATTTTTGGGATGACCCACACTTATATAAAGAAGGAGTGGATGGTATTATACGAAGATGTGTTCCAGGATATGAGCAAAAGGAGATATTGCGGAAATGCCATGGTAGTGCCTATGGAGGGCATCATGCAGGAGATAGAATTGCACGGAAGGTACTACAATCAGGTTTTTACTGGCCTACCCTCTTCAAAGATGCAAGAAAATTTGTCTTATCATGTGATGAGTGTCAGCGTGTTGGTAATATTTCTAGACACAATGAAATGCTTATGAATTACTCTTTAGTTATTGAACCCTTTGACTGTTGGGAATTTGACTTTATGGGTCCTTTTCCTCCCTCGAAAGGTTATACTCATATTCTTGTTGCTGTTGATTATGTTACTAAGTGGGTAGAAGCCATACCTACGAAGAGTGCTGATGGGGAGACCTCTCTAAAAATGCTTAAAGATGTTATCTTCCCGAGGTTTAGAGTGCCTAGGTATCTTATGACTGATGGAGGTTCTCATTTCATTCATGGTGGTTTTAGAAGACCCTTGCTAAATATGATGTTAATCATAGAATTGCTTCAGCTTATCACCCCCAAACTAATGGTCAAGTAGAGTTATCAAACAGAGAAATTAAATCCATCTTGCAAAAGACTGTTAATAGATCTAGAAAAAATTGGGCCAAAAAGTTGAATGACGCTTTATGGGCTTATAGGACTGCCTATAAAAACCCTATGGGGATGTCTCCTTATAAAATGGTTTATGGGAAAGCTTGTCACTTGCCTTTAGAATTAGAACACAAAGCTTATTGGGCAGTTATAGAACTTAATAAAGATTGTAAGCTTGCTGGTGAAAAAATATTATTTGACTTAAGTTCGTTAGATGAATGGAGGAGTGAAGCTTACAAGAATGCTAGGATCTTTAAGGAAGAAGTTAAAAGATGGCATGATAAACAAATTCTTAAGAGAGAATTCCACATTGGTGAGAAAGTTCTATTGTATAGGTCTCGTCTCAGATTTTTTGCAGGGAAGCTACTGTCAAAATGGGAAGGACCTTTTGTCATTGAAGAAGTGTACCATTCAGGAGCAATAACATTTCTTCTTTAAAAGATAACACTACACAAGTGGTGAATGGGCAGCCACTCAAGAACTATATTGCTGGAGATTCTTACAATGAAGATGTTGATGCTTTTCAAGTTATAACTCTGGAGAGATTCATAAAAGATCAAATTCAGAGACCTGTAGAGCCCGTTTTCGAATAGGTAACAGTTCTGGTAAGAAAAATTCCACGAAAGATCTGTCCAATTATATTTTTGCAGTTTTTATCCAACAAGGAAGGAAACAAAGCGAAAGAGGGACGGAAACGGAGCCAGGGTGGCTCACATCACCCTGTGGCGCGGGCCCACCCCTGGTCGCGCCACCAGGTGAGAAAAGGAGAAAAAGAAAAAGAAGGAGATAGAGATTGAGAAAAGGAGAAAAAAAGGAGATGAGAAAAGAGGAAAGAGAGAAAAAAGCACTATATTCCCATGGTAAATAAGAAGATTGCTGAGATACTCATTGTCTGCTTGCCTTGTCATTTTGATACGGGGATTCTTCCGTATCATCGGGCAAGGGTTACCCTGTTGGCGGTTCTCCATGATACACATGTGTTTACTATGACAAGAACTTACCGGTGACTAAACTTGAGTAGCATGAGGAGCGGCCCTCGTATTCAAGGGACATGATATTTTTAACTTACAACTTGTCAAGCATATCCTCATATTTGTGTCACTTTAACCTTAACCACCAAAAGATGCCTATGATAGGGGCAATGATATCTTAAAGCTAGTAAGTATCATAATTTTTGGAAGCCCTTTATGAAACTTGAAATTCCTGCTTCCCTTTACAAAGGGCCTTTCTTCTATTTTTCAGTTGAGTCAGTAAACCTATTCCCTTCTATCTCAGCAAGTATTTTGAGTTGTTGTGTTTCATTCATTCATATGATGATTTATTCACTCATGTTTATTATGTTCCTTGTTTTGCACTTTGCTCTTATCTTGGTGTTTACTACTTTGAAAGCTATCATTGAAAACCAGTTACTTGTGAACTCCAGCGAATTGTCAACTATTCTTCGACCAAGAGCTAAGTTTGCCATTACCAACTATGATTTACTTTACGTATCTTTATTGCGTTTCCTTTACCTATTGCAAGTTAAGTTATATAATGGTGAGTTGTCTGCTATTATGATCTATGTATTGATGAATGTGATGCTTCTTGTCCATATTCTTTTATTGACTCTTCACTCCATAAACCTGAGGTCATGTTTATTGAGCTCAGTTTCGCTTGGGGACAAGCGAAGTCTAAGCTTGGGGGGAGTTGATACGTCCATTTTGCATCACTATTCTATATCATAATTTACTATTATTCATTGACATATTTCATATTAAGAGATGATACTTATGTTATTTCATCTGTTTTTGCATGGTTGATGACTTTTAGAGCATGGACCGCTGTAGTCAGGATTCTGATGGAAAAGGTGTTGTTTGGAGGCGAAATTCACGAAGATCATAAAATCCGGAAAAATACATGGAAAATCCTATTTTTCCAGAAGACGAAGAAAGCTAGAAGGAGGAGTGGAGATGGGCCACAGGGGGCCCACACCACCCCTGGCATAGGCCAGCCTAGGCCGCGCCACCAGGTGGTGTGGCCGCCCTGGTCCACCCCTGGCTCTCCCCTCTGGCGTATATTATCCTCCCAAAACCCTAAGACTCGGTGAGCGACCATAGAAAGATTTCGCCGCCTCTGCGGGACGGAAAACACCGAGAGAGAAAGATCTCTCCGGCAGACAGAATTCTGCCAGGGGAATTCCTTCCCGGAGAGGAGAGATCGTCGCCATCAACACCACCATCAAGCTGGACTTCATCGAGATCATCATCATCACCAGCACCATCATCTCCATCTCCATATTGCTGTAACAATTGGGTTGAATCTTGCATAGTTCTTAGGGCAAACTTTCCTGGTGTTGATTACCCTTGGTAGTTGATGCTATTGAGTGAACCATTAAATTATTGTTTATGTTCAGATTGTTATACACCATTATTCCATCTCTGATCATGATCCATATGATGTCTTGTGAGTAGTTCGTTTTGTTCTTGAGGACATGGGAGAAGTCATGTTGTTAGTAGTGGAATTGTGTTCAGAAAGATTCAATGGTTTGTTAATTAAGTTGTGGTGTACTTCTAGTGGTGTCATGTGAACGTCGACTACATGACACTTCACCTATATGGGCCTAGGGGAATGCATTGCGTATTTGGCTACTAAGCGTAGGGGTTGCCGGAGTGACAGAAGCCTAAACCCCCGTTAGGAAACCATTGCATAAGGGACGTAAGGGTCTTAGAGTTTAAAGTTGTGGTTAGGTTTCTACCTTAATTACTTTCTTGTACTTATGTATGTTTGCAAGGGGTATAATCACAAGTATGTATTACTCCTAGGAAGGTCGGTACATTAGCACAGGTTCACCCACACAACACTTAGCAAGCTAGAGAATATGAATCAACTATATGAAGCGAAAGCACTTGACGATATTCCCGTGTGTCCTCGAGAACGTTTGGTCATCTTAAGTAATACAACCAGCTTGTTATTTGCTGAATAAAGAATTGGGCCACTTGTTGCATTTATTCTCATTGTCTTTTATTTACTCGTACTTTATTTACTTGCATTATCAAAAACCCCTAAAAATCCGTTTGCTAAGTATTTGCAGATAATTCCTGATCCCTACCACTAGCCAGCACCTTCTGCTCCTCATTGGGTTCGACACTCTTACTTATAGAAAATACTGCGAGACACCCCCTATACTTGTGGGTCATCAGTACTCCACCAAGAAGCCAAGCTCCATGGAGAGGGGAAGACCGAAGGAAAATTTTCATCTAGAGAAACTAGCTTGAATATGGAGCTGCAAGGATTAGGGAGATTGAAGAACCTTGCTTCAGGGACATGACTAACCCAAATCTTCAAGCACGGATCGATTCGCTGCATCGGCAAATTGCTGATGAAGAGAGGCACTTTTCTGGCTCTCGCTATCACAACGAGGAGTCGGTAAACACAAAGTTTATCAGGAACATGCAAGCAACCTCTCCAGGTTGCATTGAGATTATAGAAAAGCTGGAAAAGGAGGTCTAGTATTACAAGACCAAGTGGGAAGATCAAGTGGCAGTCAACAAATGGTTGCACGCAGCCTTGTTGAAGGTTAGAAGCACCACCAACAATGAGGTCTTGAAGGCCATTCTCTAGTGGACCAGCGATGACAACTTAAGCTTGGGGGAGTTCCACCATACCTTATGCTTTTTATTTATCATATTTGCATCTAGTTCGTAATCATTAGGAGGTTTTTTCTTGCATCCATTAGGTATTGATTTGTCCTAGAGTTTGAAGAGCTCTTAGAGCATTATCATGTATCCTTGGTTGAGTGGTTTTGAATAAAATATAAACTATGATGTCATCCATGATTCTCTTGTTTGGGATTTATGGGTAACACTCACGTAGATGTGCGCACCATATGTAGAAATTTCACTTACGTATTGCCTTGAACTAAATTAACTTGAGCATGTTGTACAAGCATACAATTACTCAACAAGCAGAACTTGCAAATAAGTAAAGATCCTTGCAAGGGAAGAAACACTTATAAAAAAAGGAACATTGTGAATTTGTGGTGAGATAGGGAGTCTTATAAAATAAATAGTTGGAAAGTGGAGAATGATAAGGGGACATGAGATACTCTTGTTCTACTTAGTAATCAACAAGTAAACTGAATGGTTGTCATGGGTATTTCAATACATATGCTCTATGGAAAAGTGTGTGAAAGGTAGGCACCCAAAGATTCGACTAGCCATGGAAAGTGAAAGATAAATGTTGTTTAGAGCATATGACATGATTTAAAGACCCATGAATAAGGTTTATACTGGTTACTAAGAGAGCAAGACCATTAACTAATGCCATGTAAAAAGTGGTGAAAGTTCTTGATAAAAGTCAAAATAGTCATGTCTATATGGTTGTTTAAACAATTCTATTTTCCACTATTTGTTTTATGAGAAACTTATCTTTATTGCAAAGACATATCCAAAGGTTAAATTAAAAGTTGGTAAAAATCCATGCAAAGCTATTGCAAATAGAGAAGTGTATGATAAATTTGGGACTTGTTCAATTGTCCAACATGTAATGCTTAGTTTTTGTTCAAAAGTAAGGGGTAAATGATAATGTATATCTATGTAGCCCACATTTGCATGGTAGTATAGTTCATATTTCTTTTGGACAAGTGAATATGCATAAGTTGATGATGTCATGCTCGTATTTTCTTGTCAACCATAAGCTCATTGATGCATGATCATGATCTATTCTCTTATTTGCTCGAGGACGAGCAAAGGTTTAAGATTGGGGGAGTCGATACTTGCATTTTGCATCATCATTTTTAGGACTTATATGCACTATTTATATTCATATTTACCATGATCCATCATTATTTATGCATATTTAGATGATTTACGGGACTTTCCTACAAAGTCCCTTTCATTAGTATTTAATTTCTAGGAGGCAGAAAACCTCCTTTTTCATGTTTTTGCTATTTCGGGATCTTCTGGGCATCAATAAATCGAAGGAAAAATACATGATGAGCATTTCACCTAGAGAATCAACTTGGGCCAAACAATGAAGCAAGAGGAGCCATGAGGCCTGAAAGAGGCCAAGTGGCGCGCCCACCCCCTAGGCGCACCACCCATGCACTTTCAGCCCTCGACCATCGTCTTGGCTCCAGCTTTTTATAGACGCCTCCGTATCACCAGAAAACCTACGCCATATTTTTCCCACGATTTACAGAGGCGGTGGCAGAGGTGAAAGTCCTCTCCTACTCTGGGAGGGGCAGATCCTGCTGCACCGGAGCCTCCGGTCAGGGGGAAATCGACGCCATCGTCATCACCACTCCTCCTAGGCATAGGGGAGGACTCTCCATTAACATTTCCACCAGCACCATCATCATCACCATCACCATCTCCAAGATCCATCTTGTCCCCCTCATAGTTTGTGATTGATAGAACCCGGGATATTGTTTTAAGAGCTATTTACATGTTTGTGATCCGCATCTTGTCTTTATTGGGTGGAGAGATTATATATTCAGATTGTTGTATCCCATATGTTACTGATGCATATCATGTTTGTGACATGTGAGTAGATCCCCATGTTCCTGAGGGCATAGGATGAATTGGCTATGATTTCCATATAATATGCAATGAGTATGCGGTCTAGTTTTTTATCTTTTATATTGTTCTATGATGGTTTTATGCGAACGTCGACTACATATTACTTCACCTATATGGGCTCATAGGAGAATAATTTGATGCAATGATAAGGGTTGGAAGGGACGGAATTGAGAGAAACCGTTTTCCAATACTTTGAGTTGTGTTGGAGGGAATATGTGTCGGGGACCAATGAACTTATTGCTATGGTAGAACATTTATGTCTTAATGATTCTTAGATGTTCATGTGAATAGCTCTAGGATCCATCATAAGTGGTGTATTTAGCTCATACTTTTGGCTGCACCTAATTAGGATCCGCCCTAAGGGAATGAAACTTGACAACATATTCACCATATTGTTTAGAAATCTTTATGCTAAGTAAATCCATACCGCCCTCGGGAACGCTTGTCACATATAATAAGTTCACACACACATTTGAGCTTGTCCTCTTGCTGCATAGAGGATTGGGCTTTCTCTCACTGAGAGCATTTACTTATTGATGTTTACTTTTGGCACTTTATATTCTTGCAAACTACAAACCCAAAACACCAAATCTACTACTTTTACTATTATTTTCTTTGTCAAATTTGCTAATCAATACCCTCAGCTCCTCGTGGGTTCGAAAACCTTTCTTTATTAAAAAGTACTGTAATTGATCTCCTGCACTTGGGAGCCATCAGGTGTGCGTGTATGCGTTCATAGGGGTGGGTGCATGTACGTGTTGTGAGCGTCTAAGATTGTACTGTGTTTCTCAAAAAAAAACTTCTTATCTCCCTTTCTAGGATTTCTTCCACACATTCTATCAAAGGGGCTCATTTTTTCATACAAAGAATCGAACAATGAAGTTGGTTCGCTTTTGTTGTTAGAGTTGATGAGGCGGTGCTCACTGGTTGCCTAATTTGAACCACTTTTGATTCACATAGTGGATGTGCCCCTAAATAGCTAGTCACTTGCATCGCTCACAGCATGACCTAATTTGGATCTGAGCTAGGTCTTACGAAAATGTTGGCGCCATCATGATTCGCCGAGGGATTGGGCCAAGCATGTCCTCACAATATGTGTTAGGGCATCTGCGCCGGGCCACCCAAATGAGTGATTGAAATGGGCCGTTTATGCCCGTTTGGATTAGGTCACGATCGCTTTTGGGTCGTAATCTTGCATGTCTGGCCAACCGCTCCTAGCGGCGCGACCCATTTGTCTGTGCTAACGAGCGCTAGCCAGAATTTTCATCTTTTTGCAGATTTAAACATAGAGTACATAGACAAATGTATATTTTTACAAGAAAATAAACTAGATTAGGTAATCTAATTAAAATAGTGCTTACATATCAATAGTTCACACTCACATGGTTCAATAAAAATTAACCAAACGTTAGTGAAATTATAGAAAACAAATAAGGGATTAACCGTTTTGGTTTCCCGTATGAGCCCACATATGCTCAAGCAAATCTAGTTGAAGCCGGTCATGGGTGTGCCACTTGCATGAATTCTTCTCAAGACGCTACACATGGGTTTGGCTCAACCAATTGACCCTGAAAATCCCAACCTTGGCCCAAGATATCGTCATCACGATCGTCCTCGACGATCATGTTATGCATGATCACACAAGCAGTCATCACATCCCACATCCTATCCGTGCTCCAGGTTCTACCAGGGTATCGAACAATATCCCACCTTGACTGAAGCACACCAAATGCTCGCTCCACATCCTTCCTAGCAGCCTTTTGCTCTTTCACAAACCTCTTGCATTTCTCATCTCTAGGGTTGCAGATTGTCTTCAAAAAGGTGGCCTGGGAGGGATAGATACTGACAGCTAGATAGTAACCCATATCATATGGATTGCCATTGATCTCATACGAAACATGTAGGGCATTATCTTCTACTAGCCTAGCAAACAACGTAGACTGTTGCAGCACATTGATGTGATTGCTTGATCCAGCCATGCCAAAAAAGAAGTGTCAAATCCAGAGATACTATGATGCAACAACCTCTAGTATGACGGTGCAATCCTCTGTATGCTCTTTGAACTGCCCTTGCCAACCAAAAGAATAGTTCTTCCACTGCCAATGCATACAGTCGATGCTGCCGAGCATCCTAGGAAACCCCCTACTCTTGTTGATGGACAAAATGCGGGTTGTGTCTTTGGTGTTTGGCTCTCATATAAACTTTGCCAAACACCACAATAACTGCACTACAAAACCGGTACATGGCCTCATGGCATGTGGACTCTCTCATGCGCATGTAGTCGTCGAGAAGATCACTGGGCACTCCATACACAAGCTATCGAATGGCAGCAGAACATTTCTGGTAAGAGGAGAAGCCAATCTTACTGGTACAATCATACTTGTCCTTGAAGTAGTTATCGTACTCCCTCACCCCCATTGAGAATGTCCAAGAACAGGTTCCTGGACATTCAATAGTGGCGATGGAATGCCTTCTCTTTGAACACCATAAGAGTTAGGTGGAATTTATCCTTGCAAAGGCATATGTGCCCAGCTTACCGGTCACGTTCATGGTTGGCTTCATGCCGCTTCACCGAGCCACCTCTACGCGGCGGCAGGAGGTAGTGGTCGTGCACCATCTGTGCAGCTGCCAGTAGAACTTTGGTCTCACCGTCGGACTCCTCCTCGGACGATGACTCGACGAAATTCTTGTAGAAGAACTCGATTACCCTTCGACTTCTACCCATATGTTCATTATATGGTCGTCAATGGCCATGCCAACTCCCGCAGCGGACCAGATAATATAGAAAGGACCGGCGAACGCACCTCAGGAAAATGACCGAACAGGTTGTGCGCGACACACTCCAGAGGCTGTGGCGCGTCCAGTAGTCAGGCGGAGGCTGGGGCAACGGGATAGCATACAGAGCGTCGAGTGAACTTTGGTAACACGCATGTCCTGTGGTGTTGCTCGATATCATGGGGGTGACGACGGCAGCGGGCAGTGGCGGCGGCAACGGTTGCGCCTACTCTGGCTGCGGGATATGGATGGCGAGTTTGGGGGAGGAGAGTGTCTCTTGTGCCACTGGAGAGAGGGCCCGGACAAACAAGAGGGAGGACACGCGAGGACAAGCGCGCTATCTGGGCTGACCCAACTGAGTCCCAAATTTATGCATGGATGGGTCGGTCTGCGCGCGTTTGTTCGGATGAGTCGCACCGCTAGGCCGCCGCGCAGCTGTCCACCAGTCCGCTCGGACTCGTCCGGACGTGCTCCGACAGGTTGGGTCGGCCTGGTGAAGATTCCGTTAGTGTGGGATTGGAGTGGAGGTGCTCCACTCATCCCCCCATATGGCCCAACCCATACGGCATCCAACGTTGGCTCCCAGTCGTATTCCCGAAACTAGTCGTAATTCTGCCAGTCCTGTATTACACGGCTTAGGGATCGTCATCGCTTGGCGCAACTGGAACCTGTGTCCTTCCACGGTTTGATGCGGGTAGCGAAGACCGTCGATCAACGTAGGCTACGGGGACCGGTGTCCACAGCTGTTGTAGCATCCCACCATGTCGTCCTCCACGTAGTACAAAGAGGCGCACATAGCCACACGCTGCCCCGGAACTCCTCTGGGTCGCCGGTGCATCCAAGCTAGCGTGCGGCCATAGCGTATTCCAGAGGCACCTGCCACTCCGGCCTCGAAGACAGGATGTCCGAAGGTGGGGTGTCTTGTTTGGCGACAAAGCTACACCGGCCGCTGCAGCCCTTGCTTGGGCTCCGCGATGGCTGAAAGTGCGGATACCGCAGACGAGGGTGATCTCCTTCGGCTATGTGGCACATCACACTGACGAGTGTAATATTCACCCACTACATCCATCGCTCAGCTTGGTTGTGGTTGACCGGAGGAGGGCCGCCGCCCTCATACCTGGCGAGTTCTCTTTCCCACCAATTGACGAAAAAGGCGGTCCATGTCGCGGTGTTGTCGGGGCACTAATTGGGATCCATCTGCTGCTCCAGCGTGAGCTCGAGGTAGTAGTGGCTCGTGATGGCCGCCCGGCAAGCGGAACCGCGAGGCACAGGAGGAACATGCACCCCTCCGGCGCTCAGCATCTAGTCGGGGAGCAGCCGGTAGCCTGGCGGACATGGGTAGCTGGAGGCGCACAAAGCCTTCGTCTCCTCGAGGGTGAGATAGGCCCAGTGTAGGGTGTCCATGGTGAGAGAGAGCGGTGTGGATCTGTGGATAGCAATGGCGGCCGCCTAGATATAGCGGCAAAGAGAAAAAACCCTGGCAGGAAAGTTGGAAAGGGCGGGAACGAAATGGCACGCCACGGCGTGACCAGACGATGGGACCCGTCGGTTTTGTAAACGATGCACCTAACTCACTGCCAGAGCTAGCACGCGTTGTTTTCAGCTCCATCCGGCGTCCCCACTAGACCCCTGTGGATTGGGTTCGGCCTAGAAACGCCAGATAACAAAACAGGATGCCCAGCGCCAAAAAAGAATTAGGGGTGGGTTGGACATGATTTTCAACACCGACGCCCTGATAGCCTTTTAGGAGACTTTAGAGCCCCTGAATAAGAGATTCTCTCGCCTTGCTCATAATGTTCTCAGATGGTGCACATTCTTTGCAGAAAAAGGGATATTGCACGCTGACACAGCGACACGTCACACATCCTGAACAATGGCAACATTGCACGTGCTAAATTTATGATCAATGGCAATATTGGCAAGTGCTTTGAGTGCTTGCACTTGCACTGTATAGTGCTTTGAATTTGGCAACGAAGGTCAGTCACTAGCAAGGATTTGGTTACTGGTCGGTTACCGGCCGGTAAGTCCGGTAACCGGAGATCGCGAGCACCCCGGGAAACCGAGTAACTGACCAAAAAAATCAATATTTTTTAAATTTTTTGAATTTAAATTCCGTAATATGTATAAATATGTAATATGTCGTACAAGGTTTGGCGCAGTGGTTGGTTAGCATGGACACGTCTGTGGAACCATAAGAGCCCAGGATCGATGCTTGGCTTCGCCCATATTACATATTTTGAAGATTATGACTGAAATTAATTCAGTAAAACCACAAAAAGGATGGCAGTAGGAATCGAACCCGCGACCAGAGACTGCTGCATAGTTGCGTACGGACATGCCACTGTGTTTGAGTTTAAAACCTATAAGACAGCTCTGACGGAAATTTGAATTTAAAGTTTGTCCGGTAACCACTCGAATCCTGAGCTCCCTCGGGATTTTTTTCTGTTCGGGAAGCAAAATCTTGGTCACGAGTCCGCGCCATGCTTAGCTCCACTGTGTTTTTTAATATACTCTTGCTTTTTTTAAGTATATTCGGAAACATGCCGTGCATTGCAACGGAAAATATAAAGTTGTGTAGCGAAGACAACAATATATGAATAAAGACACATCAATTAGAACTTCATGAACATCGTGCCGATAGAAATTGATAACACATGCCGATAGAACTTCATGAATACATGTCCAGGGACCATCATTCTGATTTCTGAAGAATTGTAAACTGGGTATCGGTTTCATAATCATCATTATCATGAGAGATGCATTTTTTGCAGGGAATCATGAGAGATGCATTAAATAATACGATCCTATCAATCTGGCTTGAAACTATGAGTTGATTCTAACAATGATAGAAATCATTTGCCAATTGAGTTGTCATGTTATAGGTGAAGTTAAACACCGAGGAAAGTCATCACTTCAAATTATTAAAATATACGGCTTGAACACATCATGACGAGGAAGCTCGCCGCATTCCATGCATGCATGATGCAGCCTCTGCCTCGCTAGCTTCTACACTTGAACTTGATAATATATATAAAAATCTTGTTTTGATAAGCCTGTGGGTGATGCTCATGACATGTTATTATTTAACGAGATATAATTGGACACCTTGGTCTGGTTGAGTTGCCGCTAAAGGGTCGTTCTTTCACCTGGTCAAATATGCAGCAGGATCCTCTTATGGAACAGTTAGACTGGTTCTTTCGAGCACGAGTTGGACTTAAGAGTACCTGAATACTTTGGTCTTTCCCTTGTCCAAGCCAGCTTCAGATCATCTACCTCGCGTGGTCAGTATCGACACAATTATACCTAAATCCAAAATTTTCCATGGACTGTCTGCAGAAGTTGTGGAATGAGGCTTCAAGTGCGTCCATTCTAACAGATAAGCTAAAAACATTATGTTATGATCTAAACAGGTGGATGACTAGTATGTCTAAGTTAAAACTTTTGATTCAGAAATACAACCAGGCTATTTTCATCTTAGATGAACTTGAGGATCAGTGCTCTTTGTTTCGAACGGAATTCAATTTCCGAGCTATCGTTAAGCTGCATCTTGAAAAGCTTCTGTTAGTTGAGTGCAACTATTGGCATATACGTTGTACAGTCAAGTGGATTAAACTCGGGGAAGATAATACCAATTTTTTCACTCCTTAGCAACACAGGTGGATTAAACTCGGGAAAGATAATACCAATTTTTTCACTCCTAGGCAACACAACAGAGAGATTTACGATAAATTGTATTTCCTCGCTCAAGGCTGCTGATGGTACACTAATTACAAATCACACTGAGATGGCTGGAAGGTTGTGGGCTTGTTACAAGGAACGTATGGGGACATCAGAACAGATTAATATGGAATTGGATCTAACTTGCCTATTGGTCAGAGTGGATGGGATAAATGATCTCACAAGGCCTTTCGAGACTGAGGAAATGGACAATGTGGTTAAATACATGCCACTAGATAGAGCACTAGGCTCTAATGGCTTCAACGGGTTGTTTATGAAAAAATGTTGTCCACTAATCAAAGAGAATTTCTATCAGTTAGCTAAAGACTTCTATGATGAGAAGATTAGCCTAGAGAGCATTAACGGTTCACTCATCACTTTAGTGCCAAAAAGACAATTCCTGAGGATGTCAATTACTTTCGTCCAATTTCATTAACTAATGCTTGCCTCAAGTTCTTGACCAAGTTGATAGTTAATCGTTTTTGGCATCACATCCTCAAATGTGTTCATAAAAATCAGTATGGATTTGTTAGATCCAGATCAATTCAGGACTGCATTGCATGGGCCTATGAATATATTTTTTAGTGTCAGCAATCCAAGAAACCCATTCTTATAATTAAGCTAGATTTTGCTAAGGCTTTCAATACGAGCATGAGGCAATTATTAAGATCATGGAGCATAAAGGTTTCAATAGAAAATGAATAAATTGGATGAAAGCAATTCTCTCTTCGGGCACATCTTCTGTATTTCATATTGGCGTTCCTGGCAAACAGTTCATTTCTAAGAGAGGGGTTCGACAGGAGGGTCCCTTATCCCCTATTCTTTATGCTTTTGGTGGTGACCTCCTCCAATATGCCATCAATGATCTAGTTCATCAGGGTGTACTCAGATTGCCTATTATTACAAATGATCCTAATTTCCCAGTGGTAAAATACACGGACGACACAATTTTGATGGTATCAGTAGAGATGGATCAGATTGTTGCTCTGCTTCATAAATTTTCCAATTCAACAGGGTTGAAAGTAAATTACCATAAATCTTTCATTGTGCCCCTAAATGTTTCAGTGGAAGACACCAAGATCTTGCTGCTGCTTTGGGTTGTCAAGTTGGATCAATGCCTTTTCCATACCTAGGCTTGCCAATGGGTACAACTAGGCCTTCCATTCAGGAGAAGCTGCTGTTAGTTGAAGGCTTGGAAAGGATATTAACGTCCACCTCCATATTAATCACTTCAGCATTGAGCTCAATGCCTATTTATTTTCTGCTATCTCTTAAGATCCCACATGGCCTAAACATTGAACTTGATAGGATAATTAGGCAATGCCTATGGAGATATAGAGAAGGGCCAAAACAGTCTCTTTCTGCATGGGAGCTAGTATGTAAACCAAATGATAAGGGAGGGCTTGGCATTGTCAATTTCAGCAAGAAGAATGACTCCCTATTGCTTAAGCACTTGGATACATTTTATAATGAGGATGAGGTTTCTTGGGGTACCGTTAATTTGGTTCTCATACTATTCTTCAAGTATTCCTCATGCTGATAGGTTATGTGGTTCGTTCTGGTGGAGGGACATAGTCAAATTGGTTGATGGGTTCATAGAGGTCTCATATATCATGCATGGGATAGGGGACACATTCCTGTTCTGGATAGATAAATGGCATATCTTGGATTCAAATCAGCCTTTGAGTCTCAGATTCCCCAGACTTTTCTCCTACGTGCTTGATAGTTCAATGACTGCGGTTGAGGTCTATGCTACTGAAAATCGATCCCTTCTCTTCTACATACCAATGTCCAACCAGGCTTATACTGAATTATGCATGTTATAGGAGGCCTTGTTGAATAATCCTCTTTCGGGTGACAAGGACGTTTGGTTATATCAGTAGGGGTGATGAATATAAATCAGTTCTTTATTATAATCACTTGGAAGCCCCTCATGTCTATACGTGGATTTGGAAATCAGCATGTATTATGAAGATCAAAGTTTTTGCTTGGTTGCTCTTGTCTGATAGGCTGAACACACCTGATCTATTGGTAAGAAGGAATTGGAAAGTAACCGAAGATAAGCATTGTGTCCTATGTGTACTTAGAACCTATGAGGATTGGCTACACCATTTTTTTGCTTGTAACTTCAGCTAGAGGGTGTGGAACTATCGGCAAATAAACTGGTCTATTGGTACTGATATCCAGTCTACAGTAGCTGCAGCTAAGAGGGATTTGGGTAAACCATTTTTTATGGAGGTGATGATGATGGCATGTTGGCATATTTGGAAAATTAGGAATGGGAAAATATTTCAGATGGAAATGCCTACCTTTGCAAGGTGGAGGAGGAATTGTGTCCATGATATGTCTTTGCTAAGACACATGATAAAGGCTGAACATTTAGATAGCTTTGTGTATTGGTTTTCTCACCTCCCCTAAACAGCTTTTGTTTTTCCATAGGTAGGATCATCTTGCTTTGTATAGTCTTGTTTTTTTAGTTGCCTTGTACAGTTGGCTTCTGGTTTGAAATAACAAATTATGCTGTGGGGAATTTTTTTTCTCACAGTTCCTGGGTCAAAAAAATTATGCCGGTTTCCAGAGTTGGAGAAAACCTCGACGCACAGTGGCCGAGTGACACATATCTATAAAGTACAATTTTGGTGTTGTTGGAGTGGGAAGTCTGCGATGCACAATGTCAGCGCAATGGTGAAAGAGGTGTAGTTGAGGGGCTGGTGGGATATCAAAAGGGGTGAAAATACATCCTTATCAAGCCTTTGTGGTTGTATCTAAAGACGTAATTGGGATGGGTACTACAACGTCTAGCAGAAATCTGAATTTTTCGGCCGTCTGATCCGGAAACAGCGGTCCCGATTTGTCCGGCCAACCCGCCTCTACGTAATGGACTGGCCGTATCCTACCCGCCTGGTAGTGCGCCTCGCTGCTGCTGGCCCCGCGCTCTCGTCGGTCCACCTCTCAGTCACTACTAAGCGGGTGTGAGAGACGTGCGTGCAGCCCGACCGTGGTGGGTGGAAAGCTTCCCACACCCAAACCCTATCCACCTCCTCCCGTGCTCCTACCCCAACCACTCATGTAGCCTCTTCTCTTCCTTCCTCCCCTTCTCCTCCTGAAAACCCTAGCCGCTACCACTGGTCCCTCTCGGTCTGGTGCAGGCCAACGAGTTGGGCGGCGGCGGCCTACTCTAAGCGGCTGGCCGTGGGAGGAGCACAACGGCAAGGAAGCGAGCAGATCGACCACCATCTGTCGCGAGCGGGTCAGTGCTTCCGCAATGGGGACCACGAGTAGCTACAGCCATTGTCAGGCGGCCGCGAGGACCAGGAGCCTCGGTAGCCTAGCAAACCGAGCCGCAACTAAGGATGTCGATCTCCTCGAAGCTGCTCATGCTTGGGGCGGTCTCCTTGTGCCCAGATCTGTGAACGAAGGTCTCTCCCCTTCTTTGTGTGCTAAACCCAGCAAGTACCTCCTCTTCTGCATCCCTGGGGCTTCACCCTAACCTGCAGGTCAATCTCCTTCTTCCTTGTTACTCCTATGAATGATCTGTAATCTGTGTTGTTTAATGGATCTTGAAAAAAAGTGACTGTAGCTGATGATTTTCTATAGATTTGAAATCTATGTTGTTCAATAGATCTTTCCTCGATTTGATGATAGATGTTGCCATCAGATTGACTATTGCTTGCATTTCTAGCACATGGAAGATTCCTTTTTTCAGAATTTCTTTTAGTTACAAATCTTATTGTACTACCTCTGTTGTTCTGAACTTATTTTCAAAAATATTTTCTTATGGTGCTTATTAATAATGTCGAAATCTTTGTTTATTCCCTGTTGTTGTGTTTGTAGGTGAGGTGTTCAAACCTAGGTTTATGTTGTTGTGCAGCTAAAGTTTATTGGTCTTCCCTTCAAACAAGCCTATATAAAATTCAGTGGTACTTTTATTATACAAGCAAGGTTTTGTGTTGCTTTAGCAACTTTGCCTGCAGCTCCGTGACATTTTTGGTGACATGTTCTTGTGTTCTCTAGATATAATTGCTATGGAAAATATAGTAGGTTTGTCCTCGCATCATTTTAAACCATTAGAATATAAGTATAGGTTTAACTATTCCTCTCAACTGACTAATATTCAGTCTAAATGCATATTTTCCAATGTCACGTTACAAGAGGTTGGTGTGCATAAAAAACCATGTGTTGTTTCACCGTGGCATTTTATATTTTTCTTGAGATCTAGGTTTGCATAGGGGCTAATGGTTATGATAGTTATTCAGGTATGCAAGCTGTATCCTTTATGTCATTGCTTCCACAGGGCAGGACATCAAGCTCTAGTGTGGTATCTTCGTCCACCTTGGTAAGGTATCCATTAATATGTTTATCTAATTAACTCTCTATCTCTATGTGGGGTTACAAAAGCTCATGATAGACCAATACAAGAAGTTCATGGTGTATTACTTGATGGAGATTGCTAAAATATCAGTTCATGCATATTTCCTGCAATTGTTTTCTAGCTCATAAGGGGATATTTTTTTCAAAACTACAAGTTGTTTTTAGATTGCAGCTTTTGTAAGTAGTCATTGAATTGTACTAATATAGAAATGACTCAAAGGATTCATGTACGTGCTTATTGTGGTTTGTTTGATTTGTGTAAGCTTCGTTTACGAGATTCAGAAGCATATTTTCATGTTCTCGTTACTTGGATTTTACAGCATCATGACCATATTAAACTCCCATGACTCTTTACTCTGGTGTTTCCCGCCACTAACAGTATGCGAGATATAAAATACAATGTGAATGTGTGTTCCCTTGCATTGTTTTCATACCCATATTCATTTATATGTTAACTTCTCCGCTTCAAAATATTTGGCAGGATTTGTTACACATAAAATCCTATGTAATTTGGATAAAGGATAGCTTGAATGAGTACGTGTGTAGTAAATACATATATTATTTTGAAGTACTTTATCATTGCACTTCAAGACATGGGTAATTAATGTGAGAGGGCAGTTGTCGGATAACAACATTTACCAAAATGTGATTTCCCAAATGATAGTAATAAATTTCTTGCAAATCTCTTCTTAAAAGCACCTTAAGAAATCACTACAAGCTTAGAGAATAATAGTTTGATAGCTGAGCATGTGTGTTTTGAGCTAGGAAGTAGGACGGAGATGTGAGGGCTTTGTTGTGCCAATGTCCTTCCCACAGCAGCTTCAACAGAGTTGTGGGTTAGAAATTAGTACCGAGGAAATACAATGAGGCATATGTTTTACTTTTTAGAGGAAGGATCAGAACTTATATGTGTGGGGAAGCTTGAAATGCCTCCAAGCAAATCTTGATCGTTCTTTTTTTCACCATGGTCATATAAAATGTGCAGGTTGGGGTAGATTCTACTTATCTAGGCCAACAGGTTGTTCACTTTTTTGATATCTTGATGAAGCAGACGTGAAAAGTTTCCTGGATTCATTAGAGATTTGGGTTTCATTTTGCCTACATTTTTTCTTGCATCTTACGAATTTTGACTAAAAGCTAGCTGCTGTAGATAGTGGCTTAAAACTTTAGTGTGGATGTGAAAACTGTTTTTACTTATATGCTTGAATGTAGGTTACTACTATTTTCCATTTTCTCTTCATTTTGATTGTGTCAAAGCGACAAATGGATTCGAGGTTATTATGCGAATCAGCTGCTGTCAGGTGAGCATTACATGTTTAAATGGAATCCAAATCAGTGAAGACAGTCTAAACTGAATCTATATATGATTCTCGCGTCATTCCAACATAGCTTGGTTGCTTTCTTATAAATAACGACAAGATTGAAGCAAAGCTTGTGCATGACTGGCTTTGTTCAATTACAGAGAGGTATCTACTCTATTCTCTTAGCATCACATCAATATTAGTGTTCTTTTTACAGTTTATATAAATTCTTTGATTTATAAACTATGATGTGATGCTCTTGTCTTCTTAGTTTCTAATTTATTTGGAAACGCGGATTTGATTTTGTTTGGAAGCGCGGGCATTTGATCGTGTTTGAATGCAGATAATAAAATTAGTTCTGCTTAATGTTTCGTCGTGTTTTTTATTTGCCATTAGGTTAAGTCGATATTTCCTATTGAAAAAACTAATTATTTAGTTCTTCAATGTTGTAGATGGTTGTGCTTGAGCTTTAGTGTTGATCTTGATTAGCCATTTTAGCACATGACACATTTCATACCAATTGACACAGCAGGCCCAGGTGAATACCTCTATTGGATTTGGTGAATGCTACTCATTCAGAGGTGCCCTATTGAGTACTGACTTGAGAACGGTATCCATGTTTTTTTACATTATGTTACAATGTATTCTCCCTACACATTCAGAGTTTGCCTGCACTATTTATCTTAACAAAAAAAGTAATAGATTTTGACCTGGTCATTGTTGTCAGGACATTGCATCGTTTTTTGCATAGATTACTTTGCTTAATAAATTTTGGTCCAGGATGCCATTTTGCCCGTTTTAGTACATATAGCATAGAAGTGGTAGTGTTCTACTTCCCCATAGATCTGTAGCTCGTGGATGCGGCGTATGTGGCACAAGAATTGATGCCCCAGTGCCTGCACACATTCTTGTTGCTTGGCACCGAGTCACAAACTCGTCTTCATTTACCCTCTTGACTCTTATGCCTCTGATTATTTCAATTCTCTAATATATCTGGTTTTTTGTGAGCTATTTTCTGCTAAAAGCAAAATGTGGCATATATACTTATATATGGGCCAGTACCGATAATAAAAGATTGTTGTCGGGCCCCTATATATCAGGCAGTGTGATCTACGCATGCATGTTTTAATTGGAAACTATATAGCTATATGTGCACTAGATAAATAACCTATATACCAATATTCTAATTCATTCCTAAATTCAGGTTTGAGGATATTATATAACAATCTCATGCTTCATCTACCAATTTTATTTTGTCATTTGACTTCAACTTTCAGAGTATTAGATATGTACTGGTATTATCTTCCTTTGCATCACTGTTGTTGTTTGTTTACATTCTTATATTTTAAGTTTAGCTCAGAAAGTTAATGATTTTGTCGTGCCCTTAAATTGTATCTCTCTTTTTTTACCATGAATCTTATATTTCGCGATCACATGAAAGTAGAAACAATTTCCCCATTACACATAAGCTAGGTTCCCCTTGAGTACCAAGCACGTGTTTCTGCCTTTGTAGTTGGCTTGCTTCTACCAACCCAATGCACTCGGCTTTCTTTTGGGTTGCTAAGATTATGTAATTAGATTTGGCCCACTATACCATGTTCAGGAAAAATACTACTTAAAAATTATAATCAGAGGCTCCAGGTGGTATGTTAGTAAGGTTGTATCTATAAACATTTATGCACTCGTGTAATACATGTAAGGTTGTTCATAATATTTTCAAATCTACTTCTTAAAACCTTTGACACATCATTTGTTGTCACTCCTGATGCTCACTAGGTTAGATTAATCTATGTACACTTACATGTTCACTCTGGTATTTCTGATTTCCACTCCTGTAACAATTTTGTTCTTTGTTGCTTTTGGCAGAACCATACACTATTAGTTACTTTGATAATTCCCCCTGTTTGGCCAATTGTATCTAAGATTTTTATATTCCATTCGATGATTTCCTATTTTTATCTATAGGCATGCTATTGCTATGTTTCTGACTACTTATAGAATTTTTACTTAGCATTCAGTGACAGCATGGACCATGTTGAGACACCAGCCACTACTGCCACTCTAGAAGTCATGCTGAGGAAGTTGTGTCTCCCGTACCCTTAATACAAGACCAAAGCTATTGGTTATAGCGACTATGAGTCTGAAGTGCGATTCTACCCTTCACTGTATTTTCTGCGGGCTTCACCAGCTGCTCACACACTGGTAGGTGACCCAGATAAGATTGTGGAAGCTGCATTTAATAATGTTGCAGGTCGAGCCATCTGGTACATGGAAACTAATGGAAAGAAGGTCTCTAAAGAGAGTAAACATAGTGTGTTGGAGAAAGATAAAAAAGCAACAGGGGTTTCCTTCACAAACTAAAAATTGTGGACCAAAAAAGATCAAGAAAGGTAAGCAACCGAGAGAGATCATGGATGCTTTTGATACCTACATCAAGAAGGTTTGTTCTTATACTGATCGCATCTAGAAAATAGGTTTAAATAGGTCACCTCAATGCTGTAACTCTTGTTCTCTTCTTGAGATCAAAGCTATGGCCACTAATCTTCCTCAACATTCAGTTGAAAAATCATCCAGAAATTCGAAGCTTCCAAGGTATATCCCTATGGTGAAGACGGTACCAATTCTTCTGAATGCTATGACTCAGATGCCCCGCATCAAATGTCTGATTCCTATGAGTACGAGTACGATGGCCGTCATTATGATTCCGATGACTCTGCCATTGAGTAAGATCATTGCATTTGTTGCTTTGTGTATTAAAATCACATACAGTTATGCTGTGAGTTAAGATACTTCTCTTCAAGATGTTTATCTGTTGTTGGTTAAGAATTACTTATATTACATGTAATGTACTCTTCCTATGTTTGGTACTCTATACATGTCTAAGTATTATGATGTGAGAAATATATATATATATATATATATATATATATATATACTTGCCTTTTCAAGTGTTTTCTCTTTACATGATTGATGTATTGCTAAATCTGATATCAAACCAGGTATGTACTAATGATTTAAATAGTTATATGGAGCATTGTAACAAATCTCACTTATTCAAGAGGTAAAATATCTCAGCCACATTAACAATAAAAACTTAGATAGCAAAATCTAAGAGCTCCATAAACTAACGCTAAATAGATGTGAAATCTACGGGTCCGTGCGCCGAGGCGCACTCCTAAATCTATGTTTTCTAAGAGAGGACATATGGAGAGGGAGAGAGAAAATACAAGGAGAGAGAGAGATAGTTTGAGTAACCCAAACGGCAAGCTCTTGTGGATGGTATTGGGGTTGAAAATGTTGAATATATTTAGGTACATCATGTATACATATGTGAGAGAGGTAAAAAAATTGAGATCACATAGCAACGCACGGGCACTTAACATACTAACTTGTTAAGCTAGCCCCAAATATGGTAGTTTTACTCGCATCTAATCCTTTACGTCCTGTATCATATTTGTACGCGTGTTTGTACTAAAATTTTCTTTTCTACTCCTCTGTTTTAAATTATAAGATGCCCTTGTATTTTTCCGAAACGCATATATCATGTATCTAGACGTCTATTAGTGTATATGTTCGGAACAAAATAAGTGAATCTATACACGTAAAGATATCTAGATACATGTGTTTAAAAAAAACTAAAACACCTTCTACTCTTTTTTGCGTAGAAAAACATCTTCTATTTTTGGAAAGGAGTACACTGTAATATAAGACGCGCATACTACGGTGTACGCTTCAGAGAAAAAACTCAAGGTGAGCCTTTTTTTTTCAGAGCCAACTCAAGGTGAACCTGGTTGGCTGATTCACCACCAAACGGTCACACACAACATACTGATACATTGCATATATCAGTGGAACGAGCTTACATGACACAGACAGCAGCATCTTAAGAAAACACGGCGAGACACTAAATTACCTAGACCTCCGAACGCAGAACCACAATACTACTACTGCGAGGCTTCGATTTTGCACGCGCAAAATCTCTCGCAGTGGCAGGAGTCTTCACACACAAAGCATACCCGAGCAGCACTTATTTAACCGAGTCTACTTTATTCTAAGCGCGCGCGGAGGAGACAGCTACAACAGCATACGCGCGGCACAGCACTAACAACAGACGAACAGCAAATCGAGCGGCAGAGAGCCAAAGGCGCCGGCTGACTAGCACTAGCAGACCCTCTTGCAGAAGCACTTGCGCTCGAGGCCCTGCGTCTTGCACTCGCCGTCGGGGAAGTTCTCGGTCTTGCACACGTTGGCGCAGTTGCCGCTCCGGACGCAGGTGCCCTTGAACCTGTGGCTCTGCGACACGCAGTGCCTCGCCTCCGCCACCTTCGTCGTCCCCATCTCTGCACGCACAAAAACAGGCATCATCATTCATCACCCATTTACAATGGCAACATCGCACTGCACCACACATCAGATCATGCAAGCGAAAGAGTGGCTATGCTGCAGATGTTGCTTTGTAAAGCTGATCTACTGGAAGAAGCACCTGTGGCGACGAGGAGGACGAGCAGGAGGAGGAGGGCGGACGCCGCCATGCGACGGGAGAGGGCCATCTTCTTCACCCGAGACTGGATGTCTGAACCACACTAATCCGGATCCGGATGGCTGCTGCTATGGGCTCTGTCTTGGCTAGCAATGCAATGGACACTGGAGAAAATAATGGGCTTGGGTAGGGTTTATATAGCCGGCCAGACCGGAGGCGAGGTTCAGTGGTTGTTGTTTGAGGTTATGGGCATTTATTTACTTGCTGCTTAACTGTACAGTACTGGGGCAGAGCACAGTGGCCCATTCCATGTGGGCACGTAGGTTCAATAACTCGATGCACAGTACTTCACGGTTCACGGGCATAAATTTCACCGATGGCAGGTGCTTGGACTTTAGCGTGTCATGGCGGGCAGGATAGGCACGCGCGACACTCTGGACAGGCCAAGGGGCCTAGGGCTGGATTCCAAACTGGTGGCTAGGGAGCGCCGGAGCGGCCATGAGGCTTGGGAGGAGCTCGTCGGCAAGACTCACGAGACAGCCGTGCTTTGCCTGCTACGTACCGGATTGGTTTTCTGCCGACTTCTTTCCGTTTCTTCGTCACTTCCTGCCAGAGCCAGACCCAGACCCACACCCACGTCGATAGGCAAGATGATAACGTAGATGCGGGCTCCCTCAGACTCGTGAATCGCTGCGCGCGGGCAGATCGCACTACTAGCCATTGCGCATTGTGTACTGTAGTTGGACGTGTTCATCGTCCTTCGTTCCAAATTATTTTATTTTATTTCGCTTATTTTGATGTAGACTATATACTAACTGAAATGACTGAACAGACACGCTAAAACTTGTCTATATATGCAATTCGGAAAAGTGTTACAGTAGTAGAATTTTTTGGTAATTAGGAACGCGGAGTGATCCTGAACAGGTTTCTAAGTAGTGAAGTGGAGTGTTCAAAGGCTTCTGCAACGAAGGATTGAAAGAATAAAGCCCATTTGCAAGAAAAAAAGGTAAAAGGTAGCCTAAACAGCTAATACTTAGCCCAAAATATATTCGCGACCTATCCTCGGGTGAATAGCCCACATACGACATAGTCGAGCATAATCGTCTAGAAAGCGACGTCGTTGCATGCTCATGCGACACTTTATCTAAGTTGGATTATGTGAGCCTGCCTGTTCTGTATGGGACCGACCACATATCAATCACAGCGTGGGACCCACCACTTATTCACCTCAGCGTGGGACCCACCACTTATTCACCTCGGTGTTGGACCCACCGCTCAGTGCACCTCGTCGTTGTTGAAGACGGAGCCCGAGCGAGCCCCGCGTCCATGCCCGTGCCATTGTTGCTCTTTCATTGACCCCACCCCATTCTTCACCCTTCTTCTTCTTCTTCTTCTCCGGCGACACCGTCTGACGAGAGGTTTCTAGCTCCTCCTTGGCCCACCGCCCATCCTAGCCTCGATATGGCGCAGTCCCGATGACCCGCTGCCCTGACTGCCCACGAATGGAGCCTCTGAAGTGGATGATGTGTGGGACTACGAAGAATGGTAGCTATGGGCATGACTTTTTGAAATGTGAGAGCTTACCACAACCGGGGAAGGTTAGATCTGCTTTCTCTCGCATCCATTTTCTGTGATTCTTCTCGATTTGGTTTTCCCCCTTAATTTTGGTTCTAGGGTTCATGTTGAAATTTGCCAATTTTTCAGAGACTGAAGCAATGCGACTATTTCGAGTGGACTGATGTATACGTTGCGAGGCTTGAAGAGGAGGGCATAATTGATACGTGGGGAGCGCAACCATGGAGGCAAATTTGGGCAGAGCTATTTGAACAAGGGAGCCAATTGAGGATGATGAACTCGAGAGGGAATTAAACAAGATAAATCAGCAGCTAAAAATTATCGATTTGAAGGAGCAATCCAACATGATTGCTAGAGGATTTTGTTGTTGTATCATTCCTCTGTTTTTCTTTTACTTGCAATTGAGTAGTAGTAAGAATTAGTTGTCAATTAGGTTAGGGGCAGAGGTAGGGGCGCCATGCCAACTCGATTTTTCACTGAAAAAATCGAAGAATATTTCAATTTTCACCCATTTCAATTTAGGTTCTTCAGTTAACAGGGTTGCATGTTCTTTAGTTAGCAGTGTCGCATGTTCTGTAGAGAGATTGAGGGGCAGGGGTGAAGAAAAAATATATTTTTTTGTCTGAGGCGGTCCATGTGTCTAAATTGATATTGGGCCGAAATATAAAACCAGCCCACGGTGTTGGTGCAGCGGTGTTATTTCAACTGACGGGGAAAAATTGTGCACTGTCTATTACTAGTTAAGGGTACATTCTTTGCATGTTGAGACAAATCTAGGGTATTATTTTCCTAAGAAAGATGCATATAGCAGTGCATTCATATTTATGCTTGTGCTTTATCTTTAACACATGCCAAGATAAAACCATGATTTTACAAAGTTTTTCATGAAACTAATCTTGTGTAAATAGTAAAAATTGTAAGTATAACGGTTTAAACTATGATGAGTGAAGCTATTCCACTAATCTAACCCAGGATAATTATAGGAGACATTATTCCGTTCCAAAAATATTGTGAGAATCTAAAACTTTGAAATTGTTTGGTTTGTACCTTTTCCTCGTTTGTACTTGTTTATTTCTACCAAGTGCCCTTTGAATTTTTTTGGTTTGTGATATGGTGTTTTTGTTGTTTTTACTTGTTTGTTTCGATCCAAAATAGTTGTCCACATTGTGAAAATTGTTTGTTTCGACCAAGCGCCATTTGAAATTATTTACATCATTTTTTACTATATTTTACTTGCTTTGAATATTTTGGCCACATCGAGCCAAAACCCACAATAAATATGGCCAGAGGGGCACAAACAAACATTAAAAAATTATATAAGAACGAACATACATAGATATAGTAGAGGGGCATCCTCTTACAACATAACAAACATAGATAAAGAGGGGCATATATGCCCAAGCAACAAACATGGAAATAAACGAGACGACAAACACGATAGATTGTAGTGAACCCTAACACAACAGGGGTTCTCTACTTGGACACTCTCCTTCCTCTTGTCTGTTTGGCCCTCTCTCCTCTTGCTCCTCGGGTGCCCCTCACTCCTACTTCTCCATGTTGTACGGGAGAGTGTGCGTCCCGTTGGTGGTGGGGAAGATGTTGTCAAAGTTTGTGAAGATATTGAAGGTGGTGAAGAAGATGGACTCGCACCAACACATGTAGACCTCACCGAGGAGACGGTACACATCGAAGATGTTGGTGAAGTGCACCATGAGCCCTACCACAAGGCCTCTACCGCCATAGTGATCTTGGAGGCGGAACATGGCCGGAGAGCCTGGTGGGAGGTGGCGATAGCCGGTGCTGAGGAAGACATGGGCCAACTCCCTTAGGGACCTCCACCTTGAGGTCACCCACACTCGGAGGGACCCCTCAACAATGACCCCGGTAGGGTAGGTCATCTCCGGCATGGTGCGTGGCAGATGTAAGGTATGTCCATTGAACTACATGGCGGTGGGGGTTGTGATGGATCTTGCTTGGCTGCGAGTGATGGATCTTGATGAAGAAGAAGGGTTTGGTAGAGGGAGGCAGATGGATGTGGTGGAGTTGGAGAGGATATGGTAGACGGGAGTTTAAATAGCCGTGGTCCGCCGCTTGAACTTGATCATCGTGTAGTAACTCCACACAGTGGTGACTAGTAGCGTTGGCCGTGTATTTTGATGTGAAACAAGGCGTGGGCATGTCCATCACACGTGTCATATCGGTACCCATGGTCTCTGAATCGTTGCGTCATTAATAACCCTAATATGTCGAGTCCGAATCGAGCGCAGTCACTGCGTCGCTAAGTTTGAAATGAGAGCCGCATGCATGCTATGTCAACGTGTCCCCTTGGCTGCATGCGCATGCATGGAGAGGACGGGTCCTAATCTGAGCCATGGCCCAACGGTCCACCCACCGCTCCCAACCAAATCCCATGCGTAGAAAAAATGTGCGAGAACTCATGTGCCACGGATCGTGAGGAGCCGGTCTTCTAGAATATCCAATCGAACGTCCAGAACATAGCTAGGGTATAATATAACTGCCCTCGTTCGACGGTAGGGTTAGGAGGGGTTATGAGTCAATGGGGTTTTGAGAAGTTTGACTAATCTTAAAATGGGCATAACTAAATCAAAAAAAACGTAAAAATACGAAACCTATGCACAAGTCGTCTTATGTGACATAGATATGAGATAAAATTATAAACTTGATCAATAGATATTTCCAAGAAAAAACCTTCACAAAGTGAGCTGCCTCCAACGATATTACAGAGAGTTGAAGAAAGTTAGTAGAGAGTTTGGGGCTTTGAAAATGCCAAAAATCCAAAACCTCACATTAGATTCATTTTGGGCAACTAGGGAGGATCCGAACTTAATTTTGCAATTTCATATTTTAAACTCGTATTTTGTTAATGATTTTTTGTTAGAAAATACTTTTTTGAAAACTGGCATAACTAATTAAAAAATCATAAAAATACAAAACCTGCGTACATAGTCGACTTATGTGGCATAGTTATGAGTAAAAATCATAAACTTGATCTACAGATATTTTAATAGAAGAAATATCACAAAGTCCAATTTTAACCGACGTTGAAGAAAGTTCAAATGAGCTAGTGGGGGTTTAGGGTTTTGAAAGTGCAAAATAACTAAAAACTTTACCCTGGCTTCCTTTTGGAGTGACTAAGTAGGATATGGACTTATTTTTCCATTTTCATATTTTAAACGTGTTTTAGTAATGATTTTCTATTAAACCTTTTTTTCAAAAATACTTTAATAATATGAATAATAATTCAATAAATAGTGAGACTTTGTATTGATACTATATTGGTAGAATAAATGCTAAGGAAATTTATTTAGCTGATTTGGACAAGGTTGAAAAATAACTTGGTTAGAAATGGGAGTGTTTACCCTACCTTTGGAGCTCATTTGGAACATATTTTTCGTGCTCTGAGTTCTACTTTACAAAATGGCTCGTATTGATGACCAAGTTAGAAAAAACAAGTGCACAGTAGTTTGGAAAGCATTGCAACATCCAAATAGCATGTAAAATTTGAATTTTGGTTCATATTTCAATATCGGTTCATATTTGAATTTCAGTACACATTCAAATTGAATTCAAATGGCAAGTTATCATATTACAAATAGAACACAAGTGCCGAATTATTATAACAAAAAAAATTCACACATCATTCCAAGTCTATTTATTGCCTCTTCTCGCCACTTGATTTATTTTCCTTCTTACCACTCGATTTGTTCACCTTCTCAACTTTTACACCACACAATATGTTGATGCTCTTCCTTTTCTTACCATCACCTGTTGGCCTCCCCATAGCACGTCAAGCATTCTTCACCTGTTGCACCTTCTCAATAGCTACATCTGATTCAGTTTGTACAAGAAGGTACATAAGTTGAGCATGCAACTCAACAGCTAGTACGGTTTCAGCTAGTACAAGAACATCAGACTTAGTTTGCACCATAGCCTCCAAAATAGTTTCATATTTAGTTTGCACAACAAGGTCTATAGGTTGAATGTACAACTCAACAGCTGGTACTGATTCAACTATTACAAGAACATCATACTTAATTTGCACCATAACCTCCAAAACAGTTTCATATTCAGTTTGCACCTCATCAGCAGTAACAGTTTCAGTTTGCATCTCATCACCACTAAACATGATCAGCTTACTTCTCTTCTTTCTATAGCCATTGAGTCTTGCTTTTTTCATTGGCCACTAAGCTTATCCCACTATGATCCTGATTTGGTCAACCATGTCATGCATAGGCAAGTCTTTCAACTCCTTCACCCTATTGTTTAAACTTTCTGCCAAGTTATTGTTGATACGACCACACTCGATGGGAGTATTAAATCCTGACATGTACCATAACAGAGAATGGCGGCTTTCCAGCCATGTAGCAAATTTAATTTTATCCTCCTCACTACATGCTACCTTTATCTTAGCCATATGATATGAATGTGTCTGAGTAGTGTAAGATCTTGTTGCTGGCCACATATGCCCCCATTCATCTCCATGGAAATTTTTGATCAAATTCATCCACGTATGTCCGAAGCATTCCCTCTGCTTAGCATGGGGGAACAATTTTGACTGCCTTTTCTAACCCTTTACATGCATCTGTTTGGATGGCCAATGGTGACACTGTACCCATGCATCTTTTCAACTACATCATGAACCATATCCATGATACATCTGTCTCTGATTGAAACAAGCCAATTGCAACAGGGAACATCCAGTTGTATCCATCTAGTGCATTGCACGCTACCATTTGGCCATTCCACTTTCTAGTCAAAAAGATGAGTCAATGATCAAATATGGATGGAACCCCTCTTTGAATCCATCAATGCAAAGATTTAAACACATAAAGAACTTGGAGAAATATACCTTGCCATCCTCTTTTATTTCAGTATCTATTTCCACCACACTACCAGGTGGCCTCTTTTCTACCTTGGCTTTAAAATTATACAACATCCTAAATGTATCTGCCCAATCACCATATAATGATCTCATTGCCCTTTGTTTATCCTTCCACACTATGGTATATTGTAGCACAATGGGGTACTACTTTCCACGTCAACTTTGAGTTTCTTTGCACTAGTGTTATGTGTCTTGGCTAAAATAGGAGTAATCTTCTCTATAATTGATACCTTCAGTCCGGATTCATGGATGTAGTACAATAGTCTTTTTCCCTAGTATACCTAGGTTTAATCGAACCTTGGGAAACAACGCTAAAAGAAATTTAAAAGGGCACGTCTACAAGACTTTTTTTTCATTTTACCTTCATTTACCTGACCACTCTAGTTTATTTTATATCGGGGGTTGTCTCAATGGATGGAGATAGGCCAGGGTTGGAGATTCACCTTCAGCTGCACATCATATGGGATAAAAGATAATAATAGGCACAACCATGTGTAATGTTTTTAATAGAGATAATCTTTGTGGGAAGCACATCCTAATATACTAAAGCCCCTACGAGTCACAGGCATAGAAATAGCATTTTATCCAACCATTTGTACCACGAAGTACCGGGCTACAAACAGTTATTAAGTGAAAAACATAGATCAAAGCCTTAAGAAGACATGTTGCTATTGTTCCCAAATGTGTCGCTAAACAAAGACCATACAACACTTTCTGCCACTAGGTTTCCTATGAGATCGCCGCTAGCCAAGTAACTCACCTCAAGCCTTTATCGATCTCGGGGGTCTTGGGTACCTACAAGTCCAAAGATGAAGGCAAGAGACAAAGAAACAAAAGATACAAATCCCTTATTCAAACAATACACAATGCTCCCATAGATTAGATGCACATAGTCGTTGCGAGGTTTCACCCCAACCCACAGCCCGTGAGGACTACTCACTCATAGCAATAAGATCAAGGATATAAAACATTGTGAAAAATACTTAGATTGAAATCAAATATTCTTACAATGGTCGCCGAATGACAAGGAGATCTCAAGTACAAGATAATGGCTATGGCTAATGGAGAGGATGGAGGATGGAGGGGATGAACTATGGTGTGGATCTCCTTTGGTGGTATTGTGATGCAATCTGAGAATGGCGGCCCTCTGTGCGGTGGCTGGGACCTCGAAATATATATGCGCCTTCACGAAAGTTGTAGGGTTTGACGAGACGAGGCTGCCGCCACATGGTATGGGCGGGCCCTACTTGTACCAGTGGTCATTATGGCCTCTAGCGTCGGGTGTTTTCTCTGGGATTACTTGGCCGTGTAGACTTACTCAAAATCTTAATTTATGGCTCCTGATTTTGCATTAAAAAGCATGATTTCCTGCACAACACAATTCAAAACAATGGTTTGCATATCTTTGCAATAATTAGTCATTAGTGGCAAGGCTAGAGAGATTCTTGTCAATTGCTTGACTAAAAAAACAATATTTAAATGTGAAAAAAGATGGCTATTTTCATAGCCATCAACCTCCCTAAAGCTCAAACCTTGATCGCCCTCGAGCAAGAAAAACAACAAAATTATAAGGAATTCAGCGTTTAAACTGAAACAACTAGAATATGAATTCACTTACAGTCGGTAGTCATATGCTCCAACACTTCCTCCATTTGAAAGGCTCATCAAAGTTAGAGAGATGCCAAGAACACTATACAATATTTGATATCTCAAGACAATCAAAGTAGAGTTTAATATAAGTAGAAATAATTAAGTGTAACAATCAATCCAATTTCTCTAGTTAACTCTCAGTGTTGTCGGATTGATGACAAGTACGCCATGAGGGGGTCCTCGAGGCATGTGGAAGAGAGGGGTGTGAGATGGACGGTATTCCAGGACGGTGAGCACACAAGTTTACCCAGGTTTGAATCTGCCGGCTTTGGACGGATCCTACTTCTGCTAGCAATCTAGTAATATGGCAGAGCCAGAATATGGTTTATAAGGGTTTCGCTTGTGCGAGTTGAGGTTGTAGACTATTGTGAGGGTGCCCTAAAGGCTTGTCCTAGGACGTCTTATATATATATATATATTCAGCCTAGGGTTTACAAGAGAGACCTATCTAGCTACGAATAAGAGTCGGTTATAGAGTACATCCTGAACTACAAGTAACACTATAGGCCTATGTCGGTAAGTCTTCTGGGCCTTCCCGTAGCTGGACTAGACTCCATCTCTTCTCCCTGACTGGGCCGCCCGTGAAGCAAAGCTCTAACCCAAAGTGGGCCACCCTGGTTAGCGAGGCATAATGAGGATACTCGAAAAGTATATCCCCACAACAACCCCCGGAAACCTCCAAGATCCAGAGTCGGATTTCATCATCGTCTAGCTTGATCTTCGGCTTGCGGAATCTAGAAGGGTTCCTGAAACTTCAAAAGAAATGATAGGATCCGAGTCTCAAAATGAGTCAGACCTATGAGTACATTATTCGAGTTTCCAGCCTAAAATCAAACTTAAGCCGGAACTTGGTCTCTGACGTAGCCTGACATCAGTCAAGGTCAAGTCACGTCACTACGAGACATCCCTGACAACACGACCGTTGGTGGATCCGCTTTGTGCAGAACCGAGGCGTTGTTTTAATGCATGCACGGAGATCGAGGCGGCGTAATCCTCACGAGGAAGTTACCCAACTCCTTCCACGACGCGTGGCACGGTTACTATTTATCTTGCACAAATCTTGGCGCAGGCAAAGGATATAAGGGGCCTAGATTTCTCCTTTTCCTCTTCACCAGCGCTAGTGCCTTCTCCTTCCTCCCGACGCATCCTGCGAAAGAGCTTCTTTGCCTCCTCCAAATCCCACGGCGTCGCCCATCCTAGGTCACCAGTGCCCAGAAAATGGCTGAAGCCTCATCTTCTGCCATGGTGGCAATGGCTCCGGCGGCGGAGAAGGAGAGCTTTCGTGGGGTCTAGATCCCCTGCATCCTTGATGACGCCAAAATTCACGTTGTCGAGAAGGGAGGTCTCCTCCGCACCGGCGACTGGCGGAGTGGTTTTGGACAAACCATCCCTACACCCATCACCGACGAGCGAGTGCACTTCGGAACCCACCTCAACAGAGGTTTGAGCTTTCCTCCCTTAGACTTCTTTTCTAAGGTAATAGATCATTACGGTGTGCAACTCCACCATCTCCCCCAAACTCTCTTTTAGAGATGAGCGCTTACGCCTCTTTGTGTGAGGGGCATCTCGGTATTAGGACGAGTCTCATTCTTTTCCGGTATTACTTTCATACCCAGAGAAATTCTATCACCGCCGGTAATCCTTACAGTACCGGAACTGTTAGCTTTTCTGTTAGGAGAGAGCGAGTCTATCCTAGGATTAAGACTAGAGAGTCGGTGAAACAGTGGATGTCCATGTTTTTCTATCATAAGGACAGACCGGCTCTCGGCAAAGCCACCGCTTTGCCAGCTTTTGTTGATGGTGCTGCCATGCCCCAAGAGTCCTAGGACGCAGATCCTCTGGCTCTCACTGATGATTTGCTTCTTGCAAAGAGGAAGATCGAATATTTGATGAAGCACAAGGGTCTAAAAGGATCCGACTTGATCCACTGCTGGCTGGCGCACCGGATCCAGCCTCTCCAACACCATGGTGATCGACTCATGCATTCAATCACCAAGAGTAAGGAAGACTCTCTCTAGATCTTCTCCGTTCCTTATTCGGACAAGGACTATGAATCCCAGATCAAATGGTTGATTAGGGAGTGGGTCGAGAGAAAAATCCCGGAGCTATCCTTGGACATGCATACGTCTGATGATCCTGTGACACCAGTAAGTTTTCCAGCAATTACTCGAATATGTGTTCATCTATACATTGTTGTGTCTTTTCACAATACTGAGATATTCCTTCTTTTCAGCTTGCTGACCTCCATGAGTTGGAGCTTGCTCCTCTCGAAGGATATCCTCCTGAGTTCTCTCAGGATGATGCAGAATTGATTCCACTGCCAAAAGCGCTTACCCGAAAGCGTAAGACTCCGACAGTGTCTATCAGCACAAACGAAGTGCCTGTTGTGAAGAGGTAAAGCTTCCTCACAAGGTCCTTGTACTTTATTTTTCATTCTTTCTGAAGGGTACGATTTTCATTCTATTACCTCTTCAGAGCTACAGCTCACCAAGGGCAAAGGGAAAGGAGGCTCATTGAAGCCCCTGCGCCAGTCAAAGTTGAATTTGACTTCTCTTGCCACTGTGCCTCCAACTCCTGCCCCACATCCTTCCACATCACCAGAGATTACTCCATCTCCATCCATTGCGGAAGATCCGGCTCACAATCAGAGCCAAGGATCCTTGGCTCGCAAACCAACGTCACCATGGGTGACTTGGTACTTGATAAGGGTGAACCCGTACAGGGTAAAGATCCCTCGGTAGAAGTTTTCGCCGAAAACCTCCTCAGCAATTCGGGTATTGCCAAACTTGGCATCACTCGGAAATCTGCGGAAGAGATCCAACGGCTAGCCCAATAATTCTTGGAGAGCCGAAATATCACCACCGAGGAAGAAGCATAAGAAGTCGAGGACGTCAAGTACTCCGAGCTTCTTGACCAAGTTTGTCTTTGCCAGCGAGAAGTTGAAGGCCAGCGTGCTTCCACCATCGCCAATAACCCCTCTCACCCTCGCCGAGAATGTTACCACTGAGGTGAACATGAGTCTAAGCAAGCTTACTCATGAACAACATGTAAGTCGGAATTCCAACTCACCTTTTTCATATCATATCCTCTAGCCCCCAAACATGAAGTTGGATAGGCAATCCGGATTTATGCTTTCATAGGATGCCAAAGAATGAACTAGTATAGCCCCCAAGGCTCATGCTAATATTAGTTAAAATATTAGCCTAAGTCTTTAGTAAACTTCTGACTCTAGGTATTCTGACTTACAGAAAGTTAATGCTTATAACCAGGAATTATTGAAGAATATTTGCAATAAGCGGAGAGAGATCAGAGCTCTCCGTCTTGAAAATGCTCAATTGAAGATATCAAAGGATGAGGCTGGAGGTCATCATTTCAGTCCTTAACCTTACTATTTCTTCCTTTTATAGTCGAATTTCCTATTCAACTGTTGTCTTTTGCTTACAACACTGGTCAAACAATCATGTGCAATGATTGAAGAGGCCAAAAATCTTAAGACCCTAGAGGTGGAGAACGCCGACCTACGTCGGGATCTGAACAAGCTTAAGGCAGATCACGAGCGTAGCATTGCCCAAGTCCTCGAATCCTCCTCCATGGTCACCGAAGAACGTGATCGAAAGATCGCGGTCCAGGATAAAAAAATCCGATCTCAATGACAAGTTATTCAGAGAGAAGGACATCACGCAAGCTCTCCGGGATGAACTCCAGAGTCCTCGAGCGGAGAAGACCAAAGTGGATGATTCCATCTTCGGTAACTTTCCCATATCTGACTTTTAGCTTTTTTTGATTCCTCCTCCACCGTTTCTCGCACCAGCCAACTTATAGAAGTTGGCGATTTGCTTCACGATTTCCACCAATCTTTGCAGGATATTGGCGAAGTACTCAAAGTTTCGGACATGAACAGAATATCCGCCTTTGAGGTGCGAGACAAGGCCAAGGAGATGCCCCAGGTCATCCAAGATTGTAACATGTCCTATGCGTGGACCACATCACATAATGCCCTTACCATGGTTATGAGCCACCATTGAAGCATGGAAATCTGGCAAGTAACTAGGGGTTATTCAACTATGGATGAAGACAGACAGGAGCAAGATATCAATGCCATCATGGACTCCTGCACTGGTTATGGATGTCATGTAGCCGATCTGACCAGCTATGACACTCCTTTCTTCACTCGCGTAGAAACGCCTCCTCCGCCTACCAAAGAAATAGTTGAAGCTTCCGATGACGAGCAAACCATATTGGATTTGAATGTCTCGGAAAGATATCAAGGCAAGGGCGATGTCTCCAATGAGATGGCAGCTCCTACCTCTTCTCCTGCATCATAGAGCACCATAAAAAACAACGTGTTATTCTGAAACAATTGGGTTTTAAATAAGTAGTTTAATACTTTTGCTAGTGCTAAGATTTGACATTTCTATTTAGCACTTTTGGCTTTATTTTGTCGTGCCTGAAATTTTTACATAAGCACTTTTTTGTCTATACTTATCGTTTATCTGGCTTTCTGCCTCGTCCCTTTCGTGAGCCATCCAACCTTCCACACGGAAACTCTGCCGAGCACCGGATCTCAATTGGTAACCCAGTTTAAACTCAGAAACATAGCCGGATTTTAGTACCAACAATTCACTACTCTAAAAATGCCCGCATCCAGCAATCATGTAAAGAACCCAAGTATAGACTAGAAAATTTAAATTTATACCCGAAGGTAGCATTTTTAGAATCGGAAATCTAACCAGAACAAACATGGGCATAAAGTACTTTCAAGTATTCTAGGATTCTCGATTGTGACATGATCATTCGGAAATAAGATGGTAATATAAAACTGCTCAGAAAAAATTGAGGCAACCAATACTTTATTTCTCATTTGAACATGTACACATATATGATTATAAAGAAAGAAATTTTAAGAATAAAAGGGACGTAGCTGAGCAATATTCCACGATCTATCTAATTCTACTGGGTCTGTACTGCCTCGAGCTCTCTTTCTTTTCTTAGTAGCAAGTCTTTCTTTGACTAGTCGCATAGCAGTTAGATAGTAAGAACCATTGTGCAATACTCGACTAACTAAAAAGGGCCCTTCCCATACTGGAGAAAGTTTGTGCTTTCTTTTCTGCACAAGCCAGAGAACCAAATTGCCCTTATTAAAAGACCGGTTTCTGACTCTCTAGCTATGATACTTGCATAACTTCTGCTGATAGGCTGTTGATCTTATTTCAGAAACGATGCGAACTTCTTCGATTAAATTGAGATCATTTTGTCGAGAAATTTCGGCATCCTCTTAATATACACAGCAACTCGGGGAGAAGTATGAATCAAATCACTAGGAAGAACTGCTTCTGCACCATAGACCAAGAAGAAAAGTGTGTATCTGGTTGACCTGTTTGGAGTTGTTCTCAAGCTCCATATTACAGATGGTAATTCATCTGCCCAAGCCCCCGCAGCACGACAAAGTGGTGCTTCAAGTCTTGGTTTGAGGCCTTGTAGGATTAAACCATTTGGTCTTTCAACTTGTCCATTAGCCTATGGATGTGCGACTGACGCAATGGCAAGCCAGATATTTTGTTCATCGCATAATTCGGCAAGTTCTCCCATAGAAAAATTGCTCTTGTTGTCTGTGATAATGCTAAGTGGATAACCGTATCGGATTATAACATCCTCGACAAATCTTCTGGCTGTCGCTCCATCACAACTTGTGACGGGTTTAGCCTCAATCCATTTTGTGAACTTATCCACCATCACTAACAGGTGAGTAAATCCACTTGGAGCCCATTTAAATGGTCCTACCATGTCATGCCCGCAGACCGCGAAGGGCTATGTTATAGGTATTGTTCGATGCTGATCAGCCGGAACATGGGCTTGTTTGGCGTACTTTTGGCAGACTTTGCACATCTTGACCAGCCGTTTGGCATCTACCTTGGTTGTAAGACGGAAAAATTTGTGTCTGAAAGCTTTTGCCACTAAAGATTTGGTTGTAGCATGATGACCGCATTCTCCCTCATGAATTTCCCTTAGGATTTCCACTCTTTGTTCCGAAGATACACAACGCTGAAAAACCCTAGATACACTCCGCTTATAGAGCTCACCACTTATGATAGTATAGGTTTTTGCTGGGCGGACAATCTGCCGGCTCAGAATCTCGTCTTCGGGTAATTTTCCATCTACCCAGTAGTCAAGGTAGGGTTTGATGGAAATATGCCCTGAGAGGCAATAATAAAGTTGTTATTAAGTATTCCTTGTATATGATAGATGTTTATTTTGCATCCTATAATTGTATCGATAGGAAACGTCAATACATGTGTGTTTAATAAACAAAAAGGGTTCCTAGTTATGCCTCTCTTATAGACTAACTCGTTGATTAACAAGATGATCAAAGTTTCCTGATCATAGACATTGGATGTTGTTAATAACGAGGTCACAGCATTTGTGAAATGATGTGATGAACATTCATCCGAAGTATAGCATTATGATCAAAGTCATTATGTTTATATTGCTATAACATCATACAAAGTAATCTTAGTCCTTGGACCATGAGATCATGTTAATTACTAACACCAGAAGAGTATCTTGATAACATCAAACGTCACACTGTAACAGGGTGACTATAAAGGTGGGTTCAGTGCTAAGAAGGTGTTATGTTGAGGCTCATGGATCAAGAGTGGAATTTTTCAATCCCGATGATGGATAGATATACTCTGGGCCCTCTCGGTGATATCACATTAAGGTAGCTTGCAAGCAAGTGATGTGATCACTATAATGTTATATCACAAGAACGAGAAAAGAGTGCATGTCGGTAACGAGATCAAACTAGGTATTTGGATACCGATGATCGAATCTCGGACATGTATTATATCATGACACAAAGGGATTAAGTTACTAGCATTAAAGGTTCTCACGATCATAGAAGTCATCGTTGAATGTGTAGAGTTAGTACGGATCTCCAGGTCCCGCTTCTGATTATTGATCTGAGAGGAGTCTCAATCATGTCTACATTATTCGCGAACCGTAGGGTGACACACTTAAGGGTTGCCGGACACCATTTAGGAGCACATATGTTTCAGACAAAAGGTTTGCACAGCGCAGGAAATGTTTCGATAGAAACAGGAATTGTTTCGGGTGAAATTGCTATTGAAATGTTGCAAGGGGTTTTATGTGAATGTTTGTTAATTAAAGTAATTAACAAAATTCTGAATAAAATAAATAAAAGAGTTTTATTAATAGAGAGTTGCATTAAATTTGGTGGAAATTTAATGCATGTGAGTGGATTTTTGGGTGGAGTCAAAATTGATGTGAGTGGAGCTTCCACCACATGAATGAGGAAGAGGTGGGGGAACCCTCCTTGCCGCCGGCCATGGATTTTTGGGTGGAGTCAAAATGGATGTGAGTGGAGCTTCCACTGATTCGCTGGAGCGAGGAGGTGGAGGTTGTCTAGTGGCTTGAACATGTGTGTGAGGACGGATGCGCTGCTGATTTGCGGCGCTCGGACTTCCACACGATCTTGAGATTGGCAAGCGTACGACTACATCAACCACGAGTTCCTACTCGTTAACAAAACTCATTGTCTTCGAGGGTAAGTTATCCATGGATATATGTCCACCCGTTGCTCTGTATCTAGTAGATAGATCTTGGCGTATAGTTCTCATCGTAGGAATTTTTTGTTTTCTATGTTGCGGACCCAACAGTGGTATCAGAGCATGATCTATGCGTAGGTGCTTTGCAGGGGTAGTACACATATGTTTATATGTGGGCGATGATGATCATGTTATTGCATCTTCTATGTATTTTGGATATTGGTGGCATAGTGGGATGAAGCGGCCCGGACCAACCTTACATGTCATCATACATGAGACCGGTTCCACGACTGACATGCAACTAGTTTTGCATAAGTGGGTAGCGGGTGTCTGCCTCTCCTACTATAGTCAATATCTGATTTGCAACGAGTTTCTAATAACTTGGTTATCCTCATTGTGGTTCATGTTTGTAGGTAAGATCGGTTCTATCTCTGAAAGCCCTAATCCACGTAAAACTTGCAATTGATATATTAGAGGCGTCTAGTTTAGATCGTTGTTAGGCTAGTGTCTTGATATGGTATTGTTGTAAGTAGATGTATGATAGATACTCTTACAACACACTTAATTTGTAAGTTCCATAGACCTTGGTCTTACACACAAAGGAATGATAGAGATCATACCACGATGCAAATGATAGAGATCAAATGCATGGACCATATCATCTCACTTTACACATTAGATGTTTGCATCTTATATTGCTAGTTTGGCGCTTTTGGTAGAATTATAAGATGATCCCTCATTTAGATATCAAGATAAAATGTGTTCTTCCTTAAGTATGCACCATTTTATGGATCGTGTTTCGAGACATCACGTGATGATCGGGTGTTCTTGACTCTACGCTTTCATACAACGGGTGTAAGACAGTTTTACACACGCGAATACTAAGGTTCTTACTTGGCGAGCCTAGCATGTACAGACATGGCCTCGGAACATGGACCGAAAGGTTAAGCATGAGTCATATAGTTGATATGATGCCCATATAGATGCTCGCCTTTGAACCTACACCAACTCACGTGATGATCGGACTTGGTGTAGTGGATTTGGTTCATGTAATCACCAAAAGGACACGAGGGATGTCGTTTTTGAGTGGGAGTTCATTAGTAATTTGGATTAGTTGAACTCAATCTATCATAAACTTAGTCTAAATATACTTTACAAATTCTGTTGTAGATGGCACCACCTGCTTTTAATTTCACGTGTTCATGGAGAAAGAGAAAATTGTTGCGAACGGTAGCAACTTCACCAACTAGGCTATGAATTTGAGGATTCTCCTCACTGCTACACAAAAGAAATATGTGCTAGAGGCGCCGCTAGGCCCCCCACTAGCTCCTGATGCCCCTGACGAGGAAAAGAACTTCTATATAACTTGTCAGGAGGACCACAACTTAGTTCATTGCGGCATACTGTATGGGCTAGATCCAGAACTTCGAAAATGTTTTGAAAATAGCTATGCCTTTGATACCATGGGAGAATTGAAAATGATTTTCGATACCCATGCTGCCATAGAGAGTTATAATGCTTCTGAAAATTTCTTTAGCTGCATGATGGAGGAGAACAACTCTATTAGTGAGCATGTACTCAAAATGTCTGGGTACGCCAATAATCTTGTGTCCTTGGGAATAACGATTCCCATTGACTTAGGCATACATCATGTTCTCCAATCTCTGCCACCTAGGTACAAGAGTTTCATGATGAACTAAAATATGCAGGGCATGAAGAAGTCTCTTCCCGAGCTTCTGTTAATGCTTAAGACTACAGAAGTGGAGATTAGGAAAGAACATCAAGTGTTGATGATCAATAAGACCACCGGTTTCAAGAAGGACAAGAAAGGCAAGCAGAAGGGAAATAAGGGTGGCAAATATGTTGCCGCACCTGAAAAGAAACCCTGAGCTGGCCCTAAGTCTGATACCGAGTGCTACTATTGCAAGGGGACTGGCCATTGGAAGCGCAACTGCCCAAAGTATTTGGCGGACAAGATGGCCGGCAAGGCAAACAAAGGTATATGTGATATACATGTTATTGATGTGTACTTGACTAGTACTCGCAGTAGCACCTGGGTATTTGATACGGGATTGGTTCCTAATATATGGAACTCGGTTCAGGGGCTGCGGAACAAGCGACAACTAGCAAGAGATGAGGTCACGATGCGGGTCGACAATGGATCAAGAGTTTATGTGATCGCCGTTGGAACGCTACCTCTCCATATGCCGTCGGGATTAGTTATAAACCTGAATAATTGTTATTTGGTGCCTGCACTGAGCATGAACATTGTATCCGGATCATGTTTGATGCAAAGTGGTTATTCGTTTAAATCTAAAAACAATGGTTATTTGATTTATATGAATGATATCTTTTATGGTCATGCACCTGTGTTGAATGGTTTATTTCTGTTGGATCCCGATAGTAGTATTACACATATTCATAATGTTGATGCTAAAAGGATTAAACTTGATAATGATATATCTGCATATATGTGGCACTACCGTCTAGGTCATATTGGCGTTAAACGCATGAAGAAACTCCATTCTGATGGACTTTTGGAATCACTTGATTTTGAATCATTTGATACATGCGAGCCATGCCTTATGGGCAAGATGACTAGAACGCCGTTTTCCGGTTCAATGGAACAGGCGACAGATTTATTGGAAATCATACATACTGATGTGTGTGGACCAATGAGTGTGTCGGCGCGAGGTGGATATCGTTATTTTGTCACTTTCACGGATGATTTGAGTAGATACGGGTATATCTATTTGATGAAACATAAGTTTGAAACCTTTGAAAAGTTCAAGGAATTTCATAATGAAGTGGAAAATCATCGTAACAGAAAGATCAAATTTCTACGGTCCGATCATGGAGGAGAGTATCTTAGTTACGAGTTTAGCAAACATATGAAAGACTGTGGAATAGTTTCACAACTCACGCCTACCGGAACACCACAACGTAATGGTGTGTCGGAATGATGTAATCGTACTTTATTGGATATGGTTCGATCTATGATGTCTCTAACTGACTTGCCACTGTCATTTTGGGGTTATGCACTGGAAACCGCTGCATTCACTTTAAATAGGGCACCATCTAAATCCATTGAAATGACACCGTATGAATTATGGTTTGGAAACAAACCTAAGCTGTCATTTCTTAAAGTTTGGGGATGCGATGTTTATGTGAAGAAACTTAAACCGGATAAACTTGAACCCAAAGCGGAAAAATGCGTCTTCATAGGATACCCTAAGGAAACGATTGGGTATACCTTCTATCACAGATTCGAGGGCAAGGTTTTTGTTGCCAAGAATGGATCCTTTCTTGAGAAGGAGTTTCTCGCGAAAGGTGTGAGTAGTCGGAAGGTAGAACTCGAAGAGGTTATTGAACCTTATCTTCATGAATTGGCGAGTGGCGCAGCACCGGAAGTTGTTTCGGAGTTGACTTCACCTGATGAAGAGAGAGCTAATGATAATGATCATGAAACTCCGAAAGAGGTTACTGCCGAACCTCGCAGGTCAAGCAGGACACGTGCAGCTCCTGAACTGTACGGCAATCCTGTTATGAATTTCATGATTGATGAAATAGATGACCCTGCGATGTATGAAGAAGCGATGATAAGCCCCGATTCCAACAAATGGCTAGAAGCCATGAAATCCGAGATGGAATCCATGTACGAAAACCAGGTTTGGACCTTGGTGGACTTACCTCACGATCGAAAGGCCGTTGAGAATAAATGGATTTTCAAAAGAGAAACTAATGCTGATGGTAATGTGACCATCTATAAAGCTCGACTTGTCGCAAAGGGGTTTCGACAATTTCAAGGAGTTGACTACGATGAGACATTCTCTCCCATAGCGATGCTTAAGTCAGGTAGGATTATGTTAGCAATTGCTGCATATTTCGATTATGAAATATGGCAGATGGATGTCAAAATTGCGTTCCTCAATGGTAATATTGAAGAATAGTTGTATATGATACAACCTAAGGGTTTTGTTGATCCTAAGGATGCTGATAAGGTATGCAAACTTCAGCGATCCATCTATGGACTGAAGCAAGCATCCCGGAGTTGGAATCTCCGCTTTGATGAGGTGATCAAAGAGTTTGGATTTGTCCAAACTTATGGAGAGGCTTGTATTTACAAGAAAGTGAGTGGGAGCAATGTGGCATTTCTGATATTATATGTGGATGACATATTATTGATTGGAAATGATATAGATCTTTTAAACAATGTTAAAAGTTATCTAAACAACAAATTTTCGATGAAAGACCTTGGTGAAGCTTCATATATATTAGGCATTAAAATCTATAGAGATAGATCATGGCACCTAATTGGGCTATCGCAGAGTACATACCTTGATAAGATATTAAAGAAGTTTAATATGGACGGAAGTAAAAGGGGTTCTTACCTATGTTGCAAGGCAAGACATTGAGTAAGACTCAAAGTCCGGCTACGGCGGAAGAAAGAGAGATAATGGATAAGATCCCCTATGCCTCAGCCATAGGCTCTATAATGTATGCCATGCTATGTACAAGACCGGATGTGGCACATGCTATTAGTTTAACTAGTAGGTACCAATCTAATCTAGGTTCAGAACACTGGATAGCGGCAAGAATATCCTTAAGTACTTAAGAAGAACCAAGGATATGTTTCTTGTATATGGAGGTGAAGAAGAGCTAGTCGCTAAGTGTTATGTTGATGCTAGCTTTGACACCAATCCGGATGACTCTAAATCTCAATCCGGATACGTATTCATCTTGAACGGAGCAGCAGTTAGTTGGAGGAGTTCAAAACAACCTATGGTGGCTGGATCAATGACGGAGGCGGAATATGTTCCTGCTTCAGAAGCGGCGTAGGAAGCGGTTTGGATGAAGGAGTTCATAACGGAACTAGGTGTGGTTTCTAGTGCATTGGACCCAATGGTGATCTATTGTGACAACAATGGAGCCATAGCCAACGCCTAGGAACCAAGGTCTCACAAGCATTCCAAGCATATTAAGCACTGGTTTCACTCCATCCACGAGCATGTCAAGGATGGAGACATAAAGATTTGTAAAGTGCACACGGACCTAAATATAGCAGATCTGTTGACTAAAGTTCTCCCTAGGGCAAAACATGATCAACACCAGAACTCCATGGGTGTTAGATTTATCACTATGTAAACTAGATTATTGTCTCTAGTGCAAGTGGGAGACTAAAGGAAATATGCCCTGAGAGGCAATAATAAAGTTGTTATTAAGTATTCCTTGTATATGATAGATGTTTATTTTGCATGCTATAATTGTATTGATAGGAAACGTCAATACATGTGTGTTTAATAAACAAAAAGGGTTCCTAGTTATGCCTCTCTTATAGACTAGCTTGTTGATTAACAAGATGATCAAAGTTTCCTGATCATAGACATTGGATGTTGTTAATAACGAGGTCACAACATTTGTGAAATCATGTGATGAACATTCATCCAAAGTATAGCATTGCAATCAAAGTCATTATTTTCATATTGCTATAACATCGTACGAAGTAATCCTAGTCCTTAGACCATGAGATCATGTTAATTGCTAACACCAGAAGAGTATCTTGATAACATCAAACATCACACCGTAATAGGGTGACTATAAAGGTGGGTTCAGTGCTAAGAAGGTGTTATGTTGAGCCTGATAGATCAAGAGTGGAATTTGTCAATCCCGATGACAGATAGATATACTCTGGGCCCTCTCGGTGATATCACATTAAGGTAGCTTGCAAGCAAGTGATGTGATCACTAGAATGTTATATCATGGGAATGAGAAAAGAGTGCATGTCGGTAATGAGATCAAACTAGGTATTTGGATACCGATGATCGAATCTCGGACATGTATTATATCATGATACAAAGGGATTAAGTTACTAGCGTTAAAGGTTCTCACGATCACAGAAGTCATCGTTGAATGTGCAGGAGTTAGTATGGATCTCCAGGTCCCGCTTCTGATTATTGATCTGAGAGGAGTCTCAATCATGTCTGCATTATTCGCGAACAATAGGGTGACACACTTAAGGGTTGCCGGACACCATTTAGGAGCACATATGTTTCAAAGAAAAGGTTTGCAAAGCGCAGGAAATGTTTCGATAGAAACAGGAATTGTTTCGATAGAAACCGGAATTGTTTCGGGTGAAATTGTAGAAAGGGGTTCTGCATGTGATATTGAAATGTTGCAAGGGTTTTTAAGTGAATGTTTGTTAATTAAAGTAATTAACAAAATTCTGAATAAAATAAATAAAAGAGTTTTATTAATTGAGAGTTGTATTAAATTTGGTGGAAATTTAATGCATGTGAGTGGAATTTTGGGTGGAGTCAAAATTGATGTGAGTGGAGCTTCCACCACATGAATGAGGAAGAGGTGGGGGCACCCTCCTTGTCTGCCGGCCATGGTAGGGGAGGAGCCCCCCTCTCCTATAAAAGGCCCCCCTCTCCTCCCTCACAAAGCGCACCACCTCGTGAAGGATCTCTCTCCCCCTCTAGATATTCCCCCATGGTCTCGAATTAGCGAGATACATGTTCCCGGTGGCCTAGCATCTGGAAGGAGTTGCTGCTTCCGCTGATTCGCTGGAGCGAGGAGGTGGAGGTTGTCCGGTGGCTTGAACGTGTGTGCCAGGACGAATGCGCTGCTGATTTGCGGCGCTTGGACTTCCACACGATCTTGAGATCGGCAAGCATACGACTACATCAACCACGAGTTCCTACTCATTAACAAAACTCGTTGTCTTCGAGGGTAAGTTCTCCATGGATGTATGTCCACCCGTTGCTCTGTATCTAGTAGATAGATCTTGGCGTATAGTTCTCATCGTAGGAAGTTTTTTGTTTTCTATGCTGCGGACCCAACAGGGTTGAGTCCAACTGGGAATCACATCCAGAACTACTGCTAGAGGTGAGTCAGATTTGGTCGGATATTCCTCGTCAAGTCCTTTTCTAGAAGGAACTTTGAGGTGCTCTAGAAAAGTGCCATCCATGACCTTTTTCCATGCAGATCCTATGTGACATAATGCATCTGCTTCCTCATTTTCTGTTCGAGGGATGTGTTGAACTTCAAACCCCTCAAATGGTTTAGCTAGTTCATCCACGACAACCCTATATGCTGCCATGTGTTTGTTTGCATTACAAATATCCGACACTTGTTGAGCAACAAGATCCGAATCTCCATAACACATTAATCGTCGGATGCCGATATCCTTAACAATCTGGATTCCATGCATCAGTGCTTCATATTCGACAATGTTATTTGTTGCCGTGAAGTGAACCGCAACACATAGAAAAGTTTATCTCCTTGGGGTGATTTGAGCACCACGCCAGCCCCCGAGCGCCTTAGACCTGTCAAAATGCAAGGTCCGGTATTTTGACTTTGGGAGGGTCATATTTTCCGTTGTCTCTGTCCAATCAGCGACAAATTCCCCCATAATTTGGGATTTGATTGTTGTATGAGGTTTATACTCAATGTTGAAAGTTGAAAGCTCTATACCCCATTTTGCAACACGTCATGTAGCATCGCTTTTGTTGATTATGTCTCTCATGGGAGCCGTGTTCACCACGGTAATTGGATGTTCCTGAAAGTAATGTCGTAGCTTCCGAGATGCAAAGAACACACAGTAAGCCAGCTTTTGATAGTGTAGATACCGCTTCTTTGATTCAGTTAGGACTTCGCAGAGGTAGTAAGTCGGACGCTGCACTAGGTGTTCCTATTTTTCCTCTGGTCTTTCCACCACCATGACGACACTGACGACTCTGTTTGTTGTAGCGAGATAGAGCAACATCGTTTCATGAGGTTCTGGTGCTGCAAGGATAGGAGTGGACGAGAGTACTGGTTTCAGGTCTTGTAGTGCAGCTTCAGCTTCATCAATCCAAGCGAACTTTTTGGTCTTTTTCAGGAGCTTGTAAAGTGGTGTGGCTCTTTCATCGAGACGGCTAACAAACCGACTGATTGTAGCAATGCAGCCAGTTAGTATTTGAACGTCCTTCAGGCGAGCTGGCTTGGAAATATTAAGTATAGCCTTGATTTTGTCACGGTTCACCTCTATGCCTCTTTGAGACACGATGAAACCGAACAACTTTCCGATTGGTAGTCCAAAGAAGCACTTCTTCGGGTTAAGCATTATGTTGTATTTGCGTAGGTTGGCGAATGTCTTCCACGTATGCATGTACATTGCGTCCGATTTGACCGTGGAGGCAACACTACATAGTGTGCTGGTACGTAGCTCCTGCGTTCTTGAGCCCAAAGGGCATCGTAACAAAATAGAAGGTTCCAAGGGGGTTATGAACGAAGTTTTGACCTTGTATGATCCCTTCATCCGGATTTGGTGATAACCGGAATATGCATTGAGAAAACATAGGAGTTCCGAGCCTGCCGTAGAATTGATAACTTGATCAATTCTAGGCAGAGTGAACGGATCTTTGGGACAATCCTTGTTCAAGGCGGTATAATCAACACACATCCTTAAATCAGTGGTGTCCTTTTTAGGGACCATTACAGGATTGGTCGACCACTTAGTGTGGATGACCTCTTCTATGAATCCGGCTAACTCAAGACGGGCTAGTTCCTTAGCTATTGCTTTTCACTTTTCATTGCCGAAACATCGTAAAGACTGTTTGATGGGTTTAGCGTTTGGGTGTACATTTAGAGAGTTCTCAGCAAGTTCCCTAGGTACTCTAGTCATGTCAGATGGCTACCATGCGAATATGCCTTGATTTGTTTGGAGGAACTTGACGAGCACGCTTTCCTATGTGCTATCTAAACCTACACCTATCTGGGCCACCTTGGAGGGATCATCATCCTTCAACGGCGTCGTCTTCGTATCTTTAGATGCCTTGAACTCCGGCGTTGGCTTTGTAACCTCCTTCTTCATCGTAGGCATCTCGGACGGGTCGATGATCTTCTTAATCTCCTGGTACTCCTGGGCATGCGGCACGGCTTCAACAAAGGCAGCATTTCTGGCCTCGCACTCTTGCGCTTTCTTCGGGTCTCCCTTGATGGTGATCACGTCATTGGGACCTAGAATTTTCATCATATTGTAAATGTAACACGGACGAGCCATGACAGCCCAGTAAGCCGGCCGTCCGAATATAGCGTGATACGCGCTCTTGAATGGGACCACTTCGAAGGAAAGTGCTTCTGTCTACTAGTTCTTTAGAGTTCCAAAGGTAACATCAAAAGTGAACTCTCCTAGGGAATTTGCTTGTATTCCTGGGACAACTCCGTGAAAGATCACAGAGCTGTGATTCAGCTGCGTCTCCAAGATCCTCATCCGACGTAGCGTTTCAGCATATAGAATATTGATGCTACTACCGCCGTCCATGAGTGTCTTGGAGAAACCATAGTCGTCAATAAGTGGATTGACGACTAAGGCGTATTTTCCTCGCCTGTGCAACTTAGGTGGATGATCAACATGGTCGAAGGTGATTGTCACTTCTGACCAGTCCAAGAATTGTGGGACAACCGGAACAGTTGCATTTAGCTCATGTAATGTTGCTTTCTTGACCTTATCTGGTTGAGACCCAAGGAAAGTGACATAAGTGTCTTTCTTCGTTGGGAAGTTTTTCTTTCCATCCGACTTGGGATTTGAAGGCCCTGCTTCTTCCATGTCGGAATCATCCTTGGTCTCTTTTTCTTTTTCGGGATTCTTCTTCTCCTTCTTCCGCTTAGCCCTATAGCCAGCAGAATCATCTTTCTTGATGTCGTCATTGAAACGACACTCGGTGTTTGTGTGGGACGAGCCCCTGTTGGCATCTAAGTGATGCACACACGGGTTATTAGCAATGTCGGCCCAAGAGTAGGTTTTGCCAGGTTGCTGGTATCCTCTACCTTGGATTCTTGACATCCCACGACCGCGTCCAGGCCGCTACCGTGCCCTCCTTGTCCTCCACACCCAAAAGCAGCAGTGACAACCGTTGTTTCCGTGTTGGGCTTTTCTTCCAAGGTATTCTTGTGCTTCTGAGATTGTTGCTTTGGTTGTTTTGCTGACTGTGGTACAGGCAGGACGTTCAGTAATCCTTCTACATCGTCATTGGCATCTGCCTACTTGCTCGTTGTTTCTATCATCTCTCCCAAATCAGTGACCTTGTCGCATTTAAAGCGGCGACGCAGTAAACCAATTGGGAGTCCTGCAATTAAAGCTTCAATCGCACTTTGATCGTTTACTCCTTGACAGGAGTTTTTGGTGCCGATCCATCCTCCGAGGTAATCTCGGCAAGTTTCTCCGGCTTTCTAGGTGCAACGCTATAGGTCTCCTACCGTATAGGGCCTCCGATATGTTCCTTCGAAATTCCGAAAGAACGCGCTTTGCATACTAGTTGTGGATGGTGTTTTTCGGAATTTCATTGAGCCATGATCATGTCGTCTTCCGCAGCATAAGTGGGAGATATTAGGCCGCGACCTGGTTGTTTCTGCCTTTGGCAATGCAGCAAGCCTGGAAAAAATCCTAGAGCCAGGTATCTGGCCGAGCTACACCGTCGTAGGGCTGGATGTGTCTTGAGATGGCGAATCCTTTCAGGAATCTTGTTTCCCGAATGCGCGGTCCGAAGCATTTTGGACCCACGTAGATGTTATCTGAATCATAGCGTCGCGCCTCTATGTTAGAGTTGATCCAGTGCCTCGCATCACTTGGTGACAGAGAACACCGTCTTGGTTGTTCATTGTGGCTGCGGTGCCTTGGAGCCAGACTTCTGCTTCTACCACCACCTCCTATGCCATGACGCCCTCCTTGGCCTCCTTGAGAACCGTTGTGATGGCTGCTTGGTGGAGATGGTGGTGCTGGTGGATTTTTTCCGGCTGATCGCCAGCCTCCATCCGGAGCGTAATTATTCTGGTTCCGGGGAGGGTCTTGATTACGAAGAGCCCCCTACCGGCTTGACTCGGCATGGTTTCCGTCGTTCCTTCGTCCATCGTTTCCCCCGTTGCGATGAGATCCAGCCGGATGGCTATGTGTCTAGGAGGTGGCATCCTTTGACGGTCCTCCTTCTGACATTGCTCTTTGTCGTCTTCCCTGTGATTGTTCGACTCTCACCGGGGAGGGTGCCTCGGAACTAGTGCAGCAACTGCGTCTCACTCTATGACTGGAGCAACATTTCTCTAGTCACGTGCGGTTCTATGTCATTGCCCTAAAGATCCGGTTCTTGAGTAGTTATCTTCCTGACGGTCGGAACGATGATGTTGTTCCGGGACCCGTAGGGGCCTAATGTTATTCCAGGCCGGCTCCATGCGACATTGGTCGAATTGAGAGAGCAGTTTTCCGCTTCCGGATCTCGCGACCTTCTGTTGCTCCAGACCCTTGGTGAGTAGCTTCACGCCCAACCGTACTTGATCTGGGTTTGGATTGTTCGCCAGGATATCTCGAGCTGCAGAAATGTTTTTGAAAGGGCATTTATGCCCTTCCTATTGTTTTGATGTTTCTTGACAACACTTGGATAGATTTAACTGTTGTTAAATGTTTCAGGAGATATCAGCTACATTTGTGTAAACCTGTACCTAAGGAAAAAGGACTCACCATGATTATATCTGTGCTGGGACAAAGTCCCTACCGGACTATCCGGTTGATATGCGTCGGAGTGTCCGGGCCCCACCGGGCTATCCGGCTGGTCTCTGCTAGCTGTCCGGCCCTGAGGATTCATCACCCGGCTCGGACATTCTGTTTACCTCTTCAGACACCACCTGGACACTGTCTGGACTCTGTCCGGAAACTTTGCCAGGCTAGAGTGTCCGGTGGTTGTCGCCCGGAGTATCCGGCTGGGCCGGACTATCCGGCTAGTATTTGTCGGACTATCTAGGGTAAGTGGCTCCCAACGGCTCTAATTCCGGGGCCCTATATAAAGGCCCCTTCTTCTACCTTGGGAGCTGCTCGTCCACCTCAAGAACAGCAACACCATTTGAGCCACCAAATCCTCAAGATCTCTTCACTCAACCATCCAAAGGCATTGATCTTTGGAGAATCAAAGGAGGAGGCCTTGATCCATAGCTTCACCAAGAGAGATCTTCATTTCCCCCTCATTCACTTGAGGGCCCATTGCTCTAGTGTTTCATTGGAAACCCTAGCTTGTGATTTGGTTCTTACAAGCTTGTCTTTGATTGTTTGACAGCTTGCTTGTATTCGGGAGCCTCCAATTAGGTTGTGGATGTGTGCCTCGAACTTGTTGTAAAGGTGTCGGCTTCCACCTCAAAGGTTGCCAATATAGTGGAAGAGGTGAATCGAACCCGTTGGGGTGAGGTTCATCGGAGAACAAGGGAGGCCTCTCGTGGCGTTGGTGGTTTTAAACCACCCCTCTCCAAACATAGATGTACTTCCCCTCAAAAGGAAGGAACTACAGGAAACAAACCCTTGTGTCTCCACGTGCTCCACTTTGGTTACTTCTATCCTTCACCGCACATTATTTATCTTGTTCTTTCTTAGTGGTAGTGTTAGATTGACATATTGGTAAATTCACCATATATGCATAATCTATCTAATTTACCTTTTGTGTCAAATCCTAACTTGAAAAAGAGTAAAATTTGAAGTAGCACCTATCCACCCCCCTCTAGGTGCCCATACGATCCTTTCAGTTTTGGACTGGTGTTGGATACACCAGATCTCCCTTGTTGTCGAGTTGAGGTGTTCCTGGGTCTCCCTTGAAGAGGACTTTGTGGACCTCCGGATATTTGTCAGCCCGTATGTGGCCTCTTCGGGTCTTCTGATGCTGTAGAGAGATGAATTGCTCTACAGTAGCAATGCGCTTCTTCTCTTCCTTGATGTTGTTAGCGTCATCCAGGAGTACTTGACGACACGCTTCTAGGGTTCGGGCCCTTTATTCCAATTCTGCAGGTGTAAATTCTGTAACTGTAGGCATTGGCATTGTTAATGTGTCTCCCATGAGTATACGCGTACCAGCAGTGCTCACGTATCCATCAACCAGAGTTTCCTCCGGCTCGTCTAGGATTAGGGTCCATCTCAGTCTTCCTCGTAATCTTCGGCAACCACTTCCTCTACTGGAGGATCTTTTGCTGGAGTCTTGTTCTTCTTCTTCCTCCTCTTTGCCTTCTTAGCAGCACCTATATCATAGATGGCTTTGGGTCCGTTTCCCAGAGTCAAGCTCTGATCGGTACTTTCGGACATCTGGATGTCGGGATTAGCTCCGAGATCCATGTCATCCTGCACTTTGGGAGAGTTTTCCCCGGATCCTTCATCTATGGATTCTCCTTCTTCTGCAGCTTTGGAGTTGTACTCTGATGTCTACGCACTTCTATTTTTGTAGACAGTCGTTGGGCCTCCAAGTGCAGAGGTTTGTAGAATAGCAGCAAGTTTCCCTTAAGTGGATTACCCAAGGTTTATTGAACTCAGGGAGGAATTGGTCAAAGGTATCCCTCTCAAGCAACCCTGCAATCAAGATACAAGAAGTCTCTTGTGTCCCCAACACACCCAATACACTTGTCAGGTGTATAGGTGCACTAGTTCAGCAAAGATATAGTGAAATACAAGTGGTATGGATAATTATAAGTGGTAACGGTGCCAGAAAATAGCTTTGATGGCGTGGAAGAGACTAAAGGCAAACTGAAATAAAGATGGAAGCAAGCAAACATGTAATAGATCTAGTTGCAAACAGTGTTTCAATGCTTAGAAACAAGGCCTTGAGATCATACTTTCACTAGTGAACACTCTCATATAAATATCTTCTCTTTATGATACTACTCTGAATTACTCCCCTGTTGGACACTCTAATCCATGGTAGGTCTATAACAGCACTCCTCAAAGTTCGCTTTCCCCATCTAGATAACCCCACACTGTCACATTGAGTGCTAGATGGTTCCAACAAACACCACAATTTCATAGAGACATCCAACTCCAAATATAACTCATAACAAGTATTTGTAATCTCTAGCCTAAGTGCCACCATGGTGTGCATGCTTTCACTTTCACACACATGGGGAGAGCAGAGATCTACTCAAGCACTTGAGTAGCAAAGTAGATCTACTTGATTACAAAGCTCATGATCCCAATATGATCATGCATAGAGAGAGAGATGAACACATAGCTATCGGTAGAACCCTTAGCCTCGAGGAAGGACTACTCCCTCATCATCATGGTAATCAGCAACGGCAATGGAGATGGTGGAGGAGATCAATGGAGATGGCTCCGGGGGCACTACCCCGTCCCGGCAGGTGCCGGAACAGAGACTTTCTGTCCCCTGAATCTCCCCTCCAGTGGCGGCGGTGCTATGGAACTTTTGGTGTCTGGAGGCTGGAGGCTCTCCGATTTAGGGTTTTCTCATCGAAGGCTTCTTATAGACGAGAGGAGAGGCCGAGGGGGTGCCAGAGGGGCCCACACCACCCCCTGGCAAGGCCTGGCCCGCGCCACCAGGTGGTGTGGCCAGCCCCTAGCCCGTCTCCATCTCGTCTTCTGGCTCCGTGAGTCTTCTGGTAAAATATCGACTTTGGCTTTTGTCCCGTCCAATTCCGAGAATATTCATTTTCTAACTTTTCTAGAACCAAAAACAGCAGAAAACAGGCAACTGGCACTGTGGCATCTTGTTAATAGGTGAGTCCCAGAAAGTGTATAAAAATACTCCATAGTGTGGACAAAACATAAGAAAGTAGATACAAAACAAGCATGGAACATCAAAAATTATAGATACGTTTGCAACGTATCAACATCCCCAAGCTTAACTCCTGCTCGTCCTCGAGTAGGTAAGTGATAAAAAGAATAATTTTTTAGGTGACATGCACCATCACAATCTTGATCAAACCATTTGTAAAGCATGAAAGCTGGGATCAAAGTACTCTAAACATGAGCATGAAAGATGAAGTTCTAACAATAATACATAGTAACTATGTTGTAACATGAAAAGGTACAAACAAATATCATGAATAACAATGCATTGAAAGACGTTTGTTTGTTTCACATATAGAAAACATAGCATAGTGGCATTCATCTTGTCCCTCATGGAGTAGCAAAACATAAATGCATAGGACACCTTCAAAGTTCATAAGGGTGACTAGATATAAATAGTTTAAGAACAAGCAATATCAAAGTTATGCATCAATCAACAAGTCTTGGGACAATGCACATTAAACTAAGAATGGCCACTATGCTCTCTCAATAGGTGCATAAACATAGAAGATGGAGACTCAACATAAAAGTAAAAGAAAGGCCTTGATAGAAGGAAGCAGGGATTCAAGTCCCATAAAGATCTTCCAAAAATTATGGTACTTATTAGCTTTCAGCTCTCATTGCCCCTATCATAAGCATCTTCAAGTGCTTAAGGTTAAAGTGACACAACTAAGAGGATATGCTTGACAAGTTATAAGTTGAAATCTCATGCCCCTTGCTTATGAGTACCGAACCTCATGCTACTCAACTTCAGTCACAAGTAAGCTCTTGTCATTATAAGTACATATGTATCATAGAGAACCACCAACGAGGTACCCCTTTCCCCATTACACAAGAACTATCCCATATCAAAATGACAAGGCAAGCAGACAATGAGCATCTCAGCGATCTTTTTATTTGCTATTTGCATAGGTTTTTATTGAGGATGCTGCATAGAATGCTCATTATGGTTATGCTGCAAGTTTCCACCTTGATTAGGCATGTCTTAGGCTAGCAGCCCAGGCGTTTCTCTAACACACATACAAACTCCATGATCTTACAAGTTCCAGTTTTATTTCACACCGCTGGGATCCATAAGCAAAAGAATCATGATATCAACAGAATAATCAGTGCAATGTTGAAAGTGTTCCCCATGATACATGGTTCTACTAACTTCAACTTATAAAGCGCAACCATATACGCAACAAAGATGGACACAATGGTTCAAGATTATTAAATATGAGAAAAGTAAAGTGTGCCATCAAGTTCGTGAGAGCTTTAATCACTAGTTTTCACATAATAAGTTTAATTCGGAAGGTAGATAAAAACATGAATATACTTGGAATAGCAAATGCTAATAGGTAGGTATGGTGGACTCTTTGGAGTAACTTGGTTTTATTTGGAGTTGGATGCATGAGTGGAACTCATACTTGGTATGGAGGCTAGCAAAATACTAGGAGCGACCAACTAAGAGAGCAATAATGGCCATAATCATGCAAAGCAACAAAACATCATTAATTAAAGCATAAAGTGATATTACAAGTCGAAAACTAAAGGATCATAAAGGCTATGGTGACTTGGGATAGTCTTAACTTGGTGGAGCATGCGCCAAGTCAACCCAAATAAAGCATCAAAGGAGAATACCACAATACTATGCTTTAATATGCTAAAACAACGCATGATTCTTTCAAGGCACATTAAGCAATCTCATTATTTGTAACAAGTCATGCTACGGCAATAATCGCTAAGCATAAAGCCAAAACAATATCAAGCATGACATGACAAAGCCTAGGCTACAGTCAAAACAAGCCCCCTTTTGTACCACTAAAGCATGAAGCTTTCTACTCTCTTCCAACACCAATCAACTACAAAAATAAGAACTAAAAAGTTCTAAGCTGAAAGCACAAGAAAACTAAGGCTAAACACTGTGCTAGCAAAAGAGAACACTCACAAAACAATAAGAATGAAAACTAGAGTGTTCTAAACAATGAATAACGAGGTGTGTCTCTCTCCAAAAGAAGTGTGTTGGGATCCAAACAACTTATTTAAGAAAACTAAGCAAAACAAACCTAAAAAAAATACGCTCCAAGAACAACACAATTATGCATGAAACAATAAAAATGAAGTGTTTGGAAGAAACCTGAGATTTTTATTGATGAAGAAGGGGATGCCTTGGGCATCCCCAAGCTTTGACGCTTGTACCTCTTGAATATTTCTTGGGGTGACACGGGGTGGCATCCCTAAGCTTGAGCTTTTGTCCATACTTCATCTCATCCCATTACTCTTCCCTACACTTAAAAATTTCCTTCATACAAAACTTCACACAATCTTCATTAGCAACATTAGTGCACTCAAGATAATAAGTCTTTTGGTTCAGTTTCAAGACAAGTAAAACTTCCATTAAAACAAAAGCTACTGTAGAAATTCCTTTGAAAATTTCAAGAAATTTGGCAAGAACTCAAAGAGAAAGATATTTAAGAGGCAAATGCAAATAATGGCAGAAATTTGTCAAAACAGACCAGCAGGTAAAAACCAATTTTTCGAAGATCTTTTGTTGCTCAAATCGAAAAGTGTTGAACTAAAGAAAGTTAGATAACAACCTGGGTCAGAAGCACAAAACATTACATCTCAATCCGACGTATAGAGATTTTTCACGAATTTTTACAGCGAAGCACAAAAATCTGTTTCGGGATAGCAACTTTCCCAAGTTTTACTTCTCTCTCATTAGAGGTCATTCTTGGCACAAAAACCACACAAAAATGATAAGGAGCGGTTATTACATAGGTAGTAACTTCCAAGACTCAACTAAAACTTTTGGGTTACCTCCCAATAAGTACTTTTTTAACGCCTTTAAGTTAGGCATCATAGTTTGAGAAGATGCTCACAGAGGAAATATGAATTGAAGTAAAAGAGAGCATCAAGAAGCAAATTCAAAACATATTTAAGTCTAACCCACTTCCTATGCATAGGAATCTTGTAAAGAAACAAGTCATGAAAGCACAAAGCAACAAGCATAGGAAAGCAAAACAAGTGCAACTTCAAAAATTTCAACATAAAGAGGGGAAACTTAATATTGTTGAGATACATAAAACCATGTTTCTCTCTCTCATAATAACTTTCTATGGCATCATGAATAAAATTAACAATATAACTATCACATAAAACATTCTTATCATGAGCCACATGCATAAAATAATTATTGCTCTCCCTATAAGCATAGTCATTCTTATTAATTGTAGTGGGAGCAAATTCAACAAAATAGCTATCATTATTATTCTCTCACCATAATCATCAAATATAGGAGGCATATTGTAATCATAATTAATTTTCTCCTCAATAGTAGGTGGACTGAAAATATCATATTCATACTGCTAATCATCATATATTGGAGGTATAGTATCATCAAAGTAAATTTTCTCCTCCGTGCTTGGGGGACTAAAAAGATCATTCTCATCAAAAATAGCTTCCCCAAGCTTAGACTTTTCCATAGCATTAGCAATACTGGTGTTCAAAGAATTCATACTGATAACATTGCTATTATCACGCAAATAAAGTTCCATAGGTTTTTTAATTTTCTCTTCAAACACTTCATGTCCTAACTCAAGATAAGTACTATAAAGCTCTCTAATTTTGTTGTTATTTTCCATTAAGCCTAACTAGCGAAAATAAAAACAAGAAACAAAAAGATATAATTGCAGAATCTAAAGGAAATAACTTCGAGCACTCACACACCAGCAACCGCACTAGAAGATATCTTAGTAGCTAGAGGATGTGAGTACCTTTTACCTTACCTCCCTGGCAACGGCATCAGAAAATAGCTTGATGTCTATGCACTTCTATTCTTGTAGACAGTTGTTGGGCCTCCAAGTGTAGAGGTTTATAGAACATGACCAAGTTTCCCTTTAGTGGATTACCCAAGGTTTATCGAACTCAGGGAGGATGTGATCAAAACTATCCCTCTCAAGCAACCCTGCAATCATGATACAAGAAGTCTCTTGTGTCCCCAATAGACCCAATACACTTGTCAGGTGTATAAGTGCACTAGTTCGGTGAAGAGATAGTGAAATACAAGTGGTATGGATAATTATAAGTGGTAACGATGCCAGAAAATAGCTTTGATGGCGTAGAAGAGACTAAAGGCAAACTGAAATAAAGATGGAAGCAAGAAAACATGTAACAGATCTAGTTGCAAACAGTGTTTCAATGCTTAGAAACAAGGTCTACGGATCATACTTTCACTAGTGAACACTCTCATATAAATATCTTCTCTTTATGATACTACTCTAAACTACTCTCCGGTTGGACACTCTAATCCATGGTAGGGCTATAACAACACTCCTCAAAGTTTGCTTTCCCCATCTAGATAACCCCACACTATCACCTTGAGCGCTAGATGGTTCCAACAAAAACCACAATTTCATAGAGACATCCAACTCCAAATATAACTCATAACAAGTATTTGTAATCTCTAGCCTAAGTGTCACCATGGTGTGCATGCTGTCACTTTCACACACATGGGGAGAGCAGAGATCTATTAAAGCACTTGAGTAGCAAAGTAGATCTACTTGATTACAAAGCTCATGATTACAATATGATCATGCATAGAGAGAGATGAACACATAGCTACTGGTAGAACCCTTAGCCTCGAGGAAGAACTAATCCCTCATCATCATGGGAATCAGCAACGGAGATGGAGATGGTGGTGGAGATCGATGGAGATGGCTTCGGTGGCACTTCCCCATCCCGGCAGGGTGCCGGAACAAAGACTTTCTGTCCCCCGAATCTCCCCTTCGGTGGCGGCGGCGCTGTGGATCTTTTCGTGGCTGGAGGCTGGAGGCTCTCTGATTTAGGGTTTTCTCATCGGAGGCTTCTTATAGACGATAAGGGAGGCCGAGGGGGTGCTGGAGGGGCCCACACCACCCCCTTGCACGGCACGGCCTAGCCCGTCTCGTCTTCTGGCGCCGTGAGTTTTTGATAAAATATCAACTTTGGCTTTTGTCCCGTCCAATTCCGAGAATATTCATTTTCTGACTTTTTTGGAACCAAAAACAACAGAAAATAGGCAACTGGCACTATGGCATCTGTTAATAGGTTTGTCCCAGAAAGTGTATAAAAATACTCCAAAGTGTGGAGAAAACATAATAAAGTAGATATAAAACAAGCATGGAACATACTCCTCTTCATACTCTTCGGAGAACTTTCAGAAATCCGCTGACGTCATGGAATCATCCGAAGATGCCTGTAAGTTGTCGTTTGTTCCGATCGCCTCCAGCACCGAGTCTTCGTTGTCTCAAGCATCGACAGAGCCAGATCCAAATCCAACATATCCGACAAAGTGCGACACGTGCGTCCGGAGGTAGTTGCGGCTCTCCTCGTGGGCTTCCTCGAAATGTCTCATGGTCTCGAGAACCTCATCCACACTTGCGCCTTGCAGCATTATGCGCCTCAACGTATGCCTCAAGAAAGGTTGGTATGTTCCGGCGTTGAAAGAGCCTGAACCAGAGTTGTTGTCTTGCTCCTCCTGGATTTCAACCTCGATGGGAATATCGATCTGGGATTCGACCTAACTAGGGAGATCCACTACAGATACGACGTTCACCGTAAGATGTTCCTTAGGCTCAGTTTTCTCCACTATCTCCGCATTAGGTGCGGGTTGGGTTTGATTGGGATTTTCCAGGATCCGGAACTCCGCCGCCTCCACAGACAAAGGGGACCCAGAAGTTTCTTCTGCCTCTATCATCACCACTGGTGTGGGTGGGGCAGGTTCAGCGAAAACGATGTAAACATCGATCTTGCCAAAATACATGATGGTGTAGGCAGTCACAGCCTCCCTAGCTAGAATCCAGGTCTCGTCGAGAACGATGACAGGGACGTCGCTAGTGTAGAGGATGCGACCAACGGTGATTGTCTTGCCGATTCTGATTCTTGCAGATTCCGCTCGGAACGCAGATCCGGAGCTCACTTGCCCCACGGTGGGTGCCAACCGTCGTCGGATTGATGACAAGTATGCCATGAGGGGGTCCTCGAGGCATGTGGAAGAGAGGGGTGCGAGATGTACGGTATTTTGGGACGGTGAGCACATAAGTTTACCCAGGTTCGAATCCACCGGCTTTGGACGGATCCTACTCCTGCTAGCAATCTAGTAATACGTTAGAGCCAGAATATGGGTTACAAGGGTTTTGCCTATGCGAGTTGAGGTTGTAGACTATTGTGAGGGTGTCCTAAAGGCTTGTCCTAGGACGGCTTATATAGATATCCGACCTAGGGTTTACAGGAGAGACATATCCGGCTACGACTAAGAGTCGGTTACAGAGTACATCTTGAACTATAAGTAAAATTACAGGCCTATGTCGGTAAGTCTTCTGGGCCTTCCCGTAGACGAATTGGACTCCATCGCTTCTCCCTGACTGGGTTGCCCGTAAAGCAAAGCTCTGACCCAAAGTGGGCCACCCTGGTCAGCGAGGCACAATGAGGATGCCCGGAAAGTATATCCCCAACACTCAGCTTGCCAAGGAACACTATGATGTTTTATAATAGAAAAATTGAGTAAGAGAGTTCATTTCCTAAGTAGCATAACAGTGAAGTGTCTTATTGGCACCCACATCAGTAAATCAAGACTATTAAAACACTTCTATTCCATTCATTGTCTTTCAAGAAAATTCATAAAGTAGTAATGAGACCATGCCAAGGACTTGTTATGTGGATCTTCATATTTTTTCTTTCTTCCTTCTTTCAAGGATAATTATCAACAAGGATCATTGTGTGATTATTTTAAACAATGGTTTGCACAACCTTCGAGAGTACCAAGACTTTTGCCCGTTACGATGGCAAGTGCCACCTATCTCGTCAATTCATAGCCGAAATCAGGGGTTGTACCATTAATCGTTCATAGGCCAGCAGAGTTGTTGGCATCCAAAGGTGTGCATCAAAAACATAGAACTCTTTAAATACTATCACAGTTTGATCCACAAGGTTAGCTTTGGCATGAATCACAATTACCTCTAGACTTCATTTCTATCAAACAAATCCTTTCAAGAGGGCTATCAAGTCTATCAAAACATCTATGGGGTTAAGTATCTTCAAAGGTAAAAACTTTCAAGACAATCATTAATCAAACAAGTCATAAATTTGAGACTTTTTCTTGTTGTACTTGTTTGGCAATATTATTTCCAAGGCAAGACTCGACTAGCTACAAGAACTAGAGCAAAAGCTTCCACAACTAATCATCCATGCAAATAAAAAGCTTTAGTCTAACTATTTTGAATACCCCCACTAGCATAGCATCTTAGCACATCAACTAACTAAGATAAACAATTCAAACTTCAAAAGTGGGAGACATAGGACAAACCTCTCATGAGCGACTTCATAATCCTCTTCCTTACTGGGATGTGTTCCTTCAAGACTCAAGTAAAAATCACTCCAATAATAAAATTAAAGCAAAGAGGCAATAGGCAAATCCACTTTCACGAAAAAGGAAAAAGGGAAAATATTTTCATGTTTTTGAGGATGGAGATTAAAGAATAGAAAAGAACTTGCCACCAAGAAAGGAACTAAGAAAATAAAAACAAACAAAAAACAAAAGCAAACAAAAACGAAAGAAAAGCAAAATGTTGGAAGAAACTAATACAAGTGTTTCAAAGCTCTTAAGGGGCTGGAGTACAACCTCATTATTACACAAATAAAATTGTTGGGTGACACATCTCCAAGCTCAAGCTTTTACAAGCCCTTTTGTTGCTCATTATGGTGGCGGTGGATAATCTCCCATGTTCCATTGGCTGCTCCAATTGTTGAACTGGGTGGTGAGGTTGGCAGTAGCATCTCGAAGGTTGATGGAGAGGTTGTTCATGTTTTGGATATTTCCTTCGAGAGCAAAGATATCATCTTAAGTGGTGTAGAAGTTTGGTGTCTGCACATCTTGTTCAGGTCCTTCTTGTTCTACTTCTTCATCTTCTCCTTCTTTATCCATGGGTACTTTTTTTTGGGGTAGACTTGCCTCAACCTGTGCATCATAACACAAACGTTCCTCCTCAATAGAGAATAGACCATTAGGCAAAGGAGTTGGGATCAAGTGATATGCTCCTATCAAGGAAGTAGCTACCATTAGTTCTAGAAATCATACCACAAGCTATCAAAGTAGAAAAACCAAGACGACGGTCTCCTGTCAATGGCTAGATATTACCTAGGTTGATGTGAAGCGCACGTGCAAGCATGGTTATGACTCCTCTTCTGCATATGGAACCACGAGACTGCAGAGCTTTATGCTTAAGATAAAACAAAAGAAGGGTGCCCAAATTTGGCATTAAGTTACAGTTAGGAATAATAGCTTTACCGAGGATCATCATGTCCTCCTCATTCACTCTAGTAAACTCACCACATGCCTGCAAGGTGTTATCAATAACATAAAATAAATAACGAATAGTAGGATGATCAATTTGGTTTCCCTTTCGTGTGTTTCCACGAATTCTCATTCTATTAAAGTAATCCAAGGGTGTTGGATTTAGGACAAAGGTGTTGGAGCGTATGTCGGTGGCATTCTTGGCAAACCTAAAGTAGTAAGCCCATTGGTAGAGTGTTAAGGAATACTCACAGTTAATAAGACGGAAGTTGGTACGATCAACTCCAGACATTTGCTCCTTGGGGCAGTAGTGTGAGCACACCGAATGTGTTAAGGGGATGATAAACTCAAGCGTCAAGCGATGGTATGTGGTGACATCCTGAAAAACAAAGTCATACAAACCAACATTGTTGCAAAGTAAATCAAAATCAGCATGGATTCCCAGTTGGTTTAGGATTTAGGGACACACCCACTTGGTGGACTTGATCTCTTAGAGTTTGAGATGGTTGAAACGGTTCAGCTAAAACTCCTCGGTAAACTCGATACCAAGTGACTCAGAGTTATCGTATCAACAAGTGGTGCGGCTTGTTCTGCATCCATCACATGTGTACGACTCCTCGTGTTCATCTAAAACAAAATAAATAATAATGCTAGTCAAAAATTTAATCCAATAGAAACATAGCATAAATGATCCTCTACACTTGTTACAAAAGAAACTCCTCTAAAAACAAAACTAAGCATGCTCATAATCAAGATTAGCTCAAGAACACGGCCTAAGTCTAGATTGATAATGGTGAAAGATCGAGCAAGGTTTCGATGAATATAAGTTAGGATTAGAGGCTAAACATACCTTAGATTGAATGGGTGCGAGGAATCAAATAAAGAATGAGTAGAATTGAAGATCTAATGGAGGTGGTTTGGAGTTTGGAGGTACAAGAAAGAGAGATTTGTGTTTTGTGGATTTTAGGGTTACCTCTTCCTATGTTAATATCGTGTCCAAGTACGTGGTATGGGCGGGTGGTATGGCCGGAGCCTGCCCATACCAAGTGACATACCTTGGGATAGATGATACCTTCGATCCAGATTATGGATGTAGTATAGCTTCTTTTTCCCTAGTAGACCTAGGTTATCGAATCCTCGGGAAGTGAATGCATAGTGAAGTTACTTTAATGGACCTTTGGGAGTTTTAGAATTCCTTTTGTATTTTTACCGAACCAACAGCTTACGTCTTTTGTTGTTGTCGATGATGGAGAGAGAGGGCCTAGGGCGTTCGGTTTCACCTGTAGCTGTGCAAAACATCTTACGGGAATAAAAGATAGAAATAAAGTATGCATGTACTTGTTAGAGCAAGATAAATTATATATGGGCAGTGCATCCATAATTGCTATTGCCTGCGCAACCACTTATAGCAATAACCTACTAGTCTCATCCATAGAAGAAAGAAAACTAGTGATATGGATAGAAATGTCACCGTTAATCCCAAGTAAATCCCTCACATACAGAAGAAAGAGAACTAGTGATATGGATAGCAATGTCACTCGTCCTCGAGTAGGTAAGTGATAAAAAGAAAGAATAATTTTTGAGGTGACATGCACCATCATAAACTTGATCAAAGTATTTGTAAAACATTGAAAGCTGGGATCATAGTACTTCAATCATAACATGAAATATAAAGTTCTAGCAATAAGACAAAGCAACTATGTTGTAACATGAAAAGGTACAAACAAAAGATTTATGAATAACAATGCTTTGCAAGATGTTTGTTTGTTTCACATAAAGAAATCATAGCATAGTGGCATTCATCTTGTCCCTCATAGAGTAGCAAACATAAATGCATAGGACACCTTCAAAGTTTATAAGAGTGACTAGATACAAGTAGTTTAAGAACAAGCAATATCAAGTTATGCATCAATCAACAAGTCTTGGGACAATGCACATAGAACTAAGAATGGCCACTATGCTCTCAAAGTAGGTGCATAAAGGTAGAAGGTGGAGACTCAACATAAAAGTAAAAGAAAGGCCTTCATAGAAGGAAGCAGAGATTCAAGTTTCATAAAGAGCTTCCAAAAATTATGGTATTTATTAGCTTTCAGCTCTCATTGCCCCTATCATAAGCATCTTGAAGTGATTAAGGTTAAAATTAACAAACTATGAACTATATGCTTGATGAAGTATAAGTTGGAAATCTCATGTCCCTTGAATACGAGGGCCGCTCCTCATGCTACTCAAGTTTAGTCACTGGTAAGTTCTTGTCATCGTAAGTACATGTGTATGATAGAGAACCGCCAACGGGGTACCCCTTGCCCGATGATACCGAAAAATCCCCATATCAAAATGACAAGGCAAGCAGACAACGAGCATCTCAGCAATCTTCTTATTTACCATGGGAAAATGGTGCTTTTTTCTCTCTTTCCTCTTTTCTCATATCTCTTTTCTTTTTCTCTTTTTTCTCAATATCTGATTTTTTTTATCAGAAGAATGCTTCATAGACAGCTCATTATGGTTACGCTGCAGGTTTCCACCATGTCAGCATGGATTATACCAGCGGCCCAGGTGTTTCTCTAACACATATACATAACTCCATGGACTTACAAGCTCCCCTTTCATTTCACACCGACGACATCCATAGACAAAAGAGCATGATATCAACTAGGTACAAAGAACAAGTGCAATGTTGAAAGCGTTCCCCATGACAACATGGTTCTGCTAATCCCCAACAAATAAGTGCAAGCATATACAACATAGATGACACAATGGTTCAAGTTTATTAAGGGAAAGAAAAGTAAAGTGTGCCATCAAGTTCATGAGAGCTTTAATAACTAATTTTCACATAACAAGTTTAATTTGGAAGGTAAACAAAAACATGAATATACTTGGAATAGCATTTGCTAATAGGTAGGTATGGTGGACTCTTTAGAATAACTTGGTTTTAGGAGTTGGTTGCATGAGTGGAACTCATACTTGATTACGGAGGCTACCAAAAGACTGGGAGCCACCAACTAAGAGAGCAATAATGGCCATAATCATGCAAAGCGACAAAACATCATTAATTAAAGCATAAAGTGATATTACAAGTCAAAAACTAAAGGATCATAAAGGCTATGGTGACCTTGGATAGTCATAACATGGTTTGAGCATGCGCCAAGCCAACCCAAATAAAGCATCAAAGGAGAACACCACAATACTATGCTTTAATATGCTAAAACAATGCATGATCCTTCCAAGGCACATTAAGTAATCTCAATTGTTTATAACATGTCATGCTGCAGCAAAGAATACTAAGCATAAAGCCAAAACAATATCAAGCATGGCATGAAAAAGCATAGGCCACAGTAAAAAACAAGCTCCTTTTACCACTTAAGCATGAACTTTCCTACTCTTTTCCAATCCAAACCAAACTATTTGAAAACCAATGCATGAAAGAGGGGGTCCAACCAATTTATTTAAGCAAACTAAGCAAACAAAGCAAACAAAAACTAAGAACGAAAACAAACACGCTCCAAGAACAACACAACTATGCATGAAACAATAAAAACGAAGTGTCTAGAAAGACCTGAGATTTTTATTGATGAAGAAGGGGATGCCTTGGGCATCCCCAAGCTTTGACGCTTGTACTTCTTGGATATTTCTTGGGGTGACATGCGTGGCATCCCCAAGATTGAGCTTTAGTCCTTTCTTCATGTCATTACATCATTCTTTCCATACACCTGAATTTTTTTCCTTCATACAAAACTTCACGCAATCTCTATTAGCAACATTAGTGGACTCAAGATAATAAGTATTTATGTTCAGTTTCAACACCAATAAAACTTCCATTAAAACACAAGCTACTGTAGAACTTCACTCCAAAAGTTCAATTCCACAAAGAGAACTCAAAAGGAACCAATAAGAAGCAAATGCAAATAATGGCAGAAATTTGTCAAAACAGACCAGCAGGTAAAAACCAATTTTTTCGAAGACCTTATTTTTCTCAAATCGAAAAGTGTTGAACTAACGAAAGTTAGATAACAACCTGGGGAAGAAGCACAAAAATTCATGCCTCAAACAGACGTACAGAGATTTTACACGAATTTTACGGTGAAGAAGAAAAATCTGTTTCGGGCAGCAACTTTCCCAAACATTACTTCTCTCTCATTAGAGGTTACTCTTGGCACAAAAAGCAAATAAAAAGGATAATGAGAGGTTATTACAGAAGTAATAACTTCCAAGACTCATCTAAAACTTTTGGGTTATCTCCCAATAAGTACTTTTCTTTAATGCCTTTAAGTTAGGCATGATAGTTTGAGAAGATGCTCACACAAGAAATATGAATTAAACTAAAAGAGAGCATAAAGAAGAAAATTCAAAGAACATTTAAGTCTAACCCACTTCCTATGAATAGGAATCTTGTAAAGAAACAAGTCATGAAAGCACAAAGCAACAATCATAGGAAAGAAAAACAAGTGCAACTTCAAAATTTTCAACATAAAGAGGGAAAACTTAATATTATTGAGATACATAAAACCATGTTTCCCTCTCTCATAATAACTTTCAGTAGCATCATGAATAAAATTAACAATATAACTATCACATAAAACATTCTTATCACGAGCCACATGCATAAAATAATTAATACTCCCCTCATAAACATAGTCATTCTTATTAATTGTAGTGGGATAAAATTCAACAAAATAGCTATCATTATTATTCTCATCACCATAATAATCAAATATAGGAGGCATATTGTAATCATAATTAATTTTCCCCTCAATATTAGGTGGACTGAAAATATCATATTCATCATTGTAATCATCACATATTGGAGGTTTGGTATCATCATAAGCTATAGAATAGCTATCTTCCAAAGCTGGGGAACTAAAAAGATCATTTTCATAAAAACTAGCTTCCCCAAGCTTACACTTTTCCATAGCATTAGCAATAATGGTGTCCAAAGAATTCATACTAACAACATTGCTATTAGCATGCAAATAAAGTTCTATGAGTTTTTTAATTTTCTCTTCAAACACTTCATGTCCTAACTAGTGAAAACAAGAAACAAAAAGACAAAATTGCAGAATCTAAAGGAGATAACTTCGAGCACTCACACCGGAGGATGTGAGTACCTTTTACCTTACCTCCCCGGCAACTGTGCCAGAAAATAGCTTGATGTCTACGCACTTCTATTCTTGTAGACAGCTGTTTGGCCTCCAAGTGCAGAGGTTTGTAGAACAGCAGCAAGTTTTCCCTTAAGTGGATCACCCAAGGTTTATCGAACTCAGGGAGGAAGTGGTCAAAGGTATTCCCTCTCAAGCAATCCTGCAATCAAGATACAAGAAGTCTCTTGTGTCCCCAACACACCCCATACACTTGTCAGGTGTATAGGTGCACTAGTTTGGCGAAGAGATAGTGAAATACAAGTGGTATGGATAATTATAAGTGGTAGCGGTGCTAGAAAATAGCTTGATGGCATGGAAGAGACTAAAGGCAAACTGAAATAAAGATGGAAGCAAGCAAACATGTAACAAATCTAGTAGCAAACGATGTTTTAATGCTTAGAAAAAAGGCCTAGGGATCATACTTTCACTAGTGAACACTCTCATGATACTACGCTGAACTACTCTCCGGTTGGACACTCTAATCCATAGTAGGGCTATAACAGCACACCTCAAAGTTTGCTTTCCACATCTAGATAACAACACACTATCACCTTGAACACTAGATGGTTCCAACAAACACCACAATTTCATAACGACATCCAACTCCAAATATAACTCATAACAAGTATTTGTAATCTCTAGCCTAAGTGCCACCATGGTGTATACGCTGTCACTTTCACACACATGGGGAGAGCAAAGATCTATTAAAGCACTTGAGTAGCAAGGTAGATCTATAGATTACAAGCTCATGATCACAATATGATCATGCATAGAGAGAGAGAGATGAACACATAGCTACCGGTAGAACCCTTAGCCTCGAGGAAGAACTACTCCCTCCTCATCATGGGAATCAGCAACGGTGATGGAGATGACGGTGGAGATCGATGGAGATGGCTCCGAGGGTACTTCCCCGTCCCGGCAGGGTGCCGGAACAGAGACTTTCTGTCCCCCGAATCACCCCTTCGGTAGCAACGGCGTTGTGGAACTTTTCGTGGCTAGAGGCTAGGTACTTAGGGTTTCTGTATCGGAGGAAATATATAGTCGGAAGGGGAGGCCGAGGGGGTGCCTGGGGCAGATATACCACCCCCTGGCGCGGGCCAAGCCTGGCCGCGTGGCTAGGTGGTGTGGCCGGGCCCTAGCCCCTCTCCGTCTCGTATTCTGGCTCCGTGTGTCCCTATGTGAAAAACTGACTTTGGCTTTTGTCCCGTCCAATTCCAAGAATATTCATTTTCTGACTTTCCCGGAACCAAAAATAGCAAAAAACAGGCAGCTGACACTGTGGCTCTTGTTAATAGGTTAGTCCAAGAAATCATATGAAAATTACTCCAAAGCTAGAAAAAACATAAGTAAGTAGATAAAACCAAGCATGGAATATCAAAAATTATGGATACGTTAGCAACGTATCAGCAGGAAAATACAAAAGAAAGGATTTCATACCCCTCTGGATATTAGGCATTAGTGGCAGGGTTTAGAGAGATATTTCATCAAAAATATGAGTAATATCCAGTTTAAATGTGGACGTAGATGGCTATATTTCAGATCCATCAACCTCCCCAAGCTTAAGCTTGATCGTCCCCGAGTAAGATAACCAAAATCAGAAAGGAACTCAGCATTTAAACTGAAATAACGAGATGGTGATCTTACTCATGATTGGTAGTCTCGTGTTTCCTCCACTTCATAAATATGAAAAACTTCAGCATAGATAGAGTAATGGAAAGCATATCATACGGGTTTTATGCATCCTTATAGTGCAACAAAATTATTGTTAGCATGGATGATTCAAATGAGCAAACTTTATTCCATGTAATGTATTCAACTCATAGGCTTGCCTTTGAACAATAAAGTATAATCATGTAAATTAAGAGTGTGAGAGTTGTCATGAAAAGCATATACACTAGAGTATCTCAATTCTCCCACATCAATAAATCAAGACTTTTCAAGCACTATTTTTCTATTCATTGTCCTTCAAGAATTTCAGTTTTTAAGTAATTGATAGCATGCCAAAGATTTTTATTAGTTTATCGGGCTGTGATGGACACTCGTGGCATGACTAAGGTTTTTGTTCCTTTTGTATAATGATTACTCATAATAGCCAAAGGAGTGATTCCTTCATGATTACAGCTACCCGGGAGTGCCAAGAATCTTACCCACTATAGCATTACTGGTACAAGTGTTTAATCAACTCATAGCCAAAATCTAGGAGTTACCTCCATGAAGATCGTTCGTAGGCCAGCGGAGTTGTTGGAATCCCATGAAGTTTGACACGCATAAAGCTATATCATTCTTATGATTCACAAGTCAAACTTTGGCATGCTCACAAAAACCGCTAAACATTAATTCAATCGAACAAATCCTTTCAAAGAGAGCTATCAAGTCAATCAACATTTTCAATGGCATTGAGTGTCTCTAGAAATAGACATTTAAGACTAAGCACTACAACACCCAAGTCTTCAATTGTGAGACTTTTCTTATTACAATTGTTTAGCAATTTTTAGGCAAGACTTGGTTAATTACGAGAGCTGGAACAAAACGTACCCAATTAGATAACCATGCAAACGAAAAATCTTACTACAATACAAAGACTCACTCCACCAATATAATATCTCAACATTTAATACTAACTAGCATGGGTTTCTCAAATTTCAAAAGTGGGGAGTCATAAGGCATACCTCTCATGTTTGGTTCCACTTATCTCTTCCTTTTTTTATTTGCTTCTTGGAAACTTGAAGTCGATCACTCTCTTGCAAATATATGAGAACCTCGAGGCAAGAAGAAAAGAAAGAGGGAAAATAAGGAAAAATGGATAAATCTTTTTGTTGTTTTTGAGAGAGGGAATTTAAAGAATAGAAAATTAGCGGCAAATCTCGACTAGAAAATCTCGAAAGCAAATAGAAAGAACTAGAAAATAAAGTGTTGGGGAAACCAACACGAGTGCTTATAAACTCAAATAAAAACACAACCTCGAAATAAATAAAAGAAAATAAACGCCAAATAAAGATACATGAGGAAACTTCCCCAAGCTTAGGCTTTTGCATGCCCTTCAAATCATTGTGGTGGCGAGAAAAAGTCATTACTCCAGTTCACGAATTGAGTTGAGAGGTTACTAGTTGATTCTCGGAGGTTCAAAGAGAGGCTATGCATCCTCTCCACAGTCCCTCCAAGTCCTTGGAAATCTTGGTATGTGGATGCTCCTCTTGGTAAGGAACTTCTTGCTCCTCCTCTTGGTCATCATCCTCCTCCAGAATCTCTTCCTCGGGTTGGTGGTGCTCAATGACATGGGCATAACCCTTCGGGTGCCTATTATTGGTATATATGGTACAACGGAAGCCTCACCCGAAGATTTGCCAAGATCCATGAAGCCCACGACGGTTTGGCTGATATGAAGTATACAAGGACACATACTCCTAGCGATATAAGACAAGGAAACTACAAGACTAGATTAGATACAAACTCTAGCTTGTAACCTACTCGTGTTGGTACCCGAGACCTAGCCTCCCCATATTTAAAGGCTAGGAGGGGCCAACGAAAAGCGGGGAACATAATACAATAGATGTTACAACTATAGATCCAGACAATAGAAACCGAAAAACTCCCAGGTAAGTTGTAATACTGCGATTTCCAAATATTCAGGCGACTTTGACTTCATTGTTTTCCTGACATCCGACGAAATCCCAACATTCTCTTTTCCGTGAAACCCTAAGTCCTTCACCATGGACATTCCCAAGGTTACCCCTCATCAATTGGCGCCGACCATGGGGAACCTAAACACTGGAACCATGGATTCGGCGGACCGCTCTCCACCAAGCATCAACCCGACAAAAGCAGATCCACACCCCCACCCCTGTATTAGTACCCACTGATTTCAACGGTGGATCCGATCTAATCATCGGAAGCTTCCACTTCCAAGTAGAAGACCCGCAAGAATCGCACCTTCGGCCCTGATCACATCAGAACCGTCGGTGGAAAAACCTATGCCTATGGCGGTACCAGCATCATTCGTCGAATCCTCCATGGACGCCACAACACAGATCGATCCAGGCCAAGATGAGGCAAATTTGCAGCTTACGGTGAATCAGATCATCGGTATATAAGAAAAAAAGAGCTTCCGTTTGTTTGACCGATTCACGAAGGACTCAGCTAGGAAAAAATACTCAAGGCTTCATGATGAGAATCAGGGACACTACAAACTACACCTATCATCTACTTCATCAATGCTACATCTTCCGCATCAACTCATTCGACTCCACAGTGCGACACGCCAAAATCTTTGATTGCGGTAGCCCGTTAAAATCTTCGGTTGTGGCAAAACGTTACAAATCTTCGGATGCGGCGATACACTACCATCATCGCTTCCGGCATCCCACTACCGCATTGACTGCATCCAGCACGTGACCCGCTACCGCGTCGACATTGTACGTGGCCGCATCCACTTCATCCATGGCAACTACCAACAAAGCTAAGTTCCCTACTTATAGTTGATTTCTTTCTTATTTTAAATCACACTCGAAACATTCGGGGGCTACACCCTTTTTGAGTAACCTAAGTGCCATTGACTTCATGCACTCGAGCACCTCATGCGCGATTTCCTGAATATTTGACTCTGCCTGAGCATCGAATCCTTGAACTCCGACCCAGTTGTAGCTCAACTGACAGGTCGGCAAGGTACTGAGACTAAAGGCGTCAGGATAACAAAAAGGTTTCGTGTTATAGTGCAAAAGTGTCGGGTCCGATGGCACCATAAAATGTTATGACAAATTGAAAGGCGGTATTCTTTACAAGATGCAAGTACTTCATAATTCTCTATGTTTTTAGCAAGGATGGTGACTACATCGAGCTATTTTGTCGGGTCCTCCCACAAAATCGACTAAACGCCGCACGCGTCAACTGGTCGCGCACTCAATAAAAATCAAGACCCGAGTCGAGAAATCCATTGGTTGAATATCACCTTCACGCGCCTGATATCAATAAAGCTAAGTTCTCTAAATCGAGTCCACTTTCATTACTCTATTACACCCGATACTCGGGGTCTCAATCGAAAAATTATTACATAATCATACTCCGATACTCAAGGGCTTTGCTACTCAGTGCAAACTTAAAAATTCTTCGGCTCCGCCATGAAATACATTAAAAACACGCTTTGACCCGAGTAGTTGATCGAGACCAATGGGCATCAGGCTAACGGAAAGGTCTCGCGAGGGGCGCAAATGCCATGGCCATCGGCAAAAATATATAAAGATTCCAAATTACAACAAGCTATACTTTCGGCTGATACATATACACAAACTTTACACAATATACATGTATTTTTTGAGGGTCCCTATTTTATCTACATGGAGAAATTCTCGGATGAAGATCTTTGAGCCTATGCTCTGTTGCAAACACCTGAACATAGCCTCGAGGGCTACTCCCATCGGGAGCACTGGCCATGCACCCGATAGAAAAATTAGAAATCCTCCAAATAGGAGTTGATGGAAGAATATCTACAATGAAGAAGCATAACTTTGAGTCTACCCGAGTGTAGCCTCAAAGGTTACTCCCATCGGGAGCACCCGATGAAAATGCTAACTTCACTTCAAGAACAAGACAACGCCATCCATTGCATCATCTAAACAAGACATCAACAAGTTCACGCATCCAAAGAAATCTTTGAGTTCACCTTCCGAGCATATTAAAAAGGACTTTGAGCATATGCTCGGACACAAGAATCCGAACATAGCCTCGAGGGCTACTGACATGGGCATAACCCTTCGGGTGCCTATTATTGGTATATATGGTGCGGCCCAATGGAAGCCTCACCCAAAGATTTGCCAAGATCCATGAATCCCACGACGGTTTGGCTGATACGAAGTATACAAGGACACAGACTCCTGGCAATATAAGATAAGGAAAGTACAAGACTAGATTAGATACAAAATCTAGCTTGTAACCTACTCGTCTTGGTACCCGAGGCCTAGCCTCCCCATAAGGCTAGGAGGGGCCAACGAGAAGAGGGGAACATAATACAATAGATGTTACAACTATAAATCCAGACAATAGACACCAAAAAACTCCCAGGCAACTTGTAATAGTGCGATTTCCAAATATTCAAGCGACTTTGACTCCATTGTTTTCCTGACATCCGACGAAATCCCCAACATTCTCTTTTCCACGAAACCCTAAGTCCTTCACCATGGACATTGCCGAGGTTACCCCTCGTCACTCAACCTGCAAGTCATATAGCAAACGTCCTTCCTCGATAGACAAAAGACCATTAGGCAAAGGAGCGGGGTAGAGAAGTCTAGCTCCAGTAATATGCAAGTAATAAACACCACCTCTCAGAGTGAGCATTCCACAAGCTTTCAAAGTGGAGACCCAACACGTATCTCACCTAGCACAGGTGGAAACTCACCTAGGTCAATGCCTAGGGAAGTGGCAAGCACGGTGATGATGCCTCCACCTGTGATTGGTCCTTGGCTTTGGGAGGCTTGGTGGTCCAAGTAGAGCACAAGGATGGCGCCCAAGTTGAGTTACCAGCCGCAGTTGATGTAAGCAGCATTTGCAAGGACTAGGATGTCCTCCTCGTTGAGTCTCGTGAACTCATTACGTGCCTGCAAGGTGATAGCAATAACATAGAACAAATAGCGAATTGCGAGATGTTGAATATTGTTCCCCTTGTTCACTCTAGTAGTGAAACTCATTCCATTATAGTATTATTCAGGGGTAGGTTCTAAGCTAGTAAAGGATGCGCGTAAGGCATTAACATCATTATTTTGCAAATTAAAGCATGTGAACCATTCATCTAAAGTTTAAGTGTAGTTGTTATTCATAATTGAGAAAGAAATAGTATCCTATCCTTGCCATTGTTTAACGGTGCTTTGCAATGATCTTAGAAATTCAATGGTTAAGCGGTGATAAGTAGGCACATCATTGTACACAAAGTTTTGCAGGCTAGCTCTATTGCAAAGTAAATTGAAGTCATCGGAAATACCAAGTTGGTTCAATATAATGGCGCAAGCCCACTTGGTGGCCTTCACTTCGCGGTTCTTGATCTTGTTGAAGCGATCATGTTGGGGCTCATCCTTGAACCGTATCCCCATGCGTTCTTGAGCGACAGCCCAAGAAGCTCTAGCGGTGGCACGAGCACGAGTTTGGCTCCTTGTGTTCATCATCTAAAACATCAAAGAAAGCAAAAATAAAACTTTTTGATCCAACAACAGTAAGTACAATATATTCCTCATCAAAGCACACTAAAGAATCTCCTCATAATACTAATCTAGGCAAGAGAATCATGGCAATTGGTTCATAGTAGGTCTCACCCTAGATTGATAATGACAATAGATCAAAGATGAATTTGCAAAAAGTAATTGGAGGATCAGAGGAGAAACATACCGTATATCACTCGTGTGCGAGGAAATCGAACAAAATTGTGTAGAGATGAAGATCTCTTGAGGTTTTGAGAGAGTTTGGAGGTATAATAGAGAAAAAGGATTGAAGTTTTGGAGTTGGAGGTACCTTCCCATGCGATTTTGTGGTCGGACGCAACTATACTGGCGCAACTATACGGCTGAAACAATATGTTCCCATCGTATAGTTAGCCTTCTGTCAAAATATTAGGGTTTCCTCCTAGCGTAGCTATACGGCCGGAACTATATGCCCGGAACAAAATGTTCCCGCCATATAGTTAGTCGTTAAACTGTCTATCCCTGGGAAAGAAAATATACAAAGGCATCGATATCTATACGACCGGAACTATATAGCTGGAATTTTTATTCCCACCATATAGTTGGTCGTTAAACTCTAAGTATATTAGAAAAAAATTGTATGGAGGCATCGATATCTATACGACTGGAGCTATATGGCCGGAATTTTCATTCCCACTGTATAGTTGGTCGTTAAACTCTCATTACATTTTAAAGAAAAATTGTCGATGGCAAAGATATCTATATTACCGGAGCTATACGGCCAGAATTTTCGTTCCTGCCGTATAGTTGGTCGTTAAACTCTCTGTGTGCATCAAAGAAATTCTGTTTCTTCGAAAATTATTTCTTTTCCCGTAACTTAGTGATATACCTTGTTTATGATAGAAAATTGACAGTAAATATTGTCGACCAACAATAGCATGAATAGAGCAGGATTTCAAGTACTATCGAACTTCTTCTCCTCAAATGGAGTTTTCTAGCACTCTTTATTAAACATAAACTTAAACTATAACTAAAAGCTTAACTCAAACCTTTATTTAACATGGGTTGCCTCCCATGGAGCGCTCTTTTATGGTCAATAGCTTGACCTTAGCGTTACTCACTTAGGCCAGATGAGTGGAACACCCACTCCAAAGTAATTGGCCTTCAAAGTGATGGCCTCCTTTTCATCATGCTTGGCTTTCTCCTTCTTGGAGAAATGAATAACAAAAGGATCCCGCAAAGGAAAATGAACCTTCACGTTTCCTTCATGTAGATTAATCAAAGCCTTAATAGTTCTTAAGAAAGGACGGCCTAATATAATAGGAGAAATAGTATCTTCAGGCATGTTAACAATAACAAAGTCAATGAGAGCGGGATAGCCTTTAATGTATACTAAAGTATTCTCCTTAATTCCTACAGCTTGTTTGTAGGTAGAATCTGCTAGATGCAATTTTAACTCAGTGATTTCAAAGGAGCCAAGATTTAACTTGTTAAAAAGACTCTTTGGAATTGTGGAGACGCATGCACCTAGATCACAAAGTGCAAATATCTCATTGGTTCCAATTTTAATCTTAATAGTAGGCTCAAATATGTCATCTAGTTTAACAGGAAACTTTTCAACGATTTTATTGTATTCCTCTTCAAGCTCACGTACCTTAATTGCTACTTGATTAACAAAGTGTTGATACATGGCTTCATCGTTACCTTCACTAACCGGAATCTTAACGTTGATCTTTTTTACGAGATCTTCAATGGTGTAGCTTGGTGAAGGAGCATTACTATAATCAAGTTCTTTAGGCTCCTCCCTTTGGATCCTCATCATTTTGAGTTCTTCAACAGGATTGGGCTCAGCTTTACCTGCAAATTTAGCTAGAATGAGAGTTTGACTCTCGGTTATCTTACTTAGCTATTCCTCAACAATCCTTGTTCTTTCTTGGAGGGCCTGCAAATCATTTCTCAAACAAACAGCTTGGTTAGATAATTTACCAAGCATGGCATCATGGTTCTCCATTATTTTAACAAGAATATTGTTTTGTTCATTTTGTGAGTCTATAAAAGACTTAAGTGTTTCTTGGAGACTACCATTACTAGTTCCCATATTATTATTAGAATTTCCTGCAGGACTAGAATAATGTTTCTAAAAATTAGGATTATAATTCTTCTTCCAAGCAGGGTTATAATCATTACGACCTATGAAGTCTATTTCTTCAATATTTGTTTCAGGGGTGGCTCTTACGTGGGTTTCCTTACCTTTTATGGCTAGTATGAGCTCACCCAACTTAGCATTGAGTTCTTCATTTTCTTGTGGTGAAACGGAGTTCACCTTCTTCGTGTTTGATCTATCCACATGCCATTGGGCATGGTTGTCTTGCATATTGTCTAGCAGCTGCTTTACTTCGGTAATATGTTTACCCATAAATGTTCCTCCAGCTGCAGTATCAAGCATAGACTTAGACACGGGATTAAGAGCATTATAAAATAAATGGAGGATTAACCAATCTTCCATCCCATGACTAGGACAGTTTCTTAAGCATTCTTTCATCCTCTCCCATGCACGTGCTAGTGGCTCACCCTCTTCCTATCTAAAGCCAGTAATATTAGATCTGAGTTGCATAGTCTTTGCAGGTGGGAAAATCTTAGTCATAAATAAAGAAGTACATCCCACCCATGATGTAATAGTATTTCTAGGCAAAGATAGCAACCATTGTTTTGCTCTCTCTCTTAGAGAGAAAGGAAATAGACACAATTTGACAGCATCCGGATCAACGTCTTTAATACGCATCATATCACATATTTCAGTGAAACTATTCAAGTGCATATGTATTCAACTGTAGAGCCTCCAAGTTGATTTTGTTGAACCAAACTTAAGTAATGGGGCTTAATTTCATAGTCAATAGAAGCAATTGCTGGCTGAGTAATAGGAGTATGCAAATAATCATTGTTATGAGTAACAAACTCCCCAAGCTTCTTTTCAGCCATATTTCCTATGTTTTGGGGGTTTTTTAAACAAAGAATTATAATAGTAAAAGCAAGAATTTAAAGGCTAACTAATTTTTGGTTTATCAAATAAAGACTGAAAGCAAACTAACAAAATTAAAAACAAGAATTAAAACTAGCAAGGTTCCTAATAACCTCACCAGGTGTCAACACCCGGATTTTTAATCCCAGATGCCTGTTATGCCATACATCGCAATCCCAGGATTACCATTTTTGTGAGACATAACATATTGGATATCACAGTACATCATCCATTACAAACCATAATAAGGTCTTACACGAATAAAGGATCTCATGATCTAGTCTTAATACAACAAGCAGCGGAATAAATAATAAGCGTAGCGGTGGGGTCCATCTTCAGGGTCATAGGCAATGCTAACGATGGAAGATAGTCCTAGTTATCATAGCTGTCCTGCTGTCCTTCATCTTGGTAGTCTCCTTCATAGTCTGGCCACGGGAATAGCCAGGGTCAAAAGCCTTGAGTACTCTTTAAGTACTCGCAAACTACCACTAATAAGTAAGATAGTACTAGTAGGAATGCTAACTCTAAGTTCATTTCTAAAGTTAAGTTTGAAACCTAAGCTGAGTTCAGAAACAAAGAAAGATAAAAATAAAGTTTGAAACCACCTAAGTGGGAACTTAATTGTCATAGTCACAACTCTGTTGTGGTCAAGTCATGTCACAATTCATTTCATAAGTTGTTTTGAAAACATCTGACAATGGAACAGTATGGCCACTCCAACTGTCCATAACCACGGACGCGGCTATTCGAATAGTTTGACACTCTACAGAGGTGGTACACTTTCACCACAAGATTCGATACATCTGTCAGGCATAACCCTAAATCATCATACTTAGTATGCAGATAATCAAACATAACCTTTCCTTTACACACCCTAGTATAAGAACCTCTCCTATGAGCATGGCCTCCCAACCATGACCATCTGTCATCTTGGGCACTGCATAGGTGGACAACATTGAGAGGTAGCCTCAGCTCAAACCTCTCCCACAAGGGAACTAATACTAATGCATATAAACTTCCGTCTAAGCCTTACCCAATTCAGGTATTATGGTTGTACGGTAAAATTGGAATGGTATCGCATCCGAACCCAACCATCAGTTTTGTAAAAGGGCTAAGGCTCATGCCTCGGCATTTTTCATCATCATAAACCATTTGTGTTTCTCAACACATGTCAAAAAATCTCAATAGAATGACTCATCATTCCAAGGTTTTCACAAGTCATTTTCACCAAGTAATCCCATCTAAAGTGAATCAAGTTTTCGGTTTAGCTCTAAACTACTAAGTTAAAAGTGTTCACTAATAGGGGATGTTAATCTCAATCTCATGCCATAGAATGACATCTAAGGCTAACTAGATAGGTCAAGTTTTATACTTTTTATGCTACCTTTAAACAAGTAAAGGACTTTAATAAAGTAAAGAAAGTAAAGCTTGGAAATAAAATTTGGGGTAGGTAATAGTCAAAGTGGTATAACCAAAGCTTGCCTAATGCATCTTGCTTAGGTTATCTAGCTTCATTCTAGATTGCTAACAATAGCTTGCTCAGTTTACTTGAAGTGCTAGGCTTGCAAGGAAAACTTGCAAGGGTTAACTTGTATAGTGCTAGCTTGCCTTGTGTAGTGCAGTGGTTGAAGTTTTCTTCCTCCTCCTCCTCGAAAGCTTGGTCGGTACTATCGTCTATAAATACATACGGGATACACAATCACCAAACAATACTTAACTAGTCTACTTAGCATACTAAGGTACACATTTGATGATCTATTATCATCACAAGCATCACAAGGTTTAATTAACTAGCTTCATTCTTTTTATTTAAGAAAAGTAATTTCTACTCATTGAAATTAACTAAGATTTAATATTCTCCAATTAAAATATGGGATCATATGGACACATGTCATCACCACATATTTTAACATATGGGAATGTGATTTAAATGTTGGATCACATTTTAATAAGTTTAAGTTTAATATTTAATGATTTAAAGTGACTAGAAATGCCTATATAGCATTATTTTGGTACTAGTCCAAAGTCACTGCATGCAAACCTTAGTATTATTACATATTCATATAGGTATGGTTAAATGTGATTTTTGAGAGTTGGAATCAACTCAAAAGCTATTATGGTTGATTTTATAAAAATGTTTGAATGTGCAAAAGCTTTTGTCTTGTTATTTTTACGAGGAGAGATCTCTAACTCTAACGGATTTAAATCCAACAGGCTTGGATAGACATTTAAATTATCTTTCTAACAAAATTGGAATCACTCAATTTGGATTTGTAAAACTCTCTGAATTGATTTTTGAACTAAGGGACAAAATTGATTTTAAGTCTAAATAGAAAAAACCTAATTTGAATTAACTAGGTCAGCGCGGGAAACTAAATGGGCCGGCCCATGTACACTCCACGGTGCTGAGGGCTGCTGACAGGGGGGGTCCCGCCTGTCAGTGACTCATAAAACGCGAAGCGGTATGGGGCGATCAGAACCACACGATTAGAATACGATCTAACGGTCCACGGTCGTCATCGACGACGGACTCGTCGCCGGCGAGAGTGAACCCTAAGCGGTCGATGGGGTCTACTGGGGACGTACCAAGGCTCCAGCTAGTGCAGCGAGGCGGGCAAACGAACTGGTGGATGACGGCGAGCTCATGCAAAGTCACGGCAGGGGCTGAGGTGGATGAAATCGACGACCACGTCTCCTTCTCTACAGCGGCTACCTCTGGCGGAATTCTGGCGATGGGTTGCTCGAGCGGCTCCGGCGAGAGAGGGGAAATGATCAGTGGAGAGAGGGAAGTGTAATTGTGTGGCGATTGGGTCTGGGGGGTGCCCTCCTTATATAGGCTCGACGAGGGGACCGACGGGTGTGGGCGAAGCTCGTCGGTGATGGCGATACAGGGGGCTACCAGCGTGGCCGAGGTAGGCGGACGGTGGGCGGTCTACTAGCGGTCGTCTAGAGCTTAATGGCGTGGCTAGGGGCGGTGGCAATCGGTCAGGAGCTTCCCTCACTTTGAGGGATAGAGGCGGTGCTCGACGGTGCTCCTGGCTACTGTGGGTCACGCGGCGGTGCACGGCCGTGTCTGGCGGGTTGAGGGGGTCGAGGCGGAGCGGCCTGCCCGGTTTGGTGTTGAGGCGTGGTCTGTGGCGTGCTGGCGGCGAGGGCGCTCTGGCGCGCTCTGGCTGCACGCAGAGAGAAAGGGCGGCGCGGTTCTGGGGTGGTCCAGTGGCTATCTGTGGCCGTGGGGTGGACCGTGGGTGGCGGTGAGGTCACGCCTCACTCCCTGGAGCGGCGCAGAGGGGCTGGTGGTCTGCTGTGGCTCGGGCACGATCGGCCGGCGACCATGGCTTTGGGGCGGCGTGGTACTGGCGCCAAGGGCTAGGGAAAGGGTTGGTTTTGGTCTGGTTGGGCCTGGGGGAGACCAAGGTGATCAATGTGCATCAATTGCCTCGACAAGATTTGCTCCAAAACAGTGTTAGTTAGGCCATAATGATTTTGCTCATAAGGTGCTCGATCAAATGGCCGCATGAACAAAATATTTGAATTTTTGGATGAATTTTGGTGGAGTTGTTTATCTTATGCTTAAGCATCTAGGTTTTCTTGGGATTTAAAAATGGAGTCCATTTGGTTGATTTTTAAAATAGTGTGATCTTGATACATACACTAGATTCAATTTTCAAATGTCATTTAAATTTAGAGTTCAAATGTTTTTGGGAGATCACAAAGTGGGCCTTGGCACATCACTACTTGTACTAGCAAGGGGTGCAGAGATCCATAATTGTTTCTGTTGGCATTTCAGTCCTAGGAACACTCAAAGTGTCCTAGTTAGTTAAAATGGCAAAAATGACCATTTCCTTTATTTATTCTTTTTGATTTCTTTTTCTTTGGGATTTGCTTGGGGGTGATCTAGATGATGTGTAATTCACCTTAGATTCATTTTACAACCAATAGATCACTCAAACATGGCAATTCAAAACAACTCCTATTTTAAATGCACACACATATGAATGCTTAGAGATTTTTAAATGGAAAAGTTTTTGTTAACCCTCAGTTTGATGATTTGGATCTTAATACTCTTGGATTAAAGTTTTGGGATGTTACACCAGGGTAGCTATTGCTTCCCCATCTATGGCACCAGAAAAAGGGTTGATACCTTCGATCCGGATTACGGATGTAGTATAGCTTCCTTTTCCCTAGTAGACCTAGGTTATCGAATCCTCAGGAAGTGAATGCATAGTGAAGTTACTTGAACGGACCTTCGGGAGTTTTAGAATTCCTTTTGTGTTTTTACCGGACCAATAGCTTGCATCTTTTGTTATTGTCAATGATGGAGAGAGAGGGCCTAGAGCGTTCGGTTTCACCTGTAGCTGTGCAAAACATCTGACGGGAATAAAAGATAGAAATAAAGTATACATGTACTTATTAGAGCAAGATAATTTATATGTGGGCAGTGCATCCATAATTGCTATTGCCTCTGCAACCGCTTATAGCAATAAGCTACTAGTCTCATCCATAGAAGAAAGAGAACTAATGATATGCAGAGTGATGTCACCTTTAATTGCAAGTAAATCCCTCACATACAGTCGTACCACACCTTCTGTCACTAGGGTTCCCAACTTGCATATCAGTCATTACTCATACTGCATATACCTGGCTCAACCCTCGGGGTCTTGGTTACCTGACAAGTCCTTGTATTGAGGCAAGAGAGGATACAATAACCATCATGTCATAGAAACTAATACACGATCCCATCCATGATAAATAACATGCACAAACGCTACATGGCTAGGCTGAAGCCCTTAGCATAAGGAGAATTACTCACACATAGAGATGAGATCAACAATCACAAACATTGTAATGAAAATCATAAGATTGATAGCAATAGTCTTACAATGTCACCAATCAAAGAAGAGATCTAGTATTACAAGTGGTGGAATATGGCTATGGAGATGGAGAAGGGTTTTGAGATCTAGAGGCGGCTGGTGATCTGTGGCAGATACTTTTTGGCGAGGTCTGGCTTGTTTTCTTGTCGCCCGAGGCTTCTTTATATAGGGGTCCCTTCATGAAAGTTGTTCTGTTTAACCTAACGGTGGCGGCGCCAACAATACGACCGAAGCTATACGGCCAGAATTTTGCTTTGGTCATATAGTTGCTCGTTAAAGCGTCTGCCTCCGCTTTACATCTCCTGGTTTCTTCTAGTTGTTGGGAATCTCGTATCTTTGACTTTAATATACTGATTCCCATCTTCAAACAACATTATCTACGCAGGAAAAATACAAAATAAAGGATTGCATACCCCTCTGAATATTAGGCATTAGTGGCAGGGTTTAGAGAGATATTTCATCAAAAATATGAGTAATACCCAGTTTAAATGTAGATGTAGATGGATATATTTGAGATCCATCAATAGACGTTCCCTTCCGGTGGTGCACTCAGTACGAGCGCGCGGTATGGGCGCGCACACCTATACTACTGGTCGTTATTTGGTCAGTACATTTGCTTGTAAGTTGATGTTTTTCTCAGGGGTACGATACGGGTGGGCGGTATGACTGCCTCCGGTTGTACTAGTGGTCGTAACAGCCACTGTGTCCTGCACCAAAAATCAACATTTCTATTCCTCCGAGGTGCAATGTGGTACGAGCACATGGTACGTTATCTCACAATCGTACCAGTGGTCATTATGCGCCCTAGAAGCTAAAAAAAATTGTGGAATTTAGTTAGTAGCTTCATGCTCCTTTGCTCATCTTATCAAATGACAAAATAATAGCAAAAAGATTTCATAAAAATCAGCAATACCTTAAGGCCATGTGTTAGTAAAATAGAAGATCGGGGATTACCTTATTTTCTTGCCCTCTCTCCACAGGACTTCTTGAACACTTTTATTAAAAACAAAAACGAAAAAAAAAACAAAACAAACAAAACAAAACAAAAATGAACACAACAGTAAAAAGTTTTATTTCACATGGTTGCCTCCCATGAAGCGCTTCTAGTTAAAGTCAATTAGCTTGACCAGATGGTGATCATTTTGGTTTTGTGAGTGGAACACCCACTCCAAATTAATTGGCTTTCAGTGTGATTACACCATGATTATTATTAGGCTTGGCCTTCTTCTTCCTAGGGAAGTGGACTATAAAAGGATCTCTAGATGGTAGTCCTATTCTCACATTCCCTTCATGTAGATTGATCAAAGCTTTAATAGTTCTTAGGAATGGCCTACCTAGAATTATAGGTGCTATGAGATCTTCAGGCGTGTCCACTATAACAAAATAATAAGAGCAGGACATCCTTTAATTTCAACAACCATATTTTCTTTTATCCCAACAGCTTGTTTATAAGTTGAATCAGCAAGATAGAGTCTCATTTCAGTGGTTGTAAAAGGCCCCAAGTTTAACTTGTCAAATAGACTCTTGGAAATTGTTGAGAGCTTGCACCAAGATCACAAAGTGCAGATATCTCACTAACACCAATTTTAACTTTAATAGTGGGCTCAAAGATATCATCTAGCTTAGCAGGGAGCTTATCAACTAGTCTCTTATACTCCATTTGTAGTTCATGAACTTTAGATGCTACTTATTGTATAAATTGTTGGTATGTAGCATCGTTACCTTGTTCTAGAGCGGGATTGTTTACGGTGATCGTCTTTAATAAATCTTCCATGGTGTATTCAGGTGTTGGCGCGTTGCTATAATCCAGCTCTTTAGGCTTCTCTTCATTTATTTCTGCCCTCATCATCTTGAGGTCTTCTACTGGGTTTAGCTCGGGCTTTCGAGCGAATTTTGCAAGTATGAGAGCTTGACTCTCAGCTACCTTGCCCAATTGTGCCTCCATGGTATTTGTTCTTTCCTGTAGAGCTTGTACATCATTTCTAATTGGAACGACCTGGTTAGATAATTTACCAATACTAATCTCATGGTTCTCCATGATTTTAATAAGCATATTATTTTGCTCGGTTTGAGCTTGCATAAACAATATGTTCAAAAGAGAGATTTCCATGATTTGCTCCATTATGGTTATCATAATGATTGTGTGGAGCTTCTGCAGGATTAGAATGATGCTTTTGAACATTAGAGGCAAAATTTTGACTCTTCCAAGCAGAAATATAAGGATTACGAGCTATCAAATTAACATCATTAACATTGGTAGTGATAACATTAATTTGGGTATCTTCCTTACCCTTTACTATGTTGAGTAACTCATCTACCTTTGTAGTAAGCTCTTCATTGTTTACCTCGGTGATTGAATTCACCCTTTTTGAGGTTCTTTCCACATGCCATTGGGCATGGTTGTTTTGCATATCATCAAGTAGTTTCTTTGCAACACTCACTTGCTTTCCCATAATTGTTCCTCCTGCTGTGGTATCTAGCATGGACTTAGACATTGGGTTAAGACCATTATAAAATAAATGTAGTATAAGCCATTCTTCCATCCCATGACTAGGACAGTTCATTACGGCTCTTTTCATCCTTTCCCATGCAAGCGCTAGTGGCTCGCGGTCTTCTTGTCTAAAACTTGTAATGTTAGATCTTAGCTGGGAAAAACATTTAGTCATAAAGAGATTAGTGCATTCCTTCCAAGATGTAATAGTGCCTTTAGGTAGAGATAACAACCAGTCCTTAGCCTTTCCTCTTAGAGAGAAAGGAAACAAACATAATTTAACAACATTTGTGTCAACATCCTTAATGCGCATCATGTCGCAAACCTGAATCCTAGGAAACAGAGCCTCCAAATTGGTTATGCTGAACCAAACTCAAAAGGTTAGGCTTAATTTCATATGCTTCCACATCAACAGTGGGATAAGTAATAGGTGCATGAATAAAATCATTAGTAAGGGTAGCATACTCCCCAAGTTTCTTTTCAGCCATGGCTCTTTTATTTTTGGTATTTTTAAAGTAAAAGAAACAAATAAGCAAGTAACTATTTTTTCAGGTTTTCAAACAGATAACAAGAAAATAAACTAATAACAAGAAATAACTACAAACAAAAATAAAACTAAAAACAAGGTCTCCAATGACACCATGATAGTGAATTTCTTCCTGGCAACGGCGTCAGAAAAAGGGGTCGATACCTTCGATCCAGATTCATGGATGTAGTATGATAGTATTTTTTCCCTAGTAGACCTACGAACCTTGGGAAACAATGCTAAAAGGAATTAAAAAGGACATGTCTACAAAACTTTGTTTTTTTGTTTTGCCTTTGTTTATGAGACCACTCTAGTTTACTTTATATGAGGGGTTGTCTCGATGGATGGAGATAGGCTAGGGTTGAAGATTCACCTCAAGTTGCACATCATATGGGACAAAGATAATAATAGGCACAATCTTGTGTAATGTTTTAATAGATATAATGTTTGTGGACAACACATCCTAATATACTAAAGCCCCTATGAGTCACAAGCATAAAATAGCCTTTTGATCCAACCATTTTCACTACAAAGTACCGGGCTACAAATAGTTATTAAGTGAAAAACACAGGTCAAAGACTTAAGAAGAGATGTTACTGTTGTTCCCGAATGGGTCGCTAAGAGAAGACCTTCCAAAAGTCCATCACAAGGTTTCCTATGACATCGCCTCTAGCCAAGTATCTCACCCCAAGCCTTTATCAATCTCAAGGGGTCTTGGGTACCTATAAGTCCAAAGATCGAGGCAAGAGACAAACAAACAAAAGATACAAATCCCTTATTCAAACAATACACAATGCTCCCAAAGATTAGATGCACAAAATCACTGTGAGGTTTCACCCCAACCCACAGCCCGTCAGGACTACTCACTCATTACAATAAGATCAAGGATAGAAAACATAGTGCAAAATACTTAGATTGAAATCAAATAGTTTTACAGTGGTCACCGAACCACAAGGATATCTCAAGTACGAGATAATGGCTATGGCTAATGGAGAGGATGGAGAATGGAGGGGATGAACTATCGTGTGGATCTCTTTTGGTGGTGTTGTGATACAATCTGATAATGGTGTCCTTCTGTGTGGCAGCTGGGACCTCAAAATATATAGGTGCCTTCATGAAAGTTGTAGGGTTTGATGAGACGAGGCCGCCACCACATGGTACGGGCGGGCCCTGCCTGTACCAGTGGTCGTTATGGCCTTTGGTGCATGGTGTTTTCTCCAGGATTACTTAGTTGTGTAGACTTCCTCAAAATCTTCATTTATGGGTCCTAATTCCGCATTAAAAAGCGTGATTTCCTAACAACACAATTCAAAGAAATGGTTTGCATATCTTTGCAATAGTTAGTCATTAGTGGCAAGGTTAGAGAGATTCTTGTCAATTGCTAGACTAAAAACAATGTTTAAAAACAAAAAAAGATGGCTATTTTCACAACCATCAATAATCCAAAGTTGAGATGTCATGCTTGATACTCTTTATGAACAAGTAATACAAGTAGGCTAATGTGGTATTTGATTTACCCTAATGGTACTTCCACCAGGTTAGCGTCTAGGAGATATGTACCACTTGCAAGGCTAGGCACCCCCATCAAAACCTTTGCATCTTGAATAAAACTTGCTTATATTAGTTCACATAGTCTTAGCATCAAACTCATCTTTCACTGCATAAGTCTTAAAACACATCCTAAACACACTCATATTTGGAAACAATTTCCCAAGCATTCTTGCCATCTCAATGTTGCTCATTGGTGCAATCGCCAAATCAGTATGTTCTTGTAGTTCTACTTCATTCCAAACAACTGTAGCTACCTTTGTAGCACCATGACATCCCTCTCATGCAGCTGCATATGCTAGAACTGTCACTTCAGTAACTATGGGCACATTATGACTTTATGAAGCCCATTCATCATCTGCAATTTGCGCGGCCAACTTTGGAGTCAGATTTTAGATCAAAAAGCTCTGCATAAAAGGTTGCATGTTTGCTTTTCCAACCATCTTGATGATCGATTTCAGAAACCAATTCTTCTTCATCCTTAATTCTGACATGCTTGCCCTTCCAATTGTCGAACCATAGAAGTGACACTTCTTGCTTTGGACCCTAGACTATACTTGATGTCTACGCACTTCTATTCTTGTAGATAGTTGTTAGGCCTCCAAGTGCAGAGGTTTGTAGAACAGTAGCAAGTTTCCCTTAAGTGGATTACCCAAGGTTTATCGAACTCAGGGAGGAAGTGGTCAAAGGTATTCCCTCTCAAGCAATCATGCAATCAAGATACAAGAAGTCTCTTGTGTCCCCAACACACCCAATACACTTGTTAGGTGTATAGGTGCAATAGTTTGGTGAAGAGATAGTAAAATACAAGTGGTATGAATATAAGACAATGGTGACAGAAAATAGCTTGATGGCGTGGAAGAGACTAAAGGCAAACTGAAATAAAGATGGAAGCAAGCAAACATGTAACAGATCTAGTTGCAAACGGTGTTTCAATGTTTAGAAACAAGGCCTAGGGATCATACTTTCACTAGTGAACACTCTCATATAAATATCATCTCTTTATGATAGTACTCTGAACTACTCTCCGGTTGGACACTCTAATCCATAGTAGGGATATAATAGCACACCTCAAAATATGAGAGAGAGATGAACACATAGCTACCGGTCACTTGGAAGCTTTACCAAAGTGATCTTGATGGTATATGAGACTAGGTCTTTATTAGGGTTTAAGACAATAAGGTGAACAAGGCTTCCATCTATAAATACTCATCTGGTTCTCTAATTATCTCTTGGAAGCTTTAGTTATCCAAGAGGTATTGTTCAATGGTTACCTAGGAATAGGAAATGGTTTCACTACCTTCTTTATTGTAGGGTTTAAAACAAAGAGGCAGACATGATTCTATCCTGGCTTGATATACTGTTAATTAAAGGTGTCTAAAGAATCCTTACCTTAATACCTCACTAGGCTTATCTTGAGATAAGGAATTCCTTTCCTAAATATACTCTATGAATCTCTCTTATCTTAGTCACAAAGTTCACATCTTCCTGAATAAGTCAATCATCTCACTCCACCATATCCATCATCATATGATGACATGGTCATGCCACTTCAACAATACTCATTCTCTATTCTTCTCCTAGTATCTATCTAACTTCCATCTCTAAACTACCTTTACTGAATCCATCAAAGTAGTTAGTACTAACTTCATTCCATAAACTCCTTCAAATTAACCTTGCCTCTACTTCCAAGGCTTGCCAGATTAAAATTCTCACTATATCTTATGTGATATCAATCCTCTGGTATAGGTATGGTACTACTCTCCATCATACAAGTTTGTTCTTGTATTACCTCTATTATAATTCCAACTACTCCTACAACTTATGTTATATAATTCATCCTACTCTAGCTTGACTTCTCATAATCAAGCTAGATGATTCTTCTTACTAGGGCTTTACCTAATTTGTTATACTCACAACTCTTCTTTATCAGCAAGTCATCTATTCTCAAGTGACTTGAGAATAATGACTACCATACTTTGATCAAACTAAGCTTAGGCTTCTAATTGTCTGATCAAGATATATCATCCCCTAAATAATAGACTTGTAATGGTCTCTCTATAGACTTATCTTGCTAAGGAAACTTACTTTAAGTTTATACCTACTTGGCTTAACAAGATTATTATCGGATACCCTAATACTACAAGCTTTCTTATAGGTCCTCAACTAATAGCTTAACTCTTGGGGTTTAAGTATTGCTTCCAGTTAACTCATGAGTGAGTTAACTCCTCCAACATCAAATGGTTTGGTCTCCACTAAGGATCACATTCCATTGATGATGGTACACTCAACCATAACTAGTTCTTCCTTCAGATTAATTTACTTAAGGTATTTGGAAGGTCAACACAATAGGTCAAAGGCTATGAGTCAATAAGTGCTAGGTCAGTAATTGGTTACTCAACATTGGTGAACAAACAACTATAGGACTTGGTTAAACAGGAATGTCATCTTCTAATATGACAATAAAGATATATGGTGAATGGTCTTGGTTTGACTCCTCTTTCTACTCTATTTGTGATCAGAGTTAATGTTTAAGAACTATCATGCTACCTATGATAAGAGTAACTATGGCAAACAAATGTTTCAAGATTTAGTTATGAGTTTCTCTTACTTAAGTTATATACTTGACTTGGGATTCAGGGTTTGTGGTAGATGATACCTTGATATCATTTTTAGAAGATTAACTATTCATCCTTGAGTTGTGGTATGGAATACCATGTAATGATCTCTATAAGATCAAGTACTCCTTATTAAGTAGTGTGCTGTGACTTAGTTTTATTACATTTGATCTACCCTTAGATCAAATTATATTACCCAAAATAAGGTTTTTGCAAAGGTCATATTGAAACTTATCACAGTCAACTTGATGATCTACTTCAGTTCCACCAAGTTAAGAGAAGATTCAATCTCTTTGATAAGTTTTATTTAAAAGCGCGAAAATTATCTAGATTTTCTATGCATGAATGCAATGCACACACCTGTGTTCAGCTTATTTCTAAGCTCTAATGCTGGGGTGTTACAGACTCTCCCCCTTAAAATAAACTTCGTCCCCAAAGTTCGTACTTTCTTGCGTTTCGGAATGAGGAGTTGAGTTGTATTGATCACGCCATTTCTCAAATTCCATCCTGATCACAATTGGGGATAATTGGGGTATCCCGTATCCTGATCTATTTCCTTGAATCCTCTTCATTCCGATAATATCCACTTTCCTTTCTAACTTACCATATAGTTTCTTTTACCATATCTCTTTGGGCTTATGCCCTGACATTCCTACTTAGAATTGGTTGTGGACACATTTCGTCCATTCCAATCTAGTTTTCCTACTATTTTACACTAGACTATTTTAGTAGGCTCTATTCCTTCTTAAGGATAACTTACCAACTATTTCCCCTTTATAACTAGTCCACTAGGTTTAATCTATTATATCTCCTTCGATCTTTCATCCAGAAATACTCTCAGAAATACTTTATAATGATGGCTTCTTGTAACCTTATGAGAATAAGGCTTAACCTCATCATAACTTTGTACTTCTACTCCAACCTTTAGTTAGAAATTTAGACATCAACACTTCAGTGTTTATTGTTTAATCTCCCCCTTGGGTTTTCCTAATGGTCTCTAAACTTCATGTATAATACCCATTAACTTAATAGTAAGGATATTGGTCTCTATCTAGCTCATATCTTACCTATATAAGGTCTCATGGGAGAATTTGTGGTACACCCACACAATTGTGGATCTCCGAAATGAATCTTCCAACGTTACTTGCCTTACTTTTATCTTCTTCGACATTATTCCTCACCGATAAATCCGATGCCGCAAAAATGTCTCGAAAGTCGTTCGTTTTTTAATTTTATACTTCTTTATGCCTTTCCTAACTTAGGCCAAGTTTTATGCTCTTTAAATCATACCAAGATGATCTAATTAGCTAAACCGCTAGGATACCAGCTATGGATACTAGCTACGGATACCAGCTGCGGATCCTCCTAGGTGCATGGATTACCCTACGGGTTTTCGACTTCTTATTGGCATTCTCTCTGAATTGTCAGAGCTTGAATACCACCCTTATTCCAAAACTTCTTATTTGCACTGATCCATGGTACTTCCATGAACTAGGTACAACTACTTCATTAGCTTCTTAGCAACATCACCCATTTTGAGTGACCTTAAGTTCATTCCTTCATGTTGCTCAACACCTTTTATGTACTAATATTCCTTCTCATTGCCAGCTCATAGTGAGTTGGGATTGATCCATCCTTCAAAATAGTGTTGATACTCCTTATATTCAGCTTCCTTCTTTGTGCAAGTCTTCATCTTGATCTTCGGAACTCGCCACTCCCTTACACGAATTCCCTTTCCTATCTAGGTTTATAACATCAAGTAATAACGTGATGATGCAACATGCATTTGCACATCAAGTCAAACTTCATGCATAGAACTATTCACTCAAGAAGATGCAAGAAAAACCAAGAAATCCAAATGTGGTACATATAACACACATTATTCTAAGCCCAGAATGTAGTAGTTGAGTAAAACATCTCTAGATTTCAGGCTTAGCTGTGTAATACATGACACATCCTAGTATAGGTTTACATCATGATACTTAGAACTTACGGGTTTAACTACTCTTTGTCTCAATATTTACCCAAACTACCCAATTGTAGTTGGATAATTTTCAGCAAAGTGGTCTCACTTTGGTTTTGACTAACCTCTTATCTTTCTTTCGGGACTACTAGAGACTACCAATTTTCCATTCTATCATAAATTATCCTTGCATGATCTCTCAAAACTATTAACAAAATTGTAGTTACTACCTTAATCCAAAATTATTGTAATATTATGACACCTAAGTCTTCTATCATAGACCTACACTGTTCTTTACTTACTATTACTACAAGATTATTTACTAAGTGCTTGTCTTAATTACAGACTTATCATGGTCTCAGAGCTATTCTCACCATGAACTTGTCAAGATTTACCTAGTCATCGTGATTAAAGAGCTAATCTCACCATGACGACTCTTTTTCTTAGCTTCCTATTATTGATTCTTAGAAAATTCTACTCCATCCCATGGAATTCTCGAGTGAATGCCACATGATTTACTTCCAATTGTATCTATACATACTCTAATGGGTTACCTTAAGTGGTATAATGATATCAACTAGTGGTAAGATCCTGCTACTTCACAGGGATTCTAAATATAGACTCCATCACTAATACTACTCCACATGATATCCTAATCCTAATCGCAATCTTCTTTGATATTTTATCTTACTTAAGATATCTTAGTGGTGTTATAGCCATTTAGAGCTACACTCAAATGACCTTTCTCTAGAGAATACATATAACTAATCTTTAATAAAGATGATAAAAACATCCAACTTTAAGTGTGACAAGATTATCCTCAAGTGGATATCCATCACAAGTCTGTGTTTAGATAAGATGGCTCCTATAGTCACTATCCAACCTACAGATCTTCCTAAAAGGGTTTTAATCCTAAGATCAAAGCATAGGCTCTGATACCAGCTGCGGTGACCCAGCATACCACTGCATGATGTAGTACACTATAGTCGTTGACATAACACCAATGAAACATCGTTCACTAGTATTACATCCCTCAGAGTGGTACAAAAGAAACACAGCAGGTCCAAGACATGACTATAGGTTACAACTCGACTCTTTACAAAAGATCCAGAGAATACTCTAGGTGAAAGAGGAGAAAAATAACTTCTTCCAAAGAAGAACCAGAAATAATAACTCAGAACTATCTTGCTAATAAGACTAGTATCTAAACTATTTGGCTTGCAATTGCTACTAATGCAATGCTCTATAGAAGTAGGTTTTATGGCTAGAGTATCTACTCCTATCTAAACAGAAGCTTCGTCTTCACTTTGATTGATGTATATGTTGACTTCATTGACTTTATTGAAGAACTTGAGCTACCGATGATTGTTTCTTGAGAAGAAGTTGATGTTGACATCGTCTTCAACAGCTTAGAACCTAGCAAGGGTTAAGAAGGTATGGTTGAGTACGAGCGTACTCAGCAAGTTCACTAAAAAGGAGTGTATGATGCACTATCTCTACAGCCACAGACCATAGGTCGTAGGAAATGCAGGTTTTCATAAAAATTTCTTCAAAGGTTGCTTTTATTCTGAAAACTATGTCCGACAGCCTTCACAGGTTAACCAGAACCTTCGTGGGGTTCCTTTCCTGCCGCGTTCGTAGCTCCTTCCCGGAACAGGGAGTAACATGTCACAATTCTTACACTCTACAAAGGTGTGTTGCTTTACCCATGAGAGATCAACTCCTTGTTGCACAATCGGGCGTACTTTCCCATCCACAATTCTGTGATGTGGGGCCCAGTAGCTGATCCAAGCTAATCAGTGCCTTCTCTACGATCCCATATGTCTGCACGACACTTCGGGGCTGACTACACCTCCGTTAAGCCCCCTTTCGGGAAAGCTACAACCCTGATGAGTTCCTGAAGACTCTATGAGCCGGTTATGCCCCTGGTAAGCTCCATAAAGGTCCGACTATACCTCCGGCAGCCGCTCATAGATAATCTAGATACCAAAATCACGGGGAACTAAGGGGTCCCACCCATGTGCTGGATTCTTTGGAACTCCACGAGAAGTCAACAGCCTCACGATAAGGTCATCCGTCCATATGAAAGGAAGAAGATACAGCTGACTTCTCCGTCCCATTCTAAATCTCATGGTTGACGCGTATTATACGGCACTAGAATCACTAGCGACATTGGTTGTTAAGTCCTAGGTATTATGTTCCTTTACCACTAGAATTGTATCAATATATTATTACCACTTGGTAAATAATCCATAATCATATTATTATGAAAATAGTATTTTTTGTCCCTTTTTGAAATGCAGGTGATGACAACATTTGAGTTACAAGCATTTGATAGAAAATAATCAAAGGACATGAGCAAGTTGTGAACTTGCCTTTTGTGATTGCAAGATTATGCACTCACGGTCTTCAAGACAATAGAAGATCCAAAATCTGGAAATAGCATCATTGGTCCGATAAGGACTAATGTTTAAAGAAGCAAGATGCAATTATGCATAAGTAATGTAATGCAGTTTGACAAATACGAATCTCCGAACTAATCGTATCTAATCTAGGGTTTGGAGTTTGTGATGATATCTTTAGAATGTGTTCCACTTTTATACCAGTTTCACACTTGTGATTCTTGTTAAGGCTAGTGAGAGTGTGTGAAACAATATGTAAATAAAACAAGTAGTATACAATACTAAACCATTCAAATGGAGCATGGTATCTGAAATATTACTTAAGCAAGATTATTAATCAACGAGAGCTTTTATATGTAAATGCTTAAGAATTACCTTGAAGATTTCTTATTAACTAAGATTATCAAAGGGAAAAAATATTACTACATTAAACAATCACAACATAAGTGGTGGAGATTTGCATGTGTTGAAGAAAGCATCGCATTGTAGATGGTTTACTTCTTAACATTCCACAAAGTTAGATTTAAATGTTATTACTTGATAGAGGTGGTATTTTATTAAAGTTATAAGTGAATAGGATTATTTTATTATTAATGCTTACCTTTTATAACGTAGAAAGGGCATTACTTAAATCACTTAAAAACTTGGTTTAAATCATTGAGTAGTTTTCCCAAGTTGTAAAAGAATTGGTAGTTAATCTCTTGATGATTTTATAGATGCATAATATCTTTTTGATAAGCAATATACTACTTTGATGATTTTATAATTGATAAACTATTTTTGGAGAGTAAGACTTACTTAATTTTAAATGGTAGTTTAGTACGTACAACTTAAATGGTTAGACCTATTTTGACTTTACTTAAACATCAATTGAACTAGTTATTACATTTTTAAACTTCAAATAAATAATTCTAAAGACAATAGTAAATATTTATATATTTCTAACGAATTAAAATAAAAGAAAAGAGTTAAAATAAGATTTATTAGACCTTTACTTTTTATTTAACCTCAATTATGAAATATGATATTTTTAAGGTGTAGATTTTATTTTTGTGATCAATTTGGTATATTATAGGTATTTTTGTGATTTTTAAATAATAAGATATGAATTTTCAAAGTATTATAACTTATAAAATCTTAATTAAATAATAATTATTTAAATATTTAACATAATAATGTTTGATAATAAAGTTAAGTTATAGATTTTATTTTTCTGATCATTTTCATATATTAAACATATTTTCCTGAATTATAAAACAAAAGATATAAAATTAACAAGATTTAATCCTTTTTTAAAAAATTGTGGAAATAACTTATATTTAAATTTATATTGATTTGCTATTCATTAAACATGCAATACATTTTTATACCGAACAGCTACCTAGCCACAGACACTGACCCGTGGGCCATTGGCCATGTCGGTAGCCACGTGGGCGTGGACCAGTCAAACCTGCTGACTAGGTGAGGAATGACGAGAGCACGACGTCATCATGACGTCAGCGATGGCCGGAGCTCCCAGGCCGAGCAAGGACTCTTCGATCTAGAGCTCGTGGGGTAAAACATAAGGCACTACGAGATAGAGGAGACCAAGGTGGACTTGGGAGTGGTGTCGCCGCCCGCTATTGGTCACCGGAGCTACTCCGACGACAACCACAAGCGGCGACCGACAGCAGACCATGACGGTACGGTGTTGCAGAGTGAGAGGGAGCGAGTGGAGGGCACAGGGAGATGCATAAACTCACCTTGGTGATGATGGTGAGGCACGGGGAGGACCGATGACAGTGAATTGCCGGCGATGGCTACGGTGACCGACGAGATGCCGAGCTCGATTCCGTCCGACATGGTGCGCGCCTGCTTGCGAGCCTTGCTAGAGATGAACAAGGAGATGATGGCGAGCATGACTATGCCCCTGGTTGGCTCGGGGGTGGTCTGTGGTGGCGGAGACAGCAAACTCCGGTGGCTAGGGTTTCGGTGTCCCCTCTAGAAGAGAGGATAGGAACGAGAAGAAGGGGAAAATAGGGATGAGGATGGCCTGGACCATATCGGTGGTGATCTTACCCCTCCCCAACGACCGTGGCACAGATCTTGGCGCGGCGATGGTGACGCTACCGCCAGCGAGCTACTTTGCTGGCCATACGCGAGGTGGACAACGATGATAGCCTGGACAAAACGGTATTCGGGTCAGGCTGCTACTGGGCCGTGGCTGAGTGAGCGAAAAGTTCCTGGGGCTGCGCATGAGTGACAGATAACGCGAAGGTTGCTGGTTGCGGCCCGATTCTGCTGACAGTCATTTTTCCTTTATCTTTATCTAGTTTCTATTTTCTTTTCTATTTATAATTCATTTTAAATTTGAGTTCTACAAGAGCTTAAATCCTTAGAGTTCTGGTGTGATATTCTCAAGGGTTTAGAGATTCATTATACTAAATCTTTTCTTCATTTTTCTTTATCTTTTCGAAATCCATGAGTGTATGAAAGGTTTTTTTATTATTTAGCAAAGTAATACAAATTAGGGTTTTAGGGATTTACTTCCTATAAGAAAATCTTATAGAAATAATTTGTATTACCACTAAAAGAATGTAATAGTACTGGTTTAATAGGGCTAATGGTTTATGATGGTGAGTGATAGGCATGGAATATATGTATATTTAACCTCTTTTGGTAACCATATTAGATGTTGGTTTAATCCTAGGTTTGTAATATGGTGATTTGAATTCCATGGTTCTACCTATCTGGTGATTTCACAAAATCCAATTCTACTTGATTTGTAGTGTTTAGAATTACCACAGAACAATCTTGGTTAGGTCATTATGAATAAATAATAATAATTGGTGGAGCAATGCTAATGTTTGTTCAAATATAGATATGGATTAATACTAAGGTTAGACATGTTGCCACCATGTTTTATGATCTTGAATAACATCTCAACTTAAAGTGAGTTATTGGGATTGCTTTACCAAAGTGATCTTGATGGTATATGAGACTAGGTCTTTATTAGGGTTTAAGGCAATAAGGTGAACAAGGCTTCCATCTATAAATACTCATCTGGTTCTCTAATTATCTCTTGGAAGCTTTAATTGCCCAAGAGGTATTGTTCAATGGTTACCTAGGAATAGGAAATGGTTTCACTACCTTCTTTATTGTAGGGTTTAAAACAAAGAGGCAGACATGATTCTATCCTGGCTTAATATACTGTTAATTAAAGGTGTCTAAAGAATCCTTACCTTAATACCTCACTAGGCTTATCTTGAGATAAGGAATTCCTTTCCTAAATATACTCTATGAATCTCTCTTATCTTACTCACAAAGTTCACATCTTCCTGAATAAGTCATTCATCTGACTCCACCATATTCATCATCATATGATGACATGGTCATGCCACTTCAACAATACCCATTCTCTATTCTTCTCCTAGTATCTATATAACTTCCATCTCTAAACTACCTTTACTAAATCCATCAAAGTAGTTAGTACTAACTTCATTCCATAAACTCCTTCAAATTAACCTTGCCTCTACTTCCAAGGCTTGCCAGATTACAATTCTCACTATATATTATGTGATATCAATCCTCTGGTATAAGTATGTGATACGTTCCTAACGTATCTATAATTTTTGATATTCCATGCTTGTTTTATATCTACTTTCTTATGTTTTGTCCACACTTTGGAGTATTTCTATACACTTTGTGGGACTAACCTATTAACAAGATGCCACGGTGCCAGTTGCATGTTTTCTTCTATTTTTGGTTCTAGAAAAGCCAGAAAATAAATATACTCGTAATTGGATAGGACAAAAGCCAAAGTCGATATTTTACCGGAAGACTCACGGAGCCAGAAGACGAGGCGGAGCGGGGCCAAGGGCTGTCCACACCATGTGGTGGCGCGGGCTAGCCCTGGCCACGCCAACAGGTGGTGTGGGCCCCTGGTCCACCCATTGACCTTGCCCTTTTGCCTATAAGAAGCCTCCGATGAAAAAACCCTAAATCGAACAGCCTCCAGCCACGAAAAGTTCCGCGGCGCCGCCGCCACCGAAGGGGAGATTCGGGGGACAGAAAGTCTCTGTTCCGACACCCTGCCGGGACGGGGAAGTACCCCCGGAGCCATCTCCATCGACTCCACCGCCATCTCCATCGTCGTTGTTGATTCCCATGATGAGGTGGGAGTAGTTCTTCCTCGAGGCTAAGGTTTCTACCGGTAGCTATGTGTTCATCTCTCTCTCTCTATGCATGATCATATTGTGATCATGAGCTTTGTAATAAAATAGATCTACTTTGCTACTCAAGTGCTTTAATAGATCTCTACCCTCCCCATGTGTGTGAAAGTGACAGTGTGCACACCATGGTGGCACTTAGGCTAGAGATTACAAATACTTGTTATGAGTTATATTTGGAGTTGGATGCCTCTATGAAATTGTGGTGTTTGTTAGAACCATGTAGTGCTCAAGGTGACAGTGTGGGGTTATCTAGATGCGGAAAGCGAACTTTGAGGTGTGTTGTTATAGCCCTACCATGGATTAGAGTGTCCAACCGGAGAGTAGTTCAGAGTAGTATCATGAAGAGAAGATATTTATGAGAGTGTTCACTAGTGAAAGTATGATCCCTAGGCCTTATTTCTAAGCATTGAAACACATGTGCAACTAGATCTGTTACATGTTTGCTTGCTTCCATCTTTATTTCAGTTTGCCTTTAGTATCTTCCACACCATCAAGCTATTTTCTGGCACCGTTACCACTTATAATTATCCATACCACTTGTATTTCACTATCTCTTCGCCGAACTAGTGCACCTATACACCTGACAAGTGTATTGGGTGTGTTGGGGACACAAGAGACTTCTTGTATCTTGATTGCAGGGTTGCTTGAGAGGGGATACCTTTGACCACTTCCTCCCTGAGTTCGATAAACCTTGGGTCATCCACTTAAGGGAAACTTGTTGCTGTTCTACAAACCTCTGGACTTGGAGGCCCAACAACTGTCTACAAGAATAGAAGTGCGTAGACATCAAACTATTTTCTGGCGCCGTTGCCGAGGAGGTAAGGTAAAAGGTACTCACATCCTCCGGTGTGAGTGCTCGAAGTTATTTCCTTTAGATTCTGCAATTTTGTCTTTTTGTTTCTTGTTTTCACTAGTTAGGCTTAATGGAAACAACAACAAAATTAGAGAGCTTTTCAGTATTTTTCCTAAGTTAGAACATGAATTGTCTGAAATGAAAATTAAAAACCCCATGGAACTTTCTTTGCATGCTAATAGAAATGTTATTAGTATGAATCTTTTGAACACCTTTGTTACTAATGCTATGGAAACGTCTAAGCTTGGGGAATTTAGTTTTTATGAAAATGATCTTTTATTTCCCCAGCTTTAAAGAAGAAAATTTTCTCTGATGATACTTTATCTCCCATGTGTGGTAATTCTAATGATACTTCTGATATTTTAAATCCACGTACTAAAAGCATCTCTTTTAAAATACCTATAAAAATTGTTGAACGTGTTATGAACAACTGTTATTTGGGAGAAGGAATTGTCCATCTTGGTGATCATTTACTCTTTATACACGAATTATGCGAGTTGTTCAACTGTGCAGGTATTTCAATGAACCAAGTTAAGAGGAAGCTATTCCCTTTTTCACTTAAGGGCAAAGCAAGGGAGTGGTATGAGCTACTAGATGATCCTCATCATTTGTAGTGGAAGGAACTTGAATCTCTCTTTTACTCTAAATTTTATCCTCCTCATGAAATTCATAAAGATAGGAATTACATTTATAATTTTCATCCACATGATGGAGAAAGTATTGCCCAAGCATGAGGAGATTGTAGTCACTAGTGCTCAAATGTCCCATTCACGAGCTCCCTAGTAATATTGTTATTAATAATTTTTATGCAAGGCTTTCAGGACATTACAAGGACTATCTAGATACATGTTTAGAGGGATCCTTCACAAGTAAGGATGTCAAAGCTAAGTGGGATCTTCTTGAAACAATTCAAAGCAATACCGAAGATTGGGATAACGACAAAGGTAAAGAACCAGGTATAAACTATGAGTATGACTGTATTAAGTCTTTCGCTGAAACTACTGATTTTCAAGAGCTTAGTGCTAAATATGGTCTTAATCCTCAAATTCTTGTTGATTGTTTTAGAGCCTTTGCTTCTCATATTAATGCTCCTAAAGAAAAATGGGACATGTATCATGAGCCTTTTAAAGACACTTGCATGGAAAATGAAATTCTTATTAATGATAGCAATAAACATGCTCAAACCTCTCAAAGTACTATTTCTTATAAGCATGTTATTTTTTGTGGAATACATAGACCTTGTGAGAATAATAAAATTGAAGAAGAATATTGTATCACCCACAGGAATGAAAAAACTAGAATGTGGTATAGGGCTTTAAATGATCTTGGTAAAAAAGTTTGTGCCCTTTATACTTTTATTTGTGAACTTTACTTCGAAGTGGGTCATTTCAATTTTCAATACTCAGGCCATAATAATAGCCCTTCTAATCCAATGAGTACTGAAAGTTTGTATTGTGATGACATGATCACTCCTAATAAGCATGATGAACTTACATTATTTTTGGGGTGTGAAGAGTTATCAAGAAAAACCTCTTTGGTAGATATGGGTGCTTTTGATATGAATAGTGTCCTGCATGGTTGTCATATTTATTGTGTTGATAATTGCCACACAAATACTTACATACAAAATATTATAGAAGATGAGATTTTACCAAAATATGATAGGACTAATATGTGTTTTGATCTTATTAATGAAAAGAAGGAATCCTCCAAAGTTTCTTCTATTGTCTCTAATAATAAACCTGGGTATATGGAGAAGCTTCCTTTCAAGCCTCTCCCTCCTAAAGAGAAGAAGATAAAGAAGAAAAGGAGGAGTAAAAGGAGGGAGGAAACGGTATTTTCCCCTTAGCATGTTGCTCCTATTATAGTTTTTGATAAGTCTGAACTCGATGATGTTCCTATGCATGTTACCTATAGTAGTGATCATGATTGGGAAAAGAACACTTCTTTTGATATTAAAAATCTCTTTGCTACCAATTCTAAAAATGATGATATTAATAATTGATGTACTATTAGTGCTATCCATGTTCCTTCCAATGGTGATATGTTTACAAACGAACACACTTTGGAAGATAGCTATTTTGTTGAATTTGCTCCCACTACAATTAATAAGAATGAATATGTTTATGTGGGGAGTATTAATTCTTTTATGCATGTGGCTCATGATAAGAATGTTTTATATGATAGTTATATTGTTAATTTTATTCATGATGCTACTGAAAGTTATTATGAGAGAGGGAAACATGGTTTTGTGTATCTCAACAATATTAAGTTTCCCCTCTTTATGTTGAAAGTCTTGAAGTTGCACTTGTTTTGCTTTACTATGCTTGTTGCTTTGTGCTTTCATGACTTGTTTCTTTACAAAATTCCTATGCATAGGAAGTGGGTTAGACTTAAATGTGTTTTGAATTTGCTTCTTGATGCTCTCTTTTACTTCAATTCATGTTTCTTATGAGAGCATCTTCTCAAACTATCAAGCCTAACTTAAAGGCGTTAAAGAAAAGTACTTATTGGGAGATAACCCAAATTTTTTAGATGAGTCCTGGAAGTTATTACCTCTGTAATAACCGCTCCTTATCCTTTTTATTTGCTTTTGTTGCCAAGAGTAACCTCTAATGAGAGAGAATTAATGATTGGGAAAGTTGTTGTCCCGAAACAGATTTTTGTGCTTCACTGTAAAAATTCGTGTAAAATCTCTGTACGTCGTTTTGATGCGTGAATTTTTGTACTTCTGCTGCAGGTTGTTATATAACTTTCGTTAGTTCAACACTTTTCGATTTGAGCAATATAAGGTCTTCTAAAAAATTGGTTTTTACCTGCTGGTCTGTTTTGACAGATTTCTACCATTATTTGCATTTGCTTCTTGTTGGTTCCTTTTTGGGTTCTCTTTGGGGAATTGAGCTTTTTGAGGGAAGTGCTACAGTAGATTGTGTTTTAATGGAATTTTTATTTGTGTTGAAACTGAACCCAAAGACTTATTATCTTGAGTGCACTAATGTTGCTAATAAAGATTGTGTGAAGTTTTGTATGAAGGAAAAAAAATTCAGGTGTATGAAGAGAATGATGTAATGAGATGAAGAATGGACTAAAGCTCAAGCTTGGGGATGCCACGCGTGTCACCCCAAGAAATATTCAAGAGGTACAAGCGTCAAAGCTTGGGGATGCCCAAGGCATCCCCTTCTTCATCAACAAAATTCTCAGGTCTTTCTAGACACTTCGTTTTTATTGTTTTATGCACTGCTGTGTTGTTCTTGGAGCGTCTTTGTTTTAGTTTTTGTTTGCTTGGTTTTCTTAGTTGCTTGAATAAGTTGGTTGGATCCCAACACACTTTTTTTGGAGAGAGACACACCCCGTTATTAATTGCCTAGAACACTCTAGTTTTCATTCTTATTGTTTTGTGAGTGTTTTCTTTTGCTAGCACTGTGTTTAGCCTTAGTTTTCTTATCCTTACAGCTTAGAACTTTTTAGTTCTTCTTTTTGGATTTGTGAGACAAGCTCACTGGTCTTTATTTATTATTATATATGTGAGTTCTTTCCAATAGGTTGATTTGGATTGGAAAAGAGTAGGAAAGTTCATGCTTAAGTGGTATAAAAGGAGCTTGCTTTTGACTGTGACTTAGACTTTATCATGTCATGCTTGGTATTGTTTTGGCTTTATACTTAGTGATTTTTGCTGTAGCATGACTTGTTATAAACAATTGAGATTGCTTAATGTGCCTTTGAAGAATCATGCGTTGTTTTGGCATATTAAAGCATAGTATTGTGGTATTCTCCTTTGATGCTTTATTTGGGTTGACTTGGCGCATGCTCACACCATGTTATGATATCTCAAGTCACCATAAGCCTTTATGATCCTTTAGTTTTCGACTTGTAGTATCACTTTATGCTTTAATTAATGATGTTTTGTCGCTTTGCATGATTATGGTCATTATTGCTCTCTTAGTTGGTCGCTCCCAGCCTTTTGCTAGCCTCCATAACCAAGTATGAGTTCCACTCATGCATCCAACTCCTAAAACCAAGTTATTCCAAAGAGTCCACCATACCTACCTATTAGCATTTGCTATTCCAAGTATATTCATGTTTTTATCTACCTTCCGAATTAAACTTGTCATGTGAAAATTAGTGATTAAAGCTCTCACGAACTTGATGGCACACTTTACTTTCTTGCATTTAATAAACTTGAACCATTATGTCCATCTTTGTTTCGTACATGCTTGCGCTTTATAAGTTGAAATTAGCAGAACCATGTATCATGGGGCACGCTTTCAACATTGCACTTGTACATTGTACCCTGTTGATATCATGTTCTTTTGCTTATGGATCACGGCGATGTGAAATAAAAGTGGAACTTGTAAGATCATGGAGTTTGTATGTGTGTTAGAGAAACGCCTGGGCCACTAGCCTAAGCCATGCCTAATCATGGTGGAAACTTGCAGCATAACCATAATCATCACTCTATGAAGCATCCTTAATAAAAACCTATACAAATAGCAAATAAAAAGATCGTTGAGATGCTCATTGTCTGCTTGTCTTGTCATTTTGATTGTGGGATAGCCCTTGTATCATGTGCAAGGGGTACCCTGTTGGCGGTTCTCTATGATACATATGTACTTACAATGACAAGAGCTTACTTGTGACTAAAGTTGAGTAGCATGAGGTTCGGCCTTCGTAAGAAAGGGGCATGAGATTTCGGCTTATAACTTGTCAAGCATATCCTCTTAGTTGTGTCACTTTAACCTTAATCACCTAAAGATGCTTATGATAGGGGCAATGAGAGATGAAAGCTAATAAGTACCATAATTTTTGGAAGCTCTTTATGAAACTTGAATCTCTACTTCCTTCTATGAAGGCCTTTCTTTTACTTTTATGTTGAGTCTCCACCTTCTATCTTTATGCACCTATTGAGAGAGCATAGTGGCCATTCTTAGTTCTATGTGCATTGTCCCAAGACTTGTTGATTGATGCATAACTTTGATATTGCTTGTTCTTTAACTATTTGTATCTATTCACCCTTATAAACTTTGAAGGTGTCCTATGCATTTATGTTTTGCTACTCTATGAGGGACAAGTTGAATGCCATTATGCTATGTTTTCTTTATGAGAAACAAACAAACGTCTTTCAATGCATTGTTATTCATGAATCTTTTGTTTGTATCCTTTCTTGTGGCATGCCTAGTCACTATGTCTTCTTGTTAGAACTTCATCTTTCATGCTCATGTTTAGAGTACTTTGATCCCAGCTTTCAATGCTTGCAAATGGTTTGATCAAGATTGTGATGGTGCATGTCACCTCAAAAATTATTCTTATTTTTGTCACTTACCTATTCGAGGATGAGCAGGAGTTAAGCTTGGGGATGTTGATACGTTGCTAACGTATCTATAATTTTTTATGTTCCATGCTTGTTTTATATCTAGTTTCTTATGTTTTGTCCACACTTTGGAGTATTTCTATACACTTTCTGGGACTAACCTATTAACAAGATGCCACAGTGCCAGTTGCTTGTTTTCTTCTGTTTTTGGTTCTAGAAAAGCCAGAAAATGAATATACTCGCAATTGGACGGGACAAAACCAAAGTCGATATTTTACCGGAAGACTCACGGAGCCAGAAGACGAGATAGAGAGGGGCCAGGGGCTGACCACACCATGTGGTGTGGGCCCCTGGTCCACCCACCGACCTTGCCCTTTTGCCTATAAGAAGCCTCCGATGCAAAAACCCTAAATCGAACAGCCTCCAGCCACGAAAAGTTCCACAGCGCCGCCGCCACCGAAGGGGAGATTTGGGGGACAGAAAGTCTCTGTTCCGACACCCTGCCGGGACAGGGAAGTACCCTCGGAGCCATCTCCATCGACTCCACCGCCATCTCCATCGCTGTCGCTGATTCCCATTATGAGGGAGTAGTTCTTCCTCGAGGCTAAGGGTTCTACCGGTAGCTATGTGTTCATCTCTCTCTCTATATGCATGATCATATTGTGATCATGAGATTTGTAATCAGGTAGATCTACTTTGCTACTCAAGTGCTTTAATAGATCTCTGCTCTCCCCATGTGTGTGAAAGTGACAGCGTGCACACCATGGTGGCACTTAGGCTAGAGATTACAAATACTTGTTATGAGTTATATTTGGAGTTGGATACCACTATGAAATTGAGGTGTTTGTTAGAACCATCTAGTGCTCAAGGTGACAGTGTGGGGTTATCTAGATGCGGAAAGCGAGCTTTGAGGTGTGTTGTTATAGCCCTACCATGGGTTGAAGTGTCCAACCGGAGAGTAGTTCAGAGTAGTATCATGAAGAGAAGATATTTATATGAGAGTGTTCACTAGTGAAAGTATGATCCATAGGCCTTATTTCTAAGCATTGAAACACTGTATGCAATTAGATATGTTACATGTTTGCTTGCTTCCATCTTTATTTCAGTTTGCCTTTAGTCTCTTCCACACCATAAAGCTATTTTCTGGCACTGTTACCACTTGTAATTATCCATACCACTTGTATTTCACTATCTCTTCGCCGAACTAGTGCACCTATACACCTGACAAGTGTATTGGGTGTGTTGGTGACACAAGAGACTTCTTGTATCTTGATTGTAGGGTTGCTTGAGAGGGGATACCTTTGACCACTTCCTCCCTGAGTTCGATAAACCTTGGGTGATCCACTTAAGGGAATGTTGATGTTGTTCTACAAACCTCTACACTTGAAGGCTCAACAACTGTCTACAAGAATAGAAGTGCGTAGACATCAGTATGGTACTACTCTCCATAATACAAGTTTGTTCTTGTATTACCTTGGTTAAACTATTATACTTCCAACTGCTCCTACAACTTATGTTATATACTTCATCCTACTCTAGCTTGACTTCTCATAATCAAGCTAGTTGATTCTTCTTACTAGGGATTTACCTAATTTGGTATACTCACAACTCTTCTTTATCAGCTAGTCATCTATTCTCAAGTGACTTGAGAATAATGACTACCATCCTTTGATCAAACTAAGCCTAGGCTTCTAATTGTCTGATCAAGATCTATCATCCACTAAATAATAGATTTGTAATGGTATCTCTATAGACTTATCTTGCTAAGGAAACTTACTTGAAGTTTATACCTACTTGGCTTAACAAGATTATTATTGGATACCCTAATACTATTGGCTTTCTCATAGCTCCTCAACTACTAGCTTAACTCTTGGGTTTAAGTACTACTTCTAGTTAACTCATGAGTGAGTTAACTCCTCCGACATCAAATGGTTTGGTCTCCACTAAGGATCACATTCCATTGATGATGGTACACTCAACCATAACTAGTTCTTCCTTCAGTTTAATTTACTTAAGGTATTTGGAAGGTCAACACAATAGGTCAAAGGCTATGAGTCAATAAGTGCTAGCTCAGGAATTGGTTACTCAATATTGATGAACAAACAACTATATGACTTGGTTAAATAGGGATGCATCTTCTAATATGACAATAAAGATATATGGTGAATGGTCTTGATTTGACTCCTCTTTCTACTCTATTTGTGATAAGAGTTAATGTTTAAGAACTATCATGCTATCTATGATAAGAGTAACTACAGCAAACAAGTGTTTCAAGATTTAGTTATGAGTTTCTCTTACTTATGTTATATACTTAACTTGGGATTCAGGGTTTGTGGTAGATAATACCTTGATATCATTTTTAGAAGATTAAATATTCATCCTTGAGTTGTGGTATGGAATACCATGTAATGATCTCTATAAGATCAAGTACTCCTTATTAAGTAGTGTTTTGTGACTTAGTTTTATTACATTTGATCCACCCTTAGATCAAATTATATTACCCAAAATAAGGTTTTTGCAAAGATCATATTGAAACTTATCGCAGTCAACTTGATGATCTACTTAAGTTCCACCAAGTTAAGAGAAGCTTCAATCACTTTGACAAGTTTTATTTAAAAGCGTGAAAATTATCCGGATTTTCTATGCATGAATGCAATGCACACACCTGTGTTTAGCTTATTTCTAAGCTCTAATGTTGGGGTGTTACAATAATAGAGGTAATATCATACACTAATATCGTGTGCATGATACTACTCATTGTGACCAGTATTAGGGCATGTACGATGCACGCCGTTTATAATTAGACCAGTTTTTTCATATAATGCCTATTTATATAAGAAAGTTACTTAATTAGCGGAAATACCACTTTGGCTCCTACGTGTAGATGCACCCACTGCCAAAAAGACATACTTAAAAATGTTGGAAAATTTGCAAAAAAATATTCAAGTGTACATGTTGATATTCTATGTTCGTACACCAAGTTTCACAAAGAAAAGACATTTTATGTGGATTGTGTAAAAAAGACAATTTTTGGTGTTGCAAAATAGTTTTTCACAAGACATTTTTTTGTCTTTTTTGTACTGATCTCAAAAAATGTCTTCTCACTACAAAAATTTGTGTGAGGACATAGCATGTCCGGATGCACACCCGAGATTTTGTTTCGAAAATTTTTAACATTTTGAAATTCATATAAAATGGATTTTACATAATAGGTGCATTTAGACCTGGGAGCCAAATTGCCATGTCCCTTAATTAGGCGCTCTCCCCTACAAATAGGCACCGGTGCTTAAGGAAAAATCTGATTTGTTTGTATAAGCACCTCTGTAAACACTCTCTCATTGTACATTTTCTTAAGGAAACACCATGTACCCTTTCTCTCGCCAACATCGCTAAGCAGGCCAGCCTAGTAAAATATACTATGTCATGGTTTTGGTTCGGTTTCCTCTAGATTTTCAGTTTTTCCTTTTTTGTTACTATTATGTTTTTCCTTTTTCCTTTTTCTATTTTTCTGTTTGTTTCTTTTCTATTTTAAAAAATATGAACATTCTTAAATTTGATCAGTTTTTAAATAATTATTTTCAGAATTTGAAAAAAAATCAAATCTATTTTTTAATCTAAACATTTTAAAAATCTAATTTTTTTGGAAATCTAAATATTTTTTGTCACCAAATATTTCAAAATAAACAAGAAAAAAGATAGAACATAAAAATTTATGCGATCAGAAAAGCGAGCGGAGGAAGAAAAAGAAAAGGTGAGCTAGCAAATTGGACTGTGCGCGGGATACCCCTTTAAACGTTGTGTTCATAATGGACGCAACTACCGTTGAAAAGGGATACCCCATCGGGCAATTTCTACCTCAGAATTTCCCATGGCACAGGATAATACTTTGCCTAGTATGTGGTTCATATGCTTCATCCTTCGGTCTTTGGGTACCACTAGGAAAAGGTTTTCTTTGCGAAGGTCACCGACGTGTGGCGACTTCAAAGTTGCCGCTCAACATATGTAAGCGCGTGCAAGACACAGATCGAGCTTAACACTCTGGCAATCGACGCTTGTACCGTGGAAGTCTTCCTTTTTCATTCTTTTTGTTTGGTTTTTCTTTTGTTTTTAACCTTTTTAATGCAAAGTACCAATTTTCCTAGAAAGTACGTGAAATGCAAAGGAGACTAGGTGCAAGTACACAAGATGAGGTGCAAGCGCATATAATACTCAGTACGAATACATAAAAGATGAAGTACAAGTAGACATAAGACCAAGTAGAAGTACAGTGAAAACCAAGTACATAAGCATAGAAAACCGAGTACAAGTACACAGAAAACGAAGCACAAGCATTCTGAAGATAGAATATAAGTACACAGAAGACGGAGTACAAGTACACATAAGACCTAGTACACATACACAAAATACGAAGTACAAGTATAGAGTACTAAGTACACCGAAGACAAAGTATTGGTATAATAAAAAGTACAAAGTACATTGGGAAAACGAAGTACACTCAATTGAAAACCAAAGTACACTTGCGGTGCAACCCCTAATAGCTTTGGAAGTAAAAAAACTCATCTACAAGAATCTAGTTTTGAGATCTTGACGCGAGGAGCTTAAAAGTGAAAATGATTGGTAATTCGATAAACGATTTAAAGAATATTTCATTTTTTAAATTTGAATCTCAAAAATATATGTGTGTACAACCTCCCACCTCGCGTGACACAGGCAAGACTTCAGCACGCGCGGGGCCTTCCTAAAAGTAGACCTTTTTTTGATGATCTTTTTGGTGTTTACATGTGGACTTTACTCTTTAATGAAAGGCGACAACTCTGCTCAGGTCTTAGGACCACGTAGCCCTACACACGATGGGCTCGGCCCAAATAGCATCTGAAAGGTTGGTTAAGCGCTTCGTTGTTTTTTAGTAGTTTATTCATCTATTTTTTCTACGGAAGTTTGGTTTTTGTCGGACAATTTTCTTGGTTTCTTCCTTCCTACGGAGTAGTTTTGTTTTAATTGCTCACTATGTCTACAAGTTGAGAAACGCCCTTCTAAAAGCATCTCCACTCGGGTTCTTAGGACATCATTTTCAGGGCGTTTTTTTATCCGAACGGTGATTTATCGCCCACTTGCATTCTCAGGACGTCGGTTTCGTCTGAATTTGATCCAACTTTCATCCGGCGTTTTCAGGCCGAACCCAGGATTCTGGGACAGCCTGGGAACACCGGACGCCGCTATTTTGGGCGAAACTACGCCGAACTAGACCAAATTTGGATGAAGTAGGCCAAACTATGTCAAACTAGACCGAATTTTGAGCTAAATTTGGGCGAACTAGACCGAATTTGAGCAAACTAGACCAAAGTAGGACGAACTTGAGTCGAATTTGGGCGAACTAGCCCAAACTAGGCAGAATTTGGGCGAACTAGGCCAAACTATAGGCTGATTTTTGGCCAATTTTTGGGCGAACTAGGCCAGATTAGGCTGAATTTTAGCAGAATTTGGGCAAAGTAGGGCGAATTTAATCCGAATTTTGGGCAAACTAGACCAAAGTAGGGCGAACTAGACCAAATTAGGCCGAATTTGGGTGAACTAGGCCTAAGTAGGTCGAATTTGAGCTGAATTTGAGACAAATTTGGGCGAACTAGGCCAAAGTAGGCCAAATTTGAGCCAAATTCATCGAATTATGCCAAACTAGGCCGTACTATGCCGAATTAGGCCAAACTATTTTGAACTAGGCCCAACTATACCAAACTAGGCCGAAATTTAGCCGAATTCGGATAAAGTATCGTCGTTTTTGCCTTGCCTGGGAACCGCGTCTGGGAACGTGAGTGGGAAACTGGGCGTTCCCGACCGAAAACTACCTCCTTCTGGCGCTAAATAGCGCCAGATTTTGGCATGGAAACGTCCAACGAGTGGAGATGCTCTAATATTCTATATGCTCCCTCGGTCCTGAAATGGATCAAAAGGGAAAAAACCTTGTATAAATAAAAAATTGTACTTCCTTCGTCCTTACGTGTAAATTTAGACAAGTCTACAACATCTTTTTCTGGACGATGGAAGTACATACATACAACATACATGAAAATTTACACAAATCCGCGACATCCTTTTCAAGAAAGAGGAAGTACAATTATTTATACAAGGTTTTTCTTTCCTTTTGGTTTTTAAGTTTTTCTACTATTTTTATATGTATTCTCCAGTTTATCTTTCTTTTTTATCAATATTTAGTTATTAAATATTAGTTTATTTTTTATTTTAACATAGCATAAATATTTTTTGAACCCCGTGAATATATTTTTTCAAATACATAAGCATATTATTTCAACACTATGAGTATTTCTTTTAACCCAGGGACACATTTGGATTCCATGAACGCTTTTTGCAAACACGGGCATTATTTCAACCTTAGTCAGCATTTTTCGAATCCATGTTCATATTTTATAAATCCATGAACATTTTTCAAACTACATAAGTACGAAAGAAATATTTTTCTAACCCATGAACATATTTTATAAACTCATATTCGTATTTTTCTAACTCATGAATGTATTTTGTGAAAGAAAAATAAACATAAAAATAGGAACTAAGATAAAAGAGAAACAAAAGGAAGGTGGGCAAACTAGGCCAAAGTAGGGTGCATTTGAGCCAAATTTGGACGAAATAGACCAAACTAGGTCGAATTTTAGTCGAATTTGGGTGAACTAGGCTTGAGCTGAATTTGAGACAAATTTGGGTGAACTAGGCCAAAGTAGACAAAATTTGAGCCAAGTTCATCGAACTATGCCAAACTAGGCCAAACTATGCTAAATCAGGCCAAACTATTTCGAACAAGCCAAACAATGCCGAACTAGACCGAAATTTAGCCGAATTTGAGTCGAATTCGGACAAAATATCGTCGTTTTTGCCTTATCTGAAACCGCGTCTGGAAACATGAGTGGGAATCTGGACGTTCCCAGACCAAAAACTAGTTCCGTCTGGCGCTAAATAGCGTCGGATTTCAGCCTGACGGGCAACGCGTGGAGATGCTCTAATGCCTCCATCCTGATATGGATCAAAAGGGAAAAAACCTTGTATAAATAAAAATTGTACTTCCTTCTTCCTTACATGCAAATTTAGACAAGTCTACGACATCTTTTTCTGGACGAAGGAAGTATATACATGAAAATTTCCACAAATCCGCGACATCCTTTTCAAGACGGAGGAAGTACAAATTTCTTATACAAGGTTTTTCTTTCCTTTTGGTTTTCAAGATTTTGTACTATTTTTTATATGTATTCTCCAGTTTATCTTTCATTTTTTATCAATATTTAGTTATTAAATATTAGTTTATTTTTTATTTTAACATAGCATGAACATTTTTTGAACCCCGTGAATATGTTTTTTCAAATACATAAGCATATTATTTCAACACTACGAGTATTTTTTTAACCCGGTGACACATTTGGATTCCATGAACGCTTTTTGCAAACACGGACATTATTTCAACCTTAGTGTGCATTTTTCAAATCCATGTTCCTATTTTATAAATCCATGAACATTTACCAAACTACCTAAGTACGAAAGAAATATTTTTCTAACCCATGAACGTATTTTATAAACCCATATTCGTATTTTTCTAACTCATGAATGTATTTTGTGAAAGAAAAATAAACATAAAAATAGGAACTAAAATGAAAGAGAAATAAAAGGAAGATTAAAGTAATCTCCAAGTCCACCTCCTCGCGTGAGAAAAAGAGAGGCGCCGGCTAGGGTGAAAACCCTAGTAGCCGACATAATCTGCTTCGTCCCCACCGTTTACGATCGAGAATCGCCGAGTCCCCGCCTCCTCTGCTTGTTGTTCCGGTGGAGGGAGGGGGTGGGGACCTCGGACCTGCGCTCGGTGGTGAAGTTAGAGCTTAGTCAATTGGCATCGTCGTTATGGTGGCTATGGCGGTATTGTGGGGGACAAGAATAAGGTATATCCGCCTCCTCTTCCACCTCGTCGGCGACGATATTGCTGCTGGCGTTGAGAAGGGCGGGGATTCGTCTGGTCGTCGCTTCTATGGAGTGGTGGATCTCGTCCAGTCTACGTGTGTTCTGGGTCTCGTCCAGTCTACGTGTATTTTAGGTTTGATATTACAAGTTTCATATCAATTCAAGGGTTCAATGGCGACAGCTTCAGCTCTCGTCCTTAGGGGCACGTGCACGAAGACTTCCCGACTGTCATCAACAACGCCAGGCCGACTCCGGTATGGGAGCGACGACAACGACGTGTCGGCGGCTCGCTCTGGCGGCAGTAGTGGTCGTTAGGTGGTCCGAAAAACTCGATTTAATTTTTATTATGTTTAGGGTGCTTTGTACTTCTTATGAACTCATGAAATAGATCCCGACTTTTCCCCGCGAAAAATAGAAAGATTAAAGTAAAAAAGAAAAGGAAAATCGTTTGATTGGGCTGACCCATCAAGAACTACCTTTAGGTGGCATGCTAGATAGATCTCGCGTTGAGCGGTGAATAGGATTCACCATTCGTCGCCAGACAACGAATCTGCTCAGGACCTCGTACCGCAGACAAGATGGGCTTAGCCATATAGCTTCTGGAACTTCTGTTAGTCGCTTTGTTGCTTTTGTTTTAGTTTCTTCATCTCTTTTTTCTCTAAAGGTTGGTTTTGTCAGTTTGTTTTCTTAATCCCCTCCTCCCAAAAGTTAGTTTTTCTTAATCTGTTTGTTCGAACACTACATTACATACAAAATTTTCTTTTTGTAAGTTTTATTTATTGTCTTTTTATTTTCTAGATTTTGTCTTATTTTTATATTTATTTTCGTTGCATTTTTTACATTTCCATTTTATTAATATTTTAATAATAAAAATATTATGTTTATTTTATTTTATTTTCATATTGTGGTTTTGTTTTAAACAGATGTCAACTTTTTTATCCTGTAATTATTTTTGTAAAAACATGAGCATATTTAGTATGATTGTTTTTGAAACCCGAGACAAATTTTTGAATCCATGAACCTATTTCTTGGAACCATGAACAATGTTTTTCAACCTCGTGAACATTGTTTTCGAATATGCGACCTAGTTTTGAATCCATGAAGATTTCTTAAACTCTGTGAACATTTTTCAAACTATGTGCACACATTTTAATATGAAACAAACTTTTTTTTGCATATTTAAACCTATTGTTTTGAACCGCATGAACAATTTTGTGAAATTCACGAACATATTTACCTTACTATGCAAACCAACCTTTTGAATCGACAAATATTTGTTATAAACTTCGTGAACATTTTTTTGGAGTACCGTGTTCAGAGCAGAGACATGAGACTTTACCCACCAGGACTATATTGTTGGTTGGTGTTTCACTCACTCCATCAGGTCTTTACGTCGAGGACCAAACTTCTAGTCATCCTGTCGGCCCCCTCTACGAGCAGTGATGAATTAATGTATTCCCTCCGTCTTAAAATAGAAGTCGAAAATTTGTCTAAATTTAGATGTATTTAGACACTATTTTTTTTGAGACGGAGGGAGTATCAGCTATATATGGAGGGAGAATGTCTTCATTTTTAGCTAGGGTGTCTCCGAATTTCAATGTTTTAATCCGCACTAACAAGCAGATGTCGCTCTAGTAGTATCACTTTGCTTGAAACTGTCTAGATGGCCTGTTAGTACTTGGAAGTTGGTCAATACTTGAAAGTTAGGCTAATTTACTACGTACTACATCTGGTATCAGCTTGGAGTAGTAGTACTAGTAGTTACTGTTGGTCGCCATTACTGGAGTATACATCATCTGGTCATTGATTCACTTCAGTAAGCACACAAGTCAGAGCACACATGCCAACAAAAAACCCATATAAAACTTGAAAATAGAGAGCCCTGCTGGCTAAATTGTTGATGTTCCATCGATGCATGAGCTGAGGTCCAGACGGACAAATCAGAATGTTCACAGCTCGGGGGCCCCTCACCAAGCAACATCAACCCACGGCCGTAGCCTACTCCGACCGACCGGCCGTGTCAGCCAGCTAACCGAAGACACCACCACCTTTTCTACCCAGCCTTGGATGGGCCGCTTTGACGCCCGACACCCGTTGGGGATGGTTAGGTCACGACACTGAAATAAAGCGATATAGAACGACGACGCCCCCTGCCGGCCCACCGCCCACAAAACCGTCGGAGAATTGGTGGTGTGTCGCGTCGCACTCAGCATGGTCGTTGTTGGTGGTGATGGTGGTGGTATGCTAGTCAGCTAGTGGCAGTGGTACATGTCTATGTCACACGTACGCTGCCGCGCCTCTGCTGGGTGCCTCTCAGCGTCACACTGAGGCAGGCCCGGCTTTGCACGCCCGATCGCTCGATTCCGCGGGCGCGAGTGCGAGCTCACGCATCGTTTACCAGTGCGGACCATCGATCGGGTAGTGCATACGTGCTCTTTGGCGATCTATGTCAGTGTCAGGTGCCGGATCGCGAGCTCATTGGGCTGGAGAAAAGGGCGAACGAAACGAAAGTTAGCAATATCTCTCTCTCGATCGGAAGGAATCGATCGATCCACCATAGGATGTTTTGTTGTCAGCTAGGTATAGTGGGCTGTGGGCAGTGAGATAAGGCGCACCATTAGCCACGAGAATCCGGTTCCGACGCTGCGATTAGTTAACCAAAGACTACTAACAGTACCTGCTATGATTGTTAATTAATTAGTCGTGCGGATCTGTTCTTCGGTTAAAGTCTTTGCAAAGGGAGAAAGGGGAGATACGCACTAACGCCAAGTTGTGCCAGCATATATACGGTGACATATATACGAATATGATCATTGCCGTGCCATTAGTCTACGACGATGGAATACAGCAAAGAGGGCGCAATCGAAGAAACCGGGAAGACCTGGAAGATTGGAATGTTAAATGTTACATAATGAAGTACAGAGAGTGGAAGATTGAAATGTTAAATGTTATATGCACATGCACGCACGCCATCATTCTCTCGCTCGCTCACGGAAATCAGGCCACCTTTCCAAGACTCGACTCAACTCAATCTTACGCGCGCAACTCGGCAATTAATTAGAGCAAAGGAAAAGACGAAAGCTACTACTTTCTCCGGTCCGATTTATTAGGCACTCATGTAGTTTAAGAACAACTTTGATCATTAATTTTGATCAATATTTTTTTAATAATATGTTACAAAAATTATACCATCGGATTCATCTTAAAAAGAAGTTTCAAATTGTATATTTTTTAAAGACACATATTATATATTTTATTAATTAAAATTAATAGTCAAAGATTTTTTTTAAACCACGTGTGTGCCTAATAAACCGGACTGGAGGGAGTACCACGGATAGTGGGCGTGCGAGTGGCGTAGCATTTCCGCGAGGTGACTGATTGGCCACTCCTGTGATCCTTGTCCGTCCACAGTGGCCCGTAGTATCTGGTTTAGCTTTGCTATTTTTACCACACGCATATGTCCCTGTCTGAAGCAATTGTCAAGAGACCCGTCAGTTAAGCAATTGTCAAGAAAGCGACATGTCAGACCAGTGAAATACTACATACGCAGTTAACCTAGTCAGTCACAACACGCGGTTAAAGTTCCATATATCGTTTAAAGGAATCACATGGTCCATTAAATCAGGTCGTAATCACAGTGTACCTATCGAGTCCAACTACGGCTCTCTACGAGTACACTGCAGCCTGCAGTACGAGTAGTATTTTCTCCAGCCCTTTGCCCCGTAGTAGTATTTTGGCGCCGTGCCATGCTGTGTTGTGTATGTTCATGTTCACTGGCGGGCACGGCAGGGCGTTGGCCGGCGCGGCCGAAAGCGGCGGCCGCACATGCGTAGCTTGCCGCTGCCCATTGACTCTCCTCTCATGCCATTACCCACCATCCTTCACCTAATACCTTATCAGAATGTACTGTATATGCGCAATATTTTCTTGGATATAAGTAAGTGTTTGCCAAGTATAGCAACTCCTAGTCTGCTATTTTAGTACTCCCTCCGTTTTTCAAAATGTATGTTTTAGCTTTGTGAAAGAAGTACTCCCTCCGTCCCAAAATAAGTGACTTGAATTTGTCTAGATTCAGATGTATCTTACACTAAAACAAGACTAGATACATCTGAATCTAGACAAACCCACGTCACTTATTTTAGGACGGAGGGAGTATATCTAAGTGTTTAGGTCATCCAAATCTAGATGAACCTACACACTAAAAAGAGTCTAGATAGACTCCATTCACAAAGCTAAAACATCTTATATTTTGAAACAGAGGGAGTAACTGTCAAAGAATTCTGCAATGCTTATTAATCTTAATACGGGTTCTCTAACACTTCCCCTTTGAGCACTAGCTGCGCAGCATCTTGAGCGGCGACTATTTACACGTTATTTCGTGGGAGGTAGACACAAATGGAGAATCATAATTAATGTAGTTCTGCAGAATATCTATTGATATCACATTTGGTATGCAAGGCTCTATCCTTGCACCGGTCAGCTATCATGCTGGTTATTAGATTCATTTCCATGAAAACAGCCAAAAGGAAGGAAAGCGAGGACGAAAAAGACGGGCAGGGGGTAGGCCAACTTTGAACACAAGTCAAAAGATTTTCGACCATGGAGTTTTTCTAGCAAGTTGACAGGGACAATCAATTTCCTCAAGAAAATTCGGGTCTCCCACGGCCGAGTGAGTGCCTGCACAATCACAAGTCAAAACCGAAGCACGCACGCACGCACGCACCTCCCAAATACGACCTCTATCGTCTCAGAAGCCACCTCTCTCCCTCACTTTCACCGCCCACCACCATTGTTGCTTGAGGTGCAAGCGCTCAGGAGGCCAGCTTTATACGCATCAAATGGCATTAGATATCATATAGCTGCTGAACAGACCAACAAAAGCCACTCCTCCCTGCGCAACACAATCACTATAGCTCTTCTTGCTTACTTCAATGGGACAAAGCGCCACCAGATGGCCAAGCTGTTTCTTCCTTTGGCTGTCCTCGCAGCTTCTCTTCTTGTCTCCGGTCTACCCCCTCAACCAAAGCTCCTGCAACCCGGGCGATTATCGTGCGCTGGAAGGCTTCTTCAGAGGTGTCACCGGAGGCATCAGCAGTTGGCCGCTCTCAAACACGTCCTCGGAAGTGGCTAACTGCTGCTCGTGGTCGGGTGTCACATGCGATTCCGGTGGCCGGGTCGTCCGGCTGGACCTCCACGGCAGGAAACTGAAGGGCGAGCTGGCGCTTTCGCTCGCACAGCTGGATCATCTCCAGTGGCTCAACCTCTCCGCCAACAACCTGCATGGTGTCATCCCGGCCCCCGTTGTTCAGCTCCACAGGCTGCAGCGGCTCGACATCAGTGACAACGAGCTTTCTGGCGCATTCCCCGTCAACGTGTCTCTCCCGGTCATTGAAGTCTTCAACATATCCTTCAACTTGTTCAACGGCACCCATCCCACGCTCCATGGTTCACCGCAGCTCACGGTGTTCGATGCAGGGTACAATATGTTCACTGGAAGAATTGATGCAAGCATCTGTGAGTCATCTGGAGTGATCCGCGTGGTCCGGTTCACGTCGAATCTCTTTGCTGGCAAATTTCCGGCAGGGTTTGGTAACTGCACGAAGCTCGAGGAGCTATATGTGGAGCTCAACAGCATCTCCGGGAGCTTGCCAGACGACCTATTCAAGCTGCAGTTTCTGAAGAACCTGTCTCTGCAGGAGAATCAGCTCGCTGATCAGATGAGCCCATTGTTTGGCAATATGTCCAGCCTTGCTCAGCTGGATATTTCTTTCAATTCGCTCTCTGGACACCTTCCAAATATTTTTGGTAGGCTTGGCAAGCTAGAGTACTTCTCTGCGCAGTCCAACTTCTTCAGGGGCCCATTGCCTTCCTCATTGTCTCAGTCACCATCGTTGAAGATGTTGTACTTGAGGAACAATTCACTCAATGGAAGTATCAATCTCAACTGCTCGGAGATGACACAGCTGACCTCACTTGACCTTGGGGCCAACAAGTTCACTGGCACAATTGACAGCTTGTCAGATTGCCAACATCTCAGAAGCCTAAATCTTGGCACAAACAACCTCAGTGGCGAGATCCCAGCTGATTTCAGAAAGCTTCAGCTTTTGTCCTACATCTCACTTTCCAACAATAGCTTCACAAATGTTTCCTCGGCATTGTCTGTGCTTCAAGACTGTCGAAGCCTAACAAGCCTTGTGTTGACAAAGAATTTCCGTGATGGGAAGGCCTTGCCGGTGACTGGAATAAATGGCTTCCGTAACATCCAAGTGTTTGTCATTGCTAATAGCCACCTTTCAGGAGAAATACCACCATGGCTGGCTAAATTCACAGAACTGAAGGTGCTAGATTTATCATGGAATCAGCTGTCTGGGGATATTCCTGCATGGATTGGTGATCTTGAGCTTCTGTTCTATGTGGATCTTTCTAACAATTCACTTACTGGAGGAATACCGAACAGTTTGTCGAGCATGAAGGGCCTTGTTACATACAACAGCTCACAGCAATCCACGGAGACTGATTGTTTTCCTTTCTTCATTAAAAAGAACAAAACAGGCAAAGGGTTGCAGTACAATCAGGTTAGCAGCTTCCCGCCCTCTCTAGTTCTCAGCCATAACAAGCTCACTGGTCTCATATTGCTGGGCTTTGGAAACCTCAAGAACCTGTATGTCTTGGACCTCAGTAACAACAATATTTCTGGTATCATTCCTGATGAGCTATCGGGCATGGCTAGCTTGGAATCCTTGGATTTGTCACATAACAATCTTACAGGCAGCATACCCTCTTCATTAACAATGCTGAATTTTCTATCAAGCTTCAGTGTGGCATACAATAATCTGATGGGCACAATTCCATCAAGAGGCCAATTCTCAACATTCACAAGTTCTGATTACGAGGGGAACCCCAACCTCTGTGGCATCCGCTTTGGCTTATCTAAATGCAATTCCAGCCATGCTCCCATCATGTCTGCAACAGGAAATGGAAAGAACAAGGGTCTCATATTAGGAATAGTAATTGGAATTGCACTTGGAGCAGCATTGATTTTGTCTGTTGCTGTTCTACTTCTGTTGAGGAGAAACTTCAGAAGGCATGATCATACAGTAAAGGCTGTTGCAGATACAAATGCAGCACTAGAGTTGACAGCAGCCTCACTGGTACTTCTTTTTCAGAACAAGGATGATGACAAGGCATTGACTATCAGTGATATCTTGAAATCTACAAATAGCTTTGATCAGGCTAACATCATTGGTTGTGGTGGCTTTGGTCTAGTGTACAAGGGAACACTACCAGATGGAGCAAAGATAGCCATCAAAAGACTATCGGGTGATTTTGGCCAGATGGAGCGGGAGTTCAAAGCAGAGGTGGAGACTTTATCAAAAGCTAAGCATCCTAATCTTGTGCTTCTACAAGGTTACTGCAGGAATGGCAGTGACAGGCTCCTCATCTACTCTTACATGGAGAATGGCAGCCTAGACTATTGGCTTCATGAAAAGTCTGATGGCCCATCGAGATTAAGCTGGCAAAGAAGGCTTCAGATAGCCAAAGGAGCAGCACGAGGTTTGGCATATCTGCACTTGTCATGCGAACCCCACATACTACACCGTGATATCAAGTCAAGCAACATACTTCTGGATGAGAATTTTGAAGCTCAGTTGGCTGATTTTGGGCTTGCTCGGCTAATTTGTCCCTATGATACTCATGTGACAACTGACCTAGTTGGCACACTAGGCTACATCCCCCCTGAGTATGGTCACTCTTCGGTAGCCACTTTCAAAGGTGACGTGTATAGTTTTGGCATTGTCCTTCTGGAGTTACTAACAGGAAAAAGGCCAGTTGATATGTGCAAACGGAAGGGAGCTAGGGAATTGGTCTCATGGGTTATACACATGAAAGGAGAACACCGTGAAGCCGACGTACTGGACCGTGCAATGTATGACAAGAAATTTGAGATGCAAATGATGAAGATGATTGATATTGCATGCTTGTGCATCAGTGACTCACCTAAACTGAGACCATTGACCGATGAATTAGTTCTATGGCTTGACAACATTTGTGATAGCAGTGAAACAACAAAGTGAAGTAAAGTTCAATAACAGTGACCTTCACAGAAATACTTTTACTCCGTGTTTTCCGTCAAATGATTTTTGTCACAGTGAAGGATGTAAGATAATGAATGGTTTTTGCATACAAAATAAGACATGCTTCATGGGAGTCTAACTTGCTATTCAGTAACAGAAAACTCTCTTTTATGCTGTATGTACATCAGATTTTTGTGATAACTGAAGCAAATGTTATCTGCTTCATTTTATGCCCTTGTTCTTTCTTGTACGAAGTCATGGGAGATATTCTGAGGAAGGACATAACTATTTTGTTCTTTACAAGGGTTTGTACACAGTTTAGTTCACATGTTTCCCTTCATTTAACCTTACCCTGTTACCCAACCTTGTTTATCACCTTAGCCAACTTAAACTGTGTGTCATGTTTTCTGTTCTTTCAAGAGTACAATGTCATGTTGTTTTTGGACTTCATAAGAATTTTATACATTAGCTAAGTACAACAAATTCAAGATGACTAATTAAACTAATAAGAAAGGAACTTTAAATAAATTGTAGAGCTGTGCACGAAACTGTAGCTTATGATTACCATTCCAATATTAAGTTATCTTTCACTGGCATTTGAGATAACTGATTAGAGATCAAAAGGAGGCGTTGATATCTGCTTGCATTTGTCCTAGCTTGTTACGTTGTCAGTCTCCAATCATACGGAGCTAACAAAAGAATGATAAATATGCTCAAAATGGTATACTAGTATTGTTAGCTAACCTATATCGCTGGTGGCTAATCGTTGCAATCAGAAATTCGTTTCCACTCTTTATGTTTAACTGGGTACGATACATACCTCAATACCTGGAAGGCTGGCAGTAATCCTTGGATCTGGCATTACGTAGAACAGGTGGTTTGCGCTGCGGCTCGCCCTCCAAACCAGCGAGCGCACGTCCCCGTCTCCCCTGCACCGCAACGGCAGTGGACTGCGCTGTCGAGGGTCGTCGCTTTCCACGTCCCATGGACGTCACGGTCGATCCACGCACGCCAACGCCGACCGAGCTGCGGTTGCTGGTCTCCTACTCTCTTGGACTTGGACTCCAATAGAGCGGCGCGCAGGTGGCGGACTCGACGGGTGTCACGGGTTAGTGTGGTCATCCGCGAAGGTGGAGGGGGACGGTCGGTCGCGCGCGGCCGGCGGCGTAGTCCTTCTCGATGGCGTCGTCGCATTGGGACGGCGCCGCCGCTGTCTGCGTCCTAGCGCGCAGGCTCACGATTTAGCCAAAAAAAATCAGATTCGTGATTCAGACCCGAGCCAGAATGGCAGGAGAATTTTTTGCACAAAGGCCGCATTGAGCTGGGAAAAGTGGCCCGGGAGGCAGCCCACAATATATTGTTAGTTTTCTTATTTGACCTATATAAGCCTAACTTATTTTGGGAGTTAAATAGCAGAAATCCCTTTCTACACCCGGGTGCATATGCACCCGGTATGGAAAAAACATTTTTTAAAAAGTTGAAAATTTTGAAAAAAAATATGATCATGTGTAGCTTCATGTTTGAGGTGCACACGAAGTCATTTCACCAAAAACTGATATGTTTTGTGTGCTGTGTAAAAAAGACAAATTTTTGTGTCGTGAAGCATAGCACCAAAATTTGTCTTTTTTGCACAAGCCACCTAAAATGTTCATTTTTGGTGAAACGACTTTGCGCGCACCTAAAACTTGATGTTCTGCATGCACATATTTTTTTAAAAAAAATTAGCATTTCAAATTTTGCCAAAAATCAAATTTAAATAAAGGGTGCACACCCGGGAGCAAAAGAGCCACGTCCAATAGATAGCCCCTATACTTGTTGGGCTGGCCCGATTTAATCCTCCTACTCAAAATTTGCTGAATTTGGCTATATACTTGTGAATTGAGCTCTAATCCATGTTTGGCATCAATTCCGCTGACTCGGATGCCACGTGGAGGCATGTCCCACTTGTAGGAGCGAAGATGGACCGGAAATTTGTAGTTAGCCCCTTCCGTATTACTCTATTACGGTTAGTTAACAGTCCGTTGTAAATATGTCACACCACCTTCTGGTCCAGCGATCACCACCCCGGTCACCTGCCTGTCGTCTCCGCCTCCGTCGAGTCTTTCCTTTTTTCCACCCTCAAATAGAACTCTTTGGGGTGAAAGGATCTGTAACATCGTGGGGCACTCTGCATAATGGATCTGATGGGGAGGGGGATACGTGCAAATATCTGGCAGAGAAAAAAAGTTTTAGATGTGGAAGCGTATTCCTGCAAGATTTCAGTCCACGCGGCATCCGAATCAGCACAATTTCGACATCAAACATGGATTAGGACTAAATCGAGCTCAATTCACAAGTACATGGACAAAATTCAGTAAATTCCGAGTACGAGGACTAAATCAAGTCAGCCCAACAAGTACAGGGATTGTTAGTATATTTAACTCCTTATTTTGGTGATTAGTATGATCTCAATGTTTAAGAAAAATGTCACTTCGTTTCTAACTATCACAATGATGAACCATGTGTCTAGATCATGTTGTAATACTTATGTGGCTAATGTCCATCATATCATTCTCCAATGATATAACTCCGTTGTCAATTGACATAAATGCTCTATGATCAGAAAAACCTTGACCATAGATTGCCCAACGAACTAGTTAATAGAACCTACTAGGGACCATGTTTGTTTGCATACCACACCTGTATCCATATTTTCTCTTGATATAGTTATAACATAATATGAAACTGTTATGAACTAGTTTAAGATATGATAATAAACCTATTTATTATTTGCTTCTAGGGCATATCTCCTTCACGTGTAACCCTTTACACCGAGTTTATCCTCGCCTTCATAAACTAGGAACATATTGAAATGGATCGTATGGGCACCTAGAGGGGGGGTGAATAGGTGCTACTTCAAATTTTAATGCTTTTTCAATTTTAGGCTTGACACAAAAGGTAAATTCTCTAGATATGCGACTATGTAGAATTTCCCTATATACAAACCTAACTACTAGCGAGTAAAAGCGAGTAAGAGTGAGGAACGAGAAAACTGTAGTGGATCACATGGAGGCACATGATTTATTTTACTGTAGTTCCTTCCTTGTTAAGGGAAGTACATCTGTGTTGAAGGGGTGGGCGGTACTAAGATCACCATGCCACAATATGCATCACCTTGTTCTCCGATGGATCTTGCCACCAAAGGCCTAATCCACCTTTCCACTATTGGAACCCTTCGAGGCGGGAACAGGCGCCTTTACACAACTAGCGGGGCACAACTCCACAACCAAATTGGAGGCTCCCGTAGTGACAACAAGCTACCACAATAACAAATGTTATCAATATCGAAACACAAGATCTAGATATTAACAAGAATACTAGATCGGGAATTCTCCAAGTGAATGGAGAGGAGTTGAAGCGCTTGATTCGTGATGATGATGAATATAATCTCCTCCTTCAGTTCCCCCAAAGATCGAAGCCTTCGGGTGGTTGAAGTGGGAGATCTTGAATGAGAGCTTTTGCAACAGGCCAGAACTTTTTCGAATGAATCAAGAGATCTGACAGGAGGAGGATTGGGGCTTTTATACCCCCTGTCCTGACAGAGCCGTTGGAGTATTCTGGGCCCAGATTATCCGGCCTAAGTGGGGGCCGGATTATCCGGCCTGGGGAAAACTCCGCCCCAGACTCGGATTATCCGGGGGAAAATCCGCCCTCGAACATAAGCTCGCACCATGCCATCCTTGGCACCTTCTTCCGGGGGCCAGATTATCCGGCCCAAGAGAGAGGCCAGATTATCTGGCTGAGGGAAAATCCGCCCCAGCCACGGATTGTCCGGGGGGAAATCCGCCCCCAGACAGAAGCTCGCACCGATCTTCTCTTGGCCACTTTCCCTGGGGGTGATGGCCCAAGATATCCCGAGCTCGTTGGGGAACCCCAAGAGGAAGGTATGATGAGCACATCAACAAGTTTCCCTCAGTTATGAAACCAAGGTTATCGAACCGGTAGGAGCAAGGAAACACCTCCAAGGTGTTGTTGCCAACTTGGAATCCTGCACAACACAACCACAGAACTTTTCCCCCAACTTATAGTGAGGTTGTCAATCTCATCGGTTTTGCTGAAAACAAAGGATTAAACGTATTGTGTGGAAGAAAGTAAAAGCTTGCAGAAAGTAAACAGAAAGCCGTAAACAATTGTAGATTGATGGTAAAAGAAAGGACCGGGGTCCATAGTTCACTAGTTGTGGCTCTCCTTAAGATAGATGACATGTTGGGTGAACAAATTACAGCGGGGCAATTGACAAACATCGAGAAAGCATATATGCATATACTAATCATCTTGACTCCTATGAGATTTGATTGGGCATTACAGCATTATACATAGACCGTAATCCAACTACATCTATGACTAATAATCCACCTTCAGGTTATCATCCGAACCCCCTCTAGTATTAAGTTGCAAGCAGCAGATAATTGCATTACGCATTGCATGTAAAGTAAACAATACGATTGTTCTATGAACAAAGGATTGTTGTTTTCTCCCTAGTAGCAACAGCACATCTAGTACCTTAGAGATTTATGTCACTTCCCCAGATTACTAGAGGCATGAACCCACTATCGAGCATAAATACTCCCTCTTGGAGTTTCTAGCATCTACTCGGCCAAGATCTACTAACAACGGAGAGCATGCAAGATCACAAATAACAAAGACATGATAGAATCAATAATCAATCTGAAATAGCATCTCAATATCCATCGGATCCCCGCAAACATAACATGTAGGATTACAAATAGATGATCTTGATCATGAACGGAGCTCACAAGATCTAGACATGATAGCACAAAGGGGAAGAACCAACCATCTAGCTACTATATGGACCCGTAGTCCAAGGATGAACTACTCACGCATCACACCGGAGGCTTGCATGGTGACGAAGAAGGCCTCCAGGGTGAATTCTCCCCTCTGGCGGGGTGCCGGGAAGAGCTTCAGATCCCTCCTGATCTAGGGATGGAGATGACGGTGGCTACAGACTCTTTCGTGGAATTTTGATTGGGTACTTAGGATTTCTGTATCGGAGGCATCTATTAGGCGAAAGGGAGGCCGAGGGGGTGCCCTAGGCGGCCACACCACCCCCTGGCGTGGGCCAGGCCTGGTCGAGCGGCCAGGTGGTGTGGCGGCCCTCTGGCCCCTCTCCGTCTCGTATTCTGGCTCCGTGTCCCCCTCGGTGAAAAACTGACTTTGACTTTTGTCCCGTCCAATTCCGAGAATATTTATTTTCTGACTTTCCTGGAACCAAAAATAACAGAAAACAGGCAGCTGGTACTATGGCATCTTGTTAATAGGTTAGTCCAAGAAAGTGTATAAAAAGTACTCCAAAGTGTGGACAAGACATAAGAAAGTAGATAAAAACCAAGCATGGACCATCAAAAATTATAGATACGTTAGCAACGTATCAACATCCCCAAGCTTAACTCATGCTCGTCCTCGAGTAGGTAAGTGATAAAAAGAAAGAATAATTTTTGAGGTGACATGCACCATCATAAACTTGATCAAAGTATTTGTAAAACATTGATAGCTGGGATCATAGTACTTCAACATAACATAAAAGATAAAGTTCTAACAATAAGACATAGCAACTATGTTGTAACATGAAAAGGCACAAACAAAAGATTCATGAATAACAATACTTTGCAAGACATTTGTTTGTTTCACATAAAGAAAACATAGCATAGTGGTATTCAGTTTGTCCCTCATAGAGTAGCAAACATAAATGCATAGGGCACCTTCAAAGTTCATAAGGGAGACTAGATACAAATAGTTTAAGAACAAGCAATATCAAAGTTATGCATCAATTAACAAGTCTTGGGAAAATGCACATAGAACTAAGAATGGCCACTATGCTCTAAAAATAGGTGCATAAAGATAGAAGGTGGAGACTCAACATAAAAGTAAAAGAAAGGCCTTCATAGAAGGAAGTAGAGATTCAAGTTTCATAAAGAGCTTCCAAAAATTATGGTACTTATTAGCTTTCATCTCTCATTGCCCCTATCATAAGCATCTTTAGGTGATTAAGGTTAAAGTGACACAACTAAGAGGATATGCTTGACAAGTTATAAGCCGAAATCTCATGCCCCTTACTTACGAAGACCGAACCTCATGTTACTCAACTTCAGTCACAAGTAAGCTCTTGTCATGGTAAGTATATATGTATCATAGAGAACCGCCAACGGGGTACCCCTTGCACATGATATAGGAGCTATCCCATAATCAAAATGACAAGGCAAGCAGACAATGAGCATCTCAGCGATCTTTTTATTTGCTATTTGCATAGGTTTTTATTGAGGATGCTTCATAGAGTGCTCATTATGGTTATGCTGCAAGTTTCCACCATGATTAGGCATGGCTTAGGCTAGCGGCCTAGGCGTTTCTCTAACACACATACAAACTTCATGATCTTACAAGTTCCCCTTTTATTTCACACTGCCGGGATCCATAAGCAAAAGAACATGGTATCAACAGGGTATAATGTACAAATGCAATGTTGAAAGCGTTCCCCGTGATACATGGTTCTGCTAACTTCAACTTATAAAGCGCAAGCATATACGCAACAAAGATGGATGAAATGGTTTAAGTTTATTAAGTGCAAGAAAGTAAAGTGTGCCATCAAGTTCGTGAGAGATTTAATCACTAATTTTCATATAACAAGTTTAATTCGGAAGGTAGATAAAAATATGAATATACTTGGAATAGCAAATGCTAATAGGTAGGTATGGTTGACTCTTTAGAATAACTTGGTTTTAGGAGTTGGATGCATGAGTGGAACTCACACTTGGTTATGGAGGCTAGCAAAAGACTGGGAGCGACCGACTAAAAGAGCAATAATGGCCATAATCATGCAGAGCAACAAAACATCATTAATCAAAGCATAAAGTGATATTACAAGTCGAAAATAAAGGATCATAAAGGCTTATGGTGACTTGGCATAGTCTTAACATGGTGTGAGCATGCGCCAAGTCAACCCAAATAAAGCATCAAAGGAGAATACCACAATATTATGCTTTTATATGCTAAACCAACGCATGATTCTTTCAAGGCACATTAAGCAATCTCAATTGTTTGTAACAAGTCATGCTACAGCAATAATTACTAAGCATAAAGTCAAAACAATATCGAGCATGACATGATAAAGTCTAAGTCACAGTCAAAAACAAGACTCTTTTTATACCACTTATAAGCATGAACTTTCCTACTCTTTTCCAATCCAAACCAAACTATTTGAAAACCAATGCATGAAAGAGAGGGTCCAACCAAATTATTCAGAAAACTAAGAAAACCAAGCAAACGAAAACCAAAAACAAAAACGAAAGCAAAGACGCTCCAATAACAACACAATTGTGCATGAAACAATAAAAATGAAGTATTTGGAAGAAACCTGGGATTTTTATTGATGATGAAGGGGATGCTTGGGCATCCCCAAGCTTTGACGCTTGTACATCTTGAATATTTCTTGGGGTGACACGGGGTGGCATCCCCAAGCTTGAGCTTTAGTCCATTCTTTATCTCATTACGTCATTCTCTCTATACACCTGAAATTTTTCCTTCATACAAAACTTCACACAATCTTTATTAGCAACATTAGTGCACTCAAGATAATAAGTCTTTGGGTTCAATTTCAACACGAATAAAAATTCCATTAAAACACAAGTTACTGAAGCACTTCCCTCAATAAGCTCAATTCCCCAAAGAGAACTCAAATAGGAACCAACAAGAAGCAAATGCAAATAATGGCAGAAATCTGTCAAAACAGACCAGCAGGTAAAAACCAATTTTTTAGAAGACTTTCTTTGCTCAAATAAAAAAGTATTGAACTAACGAAAGTTAGATAACAACCTGGGGCAGAAGCACAAAAATTCACGCCTCAAAACGACGTACAAAGATTTTACACGAATGTTTACGGTGAAGCACAAAAATCTGTTTCGGGACAACAACTTTTCCAATCATTACTTCTCTCTCATTAAAGGTTATCCTTGGCACAAAAAGCAAATAAAAAGGATAAGGAGCGCTTACTGAAGTAATAACTTCTAAGACTCATCTAAAACTTTTGGGTTATCTCCCAATAAGTACTTTTCTTTAACGCCTTTAAGTTTGGCATAGAAAGCTTGAAAAGATGCTCACATAAGAAATATGAATTGAAGTAAAAGTGAGCGTCAAAAAACAAATTCAAAACACATTTAAGTCTAACCCACTTCCTATGCATAGGAATCTTGTATGCAAATAAATTCACAAAGAACAAAATGATAGGCATAGGAAGATAAAACAAGAGTAACTTCAAAACTTTCAGCACATAGAGAGGTGTTTCAGTACCATGAAAACTTCTACAACCATATTTTCCACTCTCATAATAATTTTCAGTAGACTCATGAATAAACTCAACAATATAACTATCACATAAAGCATGCTTTTCATGATCTATAAACACATAAATTTTATCAAGATCAAAAATAGTGGGATTAAAACCTTCAAACCCACTTTTAACAATTCTATAACAAGATGACTGATCATTCAATATAGGACCATCATCTAGAGCTTTATCATAAACATTCTCTAAGCAGAACTCTTTAGTAACATGCATCTCGAAGTTAGGCACAAATGAAGGATTATCACAGATAACATGAGCATAACTTTCATCCTCCTTTGGTAAGCATGGGGGACAATCAAATAATGTAAGGGATAAAGAATTACTCTCATTAGAAGATAGGCATGGGTAGCTAATCCATTCTTCCTCCTTTTTTCATCTAATGAGCTTCCCGTTTCAGTAATTTCTTCTTCCATAAGCTCCTGCAAGGCATTAGTCTCTTTCGTTTTTGGAAAGCATCTATTAATATATTCAAGAATATAGCCATTTTCTTCCTTGTAATTATCAAAGCAAAATTTAAGTATATCATAAACCTCATATTTAAGGTGAATCATCAGTATTTTCAAGCAAACTAGCAAGTTCAAATGCACCCTTCCAAGCAATGAATTCTTCAATTTGTTCCACAGCATAGAAGTCATAATTTCCTTTAACATAAAAAGATATGGTAACATCATCATTATACTCGCATTAAAAAGGGAGGTGTTTATACCTCTTGCAGCAACAAGATTTATCAAAGCAATAAGTAACATTATAAGTAGAGCACACATTTCTAGCAATGGTATACAATTTATCAATTTGTTCCCATAAGTGTTTCCCTTTTTGTGACAAGCGGTGTTCTTTATAATAATATGTTTGTTCTTCCGTGAACCCACCTTGCTAATTAGATTCAGTTTCAAAGAAACTAACCATTGATAGAAAGCATGATAAAGCAAGACAACACCAGACCAATGAAAATAACAACTATAGAAGGAACTAATTTTTTTTTTATAATTTTGATAAAAAGAACAAGCAAAAAAAGTAGAAATAAACTAAGCAAAACAAATAAAACAAAGTAAAGAGATTGGTTACGAGGGACCCCCCTTCTGAAGATGTCCTTGACTAACCGGCAATGACACTAGAAAAGAGCTTGATGGCCCAAGATATCTCGAGCTCGTTGGGGAACCCCAAGAGGAAGGTATGATGAGCACAACAGCAAGTTTCCCTCAATTATGAAACCTAGGTTATCGAACCAGTAGGAGCAAGGAAACACCTCCAAGGTGTTGTTGCCAACTTGGAATCCTGTGTTGGGAATATGCCCTAGAGGCAATCATGTATGATGTTATTCCTGTGTATTCATAAGGTTATGGTCCATGTATGAACTGCTGATATGTATCATCGAATATGTGATTTGATTGTGGAACTACATATTCATGTTGTTCATACTAATTGTCCTTGGTCATTGAGGTTGTGTCGGACACACAACTTAGACCAATGTGAAAGTAGGCAGATGACTAGGTTCCACTTGTCATGGGCATGGAGATGCTATTCCAACTTACACGGATTCGGCTAAAGAGTTAGCGAGTCGGACTGACCCATATTGAGATGCAACGAATAAGTCGTCATTTGCATGTCTCAATCAATGTAATCCTTAGACCTGAGGTTATTGCACAATCCGAGTTGAGGATCTCCGACTTAGGTTATGTCAAACGTTGTTCCATCACTGGGCAGTTATAAAGGCGGAGTTCGGGTCGACTGAGAATCAAGCTGCGTGATGTGAATAACCAAGACGGGATTTTGCCCCTCCATCCGGAGAGATATTCTCTGGGCCCTCTCGGAAGATATGATTCAGAAAGCATGGCCATGCGCGTCTCGGATTAAGTGTTAACCGAGGCAACCGACTAAGAGTTAGTCGGATGAATCACTTATCTCGGATCGAGAAAGAGAGTCGGACTATTTAAGGGATGACGATCATTCGCCTATAGTCCGAAAAGGTATATCGTGAGGCAAAAGGGACTCAGACGAAAGTTACATTGGAAAGGTATGTCGTCATGACTTATTGGTACTTGGGAGTTGGCACGTTCTGCTAGGAGCCGCTACCAACTGATCGATCATGAGTAAGACTCGGAATCTTGTCCGGGTTACCATGAGCCTGTCGGGTCACACACTTAAGAGCGGGAGCAGTTTGGGTTAGACCCAAACAGGAAACCTATTTGGGTTGGACCCAAATAGAGACATGGACTTAGTCAGCAAGTGAGACTTGCAGTGGCTAATATAGGCCTTTTAGTGAATGGGCCACAAGTGAGTGGAGCCCACTTTCACTCCCTATATAAGCTGGGGCACAGGTGCTTAGAGCACAAGGTTAGGTCACTCCATGTGTTGGAAACCCTAGCCCTAGTCTGTCCTGTCGCCGCCGTACCGGATCTAGTAGTCCATCGCCGATGCTCCTCCTCGTACGTGTGGATACCGGCGGAGGTGCTATACGTTCAGCACTTCGATGATCGTGAAGAAAGTACGGATCGTGGATCGTGGGACCGGAACGGATCGCGAGGACTGCACTACATCAAGCGACGTGCTTCATCAATTCCGCAACTGCGCGTCTAGTGGTAATCCTCGTGGCCTTCTACCTGAGCTGGATCTTGGGATCACCGCGTAGGAAAAAAGTTTTGTTTATCTCTACGTGGCCCAACATCCTGCACAACACAACCACAGAACTTTGCCGCCAACTTACAGTGAGGTTGTCAATCTCACCGGTTTTGCTGAAAACAAAGGATTAAACGTATTGTGTGGAAGAAAGAAAAAGCTTGCAGAAAGTAAACAGAAAGCCGTAAACAGTTGTAGATTGATGTGGAGCTCCATCTTCATGGATATCTTGATGATGATGTCTTGAAGAAAGCCATGAGGAACTCCATATTCTTCTTCTTCTTCAAGGCATATTTGATCTTCTTCTTCTTCTTCTACTTGATTCCAATAGGCACAAAGCCCTTGGACGATGCTTCTTTTTTTCATCCTTGAAACCAACACATGGTCCAAGCGATGCCAATGGACAAACCTACAAGTGAAACTCAATTTGCACATTAGTCCATAGGGATTGTCATTAATTACCAAAACCACACATGGGGGCATACATGCCCTTTCACTTGGTTTTATCCACTTTCTTGTGTTTTGTTCCAACTTTAGAGTACTTTTCATATGATTTCTTGGACTAACCTATTAACAAGAGCCACAGTGCCAGCTGCCTGTTTTCTGCTGTTTTTGGTTTCAGGAAAGTTAGAAAATGAATATTCTCGGAATTGGACGGGACAAAAGCCAAAGTGCCTATTTTTCCGGAAGTGATCAAGTGCCAGAATACGAGACGGAGAGGGGCCAAAGGGCGGCCACACCACCTGGCTGTGCGGCCAGACCTGGCCCGCACCAGGGGGTTGTGTGGCCAGCCCAAGCACCCCCTCGGCCTCCCCTTCCGACTATAAGATGCCCTCGAGACGTAAACCCTAAGTACCCGATCAAAAATCCACGAAAGAGTCTATAGCCGCCGTCATCTCCATCCCTAGATCGGGAGGGATCTGAAGCTCTTCCCGGCACCCTACCGGAGAGGGGAATTCACCCTGGAGGCCTTCTTCATCACCATGCAAGCCTCCGGTGTGATGCGTGAGTAGTTCATCCTTGGACTACAGATCCATGTAGTAGCTAGATGGCTGGTTCTCCTCCTTTGTGCTTTCATGTTTAGATCTTGTGAGCTCCGTTCATGATCAAGATCATCTATTTGTAATTCTGCATGTTGTGTTTGCGGGGATCCGATGGATATTGAGATGCTATTTCAGATTGATTATTGATTCTATCATGTCTTTGTTATTTGAGATCTTGCATGCTTTCCGTTGTTAGTAGCTATCTTGGCCAAGTAGATGCTAGTAACTCCAAGAGTTAGTATTTATGCTCGATAGTGGGTTCATGCCTCTGGTAATCTGGGGAAGTGACAAAAATCTCTAAGGTACTAGATGTGTTGTTGCTACTAGGGAGGAAACAACAATCCTTTGTTCATAGAACAATCGTATTGTTTACTTTACACGCAGTTCGTAAAGCAATAATCTGTTGCTTGCAACTTAATATTGGAGGGGGTTCGGATGATAACCTGAAGGTGGATTATTAGTCATAGATGCAGTTGGATGGCGGTCTATGTATTATGTTGTAATGCCCAATCAAGTCTCAAAGGAGTCAAGATGATTAGTATATGCATGTATTGCTTTCTCGGTGTTTGTAAATTGCCTCGCTGTAATTTGTTCACCCAGCATGTTATCTATCTTAAGGAGAGCCACCTCTAGTGAACTATGGATCCCGGTCCTTTTCTTTTACATACAATCTACAATCTTTTACTGCTTTGTGTTTACTTTCTGAAAACTATTACTTCTTTCCATTCGATACGTTTAATCCTTTGTTTTCCGCAAAACACGGTGAGATTGACAACCTCATCGCAAGTTGGGGACAAAGTTCTGTGGTTGTGTTGTGCAGGTCTCCACGTTGCTACTAGCACCTGTAGTGCGCCTTGCCAAGCTCAGCTAGTAACACCTTTGGGGTGTTTCTTTGCTCCTACTGGTTCGATTAAACCTTGGTTTCATAACTGAGGGAAACTTGCTGTTGTGCTCATCATACCTTCCTCTTGGGGTTCCCAACGAGCTCTACATCAACCACGCACCAGCGATTTTCTGGGCGTCGTGCATTGAGCCATCCAGCGATTTTCTGGCGCCATTGCCGGGGAGTCAAGGACATCTTCACAAGGAGAGTCCCTCATAACCAATCTCTTTACTTTGTTGTTTTTGTTTTGCTTAGATTCTTTTTGATTTGTTTGCTTGTTTTGTTCTTCAAAAAACCCAAAAAAATTAGTTTTACTAGTTTGCTTTCTTTATCAAAAACACAAAAAATTAGTTCCTACTATAGTTGTTATTTTCATTGGTCTGTTATTGTCTTGTTTTATCATGCTTTCTATCAATGGTTGGTTTCTTTGAAACTGAATCTTATTGGCAAGGTGGGTTCATGGAAGAACACAAATATTATTATAAGGAACACCGCTTGTCACAAAAAGGGAAACTCTTATGGGAACAAATTGATAAATTGTATACCATTGCTATAAACGTGTGCTCTACCTATAATGTTACTTATTGCTTTGATAAATCTTGTTGCTGTAGGAGGTATAAACACCTGCCTTTTCAATGTGAGTATAATGATAATGTTACCATATCTTCTGATGTTAAGGGAAATTAAGACTTTTATGATGTGGAACAAATTGAAGAATTTATTGCTTGGAAGGGTGCATTCGAACTAGCTTATTTGCTTGAAAATATTGATGATGCACCTTATAAATATGAGGTTTATGATATACTTCAATTTTGCTTTGATAACTACAAGGAATAAAATGTCTATATTCTTGAATATCTTAATAGATGCTCTCCACCAATGGAAGAGACTAATGCCTTGCAGGAGCCTATGGAAGAAGAAATTGCCGAAACTGAAAGCTCGTTGGATAAAAAAGAGGAGGAGAGTGATGATCAAGAGGAGGAAGAATGGATCTACCCATCTCTACCTTCTAATGAGAGTAACTCTTTACCCCTTACATTATTTGATTGTCCCCCATGCTTACCAAAGGAGGACGAATGTCATGTTCCTGAGGATTCTTTTGAAAATGTTTATAATAAAGCTCTAGTGTTTGTAGATCATGAAAAGCATGCTTTATGTGATAGTTATATTGTTGAGTTTATTCATGAGGCTATTGAAAATTATTATGAGAGAGGAAAATATGGTTGTAGAAGTTTTCATGGTACTGAAACACCTCTCTATGTGCTGAAAGTTTTGAAGTTACTTTTGTTTTATCTTCCTATGCCTGTCACTTTGTTCTTTGTGAGTTTATTTGCGTACAATATTCCTATGCATAGGAAGTGGTTTAGACTTAAAGGTGTTTTGAATTTGCTTCTTGATGCTCTCTTTTACTTCAATTCGTATTCCTTATGTGAGTATCTTCTCAAACTATCATGCCTAACTTAAAGGCGTTAAAGAAAAGTACTTATTGGGAGATGACCCTAAAGTTTTAGATGAGTCTTGGAAGTTATTACCACTGTAATAACCTCTCCGTATCCTTTTTATTTTCTTTTTGTGCCAAGAGTAACCTCTAATGAGAGAGAAGTAATGATTGGGAAAGTTGCTGTCCCGAAACAGATTTATGTGCTTCACCGTAAAAATTCGTGAGAGAGCTATGTATGTCATATTGAGCTGTAATTTTTTGTGCTTCTGCCCCAGGTTGTTATATAACTTTAGTTAGTTCAACACTTTTTTATTTGAGCAACAGAAGGTCTTCGACAAAATTCGTCTTTACCTGCTGGTCTGTTTTGACAGATTTCTGCCATTTTCTGCATTTGCTTCTTGTTAGTTCCTTCTTGAGTTCTTTTGAGGAATTGAGCTTTCTGAGGGAAGTGCTACAGTAGCTAGTGTTCTAATGGAAGTTTATTTGGTGTTAGAACTGAACCTTAAGACTTATTTATCTTAAGTGCACTAATGTTGCTAATGAGATTGTGTGAAGTTTTGTATGAAGGAAAAATTTCAGGTGTATGGAAGGAATAAGTAATGAGATGAAGGATGGACTAAAGCTCAAGCTTGGGGATGCCATGCGTGTCACCCCAAGAAATATCCAAGAATTACAAGCGTCAAAGCTTGGGGATGCCCAAGGCATCCCCTTCTTCATCAATAAAAATCCTAGGTTTCTTCCAAACGCTTCATTTTTATTGTTTCATGCACAATTGTGTTGTTCTTCGAGCGTCTTCTTTTTCGTTTTCGTTTTGGTTTTTCGTTTGCTTAGTTTTCTGAATAAATTGGTTGGACCCCCTCTTTCATACATTGGTTTGCAAATAGTTTGGTTTGGTTTGGAAAAGAGTAGGAAAGTTCATGCTTATGTGGTAAAAAGAGCTTGTTTTTGACTGTGGCCTATGCTTTATCATGCCATGCTTGATATTGTTTTGGCTTTATGCTTAGTATTTTTCTATGTAGCATGACTTGTTATAAACAATTGAGATTGCTTAATGTGCCTTGGATGAATCATGCGTTGTTTTAGCATACTAAAGCATAGTATAGTGGTATTCTCCTTTGATACTTTATTTGGGTTGACTTGGCACATGCTAACACCATGTTATGACTATCCAAAGTCACCATAGCCTTTATGATCCTTTAGTTTTCAACTTGTAGTATCACTTTATGCTTTGATCAATGATGTTTTGTCGCTCTGCATGATTATGGCCATTATTGCTCTCTTAGTTTGTCGCTCCCAGTCTTTTGCTAGCGTCCACAACAAAGTATGAGTTCCACTCATGCATCCAACTCCCTAAACCAAGTTATTCCAAAGAGTCCACCATACCTACCTACTAGCTTATGCTATTTCAAGTATATTCATGCTTTTGTTTACCTTCCAAATTAAACTTGTTATGAGAAAACTAGTGATTAAAGCTCTCACGAACTTGATGGCACACTTTACTTTCCTTGCCCTTAATAAACTTGAACCATTGTGTCTTCTATGTTGTATATGCTTGCACTTATTTGTCGGGAATTAGCAGAACCATGCTTTCATGGGGAACGCTTTCAATATTGCACTTGGTACTTGTACCTAGTTGATATCATGCTCTTTTGTATATGGATGTCGTCGGTGTGAAATGAAAGGGGAGCTTGTAAGTCCATGGAGTTATGTATATGTGTTAGAGAAACGCCTGGGCCGCTGGTCTAATCCATGCTAACATGGTGAAAACCTGCAGCGTAACCATAATGAGCTGTCTATGAAGCATTCTTCTTATAAAAAAAGAGTCCTATATTGAGAAAAAAAAGAGAAAAGAGAAAAAAGAGATACTATGAAAAGAGGAAAGAGAGAAAAAAGCACCATATTCCCATGGTAAATAAGAAGAATGCTGAGATGCTCGTTGTCTGCTTGCCTTGTCATTTTGATATGGGGATTCTTCCGTATCATCGGGCAAGGGGTACCCCGTTGGAGGTTCTCTATGATACACATATACTTACAATGACAAGAACTTACCGGTGACTAAACTTGAGTAGCATGAGGAGCGGCCCTCGTATACAAGGACATGAGATTTCTGACTTATACTTCGTCAAGCATGTACACCATAGTTTGTTCACTTTAACCTTAATCATTTCAAGATGCTTATGATAGGGGCAATGAGAGCTGAAAGCTATAAGTACCATAATTTTTGGAAGCTCTTTATGAGACTTGAATCCCTACTTCCTTTTACAAAGGCTTTTCTTCCACCATTATATTGAGTCTCCACCTTCTATCTTTATGCACCTACTTTGAGAGCATAGTGGCCATTCTTAGTTCTATGTGCATTGTCCCAAGACTAGTTGATTGATGCATAACTTGATATTGCTTGTTTTAAACTATTGTATCTAGTCACTCTTATGAACTTTGAAGGTGTCCTATGCATTTATATTTTCTACTCTATTGAGGGACAAGTTGAATACTATTATGCTATGTTTTCTTTATGTGAAACAAACAAATGGCTTGCAAAGCATTGTTATTCATGAATCTTTTGTTTGTGCCTTTTCTTGTTGCACCATAGTTTCTTTGCTTATTTCTAGAACTTTGTCTTTCATGCTATGATTGAAGTACTATGATCCCAAGTTCGAATGTTTTACAAATACTTTGATCACGTCTTTGATGGTGCATGTCACCTAAAAAATTATTCTTTCTTTTTATCACTTACCTACTCGAGGACGAGCAGGAGTTAAGCTTGGGGATGTTGATACATTGCAAATGTATCTATAATTTTTGATGTTCCATGCTTGGTTTTATCCACTTTCTTGTGTTTTGTTCCAACTTTGGAGTACTTTTCATATGATTTCTTGGACTAACCTATTAACAAAAGCCACAGTGCCAGCTGCCTATTTTCTGCTATTTTTGGTTCCAGGAAAGTCAGAAAATGAATATTCTCGGAATTGGACGGGACAAAAGCCAAAGTGCCTATTTTTCCGGAAGTGATCAAGTGCCAGAATACGAGACGGAGAGGGGCCAGAGGGCGGCCACACCACCTGGCCGCGTGGCCAGGCCTGGCCCGCACCAGGGGGTGGTGTGGCCAACCCAGGCACCCCCTCAGCCTCCGCTTCTGACTATAAGATGCCCTTGGGACGTAAACCCTAAGTACCCGATCAAAAATCCACGAAAGAGTCTGTAGCCGCCGTCATCTCCATCCCTAGATTGGGAGGGATCTGAAGCTCTTCCCGGCACCCTGCCGGAGAGGGGAATTCACCCTAGAGGCCTTCTTCATCACCATGCAAGCCTCCGGTGTGATGCGTGAGTAGTTCATCCTTGGACTACGGATCCATGTAGTAGCTAGATGGCTGGTTCTCCTCCTTTGTGCTTTCATGTTTAGATCTTGTGAGCTCCGTTCATGATAAAGATCATCTATTTGTAATTCTACATGTTGTGTTTGCGGGGATCCAATGGATATTGAGATGCTATTTCAGATTGATTATTGATTCTATCATGTCTTTGTTATTTGAGATCTTGCATGCTTTCCGTTGTTAGTAGCTATCTTGGCCAAGTAGATGCTAGCAACTCCAAGAGTTAGTATTTATGCTCGATGGTGGGTTCATGCCTCTGGTAATATGGGGAAGTGACAGAAATCTCTAAGGTACTAGATGTGTTGTTGCTACTAGGGAGAAAACAACAATCCTTTGTTCATAGAACAATCGTATTGTTTACTTTACACGCAGTTCGTAAAGCAATAATCTGTTGCTTGCAACTTAATATTGGAGGGGATTCGGATGATAACCTGAAGGTGGATTATTAGTCATAGATGCAGTTGGATGGCGGTCTATGTATTATGTTGTAGTGCCCAATCAAGTCTCAAAGGAGTCAAGATGATTAGTATATGCATGTATTGCTTTCTCGGTGTTTGTAAATTGCCTCGCTGTAATTTGTTCACCCAGCATGTTATCTATCTTAAGGAGAGCCACCTCTAGTGAACTATGGATCCCGGTCCTTTTCTTTTACATACAATCTACAATCTTTTACTGCTTTGTGTTTACTTTCTGCAAACTATTAGTTCTTTCCATTCGATACGTTTAATCCTTTGTTTTCCGCAAAACACGGTGAGATTGACAACCTCATCGCAAGTTGGGGACAAAGTTCTGTGGTTGTGTTGTGCAGGTCTCCACGTTGCTACTAGCACCGGTAGTGCGCCCTGCCAAGCTCAGCTAGTAACACCTTTGGGGTGTTTCCTTGCTCCTACTGTTTCGATTAAACCTTGGTTTCATAACTGAGGGAAACTTGCTGCTGTGCTCATCATACCTTCCTCTTGGGGTTCCCAACGAGCTCTACATCAACCACGCACCAGCGATTTTCTGGGCACCGTGCATTGAGCCATCAGCCACCTTGTTGGAGTGCATGGTATGACACCACGAAGATATATCTTGGGTTCATGACCAATACTCATCAATAAGCTCACATATCACAAAATGATATTAAGAGAAAATATTTTACCTGCTTTCGACATTATGGGGGGAGGGTTAGCCCAATTAATTAGGACCACACTCCCATATATCCATGCCCACACCTAGACCAAATACGGAGAAGATATAAGAGTGAGTGCATGGGTAATCAAGACAAGCTCCTTGAAATCAACGATATTTAGCTCATTCCTCAAGTAACAAAACCTTGCTTCATCAAGTGGCTCCGTGAAAATATTAGCAAGTTGATTCTTCGTGCTCACAAAAGATAGATCAATATCACCTCGAGCTACATGGTCCCGAATAAAATGATTCCGAATCTCAATATGCTTTGTCCTTGTGTACTGCACCGGATTGTACGCAATTTTGATCACACTTTCATTATCGCATAAAAGAGGAACTTTGTCACAATTGACACCGTATTCCTTTAAAGTTTGCCTCATCCATAATAATTGTGTACATGCACTAGCCGCAGCCACATATTCAGCCTCGGCGGTGGAGAGGGATATACAGTTCTGCTTTTTACAAGACCAACATACCAGACACCTTCCCAAGAATTGACAAGCTCCAGAAGTTGATTTCCTATCATCCTTATCACCAGCCCAATCTGAATCAGTATAGCCACATAGAGAGAAATTGAGCCCTTGGGATACCATAGACTAAAATTAGGGGAATGAACCAAATATCGGAAGATCCTCTTGACCGCCACTAAGCGGCTTTCTTTAGGAGCTTCTTGATACCTTGCACACACCTCCACACTCAACACAATATTGGGTCTAGATGCGCATAGGTAAAGGAGAGATCCGATCATGGACCGGTATACCTTTTGGTCCACATCTTTACCATTTGGATTAAGTTCAAGATGGCATTTAGTTTGCATTGGTGTGGCAACGCCGTTAAGATCCGTCATCTTGAATCTCTTGAGCATGTCTTGGATGTATTTTGCTTGATTTATGAAGGTTCCTTCTCTAAGTTGCTTGATCTCAAATCCAAGAAAGAACCGTAACTCCCCCATCATAGACATCTCAAACCTGTCAGTCATAAGCTTTGAAAATTCATCATTAAAAGCTTTATTAGTAGATCCAAAGATAATGTCGTCTACATATAGTTGGCATACAAAGATATCCCCCTTAACCTTCTTAGTAAAAAGAGTGGGATCGATTTGCCCAACCTCGAAGCCACAGTCTAGCAAAAGCTCTATAAGGTGCTCATACCACACACGTGGGGCTTGTTTAAGGCCATAAAGTGCCTTATCAAGTTTGTAGACATGGTTCAGAAAGTTAGGATCCTCAAAACCTAGGGGTTGCTTTACATATACCAACTCATGTAGAGGACCATTAAGAAAAGAACTCTTAACATCCATTTGCTGTAATTTAAAATTGTTATGAGCAACATAAGCAAGAAGGATATAGATGGACTCAAGACAAGCCACTAGAGCATAAGTCTTGCCAAAGTCGATGCCTTCAACTTGTGAATAGCCTTGTGCCACGAGTCTTTCCTTGTTCCTTACAACAATGCCATTCTCATCTTCCTTATTCTTTCAAATCCACTTTGTGCCGATAACATTGCGGCAATCCTTGGGCTTCTCTACTAATTTCCAGACCTTGTAAAGCGCTCAAAATTGTTTAATTCTTCATGCATAGCAGCAACCCAGTCTGGATCTTCAAGGGCTTCAAACAATTTCTTGGGTTCCACCATGGATATGTGAGCTTGATGCTCACTAAAGCTTGAGCTCCCTTCTTGTGGACACCCTCCGTCTGAGATCACCTACAACTTTGTCAAGTGTGTGACCCCTTAATTCAAGATTCCTCTCTACACGAGCCTTGCGACGAAGTTCAATCAACTTGTTGTTTCTTGGAGAAATATCTTCATCATTTGATTCTTCATTGGAATTACTAGCTTGGCCTTGATCTTCAGCTTGATCAGTAGAAAGTGGAGATGATGAAACTTGCCCTTGATTTGGGTTAACAGCAGTAACAGGAGGTTGCAGCTAGTCTGAAGTTCCAGGGCCGGATAATCCGGCCGAGGGGTGGCCGAATAATCTGGCCTGGGAGAACTTGGTCCATATTCACTGTCTTGAACGATTCTGGCTCGAACTAGAGAGGGGTCGGATAAATCCGGGGTCAGCCGGAAAATCCGACCTGGGACTTGCAACAGTTTCTTCAGCAATGTTTTCAGTTTTGCCAGTTGAGGTAGGTTGGCCGGATAATCCGGTGTCCATCGGATAATCCAGCCTGGAGCTTTCTAGAGCAGTTGCTTGATGATCTTCAACAGTTTGAGGTGTTTGTGTAGAGGTTTCTCCAACAGTTGGAGCATGCTGAGCTTGTGTCGATGAGGGATCTACTTGAGTAGAGCATTGTCCTTCCCGATCCGCCACAAGGGGTTCCTCAATGGGGCAGAAAAATCCCACGCCCATTATTCTTATGGCATCTTGGGGTATTTCAACTCTACATCACAAACATCAACTTGCCCCGCACGGGAGCCATCATTTTCCTCGAACACCACAACACAAGATTCTACAACAGTTTCGGAGAGCTTATTGTAGACCCTATAAGCGTGGGATTCAGCATCATAACCAACAAAAATGCCTTATAAAGCCTTAGACTCGAATTTAGATAGACGAACTCCTTTGTTGAGAAAGAAACACTTACAACCAAATACCCGGAAGTAGGAGATGTTTGGCTTGTTACAGGTAAGTATTTCATAAGGTGTCTTGTCCAAGATTTTGCGGAGGTAGAGCCGGTTGGATGAGTGGCATGCGGTAAAAATTGCTTCGGCCCAGAAATTATATGGTGACTTGAACTCAGCCAACATTGACCTTGCCATATCCATTAAATTCCGTTTCTTCCTCTCGGCTACACCATTTTGTTGAGGGGTGTACGCAGCGGAATATTGGTATCTTATCCCCTCTTCACTTAAGAATTCATTCAGAGTGTAGTTCTTGAACTCGGAGCCGTTATCACTTATAATTGCCAATATAGGGACATTGTGTTGACGTTGAACCTCGTTGGCAAAATCGATGACCGTTTGTTCAGTCCCGTTCTTCAACTTAAAGAAATAGACCCATGTATATCTTGAGTAATCATCAACAATTACGAGGCAATATTTCTTCCCACCAAGGCTTGCATGAGATGGAGGACCAAAGAGGTCCACATGAAGGAGCTCCAAAATCCTCGTTGATGAAATAATAGTCTTTCGTCGATGGGGAGAGTCATGCATTTTCCCTTCAACACAAGCCCTACAAACACGATCTTTGGCAAAGGAAACATTTTCTTTTAGTCTAAGGATGTGGCCACCCTTGTGAAGACTTTGTAAAGTTATCATATTGACGTGGGCTAGTCGGCGATGGCATAGCCAACCCACGTCGGCCTTTTCGAAAAGACACATCGGGCCTGTAGTGGTTTTCCCCGAGAAGTCCACCACATACAGGTCATTTTCGATGTATCCCACAAAAGCGACCTTTAGAGACTTGCTCCACAAGAGTACCACCAAATCACCATCAATGAAAATTTCGAAGCCCATCTTACCAAGGGCACAGACTGAAAGTAAATTGTAACCGAGGGTCTCAACAACCATGACATCCACGAGACAAATATCTTGAGCAACCACTACCTTGCCAAGACCCAATACCTTAGATTTTTACTTGTCACCATAGGAGACGGTTATGTGATCATGATTTGGCCGCATCTCCGAGATGATCTCCTTGCTTCCGGTCATATGACTAGTGCACCCACTATCGAGCACCCATTTAGACCCACCCGAAGCATAGCCCTGCAAGAAAGTTACGTCTTGGTTTTAGATACCCATTTTCAATGGGTCCTCTCATGTTAGTGACAAGGGTCTTGGAAACCCAAATAGACCAAGAGATGTAACTATCAAATGGACCTACATAGCTAGCATAGACATCACCATAATAATCACAAAATAATTTAGCCCCTGCAAAACCAACATAGTTAGTCTTGTCATTAGTTGTGGTGCTTGTCTTTGGTTGATCCGTTTTGCTCTTCTTCTTCTTCTTATTATTATTATTATTATTATTATTATTATTATTATTATTATTATTATTCTTTGTCTTGCAAACATAACCAAGACCTTCGTTTCCATTGTTTGTCCTTTGCTTGCTAAGAATTTCATCTAGGACTTCTTTACCTTTAGGTTGAGATCCCTTTATAAGATGTTCCTTTATTCTTGCATTTTCTGCAATAATACCTTCATGTCCACACAATGGTGTGGAGCTGCTAGGCATATCATACTTGTCCAATTGAGTTAGGAGCTGATCACGAGTCTCATTTAGATTTGAATGTTCACTCTCCAATGCCTTGTAGGCAATGTTAAGTTTCTCAAACTTCTCTGAGAGTCTAGCATGAGCAGCCCCAAAATCAATCTTCTCCTTCTTTAGTTTCTTTATCTTAGCAAGAGCATTGTCACATTCTTTTATGAGCTAGGCAACAACCTCTTCATGGAACTCCTCAATTGACTCAAGTTTCTCCTCTAAAGAGACTCGAGCTTCCTCTTCTTCCTCTAGAGCGTTCTTCAAAGAGGCTATCTCCAAGACATCTTCTCTTTCAATTCTCCCCTTCTCTTCGAGAAGTTCTTCGGAATGAGCAAGTTGACTCATAAGAGCATCAAAATGAAGTTTGTGCTCAGCTTGCAAGTTAGTGAAAAAGTTGTCCAAAGTAATAAATTCTTCTTTTATCTTAAGACTTATATGATCATCCATATCCATATCTGTAGTAGTCTTAGGGAATGAAGAAATAGAAGATGATACCTCAGACCCTCTTGCCATAAGGCAAGTGACGTTGTTGTTGATGATGTTTTCATTTGGAGAGTCCAAGAGCGATGTTGGGCTAGATGTGGTGGCTATAGTGGCCACCTCTCGAGAGCTATCTTCATCCTCTTCGTCTTCACTCGCAGAAGAGTATTCCTCTTGTGCCACCAAGACAATCTTAGGTTGCTTCTTGTAAGGGCCATTCTTCTTAATAAATGGTTTCTTTCGAGGTGCCTTGGGTTTTTCTTTGAGGATGATCCTGCCCCCATTGTCTTCTCTACTTTGATAAGGACACTCGGCCACAAAGTGCAATCGGTCCCACAATTGTAGCAAATCCTTAGTTTTGGGCCATTCTCTCTTCGCCACTTGACCCATTCTGGCGCTCAAGTTTAGACTTGGCCTTGGCTGGGTCCTTCCAAAAGTTCCTTGCGTAAAAGGCCATGTACTCACCATGAGCACGCTTGACCTCCTTGGGACAACCCATGGAGACAACATCGTATCATCTATCATCTTCATCTTGTTCGACAATATTGGCCTTTAGGGCAACATTAACTCCCTTTTGCATCCCAATTGCTCGAGCACGAGCGTCTTTGACATTCTTAGCGGCAACTTTGAAGGCCGCCATTTCTTGCATGACTTCATTGGAAGTCATTTGGTGGTAGTTACGTCTACCTTGCAGACTCTTCAAGTCTGTTGGCTCAAAAGACATGAGGGCACTCACATATTTTCTCTTGATCCAAGCATCATCAATGTGAGTGGCTCCATGCTTTCTAAATGTTGTTGTAATGCTCTTGAGCCTTCTATACATTTCTTCATGATCCTCACTATCCAACATGTAAAATCCTTCAGCTTCATTGCTGAGAGCATCATACCTATTTCTTCTCATGCTTTCATTTCTGATGAATAGGTCGGTGAGAGCATCCCAAGCTTATTTGGCGGTGTTGAAGTGCTCAATATGTGGCATGTCCTTGGGACCCACTCCGAGCTGAATCATGTGAAGATTCGTTGCATTTAGTTGGCTATCCACAACTTCTCTTCTAGTCAAGTTAGTGGGGTCTCTAATATGAAGACCATCTTCAATGATCCTCCAAAGCTCAATTGACAAACTACACACATGAGATTTCATTAAGAATTGCCATTGATTAAATGAAGATGTAGTAAGCTTGGGTGGATCACCCCTATTGTTTATATGAGGATGAGGGATAGGTGGGTCGGGAGAATATAGGTGAGATACCTCACTATAATCCTCCTTACCACTTCCCTTCTTGGAAGCAAAGCCATTATTTTTCTCACCCACCACCTCGTCTTCCTTAGATTCGACATGAGCCTTATCCTTAGATAGAGGAGTGGTGGCCTCAGAGGAAGATGGAGGTGGGGCTGTAGATGAGGTGAGGCGAGCAATCATTTGCTGCATCTCTTCCATCTTGGTCTCAGAGGATTTCAACAAGGTTGTTTCCAATGTCTTGAGGTCATCCATTGTGACCTTGTCCATAGCCTCACTCTCATTTTCCTTAGTACCCATACTTCTCTTAGGCAGTTAAGCCCGAATAAAGAGTCGGAGCTCAGATACCAATTGAAATGGATCGTATGGGCACCTAGAGGGGGGGTGAATAGGTGCTACTTCAAATTTTAATGCTTTTTCAATTTTAGGATTGACACAAAAGGTAAATTCTCTAGATATGTGACTATGTAGAATTTCCATATATGCAAACCTAACTACTAGCGAGTAAAGGTGAGTAAGAGTGAGGAACGAGGAAACCGTAGTGGAGCATGCGGAGACACATGATTTGTTTTACCACAGTTCCTTCCTTGTTAAGGGAAGTACATCTGTGTTGGAGGGGTGGGCGGTACTAAGACCACCACGCCACAATAGGCCTCACCCTGTTCTCCGATGGATCTCGCCACCAAAGGCCTGATCCACCTTTCCACTATTGGAAACCTTCGAGGCAGGAACCGACGCCTTTACACAACTAGCGGGGCATAACTCCACAACCGAATTGGAGGCTCCCGTAGTGACAACAAGCTGCCACAATAACAAATGTTATCAATATCGAAACACAAGATCTAGATATTAAAAAGAATACTAGATCGGGAATTCTCCAAGTGAATGGAGAAGAGTTGAAGCGCTTGATTCGTGATGACGATGAATGTAATCTCCTCCTTCAATTCCCCCAAAGATCAAAGCCTTTGGGTGGTTAAAGTGGGAGATCTTGAATGAGAGATTTTGCAACAGGCCAGAACTTTTTCGAATGAATCAAGAGATCTGATAGGATGGGGGATTGGGGCTTTTATACCCCGTGTCCCGACAGAGCCATTGGAGTATTCTGGGGCCGGATTATCCGGCCTAAGTGGGGGCCGGATTATCTGGCCTGGGGAAACTCCGCCCCAGACTCGGATTATCTGGGGGAAAATCCGCCCCCGAACAGAAGCTCGCGCCGAGCCATCCTTGGCATCTTCTTCTAGGCGATAGATTATTCGGCTGGGGAAAAAATCCGCTCCAGCCACGGATTGTCCAGGGGAAAATCCGCCCCTAGACAGAAGCTCGCGCCGATCTTCCCTTGGCCACTTTCCCTAGGGGCCGAATGATCCGGCCCAAGAGAAGGCCAGATTATCCGGCTGGGGGAAAAATCCTGCCCCAGCCACGGATTGTCCGGGGGAAAAGCCGCCCCGAGATAGAAGCACGCACGCGACCAACTCTGGCCAAGAGGGTCAAGCCGGATTATCCGTCCCTTGATGGGGGCGGATAATCCGGCCCCCAACAACTAGTTCTCTTACCTGCAGCACTTAGCACACATGAGAAACTCCACGGTATTTTTATCTAACACACAAAACACAAGAGATCATGAAATGTTCTTTCACATATGCTTAGTCCTTCTCAAATACTTAAAGGATGCTTTTAACCGCTGCCCAATGGATTTTTTACCAGGGTCAGCCTAGTATCTACTCGTAACACTTACATCATAGGAAACATCTGGCCTAGTACAAATCATGGCATACATGATGGATCCGACTGTCGAAGCATACAAAATAGCACTCATTCGACTTTGCTCATTAGTTGTCGAAGAACACTGAATCTTACTAATTTTTACACCATGGGACATCGGTAAGAACCCCTTCTTAGACGATTCTATGTTAAACTTTTTCAACACTTTGTCCAAATATGTACTCTGACTCAATCCAATGAGCCATCTAGATCTATCCCTATAGATCCCGATTCCTAGAATGTAAGTTGCCCCACCCAAGTTCTTTATTGAGAAACTTATATCCAATGGTTCATTGGTTTATTGCAACATCTAGACATCGTTTTCAATCAATAATATGTCATCCACATATAAGATCAGAAAGTTTACTTTGCTCACACTAAACTTCTTGTATAAACAAGAATCATGATCACTCTTGATGAAGCTAAACGATTTGACTACCTTATCAAAATGAATGTTCCGACTCTGAGATGCCTGCTTCAATCCATTAATGGATTTCTGAAGTTTTCCTACCTTGTCAGCATTAGCCGGATCAACAAAACCCTCTGGATGTATCATATACACGTCCTCAATTAAATGTCCATTAAGAAAATCCGCCTTGACATCCATCTGCATATCTCATAGACGAAATAGGCTGATATAGCTAACATGATCTGAACTGACTTAAGCATCGCTACAGGTGAGAATGTCTCATCGTAGTCCACTCCTTGAACCTGTCGGACCCCCTTCACGACAAGTCATGCTTTGTAGAAAGAAATATTTTTATCCATATCAGTTTTCTTCTTAAAGACCCATTTGCACTCTACGGGTCTTGCACCGTCTAGCAGATTAACCAAGTTTCAAACTTGATTTTCGCCCATGGTTTTTAACTTGGATCTCATGGCTCCGAGCCACAACTCGGATCAGGTCCCACCATCGTTTCCAAATAAGTTGCCGACTCATCACTATCTAACGGTAATATATCATGAACACTTCGCAATCTGGCCGATCTTCGCGGTGTAGGTGCAGTTGCCGGCTCAGCTACCACGACCAGCTCAACCTCCAAGGATTTTTACGACCCGCTACTAGCCGGTTCCTATCAAATTTCTTCGAGGTGCACCGTGCTCCCACTAAATTCCCGACTAAGAAATTCTTTCTCAAGGAAGACACTATTCCGAGCGACAAACACTTTGCCCTCTTCTCTGTTGTAGAAGTAGTAACCCAAGGTTTCCCTCGGATACCCCAAAAATAAATGTATCCAATTTGAACGAGAGCTTGTCCTACCAAAGTCGCTTGACATTTACAACCCCAAACCTTAAGAAAAGACAAACTTGGCTTTTTGCCAGTCCACATCTCATGTGGTATCTTCTCCACCGACTTTGATGATACTCTATTTAGTGTAAACGCTGCAGTTTCTAGACACTAACCCCAAACCTTAAGAAAATCCTTGCTCCACACTATTGGGCGCTGTTTGGCTGGCCCTAGGCCCACTCTGATCCTTGGCTCTGCCCTTTGGTATAAGTGTAGAGTTTTTTGATAAAAGGGGCAAGAACTTCGGAGTTGAAACAAGTTTCGCCGAGTTGTCCGAGTGGAGATTTTTGCTTCCGATCTCATTGCTCTTGTTATTATAAAAAAATCAAAATCACATTTATGAGTTAAAAAAATATTTTTAAAAATTCTGGATGTAGCCCTTGATTTATCCCATGAAGGTGCAAAACATCAATTTGAAATACTTTTATTCTGAGTTGTACAAAAATGATAAAAGTGTAGATCTGTACAAATATTATTTCAGATCCCCAAATTTTATCAGATTTTTCATTTTTGTGTTGGCCAAAAAACAAAGAACTTCATGTCATGGTTTTACATGCTTGTAGGATACAATATTAATTATGTCCTAAATTATTTTTAGACATTTTAAAACTTGCAAAATATGATTTCTTAATTTTTTAAATGAAGAGAGCACTGGTGCTCAGGAGTCAAAGACAGTTTTCGGAGTTGTCCTATGAAAAACATAGTTTCATCTAGTTGGAGACACAGTTGAGCACAGAAGGGTGCAGATATAGGACAAAACTACACGACACTTTGTAAAGTGCTACTTCAATCATAAACAACACATAATAACAATTTTTTGATTCCCATATCTCCTTATATGCATGCATACAGGAAAGAAAACTCACTTGTTGGAACTAAAACATGAGCAAGCAAACATGGGGAACACATCGACACATGAACGAAACGGTCACATCAAGACCATATGCGGTAGAATCGACAGATGGTAGCAGCTGACGATGCGGAACTGGAGAAGCGATATCTGGGAGGCGGCCTTCTTCTGGGCATATATCTACACTTCAGCGGCCCCCTCGCGCGTCTGAATCGGAGCGGCTGGTGACTTAGTTGCTCCGGTAGGACCCGAGCTTGGCAGCGCTGGCCCTCAGCACGTACTGGTGGTACGCGGCGGCGATGGCGGCGCCGATGAGTGGCCCCACCCAGAAAATCCACTGCACAAAACAAACAACAATCAGTGAGTACGTGGCATATCAGCGGTAGCAACAGAGGCGACGCTTCAGATGAACCTTTTGGCATAATCTAAGATATCCGAGCAATATTTAACCGCTTATTATCTCCTAACTTGATTGATTAGCTGCGGTTAGATGAACTGAAAACAAAACATAAGGCGATGGTGACATTCAGCAGATTTAAGAACAAAAACAGGCTGTTACTTTGCACGGGGCATCTTTTAGGTGGGTGTTAACGTCAGATATGAGGGAGCGGGGATGGATTAGGTTACATGTCGTCTCAAGTCAGTGGATGATTTCACTCGAAACAAAGTCAGTGGATGATTATGTCATGCATAACCTAAACAAGTGATTTAAGCAAGCAGTTCGAATGACGATATATTAATTTTTGGGGTGAACTAGCTGTTTAATTTGGCCAGCCTTATCCTGCCATTGGTTTGCAATAGACTATCCATGCGTTAATAATTGTCAGCCTTATTCTACAATATCCGGTGTGCTTGCCAAATTCACTCTAGCTAGATCGAGTTTGTCTAGTACCCGTTGATTGTGAACTGTCACCAAATGCCAAACTTACGCTATGGCATCTAGTATATCTATATCTATGTCTACTAATTTATATAGCGGTACATTCGTATCCTAAAATTTCCGTCTGCCGTGTTTTCCTGATTTTGCCCCTCACGGTTTCGACAAATAACAGGCGCTGCCACCGCCAAGTACCACAAGCCCTATCCACCCACGTCCACCCTGATCCCCTCCCTCATCTCCATCCACGCGTGCAGCGGCCGCCTACGCTTCCGGATTCCACCGCCTAGCTAGATCGAGTTTATCTAGTACCCGTTGATTGTGAACTGTCACCAAATGCGAAATACGCTATGGCACATAGTATATATTAATTGTAACTAGCAAATAACATAAATTTTTCCAAGAGACAGATGGCAGATATTGGTAATGTATGTACGTACTTGGTCATCCCAGGCCTTGTCAGTGTTGTAGATGACCGCAGCTCCCAGGCTTCTTGCCGGGTTGATGCCGGTGCCGGTGATGGGGATGGTGGCAAGGTGGACCATGAACACAGCGAATCCGATTGGAAGAGGAGCCAGCACCTGAGTAGTTGGATAAGTTCAGAACATTCAATTGAAATCATCAAACACAAGCACCTGATTTTGTGCTACTAGCATGCACGCTAAGCAGTTACATCAAGAAACTAACACTAGACAGCTTCTTTATCTACTACTCCTATACTATTATATAGCTAACTATGGATAAGGGAAGTTTAATGTTTTTCAAAATTGAATATGCTTTGCAAGCCAAAAACAAGGACAACGAGTGCATTATTCTCTGAAAATAGCCCAGACAGCCCATCATTTTGACAGAAATTTATCTTGTATTTTTTGCAATATGTTCCTATCTCATGGAATCCATATAGCCATTAATTGGTGGTGATCATTTGCGATTCGCCACCTCAAATTTGCTGTAGAGGATAAGGCGACACAATCGGACAGGGACTAGTGTACTGTACCGAGCGAGAGAATCTTCCTCTATCTGCCTATTGGCACGCAGTGCATCAGACAAGAAGATACATATGCACATGCATGTGCCTGATGTAGTGTGGTTTTGCACGTTTTGGACCATAAGTATTGCATGATTTTTTTGTGTGAACCTTAGCCTTTATTAGGTGCACTAAAATGCTTAACTTGTCAGGATTGGCAAAATTGATTGGCCTGCTCATGTATATATTCATTATGTGTGAACAGGTACTGCCAGAGACGCCTCCCAAAAGTATAGCACCAGTAGCAGGAAGGAACTCCGAATATTATATATTCAATTACCTTTTAGCAGCAAATTCAGTAATTCGAATTTAACTTACTAGAACGCTTAGTACTAGAAGGTTTACTTAACTGTAGGTAAACCTTGCATCCATAGGTGCATGTTAAGTGCTAGCTACGTGGTATCAAAAAAGTTTCAAAGACTGTATGGCAGTGGCAGGATCGACCATGAACAGTTTATTTCTGAAGATTCTTTGCAAAGTTGTTAGGATGTTTTCAGGGTACAAACTAAAGCAAGTTGTTCGAATGCTAAGTCAAAAGCAGAGTAAGTGTGCAAGCAGGTCAACGACTCACTCTCTGCATTCGTTTCTATCGCTGCTGGTCATAAGAAACCGGCCGGAAGCATCAATTCTACACTCAGCAAATGGTGCAGCTAGCGAAACATGTAATATGTGCTCACCGGGATGTGGGAGTCACGGGCGTTGCGCTTGGGGTCGGTGGCGGAGAAGACGGTGTAGACGAGCACGAAGGTGCCGATGATTTCGGCCGCGAGCCCCGTGCCCGTGGAGTAGCCTTCGCTGAGCCCGTTGGCGCCGCCGCCGTACCGCTGGTAGTACGAGCTCTGGAAGCCCTTGACGAGCCCCACGCCGCAGATGGCGCCGAGGCACTGCGCGATGATGTACAGCAGAGCCCGGATGAGCGACACCTTCCTCGCCAGGAATAGCCCGAACGTCACCGCTGGGTTGATGTGTCCACCTGCATCCATGCACGGTGAGCATGCAGAGTAGTCAGTCACAATTCAAAATTTCAAATAGAGTAGTTGGTTTTGGTTAGTACAATCGGCCGGTGATGGATGGACGAATTACCCGAGACGCCGGCGGTGCAGTAGACAAGGACGAAGATCATGCCGCCGAAGGCCCACGCGATGCCGAGGATGCCGACGCCGCTGCAGGCCGCGTCGGTGGTGTTGACGGTGGGGTCGGACTGGTGCTTGTACCCGATGACGGTGGCCACGGTGATGTAGAGGAAGAGGAGCGTGGCGACGAACTCGGCGATCACTGCGCGGTACAGCGACCACTTGGTGAGCTCCTCGAAGTCCACGATCGGCGCCGGGGGAGGGTCCGAGTAGTCCTTGGCCCCCTCGGGTGCCGCCTCAATGTCCTTCGCCATTGCTAACCTGATGAACTAGCTTAAGCTGTGTTTGCTGCAGTTGTGTGGTGTGAGGGGATATAGGAGAGAGGTCAGGTATATATGGCGAGCGGGGAGGAGCTCATGATCAGCTTGATTTTGGCTTCGTTATGGGCGGAGCAGATTGATTATTGGTGAAGGATAAGGTTTTCTGCTTAATTTAGGGGAGGATTTGGGTTATAATTTGCCGCCCACAACCGACTATACCATCATCGACAGGTCATTTTGGGAGCCTAATGATCGAACTGGTGGCTAGTGATCAATCGGACCGGCTATTTTCTAAGGTACTATGTGCGCTTACGTACTACTGTTGCTATTGTACTGCTCTGGAGAAAAGAATATGCAGAAAGCTCAGAAAGCACATCACTGATCGCTGCTTCTAGTACTCCCTCCGTCCCATAATAACTGACGCGGGGCATGTTTAAATTACAAATTGCAAATAAATCCACAGAAATTTAAATCATCATAAATTTAGCTGGAATCAAGATTCAAAATTCCGGCCGCGACCACCGCGGGCCGAGATCCCCGTCCGTCCGAACGTGATCTACGCGATCAGCGCACGATCCTCGTCCGCCCGCAATCAGTGATCTGCCCACGATCAGCGCATGCCCGTGATCCGTCCGTGAATAGCGCAACCACGAGCGGGAGCTCTGCTCTTGATCCAGCCGGGCAGCCGCGATCAGCTCCTACACCGCCACCGTACACAACGCCGCGCAGGAGCTCGACGGAGGCGACGCGCTTGACCTCGACGGAGGCCTCCACAGCCCCCTCACCGCCGCAGCTCCGCCGGGGAAGGACATCATCTTCTTCCTGCTCCGACTCGCTAACAGATCAACCACGAGCAGGAGCTCTGCGCACGATCCAACCGGACAGCCGTGACCAGCTCCTGCTGGCCGGAGCGCCTGCACCGCCGCCGTCCTCAACGCTGCGCTCGAGCTAGACGGAGGCCTCGGCAGCTCCCTTGCTGCCGCCGCTCCACAGCCCCACCAGGGAAGGACATCGTCTTCTTCCTGCTCCGGCTCGCGAACAGATCAACCACGATCAGGAGCTCCGCCCGCGATCCAGCCAGATAGCCGCCGTCTGCAACGACACGCCACAGCTCCATCGCCGTCGCTCGTGGCCGCTCCGCCGAGGAAGGACGTCATCTTCTTCCTACTCTGGCTCGCCTCTGACCTCTCCGACCGCCCTCCGCCCAACCTCCGGCACCACAAGGAACAAAGCATTGCCCTTCTTGAGCTTGTCTTGCCTCCCTATGCTGTTTGGCTCTCTCCCAGAACCTGCATCATTACAAGCATCAAAGGATTCAATATCATCTCCATATGAAGGCATATTTGAACTTAGAGCAGGGGTAGTAACCCCTGTTGACTCGTCATCATCTGCATCTGTAGTTGACTCGACAGAAAAACTTATCTATTCGATCAGTTGCAAATCTAAATCTTGTTAGTACCTTCGGAGCATGGATGCTGCAAAAATCTGCCCAATCATTTGTAATAGCCTACAGCCACTGCCTCTCTTGTTCAGATATGGTTTCAAAAGGTTGTGAGAAAAGAACACACTAAAAAACGAATGGAAATTTGTTTTAAGATGAACATGCACCGGAGGGGACATTTTTAGAGCCAATGCCTTTCTTGTTCAGGAACCCTCAGAGCCAAAACTTCATCTTCTAGTAATAACACCATAACAGAAATTCAGCAAACTTTCATTCAAAGAAGCATCTGAGAAAGTTAGGTAGTAGGAGCGGTACTAGTGACTAAGAACACATGATACTAGATGGTTCATGTTCTACAGGAGATTACTTGTGCATGATTTATACATGGCATGCTTGGAATACAGTCATACAATGCTGAATTTCAAGGTCAGGTAGTACTGGATATGCCATATAAAAGCAAAATGAATAAAAAAATGTTATTCTCTAGGTATTCATGCTAGGACAAATAGGTTCCAGTTGCAACATCATAAACATGATCCTTTGAACCAAAGCATAAACACAGAAAAATGGTATCAGGCAACTACTATACACAAAAAAGTTATGAAAATCTAATTGTATTTAAACACTGACTAGTAGTAGTGAACCGACTGACACCTGCTTATTGTTTACTGTGTTGGTTCTTGAGGACTGCCACTGCTTACTACATGTATTGAAACATGAAGATATGTTTTGTGCTAAATAAGGAAATGCATCTGCGATTCCTAGTACATTTAGATTTTACCGAATGTCATCTCAAAACTTATTCCAGATGATGCAGTGTTTCTTAACTTTCTCTACTCACGTGTTTCTTGCCAAACTGTTATTACTACACAACCAGTGGTAAGTGACAAGTACTCAGTAAACTTGGTTCTATTGGGTTAAACCAAAAGGAAGACTATTAGTTGCAGATTTTGTTTAGCTGAATCATTATACTAGTTGCAGATATCGACATCTTTTAATCGAAAGCCGCTCTAGTAGTAGTGTACAACAGGGACCCTTGGCTACTTGGTTAAGTTAAATGCAGAGTTTAAATCTAACTACCGAGAAAGAAAATATAAAAGAATTAGCCACATATGATAAATAGTTGCGGCAGAGACGGAACCAAGAAGCTAAAGAGATAATAGAATAACATGTGTGAAGAAAGGCAACCTACCAGCTTTTCCAACGGATGTAGATTCGGCTCCAACTCAGCCTTCATTGGACTAATGAAAGAGTACTTGTCATCATTGTAGACATGCATCAACACATCCTTGAAACTCAGCTAAGCAATGTTCAGACATGCATCATACACGGTAGAAAACCAATATCTGTCAATAATCATGTAAAGCTGGAACAAAGAGGGGGAACACAACTTCCCCAGTTCAGCGTATTTAAGCAAGAATCAAACATGTTCCCTAGTAAGCAGCTTCTACACCTTAAAAAGGAAATCAGCATAGGGTCGAGACCAAATGAAATCAGCATAGGGTCGAGACCAAATGAAATCAACCTGTAAGCTATGCCTAAATTCCTGAACAAAAAAATAACATTATACAGCACCATCATAATTTGCAGTGCCAACTAAATTAACATGCGATGGAAGGGAATTAGAATGCAGTCCGAGTTAACTACAGTATTGTAAATATTGGGATGTACTACTGCAATCTTCCAGCCAACAAGGGAAAATTAGGAGCAGTGCTGCTATTTTCAGTATCTACAAACTTCTAACCAGCACAAAAAACAATTAGGAGCCAAAACTACAAAACAAAGCAGACTGAATTTTCCAACTCAACATTTCGTAGAAAACATCCATGTCTTTTCTCCATGAACAACACATACATTGCAAACACGGGGGGGGGGGGGAATCTATGAACTTGAATCGGATAGGAACATTACAAACATGAGCAGTTCCATACATAAGTGTGCCTTCCTATTCTAACAGCATACATGTGATGTGTCTCCTGATAGCATAAATCGTGAATTGCGATTCCTTTTTGGGATTAATATCATGCAGTGTGTCCTCTAATGCCATAAATTTCATCAATTCCTTGGCCATAAATCGACCAACTTACAGCAGTAAACATCTGTAAATTAAATCAAACTTGATAACTGAATGCATCAAGAATTTGTGACCACAACTTTTATCACGAGCTGGGCAAGAAAGGGGAAGAGGGTAAGAGTGGTACTCACGAGCTAGGTGTAGATGGCATCATCGATTGCAACAGGGGGCAGGAGAGGAAGCGGGAGGCTGCAACAACAGGTGACGCGGAGAAGGAGGAGAAGTAGGGGTGGGAGAATACCGGCGAGTACCTCCTCCTCGCCATCGTCCCCGGCTCCAACGAGCACGAGTAAGTAATTGATGTAGGCCGCGGTCGCCAGTTCCCGTGGAGAAGCGGCGAAAGTACGATTTTTTATGTACGCCGCTAGGGTTCGTGGGTGAGGGCGAGGGCATGGTGGCCGGCGAGGGCGTGGTGGCCGTCGAGGGAGAGGCGGCAAGGATGTCGGCGAGGAGGAGAAGGGGACGGGACGACGAGGACGGCGGTGAGGAAGAGGCGTGGGGGTCGGAGACGGGGAAGAAGGGGAATGCGAGTATGAGTTAGGGACGGAAAACTTCAGGTGAAAAAGTACGTGGTTTTTTTTTCCAAAACAGCCAACGCGTCAGTTATTCTGGGACGGAGGGAGTATTTTACTTCTAGCTAGCTATCTGGTGGCCAGTAAGTAACTCAGCCAGGGCCGGCCCTTAGGGGGACTGCGGGGCAGCCGCCCCGGCCAAAAAAAAAGTAGGGCCCTTCTAGAAATATGCTATATAGGCAGATCTAGTATACATCGTAAAAAAAATATTTTTTTATTGGGTTAGTGGATTAATTGGGTCTTTTTTCCACGGTCGTAGACTCTGAGCAAAGAAGATTGATACGGGTACATGGCGAGGCCAAGGCGGAGGCCAACCGCTCGACTTCTAGTCCTAGACGGCGTCAGTCGCTTTGCTTCCTCCCAGGCAAACGGAACCAACAATTGATCGTACGCCTCATTCCTGACTTTTGTCCCCTCCACTGGATCGAAATATCGGATCGGGATACGGGAGCAGGGAGCCTTGAGGCCCTCGACGATCGACGCCAGGCGCGAAGGCTAGACGATCGATCATCTGGCTACTAGTCTAGTGGTCCACTCCCGCCGATGTATCTGCTGGTTACGCCATAATTCTTAGTTCTTAAATCTTAATTCTAATTAGAATTCTTAGCGTAGATTTGAAGAACTCCAGTCATTCAAAAGTATATTTAGGTTTTTAATAAGTTTGACATCCTTGAAGGCATTGGATGGTTCTCAACTGAAAGGATATTGCACTATATTTTGCAAAAACTTTTACTCGGCCTGGTACATATGGTAATGATATATGTGATATTGAGTTAAATGCATTTATTTTGGAGTTAAGTGTTATGAAGTTCACTTTGCCAAATACATCAATGTCTGCTATGAAGCTTTTTGAGTTTGTCAGGGAAACGGATTGTTATCCTAATATTTGTATCGCTTATCGGATCTTATTTACTATGCCCGTAACCATTTACATCAGCTTAAAGAAGCTTTTCAAAGTTGAAATTATTAAAGAACTATTTAAGATCTATAACGTCTCAGGAGAGGTGAAATGGTTTGACGACTCTACATCGAGGAAAAGTTAGTGGACGAGATTGATATTCATTCTATCGTCACAGACTTCGCTTCTAAAAATTTTTTGAGAAAAATTTAAGGTATTATTTTTATATAAATATTATAGTTGGAAGCATACGTAAACTATTTATTTTTCATCATCTCGTATATCTATAAGAAAATATAATAAGAGGCCTAAAATTTTTGTTACGCTCCGGGCCCCCGAAATCCGAGGAACGGCCCTGAACTCAGCGACGGTACGGTGAGGGAAGAGTTAGTATGGAGCGGGTGAGTCTGTTCAGAATGCGAGTAAGGTTAAGTTTTGCGATTATCCTAGAGCAATCAGCCATGAGTCTGTTCAGAATGCAAGCATGCAGCAGCTAATAACAGCACATCGATGATATGCACTCCACTACTAAGCCCATCACATGCATACTGCTCAATAAATCAACATATCCAAACATTTTTTAGTGGCGATCACGCCAAACAATTCGGCAGCCTTACTCCTATGTTTTAGGAAACAATTCCGTATATATGGTATTATCTTTATACACAGGTTCGGTATATACATATTTATTGTAACAACCTCGGATCCTACGCTCTGAGTTCAAGCCTGGGTGAACCAAAAGTGGTTAAGGGTTTTACAGCGGGGGCCCAGGGCCACCCACATGTAGGTCCGTAGACCGCCCTAACCACTTCCAAGAACATCGGGACAAGAGCGAGCGGCATAGGCAACAGGCGAAGAGATCAAATACATACACAAGTGAGTATGTATGCAAGCTACCTTACAACAGTTCTTAGAGCCATACCATCTAAAAGAAATAGAAATATTGCAACGTCATACAGCAAGATCCAAATATCCTAGATAGAGATAATAGTGTAGGATAGCTCCTCATACATCAATCAACAGAGTATCAAGCGGAAGCGGGAAACAAGATCCGAGTACGGATAAGAAGCAAATTGACATAAGATGCCACATAAATAAGCACATCCCGCCCACAGATCTCACGGATCCCCATCCCCAGAATCTCTACACCGAGTGATCGTTACCAACATCATCTGTTTCCTCCACCTAGTATCCATCTTGCGAGTATATACCTGTTCATCTAAATTAAACAATTTATCGTGTGAGACCCTAGGGGTACTCAGCAAGTCTTTATGCCTTTAAATGGGACATATAACTGGGGTGACGCAATTGCAGCAAAAGATAATAACTAACAAGTCTATAGATACTCGCTAACCATTCGCCTAACCAATGATAAGCGGATGTCCGTTGATTAGAAGAAACAATTATAATAGTATAAAATAACCGATCCATCCTCCTTCTCGCTTACCAAGGAGAAAGCGGACGAACAACCCATCCGTTGACAGTTTTATTAATCATTCCTTGAATATTGCACTATTAACTAGTCAGATATTTAGTCAAATTAAAGACGGTACTTTAGTTATGCTTGTCTATGGTCGAGAAACTGTGCTCCAAGTCGTCCATAACTGCGTACACGACTTTCAGAAAGATTTACCCTGCAGGGGTGCACAAATGGCAACACACACACGATCGACCTCGAAAAAACCAAATCAAAACCCGACGAGGCTTTCACGACAAAGCAGCACAAGATTCATAATTCATTTCAGGGGGCCACCCAATAAGCTACCCACAACGAAGTTGGCCGGCTCCGAGATGGACCCAGGGTTTGCGACAATGGCTGTAAACGACTCAGAACCCGAAAATGTGACTGGGCTTGTCGATACTGCGAAAACATTCTGCATTTTTAAACAGTACAGGTGCTCCACGCACAATCATAATTAAAGCGGTAAAGCATGGCATAAGTATAAGATAGTAATAAAGCTCCAAACTACTTTGTGGCCCCAAGAAATAAAGTGCAAATCAAGCTCAGACAAAGGGGGATTCAAAGAGTCTCCCGTATGTGGATAGTGCGAATAGGCAAGGAACAGGAATCAAGTACTCGGGGTCCTACGGGACACAAGTGAGCATGAAAAACCAAATAACAGATATTGCCAACCGGTGCCTCTTTCCTTAGTTATCCCATTACTACTCAAGTTAAGTTGTTTAGGTACCTCGTTAACCAACAGACGCTCACAAACCCTACACATGCAATTCTACGACTCGCATGGCTCAACCAACTCCTGTATTAATGGCTCATAGGATAGAGGAACAAGTTTCGGTGGGGTTTAAAAGTAAGGCTATGCAATACTTGGGATTCAGTTTAATGCAATCGCGACTCAATGATGCAAGAATAAGATAGAGGCGATAGGTACTATATGTATGCAAGCATGTGGTAGTGCTTGCCTGGCAGCTCCGTTGAAGCGAGAGATGGATCTGGGTAGTACTCCTGGGATTCCTGATAATTCCCCTGCTCGACGTCTATTCGAAAAGAACCAAACAAACAAGGGCCAATATAAATAAAGTGCGCAAGCATATGAATAAAATGCGACAAGCAACCAAGCATGCTATGATGAATGATGCACAATTTACATGGCAATAATGTAGCATGGCAAGGGTGAGGTGTGGGGACAAGAATAAATCATTTTATTAATTATTTGGCCAAGTTTTATTACCATATACAGTTCTGATTATTTAATATTTATATGATGCATGCTTCAATTCATAACATGGAATGCATAATCAGAACGGGCTCGTTGCGCAGATCGATTTAGACATCTTATTTGTCAAATTTGGAGTTGTAGAATTAAAGTTATTAATTAAAGGAGAAAAAGGCATTTTTATTGCAATTAAACAATTTTGAAAATTTAATTTAGTCAAACATTACTTTGGATGGCATATTTGAAATTCTCATATTTTTCTGATTCAAAAACATATATCATTTGTCAAATTTGGGATTACCAATTAAAAGTTATTAAAAACTGGATTTAAAAACATATTGAACATTTCTAAAATTATTTGTTTAAACAGAAAAGGAAACAGGGACTATTTGCACACAAGCAGACTTAGCCACAAACGCTGACGGGTGGAGCCGCGCTGAGCTGGCGGAAACCAACGCGACAGAGATTTTTCTCACCGCGGGGTTGTCCAGCCAGTGAGATTGACAGGTGGGGTCGGCGGTTCGCGAGGCCACGCACGGGCGCGTGAACAGGGCGCGACCATGTGGCGCAGATGGAGGACTGCGGGTTGAGGCACAAGAAGTCTGGGTGCCTTTTTGTAAAACGCCACAGCACATGGCAGGCGGGCCTGGTTGGAGTGCGGGTTGAGGGTCAAAAACTCCGGGTGCCCTTTTGTAAAAGCGACACAACCGATGACATGTGGGCCTGGGAAGGGCTGCGGATTGCGCAAACAAAAACGCAGGGGGTATTCGGAAAGAACACCCCGGCTACTGTTTTTCTTCTCGCCCTTTTCTGATGAAACTGAAGAAAGCAGGGGACAGGCGCGGCGGGGATTCGATCCCGCGACGCGGCGCGCGCGCGCAGGCAGCGGCGACCGCTGGGGCTGGTTCGGTTTGATGCTGGGAAGGAGCTATGCGGCGAGGAAAACCTTCTGCGGCGCAACTGCGAGAAAGCGACTGCGAGCGTGCTGCACAGAGAGCGCTCGACGGAATGATCTACGCGACCAGGAAGAGATAGACAGGGGGAGCTGGTCAGGGGAAAACAGGGGCTCACCGGGGGTGGGTTGGTGGTGGTGGTGGTTTGAGCCGGGGTGCAGTTGATCGGAGGGGGAGTTGGCGCACCCAAGGTAGGGTTTTCCTCGGCTCGTCGGCGTGCAGCGAGACTGGGCCTGTCTCCTCCTCGTCTGCGAGCACAGGGGCGCTGCTGGGGATCTCCTTGGCCTTCCTCGACAAACCAGCACCACGCCCGCCTCCTGGTACGGTGTAGACGAGAGAAGCCGACGGTGAGGTTGTCGGAGATGGGAGAGAGAGGGGGTAGTAGGGTAGCTAGGGGGGAAGGGCAACGGTGGTAGGGCCCTGAGATCTAGGGGCAACGCCAGGTAGAGGGGAGATGGGGTAGATAAGGCCGAGGGAGGGAGAGATGCACATGGGGAGGTCGGTGTGGAAAAGATGGGCTAGCCACCTTTTTCTCCTCCTCCTCACGTGTACTACGAGGGGTTAGGGAGGCCTGGGAAGAGGCTACAACTGGGGCCAGAGGGGATGGCGCAGGGTGGCTCGGGTGGGGTTTGCTTGGCAGCGAGGGAGAGAGGAAAAGAGAGGGAGGGTAGATAGGCTCGGCTAGGGTTAGACCGGACTGGTTGGTGCCGAGCAAGAGAGGGGGGGTAGCTCGGGCTAGATCGCTAGGTTAGGGTTGGGCCGAGCCAAAACACCAGGTGTGGCCTCAGCTTGGGAGAGGGGAATGGTGAGTGTGTGGGTAGCTAGGTGTAATGTTGTGTAGGTTTAGGTTAGATAGGGAGGTTAGGGTTTTGATGATGGCTCCAAAAAGATAAAGAGAGGAAGAGAAACTAGGCTTGATCATGAGGGAAAAGCCATGTTCCACTCAAAACCGAAGAAAAAGCCAAAGAAAAGGTAGGAGGTTGATCTTGCATGGCCCATGCATAAGTAATAAATGCAATGTTTATTCTTGTGAAAACAATTGGAAATACCATGGGCATTTATTAACACATGCTTCCAAAAATATGGAATTAAGGCCAAGCCAAAAGAAAAGAGTTGTGTCCCAAGTGGAATAGATGGAATATGCTCATATGTGAATATAGATTGGGAATTCTAGTGTGTGTGTTCCACTAGGTGCATAAATAGACTCAATATATTCCAACATGAGCATACATTCAAAAACAACCCATATGGAAGCTTGACAAGGCATTCTACTCACATAGCATGCAAAGGTGGCCATATGGCTCTCCACATATCAATAATGTGAAAAACAACATGATGCATATATGGGAGCATGTGGAATTGTAAGAGGATCCATCCCAACCCACATGAGCTAGAGGTAAACCCAAATAAAATGCAAAGCTCACATATAGTTGGATGATGGAGTTATGGGGTGGTGACAAGAAAGGTGGTGGAGTTAATAAAATATATGCCCCCAACTCCACTTGGGCATCAAGCATTTATCAAGAACCAAATACAATGTATCAAGAGGCAAATACAATTAATGGTGCATATGAGATAAGAACCAAATGAAAAGGGTTTTATATGATGCTCAAATGCAATGTGGCATGATGACATGAGCATGATATAATTAGGATGCAACAATTATATGTAGGAAGTAGCATTTATTATTAGACCATGTAGCATTACAGATGTTAGACAGATGGGATGCTACAACTCTCCCCCACTAAACAAGAATCTCGCCCCGAGATTCTAGGAAGAAGAAGACACGAAGAGGGTAGGATACTTGGCACGGAGCTCATCCTCGCGTTCCCAAGTGGCTTCATCAACGGAATGGTGCGACCACTGCACCTTGCAGAACTTGATAGACTTGTTGCGAGTCTTTCTTTCTGTGACTTTTAGGATTTTTGTGGGGTGTTCTTGATAAGACAAGTCTTCTTGGAGATTGATAAGCTCATGGTCCACGGTCCTGCCGGGATCCTTGAAGCACTTCTTGAGTTGGGAGATATGGAAAACATCATGGACCTTGAGTTTTTCAGGGAGCTCAAGAGCATAAGCGACTTCTCCTCTTCTTCCACGAACTTTGAAAGGACCGATGTATCTAGGAGCCAGCTTCCCTTTGATACCAAACCGGTGCGTGCCTCTCGTGGGAGTGACACGAAGGTAAACGAGATCACCAGGGACATACTCCATGTCCGTGTGCTTTCTGTCATAGTTGCTCTTCTGGCGACTTTGAGCAACCTTCAGGTTTTCGAGAATGACGTGAACCTTCTCCTCCGCTTAAGTTACAATGTCGGGGCCAAATAATATTCTTTCACCTGTGCCCGACCAACCAATCGGAGTTCTGCATTTGCGGCCATAGAGAACCTCAAATGGTGCCATCTTTAGACTCTTCTGGAAGCTATTGTTGTAAGAGAACTCAGCATAAGTAAGGCATTCTTCCCACTTCATGCCGAAAGAGATGACGCACGCACGGAGCATATCTTCCAGAATCTGATTGATCCTTTCAACTTGCCCTTGTGACTGAGGGTGGTAAGCTATGCTGAAGTTCAACTTTGTTCCCAAAGCATTTTGGAAACTTCCCCAGAACTTGGAAGTGAAGATGCTTCCATGGTCTGAACTGATCTCGAGAGGAACCCCATACAGAGAGACAATTCTGTTGATATAGAGCTCAGCCAGCTGAATTGTAGAAATTGTTTCCTTGACGGGAAAGAAGTGAGCCACTTTTGAGAGCCTGTCAATGACAACAAAGATTGCATTGTTGCCCTTCTGCGACCTTGGAAAACCAGTTATGAAGTCCATCTCTACTTTCTCCCATTTCCATTCCGTAGGCTTCAATGGTTGTAGAAGACCAGAAGGTTTCTGATGGACAGCTTTTACTCTACGGCAGACATCACACTCCGAGACATACTGGGCACAACATTGTTTCAACCCCGGCCACCAATATTGTGTTTTCAAGTCCATGTACATCTTTGTGCTGCCAGGATGGATAGAAAGAACCGACTCATGCGCCTCTTTAAGAACTTGCTCTCTCAAACCCGGATACTTCGGAACGAACATCCGGTGCTTAAAGAATAGAGTTCCTTGGTCGTCAAGGTGGAAAGGTTCATACTTCGGAAGCTGAATCTTGAAGATGATGTTTTTAGTGTAAGGATCACCAAGTTGAATGGAGCAAACTTTTTCTTCCAAGAAAGGGGTAGCTATCAAGTTATGAAGATAGCCCTGAGGTACAAGCTCGAGGTTGAGTCGACGGAATTCCTCGCACAAGAGAGGTTGTTGTTCTTCCACCATGAGGTTGTTCACATATGCCTTATGACTGAGGGCATCGGACATCACATTTGCTTTGCCCGGAGTGTAGTTGATCGAAAGATCAAAGTCGTTGATGGTTTCAATCCATCTCCTTTGGCGAAGGTTGAGGTCCGGCTGAGTGAAGATATACTTCAGGCTTTTGTGGTCAGAAAAGATCTCACAACGGTTTCCAAGCAAGTAGTGCCTCCATACTTTTAGAGCGAAGACAACCGCTGCAAGTTCAAGATCATGTGTTGGATAGTTGAGCTCATGAGTTTTCAACTGACGGGAAGCATAAGCAACGACTTGCTTTTCTTGCATGAGGACAGCACCCAATCCTTGCAAGGAGGCGTCACAGAATATCTGGAAAGGCTTTGATGTATCTGGAGGAATCAAGACTGGTGTGGAAGTGAGCTTCTCTTTGAGTGTTTCAAAGCTAGCTTGACATGCAGGAGACCAAAGGTATTTCTTGCCTTTCTTGAGGAGATCGGTAAGAGGATTCGCATTCTTCGAGAAGTTCTAAACGAAGCGACGAAAACAACTAGCCAAACCAAGGAAACTCCGGACTTCTTTGACAGTTTTGGGTGGAAGCCACTCAACAATTGTCCGAACAGTTTCTGGGTTGACGACAATGCCCTTAGTAGAGATGACGTGACCAAGATAGGTGACTTCGGGAAGCCAAAATTCACACTTGGAGAACTTTGCATACAGGCGGTTCTCATGAAGCTTGTTTAGGACACACCAAAGGTGTTCTTCATGTTCTTCCTTTGACTTAGAATAGACTAGAATGTCATCCAGATAGACCACGACGAACTTATTAAGATACTCCATGAAAACCGAGTTCATAAGCCTCGAGAAGGTGGCAGGTGCGTTGGTGAGACCGAAGGACATGACTGTGTACTCGTACAGGCCATAGCGGGTGGTGAAAGCTATTCTGGGAACATCTTCCTTGCAAATCTTGATTTGATGATATCCACTTCTCAAGTCAAGCTTAGAGAATAGCACAGCTCCAGCTAGCTGATCGAAGAGATCATTAATCCGCGGAAGGGGATATTTATTCTTGATGGTTTTTGCATTGAGAGCTCGGTAGTCAACACAAAGTCGATCAGTCCGGTCTCGCTTCTTCATAAAGATTGTTGGGCTGCCCCAAGAGGAAGTGCTATGCTGAATGAAACCCAACTTCTCTTGTTCATCAAGCTGACGTTTGAGTTCAGCCAACTCAGCAGGACCCATTTTATAAGGCTGCTTGGAGATAGGAGCGGTACCCGGCTCAAGCTCAATCACAAACTCGACCTCTCGGTCAGGAGGCATACCTGGTAACTCTTCAGGAAAAACATCTGGGAACTCACGGACCACCGAAACATTTTGCAAGGCTTCCATAACATCAATGTCTTGGACACCCAAAGAGTAGAGCTGAATAGAAGGAGTTTTCTTTGGAGAATAGACTATGTGGCCTTCAGGAATTTTCAAAGAAACCGAATGTTCAGCACAATCAATCACAGCTTTATTTGCAGCTAGCCAATCCATGCCTAAAATGACATCAATATCTGAGTTGCCTAGAATAATCAAAGAGGCCGGAAAGGAAGAATCCCCAATTTGAACCTGATTGTCATAACTGATCTTGGAAGTTAACATCCTTCCCCCAGGAGAAAGGACCATCAGCTTTTTAGGTAATGAATCAGATGACAACCCATTCTCTTGAGCAAACTTGAAGGATACAAATGAATGCGATGCTCCAGAATCAAATAAAACTCGTGCAGGGACTGAGTTAACAGAAAGTGTACCCAACACAACTCTAGGTGCATGCTCGGCTTGAGCGACGTTGACACAGTTGGCACGAGCAACAGTGGACCCGGGCTTGGTGTTGATGTTGAGAGCCTGAGGTGGAGGTGCACGAACCATAGAAGGACTTGCTGCAGGTCTTGGAGGTGGAGGAGGAAGAGCTTTGTTGTTCATAGGACAACTCTAGTGTTGATGCCCAGTGTTCCCACAAGTGTAACAAGCACCAGGTGGACGTGGAGCAGTGTAGCCAGGGACTCCACCAGGCGCTCTAGGGTAGTTGTGGTTGTAGCCCCTAGGAGCAGCGTTGAAGGAGTTTGGTGGCCTTGCTGCGTAGCTTGGAGGTCTTGGTAGAGCCGGGAGCGGCGGTGCGGTATTAGGAACCCACACGCCGCGCTTAGAAGGAGTTGTCATAGCTTAAGAGCTTGCTGCGTCACGACTGTGTTTCTTGGACTCCTCGAACACTTGCCTACTGGCTTCTTCCTATAGAGCTGTATGTTGGAGTTCCAGAAAAGACTCTGGCCTTGCATGAGTGATTGCATATTTGATAGATCCATTGAGCCCTTGCCTGAACCTCTTTTGTTTCTTCTTGTCATCAGAGATCTCATCGCCACCATACCTTGACAGACTCATGAAGTTTCTGATATAGGTGTCAACACTGTCATTGCCCTGCTTGAGGTTGAGAAACACCTCCTTCATCCTCTCCATGACAATTTCTGATAGGTATTTCTCTTTGAAAGCCCCAGCGAACTGCTCCCAAGTAGGTTGAAAACCAGAGTGGTTTGCCTTCAGGTAATTCTCCCACCATAGAGCTGCGTCTCCTTTCAAAAGGTGCGTGGCGCATTTTACCCATTCTTGTTCAGGAACATCAGCAGTCATCAGCAACCTTGACATCTCATGAAGCCAATCATCAGCATCCAGTGGCTGATTAGATACCTCAAAGTGGCGCGGGTTAAACTTCAGAAAGCCCTTGATGTCTCCTCACTTGGGAGGTGGAGGTAGCGGAACAAACTCATTCCTCCTGACACTTTCTTCAAAGCGTCGCTGGTTCTGTTGAATTGTTCCCAAGGCATTAGCAATACTTGCCAACGCATCCCCCAGTTCAGGTGGTATGTCATCCTCAGTGCGGCGTGGTGGTGCCATCCCGTGATTGATATAAAACTCAAGTCAGTACCATAATGGAGAATAATAATAATCCAAAATAGTACCAAAATGGAATTAACCAAGATTAAGGATACAAATTACTAAGATGATATTAAAATATCAACAAAGTTCAAAGCACCTAGAAGATAGTAAGCATATTGCACACGACTGAACAAGGAGTGTGGTACACAAAGCTGTCAAAGAAATTTTTTCTGCAAATTTCGGCATTAAAATACCACTATATGCGCAAAACCACTTAACGAATCAAGATTAGTAACTCTACCAATTCAATATACAAGAGCGAATGATAAAAGTAGTGGTATGGTCTCGACTCCATCCCGCACTCAAAGCATTACTCCGCACATGAATAAGTAAAACACATATCCCGACTCTCTTCCTTCTTAAGATGAACCTAAATATTAACAACTATGGAAAACAAACACCCCTAACAAGATAGCGTCGGATCACAAAGAGTAAGACAGATCGCGTCGGTTTACAACGAATCAGATAGATCGCGTCGGTTTAGAAAAGCCTGTCGGTATGGAATGTACCAACAGTTGATAACCAAAAGACAGATAGCGACAAAAAGTTGGATGCAACAAATAGACAAAGAATTACCCACACACACACACACACACACTCACACAACCTATGGTACTACAGAACCCAGAACACGTGAATCCTAGTTTGAATTTGTAGAAGAGGATTGAAAACGTTACACTTCCTTACGAGAAAAGGGTGGGTGGGTGGGTAAGAAGAAAAATGGAAGCATTCCCACTCTCGCGTTTTGTTTTTCCCTAGTATACATAACTACCAAAATATTTGCTAGACTGACAACGACCGTTTTGGCTGAGACCCTGAAGGGCGGGATGGCTCTGATAGCAATTGTAACAACCTTGGACCATACACTCTGAGTTCAAGCCTGGGTGAACCAAAAGTGGTGAAGGGTTTTACAGCGGGGGCCCAGGGCCACCCACGTGTAGGTCCGTCGACCGCCCTAACCACTTCCAAGAACATCGGGACAAGAGCGAGCGGCATAGGCAACAAGCGAAGAGATCAAATACATACACAAGTGAGTATGTATGCAAGCTACCTTACAACAGTTCTCAGAGCCATACCATCTAAAAGAAATAGAAATATTGCAATGCCATACGGCAAGATCCAAATATCCAAGATAGAGATAATAGTGTAGGATAGCTCCTCATACATCAATCAACAGAGTATCAAGCGGAAGCAGGAAACAAGATTCGAGTACGGATAAGAAGCAAATTGGCATAAGATGCCACATAAATAAGCACATCCCGCCCACAGATCTCATGGATCCCCATCCCCGGAATCTCTACACCGAGTGATCGTTGCCAACATCATCTGTTTCCTCCACCCAGTATCCATCTTGCGAGTATACCTGTTCATCTGAATCAAACAATTTATCGTGTGAGACCCTAGGGGTACTCAGCAAGTCTTTATGCCTCTAAATGGGACATATACCTAGGGTGATGCAATTGCAGCAAAAGATAATAACTAACAAGTCTAGAGATACTCGCTAACCATTCGCCTAACTAATGGTAAACGGATGTCCGTTGATTAGAAGAAACAGTTATAATAGTATAAAGTAACCGATCCATCCTCCTTCTCGCTTACCAATAAGAAAGCGAACGAACAACCCATCCGTTAGCAGTTTTATTAATCATTCCTTGAATATTGCACTATTTACTAGTCAGATATTTAGTCAAATTAAAGACGGTACTTTAGTTATGCTTGTCTATGGTCGAGAAACTGTGCTCCAAGTCGTCCATAACCGCGGACACGGCTTCCAGAAAGATTTACCCTGCAGGGGTGCACAAATAGCAACACACACACGATCGACCTTGGAAAAACCAAATCAAAACCCAACTAGGCTTTAACGACAAAGCATCACAGGATTGATAATTCATTTCAGGGGGCCACCCCAATAAGCTACCCGCAATGAAGTTGGCCGGCTCCGAGATGGACCCAGGGTTTGCGACAATGGCTGTAAACGACTGGGAACCCGAAAATGTGACTGGGCTTATCGATACTGCGAAAACATTCCGCATTCTTAAACAGTACAGGTGCTCCATGCACAATCATAATTAAAGTGGTAAAGCATGGCATAAGTACAAGATAGTAATAAAGCTCCAAACTACTTTGTGGCCCCAAGAAATAAAGTGCAAATCAAGCTCAGCCAAAGGGGGATTCATAGAGTCTCCCGTATGTGGATAGTGCGAATAGGCAAGGAACATGAATCAAGTACTCGGGGTCCTACGGGACACAAGTGAGCATGAAAAACCAAATAACAGATATTGCCCACCGGTGCCTCTTTCCTTAGTTATCCCATTACTACTCAGGTTAAGTAGTTTAGGTACCTCGTTAACCAACATACGCTCACAAACCCTACACATGCAATTCTATGACTCGCATGGCTCAACCAACTCCTGTATTAATGGCTCATAGGATGGAGGAACAAGCTTTGGTGGGGTTTAAAAGTAAGGCTATGCAATACTTGGGATTCAGTTTAATGCAATCGCGACTCAATGATGCAAGAATAAGATAGAGGCAATAGGTACTATATGTATGCAAGCATGTGGTAGTGCTTGCCTGGCAGCTCCGTTGAAGCAAGAGATGGATCTGGGTAGTACTCCTGGGATTTCTGATAATTCCCCTGCTCGGCGTCTATTCGAAAAGAACCAACCAAACAAGGGCCAATATAAATAAAGTGCGCAAGCATATGAATAAAATGCGACAAGCAACCAAGCATGCCATGATGAATGATGCACAATTTACATGGCAATAATGTAGCATGGCAAGGGTGAGGTGTGGGGACAAGAATAAATCATTTTATTAATTATTTGGCCAAGTTTTATTACCATATACAGTTCTGATTATTTAATGTTTATATGATGCATGCTTTATTTCATAACATGGAATGCATAATCAGAACGGGCTTGTCGTGCGGATCGATTTAGACATCTTATTTGTCAAATTTGGAGTTGTAGAATTAAAGTTATTAATTAAAGGAGAAAAATGCATTTTTATTGCAATTAAAAAATTTCGAAAATTTAATTTAGTCAAATATTATTTTTGATGGCATATTTGAAATCCTCATATTTTTCTGATTCAAAAACATATATCATTTGTCAAATTTGGGATTACCAATTAAAAGTTATTAAAAACTGGATTTAAAAACATATTATACATTTCTGAAAATATTTGTTTAAACAGAAAAGGAAACAGGGACTATTTGCACACAGGCAGACTTAGCCACAGACGCTGACGGGTGGAGCCGCGCTGAGCTGGCGGAAACCAGCGCGGCAGCGATTTTTCTCACCGCGGAGTTGTCGAGCCAGTGAGATTGACAGGTGACGTCGGCGGTTCGCGGGGCCACGCACGGGCGCGTGAACAGGGCGTGGCCACATGGCGCAGATGGAGGATTGCGGGTTGATGCACAAGAAGTCTGGGTGCCTTTTTGTAAAACGCCACAGCACATGGCAGGCGGGCCCGGGTGGAGTGCGGGTTGAGGGTCAAAAACTCCGGGTGCCCTTTTGTAAAAGCGACACAGCCGATGACATGTGGGCCTGGGAAGGGCTGCGGGTTGCGCAAACAAAAATGCAGGGGGTATTTGGAAAGAACACCCCGGCTACTGTTTTTCTTCTCGCCCGTTTCTGACGAAACTGAAGAAAGCAGGGGACATGCGCGGCGGGGATTCGATCCCGCGACGCAGCGCGCGCGCAGGCGGCGGCGACCGCTGGGGCTGGCTCGGTTTGATGCTGGGAAGGAGCTACACGGCGAGGAAAACCTTCTGCGGCGCAACTGCGAGAAAGCGACTGCGAGCGCGCCGCACAGAGAGCGCTCGACGGAATGATCTACGCGAGCAGGAAGAGATAGACAGGGGAGCTGGTCAGAGGGAAACAGGGGCTCACCGGGGGTGGGTTGGTGGTGGTGGTTCGAGCCGGGGTGCAGTTGATCGGAGGGGGAGCTGGCGCACCCGAGGTAGGGTTTTTCCTCTGCTCGTCGGCGTGCAGCGGGACTGGGCCTGTGTCCTCCTCGTTTGCGAGCACAGGGGTGCTGCTGAGGATCTCCTCGGCCTTCCTCGACAACCCAGCACCACGCCCGCCTGCTGGTACGGTGTAGACGAGAGAAGTCGACGGTGAGGTTGTCGGAGATGGGAGAGAGAGGGGGTAGTAGGGTAGCTGGGGGGAAGGGCAACGGCGGCAGGGCCCTGGGATCTGGGGGCGACGCCAGGTAGAGGGGAGAGGGGGTAGATAAGGCCGAGGGAGGGAGAGATGCACATGGGGAGGTCGGTGTGGAAAAGGTGGGCTAGCCACCTTTTTCTCCTCCTCCTCACATGTACTGCGAGGGGTTAGGGAGGCCTGGGAAGAGGCTGCAACTGGGGCTAGAGGGGATGGCGCAGGGTGACTCGGGTGGGGTTTGCTTGGCAACGAGGGAGAGAGGAAAAGAGAGGGAGGGTAGATAGGCTCGGCTAGGGTTAGACGGGACTGGTTGGTGCCGAGCAAGAGAGGGGGGGGGTGGCTCGGGCTAGATGGCTAGGTTAGGGTTGGGCCGAGCCAAAACACCGGGTGTGGCCTCGTGGGAGAGGGGAATGGTGAGTGTGTGGGTAGCTAGGTGTAATGTTGTGTAGGTTTAGGTTAGATAGGGAGGTTAGGGTTTTGATGATGGCTCCAAAAAGATAAAGAGAGGAAGAGAAACTAGGCTTGATCATGAGGGAAAAGCCATGCTCCACTCAAAACCGAAGAAAAAGCCAAAGAAAAGGGAGGTTGATCTTGCATGGCCCATGCATAAGTAATAAATGCAATGTTTATTCTTGTGAAAACAATTGGGAATACCATGGGCATTTATTAACACATGCTTCCAAAAATATGGAATTAAGGCCAAGCCAAAAAAAAAGAGTTGTGTCCCAAGTGGAATAGATGGAATATGCTCATATGTGAATATAGATTGGGAATTCTAGTGTGTGTGTTCCACTAGGTGCATAAATAGACTCAATATATTCCAACATGAGCATACATTCAAAAACAACCCATATGGAAGCTTGACAAGGCATTCTACTCACATAGCATGCAAAAGTGGCCATGTGGCTCTCCACATATCAATAATGTGAAAAACAACATGATGCATATATGGGAGCATGTGGAATTGTAAGAGGATCCATCCCAACCCACATGAGCTAGAGGTAAACCCAAATAAAATGCAAAGCTCACATATAGTTGGATGGTGGAGTTATGGGGTGGTGACAAGAAAGGTGGTGGAGTTAATAAAAGATATGCCCCCAACTCCACTTGGGCATCAAGCATTTATCAAGAACCAAATACAATGTATCAAGAGGCAAATACAATTAATGGTGCATATGAGATAAGAACCAAATGAGAAGAGTTTTATATGATGCTCCAATGCAACGTGGCATGATGACATGAGCATGATATAATTAGGATGCAACAATTATATGTAGGAAGTAGCATTTTATTATTAGACCATGTAGCATTACAGATGTTAGACAGATGGGATGCTACACTTATCCACCAATGGAGATGCTCAGAAACTTGATACCAATAACAAACAAAGACAACCAATGGTTGCTAAGACAGATAGCTTGCCGAGCTACAAACAAATGGAGATTCTCATCACTAGCTAGATTAGTTGAAACCTGCGAACACTACAGGAAAGCGGTAAGCTCGAGAGCCCACTAGTGGAAAACAGGGATTTAGTCGTCCAGGCTGCGCAAACAGGACTAGAGTTCCCTTTAGTCCGGTTCTGTTACGAACCAGGACTAAAGGCACTCCACGTGGTCGCGGCGGAGAGCGGATGGTGGAGGACGGTTCGTACCATGAACCGGGACTAAAGGAGCTCTGCCGCGACAGAGTTTTTGGACGTTTTTTTGCCGTGGCAGAGTTTTGGAGTTTTGGCGTAAGTGACGTGTTGAGAGATGATATATATACAACTCGACGCTAGTACATAGAACAATGAAGGAACCATTACACACCATCGTCATGAATATAGAGATCAAAGTGAACTCTTTCTTCGTGCTTGGTCGAACATATTACATACAGTATTCGCGTTTATGCATATATAATATAATCTCTCTTACGATCCCTATTGTCTTAATATAAATTTCTGATGGTATTCTCCAGTTGGATCTATGACCTCCTTAAGTAAGAATCCCGCCAAATCCTCTTGAATTGCTTGTACGCGACCTTTTGGTAGGAGACCGTCCCGTATCTGTTCGATCTAATTTAAAGAAGGGGATCATCAATATATATGAATGAAACTCAATACAATTGATGATAATAAAATAAGTTTATGAACTTTGTTTACGTACTGAAAGTTGTTGTAATATTCTTCCCTGCTCACAGGTCGTCTAGCGAATGTACTCGCAAATGTAGTATCCACATAAATTATTCTTGGCTTCCTGCCTCAAACACTTCACGAGAATAGAATTTAGTCAAAATAATAATCAAGCATGGTAAACAAGAATCAAAGAGATGTGCGGACCTAGCTATAGTACTACTTACTTTGAGTTGTCGAAATGTACGCTCCTCTTTTCATTCACCCCTAAGGCCAACTCCAATGGGCCCCCACAAACGGACTCCGCGTGTCCGATCGAGTCCTCCCGGACTGAGACCAAGGCCCAACGCCCACCCACAAATGGACCAGACAGCACGACACGGTCTGATTTGGCGCAAATCGGGCCGAAACCTAGGGCTGATTTGCGGGGGCTCGGACGCCGGCCCCGTCCGCCCGTGTTCACAGCTAGGCCCGCGTGTCATACACACAAAATCGCTAAATAAATGGCTGCCATTGCATAAACTTCTAGGGCCGCGCGTCATACATACAAAATTACTAATAACGTTAATTAAACTAACTGACTAAGCATCAGCCATGTCCTTGGCCGCCTACGCCCGCTGGGCCACCAAGGCTGCGGTCTTGGCCTTTGTTGCCTGCCTCCGGCGGTGGCGCGCCAGGGTCTCCACCTCCCTCAGCCTGGCTGCCGTTGCGCATGCGCGGTTGCGCGCCGCTCTCGCCTCCAGGTTGGCAGCGACCAGGAGCACCGCCCTTTGGGCTGCCGCAACCACCGCAGCATGCACGGTGGCCGTGTCCTCTAGCACCTCCGCCATCACCTCCCGTTTGACCACCGCACGCACATCTGCTAGGTCCTTCCGTTGGATGCCAGCGTTCTTGGCCAAGGCCGCTAGCTCCTCCTGTTTTGCGGCGGCCTTTGACAATACGCTGCCCAAGGCTGCGACATCCGCCATCTCCTGCGTGTCCTGCCGCTATCGCTTGTCCTCCATCATGGCTTCGGCGGCGATCGAGCGGTCTTCTCGATCGCCAGCGATTGCTGCGATGCCTGTTGGGGATATACTTTCCGGGTATCCTCACAATTCCTCACTGACCAGGGTGACCCACTTCGGGTTAGAGCTTTGCTTCACGGGTGGCCCAGTCAGGGAGAGAAGACGGAGTCCAATCCGGCTATAGGAAGGCCCAGAAGACTTACCGACTTAGGCCCATAATGTTACTTGTAGTTCAAGATGTACTCTGTAACCAACTCTTAGTCGTAGCCGGATTGATCTCTCCTGTAAACCCTAGGCCGGATATCTATATAAGCCGTCCTAGGGAGAGCCTTTAGGGCACCACCTAACACACAATACTTTAGACCCTCAACTCGCACATGCGATACCCTTGTAACCCATATTCCGGCTCTGCCGTATTACTAGATTGCTAGCAGGAGTAGGATTCGTCCAAAGCCGGTGGATTCGAACCTGGGTAAACTTGTGTGCTCACCGTCCCGGAATACCGTACGTCTCACACCCCTCTCTTCCGCACGCCTCGAGGACCCCCTCATGGCGTACTTGTCCTCAATCCGACGACAGTTGGCACCCACCGTGGGGCAAGTGAGCTATGGATCTGCGTTCCGAGCGGAATCTGCGAAAATCGGAATCGGCGAGACTATCGCCATCGATCGCATCCTCTACGCCAGCGACGTCCCTTTCATCATTCTCGATGAGACTTGGATTCTGGCTAAGGAGCTCGTGACTGCCTACACAATCATGTCTTTTGGTGAGATCGATGTTTACATCGGTTTCACTGAAGCTGCCCAACCCACCCCAGCGGTGATGATAGAGGCAGAAGAATATTCTGGGTCCCCTTTGTCCGCGGAGGTGGCAGAGTTCCGGATCTCAAAAAACCCTAATCCCACCCAGCCCGCACTAGTTGCGGAGATAGTGGAGAAACCCGAGCCTGAAGAAGACCTAGCGGATCAAGTCGAATCTGGAGTGGATCTCCCTGGAGAAACCGGATCCTAGATCGACCCACTCGTGGAAGTCGAAATCCAGGAGGAGCATATCAACGACTCTGATTCTGGCTCTGACGATGCCGGGACAGACAGGCCTTTCCTCAGGTACACACTAAGACGTATGATACTGCAAGGCGAAAGCGTAGATGCAATCCTCGAGACTATTAAAAGTTTCGATATGGCTGATCACGAAAGCCGCATGTACCTCACAAAGCACGCGTCGCACTTCGTCGGATACGTGGGATCTGGATCCGGCTCTGCCGATGCCGGAGAAAACACCGACTCGGTGCTGGAGGCAATCGGAACAAACGGCGACGTTCCCGCATCCTTGGATGAATCTATGACGTCGGCAGATTTCCGAAAGTTCTCCGTGGAATATGAAGAGGAGTTCAACTCCAAAGCTGCAGAAGGAGGAGAAGCCATGGATGAAGGATCCGGGAACACTCTCCCAAAGCGCAGGATGACATGGACGTCGGAGATAATCCCGAGGTCCAGATGTCCGAAAGTACCGACCGGAGCTTGACTCCGGGAAACGGACCCAAAGCCGTCTTTGCTACCGGCGCTGCCAAGAAGGCAAAGAAGAAGAATAAGAAGAACAAGACTCCGGCAAAAGAACCTCTCACAGAGGAGGTGATTGCCGAGGAACACGAGGAAGAGTCGGATGGAGCACTTATCCTAGAAGAGCCGAAAAAAGAAGCATCGGTGGATGGACACGTGATCACAGAAGGTGCGCGTAAACTCATCGATGCCGCATTAACCACACCTATCCCTACAGCTGCAGAACTTACTGCGAATGAGCTGGACAAAAGGGCGCAAGCCCTAGAAGCGCGTCGTCAACAACTCCTCGATGAAGCCAAAAACATCGAGGTGGAGAAGAAACGCATGTCAAACAAGGACTACATGTCTCGTTTACATCAGAAGACACGGAAGCGTCACACCAATGATGACCAATTCCCACGTGTCCGTGCCGTCCTTTTTGGGGATGAGATGGGGAAGCCACGGAAAGACATCAACAGAGATTGGGTGTACCCAACCCCAGTACAGAATACCGTGGCAGCCCGAGAAATTCTATCGGCTAATCCAGGACCAGAGGAGATCCATTTGGGTATCAAGCTACTCAACAAGGGACTGGAAGAGCAAAATGTCGCCCTATCCGGAAGTCAAAAACTGGTCTCGGATTCTGACCAATGTCGCACAGATCCGGCATGGGCTGACGTAAGATCCCATTATGTTCAGGCGCAGTATCATCACCCCGAACGCAGGGAAGACAATTATTCAAGAACCGGATCGTCAGGACAACATCGCAGAACTACACATAACTGGAGCAATGTTGCTCCAACAACCGAGAAAGACGCGATCACTGCACTAAATCCGAGGAACCCTCCCTGACGAGAGTCCAATGATCAAAAGGGAGAAGATAAAGAGAAACGTCAGGAGGAGGATCGTTAGAGAATGCCACCTCCTAGACATGAAAGCCGTCCGGCTGAGCCTCACCATGGTGGGAATGACGAACAAAGGAACGACGGAAACCATGATGGGACAAGCCGGCAGGGGGCTCATCGTAGTCAAGAACCTCCCCGGAACCAGAATAATGACGCTCCGGACGGAGGCCGGCGATCAGCCGGAAACAATTCAGCTGCCCCACCACCTCCACCAGGCAGTTATCACAACGGCCCCCAAGGAGGGCAAGGAGGACGACATGGCGGAGGAGGTGGTGGCAGAAGCCGAAGTCCGGCTCCAAGGCACCGCAGCCACAGTCGACATTCAGGACGATCTCTATCCCCGAACGACGCAAGGCACATGATTAACTCCAATATAGAGGCGCGACGCTACGAAAACGATGATTTCTACGTGGGCCCGAAGTGTTTTGGACCATGCATCAGAGCTACAAGATTCCCGGAAGGATTTTCTATCTCAAGGCACATCCAAGCCTACGACGGCATTGCTCGGCCAGATACCTGGCTACAGGATTTCTTCCAAGCTTGCTGCATCGCCAAAGGCGGAAACAGCCTGGTTGGAACCCGATATCTCCCACTTATGTTGCGGAAGATGGCACGATCATGGCTCAATGAACTTCCGGAGAACACCATCCACAACTGGTATGACATGCAAAGTGCGTTCTTTCGGAATTTCGAAGGCACGTATCGGAGGCCTTGTACGGTTGGAGACCTACATCGTTGCACCCAGAAAGCCGGAGAAACTTGCCGAGATTACCTCGAACGATGGATTGACACCAAGAACTCCTGTGAAGGAGTAAACGATCAAACCGTGATTGAAGCTTTCATCGCAGGGCTCCCGATTGGTCTACTGCGACACCGCTTGAAGTGTGACAAGGTCACTGATCTGGGAGAGATGATAGAAACAACGAGCAAGTATGCAGACACTGATGACGATGCAGAGGGATTACTCAACGTCCTGGCTATGCCTCAGTCGGCAAAACAACCAAAACAACAAGCTCAGAAGCGCAAAAACACCTCGAAAGAAAAACCCAACATGGAAACAGCGGTGGTTACTACTGTTTCCGGGTCTGGAGGACGAGGAGGACGTGGCAGAGGCCGCGGGCGTGGCCGTGGGACATCAAGGGTCCAAGGTAGAGGAGAACAACAACCAGGCAAAACCTACACTTGGGCCGACATTGCCAATAACCTGCGTGCATCACTTAGACGCCAATGGGGGCTCGTCCCACACCAACGCTGAATGTTGTTTTAATGACGACATCAAGAGAGATGATACCGCGGGCTACAAAGCTAAGCGGAAGAAGGGAAAGAAAAATCCCGAAAAAGACAACGAGACCAAGGAAGATTCCGACATGGAGGAAGCTGATGCTTCAAATCCCAAGTCGGAAGGGAAGAAAACTTTCCCACCAAGAAGGACACTTACGTCACCTTCCTCGGATCTCAACCAGCAAAGGTCAAGAAAGCAGTTCTCCACGAGCTCAATGCAACAGTTCCGGCTGTCCCCCAGTATCTGGACTGGTCGGAAGTGGCAATCACATTTGACCGCGCTGATCATCCGCCTAAGTTACACAGGCAAGGAAAATACGCCTTAATCGTCAACCCACTTATTGACGGTTATGGTTTCTCCAAGACCCTCATGGACAGTGGTAGCAGCATCAATATTCTCTACGTCGAAACGCTACGCCGGATGAAGATCTCGGAAACACAGCTGAACCATAGCTCTGTGATCTTTCACGGAGTTGTCCCAGGAAGACAAGCTAATTCCCTGGGAGAGATTACTTTGGATGTTACCTTTGGAACTCCAAAGAATTATCGGACAGAGGCACTTTCCTTCAAAATGGTCCCGTTCAAGAGCGCGTACCACGCTATATTTGGATGACCAGCTTACTGGGCTTTTATGGCTCGTCTGTGTTACATTTACAATATGATGAAAATTCCAGGTCCCAACGGCGTGATCACCATCAGGGGAGACCCGAAGAAAGCGCGAGAGTGCGAGGATGGAAATGCCGCCTTTGCCGAAGCCGTGCTGCACGCCCAGGAGTACCAGGAGATCAAGAAGAGCATAGATCCGTCTGAGATGCCCGCAACAAAGAAGGAGGTGACAAAGCCAAATCCAGAGTTCAAGGCATCAGAAGAGATGAAGAAGATGCCGTTGAAGGATGATGACCCCTCCAAGGTGACCCAGATAGGTGTAGGCCTAAGTAGCGCATAGGAAAGCGCGCTCGTCAAGTTCCTCCAAGCAAATCAAGATATCTTCGCATGGCAGCCATCTGACATGACCGGAGTACCTAGGGAACTTGCCGCGCACTCTCTAAATGTAAACCCAAATGCTAAACGTGTCAAACAGTCCCTACGATGGTTTGGCGATGAAAAGCGTAAGGCAATAGCTAAGGAACTAGCACGGCTCGAGTTAGCCGAATTCATAGAAGAGGTCATCCACACTGAGTGGTCGGCCAATCCTGTAATGGTCCCTAAAAAGGACACCACTGATTTAAGGATGTGTGTTGATTATACTGCCTTGAACAAGGCTTGTCCAAAAGATCCGTTCGCTCTACCTAGAATTGATCAAGTTATTGATTCTACGGCAGGCTCGGAACTCCTCTGCTTTCTCGACGCATACTCCGGTTATCACCAAATCCGGATGAAGGAATCTGACAAAGTCAAAACTTCATTCATAACCCCTTCGGAACCTTCTGTTTTGTTACGATGCCCTTTGGGCTTAAGAACGCAGGAGCTACGTACCAGCGCACGATGCAGCGTTGCCTCCATGACCAACTCGGACGCAATGTACATGCATACGTGGATGATATCACGGTGATGTCCAAAAAGAAGGAAACACTAATTTCCGACTTGGAGGAGACGTTCGCCAATCTACGAAAATATAACATCATGCTTAACCCGAAGAAATGCTTCTTTGGAATACCAGCCGGAAAATTGTTAGGTTTCATTGTGTCTCAAAGAGGCATAGAGGTGAACCGAGAAAAAATCAAGGCTATACTCAATATTTCCAGGCCAACTCGCCTGAAGGACGTACAAGGATTAACTGGTTGCATTGCTGCGGTCAGTCGATTTGTAAGCCGTCTTGGTGAAAGAGCCGCAACATTATACAAACTCCTGAAAAAGACTAAGGATTTTGTCTGGACTGACGAAGCTGAAGCTGCACTACAAGATCTAAAGAGAGTACTCTCATCTACTCCTATCCTTGCAGCGCCAGAACCTCAGGAACCGATGTTGCTTTACATTGCTGCGACAAATAAGGTCGTTAGTATCGTCATGGTAGTGGAGAGACCAGAGGAAAATCGGGAACACCTGGTGCAGCGTCCGACTTACTTTGTCAACGAGGTCCTAACAGAGTCAAAACAACGGTATCCGCATTATCAAAAGTTGGCTTACAGTGTTTTTCTAGCATCTTGTAAGCTACGACATTATTTTCAGGAGCATCCAATTACCATGGTGAGCAAAGCTCCCATGAGAGACATAATTAACAATAGTGACGCCACAGGACGCGTCGCCAAATGGGGAATAGAGCTTTCAGCTTTCGATATTGAGTATAAACCTCAGACAACAATCAAATCCCAGATCCTTGCCGACTTTGTCGCTGATTGGACAGAGACGAAGGAGAACATGGTCCTCCCTGAGTCAGAATATTGGACCCTCTTTTTTGATGGGTCTAAGGCTCGAGGGGGCTTGGGGGCTGGCGTGGTGCTCAAATCACCAAAAGGAGATAAACTGTTATACGTGTTGCAGATCCACTTCACATCGACAAACAATATTGTCGAGTATGAAGCACTGCTGCATAGAATCCAGATTGCTAAGGATATTGGTATCCGACGTTTGATGTGTTACGGAGATTCAGATCTTGTTGCTCAACAAGTTTCGGATATTTGTAATGCAAATAAACACATGGCATCATATAAAGCTGTCGTGGATGATCTATCTAAATCGTTCGAAGGGTTTGAAGTTCAACACATCCCTCGAGCAGAAAATGAGGAAGCAGACGTACTATCTCGGATAGGTTCTGCACGGAAAGAGGTCCCGGATGGCGCTTTTCTAGAGCACCTCAAAGTTCCTTCAATAAAGGGAGTAGATAAGAAATATCTGACCAAATCCGACTCACCTTTGATAGCAGGTCTGGCTATAATTCCCAGCTGGACTCAACCCTACCTCGATTATTTGGTAGATGGCAAATTACCCGAAGACGAGGGGCCGACAGATTATCCGACAAGCAAAAGCCTATACTATCGTTAAATGTGAGCTCCATAAACGGAGTGTTTCTGGGGTTTTTCAGCGCTGCGTATCTCCGGAAGAAGGAGTGGAAATCTTAAGGGAAATCCACGAAGGCGAGTGTGGTCACCACGCTGCAGCCAAATCTTTAGTGGCAAAAGCTTTTAGACACAGATTTTTTGGCTTACAGCTCAGGCAGATGCCGAACGATTAGTCAAGACGTGTAAAGGCTACCAAAAGTACGCCAAGCAAGCTCATGTTCCAGCTGATCAGCTGCGAACAATACCTATAACATGGCCCTTTGCGGTCTGGGGGCTTGATATGGTAGGACTATTTAAACGAGCTCCAAGTGGATTTACTCACCTTTTAGTGATGGTGGATAAATTTACCAAATGGATCGAGGCTAAACCCGTCACTAGTTGTGATGGAGCAACATCCAAAAGATTTGTCGAGGATGTTATGATCCGGTATGGTTATCCGCATAGCATTCTCACGGACAACGGGAGTAACTTTTCTATGGGAGAATTGGCTGAATTCTGCGATGAGCAAAATATCCGGCTTGACATTGCGTCAGTCGCACATCCACAGGCTAACAGAAAAGTCAAAAGGGCAAATGGTTTAGTCTTACAAGGCCTAAAACCGAGACTCGAAGCACCACTACGACGTGCTGTGGGGGCTTGGGCAGAGGAATTACCCTCTGTAATTTGGAGTTTACGAACAACTCCGAACAGGTCAATAGGATACACACCTTTCTTCTTGGTCTATGGTGCAGAAGCAGTTCTTCCTAGTGATTTAATTCATACTTCTCCTAGAGTGGCTGCGTATATCGAAGAGGATGCCAAGATTTCTCGACAAAATGATCTCGACTTAGTCGAAGAAGTTCGCGTCGTTGCTGAAATGAGATCTACAGCCTATCAGCAGAAGTTACGCAAATATCATAGCCAGAGAGTCCGAAATAGATCTTTCAATAAAGGTGATTTGGTTCTCCGGCTTGTGCAACAAAGAAAGCACAAACTTTCCCCAGTATGGGAAGGGCCCTTTTTAGTTAGTCGAGCATTGCACAATGGATCGTACTACTTAACTGACATGATGCCAGTCAAAGAAAGACCTGCTACTAAGAAGAGAAAGAGAGCTGAAGGCAGTACAAATCCGGATGAGTTAGACAGACCATGGAATATTGCTCAGCTACGTCCCTTTTATTCTTAGTTTATCCTTCTTTGTAATCATACATATGTACATGTTCTCTGAGAAATAAAAGTTTTGGTTGCCTCAAGTTTTTCTGAGAAGTTTTTACCATCTTATTTCCAATTGATCATGTCATAGTCGAAAATCCCAGAATGCTTGAAAGTACTTTATGCTCATGTTTGTTCTGGTTTAGATTTCCGATTCTAAAATTGCTACCTTCGGGTATAACTCTAAGATTTCTAGTCTTTACTTTGGTTATTTGTCTGATTGCTGGATGCGGGTATTTTCCGAGTAGTGAATTATTGGTACTGGAAGCCGGCTTTGTTTCCGAGTTTAAACTGGTTTAACAATTGAGCTCCGTTGCTCGGCAAAGTTTCCGGCGGAAGGTTTAGCCGGCTCGCGAAAGGGACGAGGTGGAAAGCCAGATAAACAATAAGTGAAGACGAAAAAATACAAGTGCTTATGTAAACATTCCAGGCACACAAAAAAAAGCCAAAAGTGCTCAATAGATCAAAATCTTAGCACTAGCAAAATAGATAGTACTTAATATTTACAAGCGCATCATGTTTTCTCCGGAATAATACATAAGTTTCTGGTCTATGATGCAGGAGGAGATGAAGGAACTACCGACTCGCTGGTTACTCTGCCTTGATATCGTTCCGAGATGTCTGGATCTGAGGTGGTCCGTTCATCGTCAGAAACTTCTTCGATTTCTTCTAGAGGAGGAGGCGGAGTAGCTACGCGGGTGAAGAAGGGGATCTCGTAGCTGGTCAGATCAGCCACATGACACTCATATCCAGCGCAGGAGTGCATGATGGCTTGCAGGTCCTGCTCCTGGCCGTCTTCATCTACCTTGCAGTACCCTCTGGTCACTTGCCATATCTCCATGTTTCCATGGTGGCTCATGACCATGGTGAGAGTGTTCTGCGCAGCAGTCCGCGCGTAGGACATATTCCAGTCCTGAACAAGCTGCGGCATCTCCTTGGCCTTGTCCCGCACCTGAAAATCCGACATGCTTGGCATGTTCGGAATCCTGAGAGACTCGCCAATGTCCTCAAGGGACTGGCAGAAGTCATGAAGAAGATCATCGACTTGGGTAAGCCGGTGGGTGTGGGGCTCGGAGGAGGAAGAGTCCGTCAAGTTCAGAGGACCTATACACAAAACAAGTTAAGAAAAATCCGACATTGATAGAAGTCGAAGAAAAAGAAAAGTCAGACATATGGAACGTACCAAGAATGACGTCGTCAATCTTGGTCTTCTCCTCCCGGAGACTCTAGAGTTCAGCCCGGAGCGCCTGGGAGATGTCCTTCTCTCTGCTCAGCTCATTCTTGAGATCCTAGATTATTTTGTATTGAGCAGAGATCTTACGATCGCGCTCTTCAGTGGCCATGGAGGAGGATTCAAGGACTTGAGGTATGCTCTTTTCATGATCTGCCTTGAGCTGGTCCAAGTCTTGGCGAAGTCCCTTGTTCTCCACCACCAGGGTCTTGAGGTTCTCGGTCTCTTCAATCATAGCGATGGATTGTTTCACCAGCGCTGTAAGTCAAAAAGAACAACAGTTCAGAAAAATTCGACGTTGAAAAAAGCAAGGGGCAAGGTTTGAATCTCGGAATGTTTACCTTCGGCTTCATTCTTGCCTACTTTAAGCTCAACATTTTTAAGCCAGAGAGCTCTGATCTCTCTCCGCTTATCACAGACATGCTTCAATAATTCCTGGTTATAGGAACATACTTTTTGTAAGTCAGAATACCCAAAGTCAGAAAGCTACTTAAGACTCGGGCTAATATTTTTGCTAAATATCAGCACGAGCCTTGGGGGCTACACTAGTTCGTTCTTTGGCATGCTAATGCATAAACCCGGATTATGTATCCTACTTCATGCTTGGGGGCTAGAGGATATGATATAACATAATGGAAAAACAAGAGTTGGAATTCCGACTTACATATTGCTCGCGGGTGAGTTTATCCAAACCCGCGTTAACTTCAGATGCCACCTTCTCGGCAAGAGTAAGAGGGATCACTGGGGCTGTTGGAAGCTCGCCAGTCCTAATCCTTCGTCGCGAAGGCGAACTTGAGCGAGAAGGTCAGAGAACTTGACGTCCTTTGCTTCTTGCGCTTCCTCTTCGGGAGATAAATGGCTTTTCTCCAGGCATTGCCTGGCTAGCCGCTGGATTTCTTCTGCAGATTTCCGAGACAAGCCAAACTTGGCAAGTCGCGGATTACCGATGAGGTTTTCGGCGAAGGTTTCAGCCGAGGGATCATTACCCGAAGAGGGTTCACCCTTATCTTGATCTGACGCACCCATGGTGACGTCAGTTTGTGACCCAAGGATCACAGGCGCCGTTGGAGGAGCCTGATCTTCTGCAACAACCGGAGAAGGAGTGATCGCCTGCGTTGCAGAAGGTTGAGGGGCAGGAGTCAGAGGAGCCACGGCAGGGGAAGCTATGGTGAGCTTCGTCTGTCGCAGGGGCTTCGAAGCAATCCCTTTCCCCTTGCCCTTGATGAGCGGCTTTGCTCTGAAAATGTAGTAAAGTCGGAAACATTACATCTCGGAAAGAAATTCGAGAAAGGTACAAAGGCAGAAATTGGGATTGAAAGTTACCTCTTCACAACAGGCAGCTCTTTTGTGCCAACAACCACTGTTGGATCTTTGCGCTTCTTGAGCGCAAGGTCCGGCAATGGGACCACTTCTGTCTCCTGAGAAAACTCAGGAGGATATCCTTCGAGTGGAGCAAGTTCCGACTCGGGGAGGTCAGCAAGCTGAAAACAAGAAAACATATCAGTATTGCAGTATAACTTGAAGATTGAAACACATAAAAGGTGTACTGATGGAAGCTTACCGGCACCACGGGGTTTTCCGCCGTGTGCATATCCAGAGAAACCTCCGGAATTATCCTCTCGATCTGCTCCTTGATCAGCCACTTGATCTGGCTTATGTAGCCTTGAGTGGTGTAGGCTTTGGGGCTGATGCGGACGGAGTCTTTTTTGGATGACGTGATGGAGTGCATCAGTCTATCCCCGTGATACTGAAGTGGCTGGATCCGACGTGAGACCTAGCACTGGACCAAGTCGGATCCCTTCAGATCCTTATGTTTGATCAAATATTCGATCCGCCTCTTAGCGAGGATCCGATCATCGGTGAGAGCCGGAACAGCCTCGTCCCAAGAAGGTTGGGCCGTGGTAGCTCCGTCGACAAAAGCCGGCAAAGCAGTAGCTTTGCCGGGAGCCAGAATATCCCTATGATAGAAAAAAGTGGCTGGCCATTGTTTGACCGAGTCACTGGCTGAAATTTTGGGATATGCCCGATCACGTGTAAGTGAAAAGCTAATAGTGCCGGTGATGTAAGGAACACCGACAGTGATGGAGTTTCTCCGGACATGACAGTAGTACCGGAAGAGAAGCAAACTCTGTTGGAGATATGCCCAAGAGGCAATAATAAAAGTGGTTATTTTATATCTTTGTGTTTATGATGAATGTTTACATCCCATGCTATAATTGTATTATTAGGAAACACTAATACATGTGTGTTTTGTAAACATAAGAGAGTCCCTAGTAAGCCTCTTGTTGAACTAGCTTGTTGATTAATTGATGATCATGGTTTCCTGATCATGGACATTAGGATGTGATTAATAACAAGGTTATATCATTAGGAGAATGATGTGATGGACACACACCCATAGTAAGCGTAGCATAAGATCAAGTCATTAAGTTTGTATTGCTGTAAGCTTTTAAATGCATAGTAACCTAATCCTTCGACCATGAGGTTGTGTTAATCACCATCACCGGATGGGTACTTTGATGACATCAAACACCGCTTCGTAACTGGGTGGTCATAAAGGTGTCATTGGGTATTCTGAAAGTATGTGTTGAAGCGCATGAACCAAGATTGGGATTTGTCCATCCATATGACGGATAGATATGCTCTGGGCCCTCTCGGTGGAATGTGATCTAGTTAGCTTGCAAGCATGTGACTGGGTCACAAGGGATGACATATCATGGAACGAGTAAAGAGTACTTATCAGTAACGAGGTAGAACTAGGTATGGAGATGCTGACGATCAAACCTCGGATAAGTATAGTATCGCGTGACAAAGGGAATTGCTTTCGTATGTAAGTGGTCCAATCGATCGCGAAGTCATCGTTGAGTATGTGGGAGCCATTATGGATCTCCAGGTCCCGCTGATGGTTATTGATAGGAGATGTGTCTCTGTCATGTCTGCATATTCACGAACCGTAGGGTGACACACTTAAGGTTCGAAGTTGTTTTAAGTAGATATGGAATATGCGTTGGAGACCGAATGTTGTTCGGAGTCTCGGAATGGATCCGGGACATCACGAGGAGATCCGGAATTGTCTGGAGAATAAGATTCATATATTGGGGATCATTTTCTAAGTTAGGAAATGTTCCGAAGTGTTTGTATGGAGATTCTAGAAGGTTTTGGAATGTTCTGGAAGGTTCTAGAGGATTTCTTGGAGTTTGCTTGAAAACCAAGAAAGGGTCAAAGGAAACCTAGTGAGGCAAGACACGGATTCGTGGGGGAGGAGGACTCTTCCCCCCTTCCCACCGCCGGCCATAGGAGGGGAGTCCTACTAGGACTCCCCCTCCCCAGGCGCGCCTCCCACCCTTAAATAGAAGGGCAGGGGCGCCCCCTCCAGGCACTGCTCCAATAACTCCCAATCTCTGCCGCCTCTCTCCTCCACCTTTCTTCTGCACAGGCATAGGCGAAGCCCTGCAGAATTCTCTACTCCACCACCACCACCACGCCGTCGTGCTGCTGGGATTCCGTGGAGAAGATCTACTACCTCCGCTGCTCGCTGGAACGGGGAGAGGAAGGTCTGCTTCGACTCCGCACGTGTGACCGACTGCGGAAGAGCTGCCGAAACGCGGCGCCGGAAGGATCGTCCACTTGACCGACTGCGGAAGCGCTGCCGGAAGGAACGTCCACACGATCTTGAGATCGGCAAGTGATCGACTACATCAACCACGAGATCTAATCTCGTTAACGCTTTCGGATCTAAGAGGGTTAGTTCCCATCTATCTCGTTGCACATGTCTAATAGATTAGATCTTGGCTTTTATCTAGATTAGATCTAGGTTTTGTTCATTCTTGCGGTAGAATTTTTTTGTTTTCCATGCTACGAACCCTTCAAACTCGGCCTAATGCCGAGAAAGCCCTCGCAAAGCGAAGAATACGCACTCATCTCTAAGAGAGAGTTAGGAGGAAGATCGTGGAGTTGAACTCCGTAATGATCTATCACCTCAGAGAAGAACTCCGAGGGAGGAAAAGACAGACCTCGGTCGAGATGAGTACCGAAGTGGACTCGCTTGCCGTCGCGCGGGTTGGGGACGGTTTCACCGGAGCCGCTCCGCCAGTCGCCGGTGACGAGAAGCCCCTCCTTCTCCACGTTCTTGAGGCCCTCCTCGTTGAGGGCGCAGGGGATCCAGATTCCCCATAAGCTCTCCTTCTCTGCTACTACTTTCGCCGTCGCCGCCGCTGCCGCCAAACCAGAGGAAGAGGATGAAGCCATTTCTCTGGTGAGAAGATGACCTGAAAGGGGCGGCACTGGGAGTTCTGTGGGGGAAGGATGAGGAGGCTCTGTGCGCGTAGGAGGATTGGGAGGAAAGGAAATGGCAAAGTACTGGTGGAAAGGAGAAGGAGAAATCCAAACCCCTTATATCTACCTAACTGTGCTAAGATTCGTGCAAAAGCTACAGTGTAACCACCACGCGTCGTGGAAAGAACTGGGAAGGACCCACACGATGATTGCGTCTCCTCGATCTCCATCCATGCATTGAAACGACGCCTCGGTTCCGCGAACCGTGGACCCACCAATGGTCGTGCTGACGGCATGCTTGTCAGATGACGTGACTTGACCATGACTTGCGTCAGGTGGTGTTAGAAACCAAGTTCCAGCTTAGTTTGAAACCAAGCTGGAAAATCCGAGTAACTTGTTGATAGGTCCGACTTATTTTTAAGACCCGGATCGTATTTTTTGTTGTGAAGTTTTAGGAACCCTTCAAGATTCTGCAAGCCGAAGATCAAGCTAGACGATGATAAAGTCTAACTTTGGATCTTGGAGGCCTCCGGGGGCTACTGTTGGGGATATACTTTCTGGATATCCTCACAGTTCCTCACTGACCAGGGTGGCCCACTTCGGGTTAGAGCTTTGCTTCACGGGCGGCCCAGTCAGGGAGAGAAGACGGAGTCCAATCCGGCTACGGGAAGGCCCAAAATACTTACCGACTTAGGCACATAATGTTACTTGTAGTTCAAGATGTACTCTGTAACCAACTCTTAGTCGTAGCCGGATTGATCTCTCCTGTAAACCCTAGGCCGGATATCTATATAAGCCGTCCTAGGGAGAGCCTTTAGGGCACCACCTAACACCCAATACTTTAGACCCTCAACTCGCACAGGCGATACCCTTGTAACCCATATTCCGGCTCTGCCGTATTACTGGATTGCTAGCAGGAGTAGGATTCGTCCAAAGCTGGCGGATTCGAACCTGTGTAAACTTGTGTGCTCACCATCCCGGAATACCGTACATCTCACACCCCTCTCTTCCACACGCCTTGAGGACCCCCTCATGGCGTACTTGTCCTCAATCTGATGACAATGCCCGCTCATCACGGTCTTCGATGGCCGCCTCCGCCTCCCTCGCCACCTCCTCATCCTCAAGCCGAAGCCGCTCAACGGGTTGACGACTGGCGGCCTCCTTGGCCTTGAAGGCCGTGTACAACTCGTGAACGTACTTCTCGAGGATGTATTGCACGGTGTCGGCGCTATAAACTTCACCCTCCGCCGCCTCCGCCTTCCCTTGCGCCTTTACGTCCGCCTAGGCCTGCGCCACCAACTCCGCCTCGCTCGGCACTAACTATCCCATGTCCTTGTTGCCCTCTGAAGATTCACAGGCGCCTGGAGGGGAAGGGGAAGGGGGAGAAGGGGGTATGCCTCGAGGGTGAACTTGTTGAGCTCGGCCCAGGTCTCAGGGAGGCTGTACATGGCGAGGGATGGAGGCAACAGCGAGGGAGGGGTTGGTGCTGGTGCTCCGTCCCGGTGGCCGGCCCCTATTTATATTCGCAGGAACGGCCGAGCGGGAACGTCGAGCAGGAAGGGGTAGACATGCGGGAAATGGCACGACCCAGGCGGGAAAGGCTGGGGCCATTGGGCGGGAACTGCAGTTCTGGCAGGACAATCGCCGACCGCCATTAGCATTGATACTCCAGCTAGCTCAAGCTTGATGGCTCCTGGCAGACAAGGGAGGCCACATATGGGTTAGCCGGTTGGGGGCATAGGCCACCGCAACTGGGCTAAGCCTGGATGACCTGTCCTCTACCCCTGCAAACGGACCAATTCGGACGAAACCGATATCCGAAATGCGGGGGGCCGTTGGAGTTGGCCTAATAGCCTTGGTGAACCGTTTCCAAACCCTGACCAACAAAGAAAATGAGTAAAGGAGTTATTAATTACTTGATATTAGGAAATGAAAGAAAAATGCCGATATAGTTGGATAATGATTCAAGTTACCTCTGGAGCATTTCAATCAGGTCCGCCCATATCTCAGGATTTGTACATTTCGATTCCATGGCAAATACTTTTCCTTGGTCAAGTTGAATGACTAGTAGAATAAAGTGGAACATGCGCACATATAACTCATCTAACCCATCAGTTACACTTAACATCCAGTAAACGAAATCAAATGTGTACAAGACAATAATACTCACTCGCAGTTATAAGGAAATAGTATTTCCGTTTTCTTTTGTTGTTTCGTTAGAAACTTTAGCAAGTAATCCTCTATTTCCTTGGTGTTATTTTTTTACCGTATGTTCATGAATGTTATTTGGATCAATGAACCCAAGGTCATAGATTCGTTCTCTGTTGCATTCGAGAATCTTCATTCTGCATAATATTATATTAACGAATATAGTGAGGATAATTATACATGCAATGAACGAGCTGAGCTAGAGACTTAATTACAGAAATAAATCACTTACAAACAATAGCAAATGATGAGAGATTTGTCGAGGGTGTCTTGATAGAATAACTGAAATAATTATGTGAAGTCAATGTGTATCTCGTCGTTTCCACAGAAGTAATGCTCCTCTCTAACTTCCAACGTGCGCATCATCTTACCTTCCTCTGAGGCTTGCATATACCACTCATGCTAGTTTCACATTTGTGTTTGTAGAAGAGGGACCTCCTTAGGTCCGATGAGGGGCTTCTTGTACTCGTATTTGTATGCTACTTTAGCCATGGGTGCGGCTTCCATGCCTAAGTATTGACCAACAGTCATACCAATATCTCTAGCCGCTTGTGCGACTAGTCGTGCAACCTCCGGATCTAGATCGGAAAACACGTTCAGCGGGGTGCACAATTGTTTTTCTATTCTCTGAGCCGGGGAATTGTTTTCCGCTTCTACTAGTACTTCTTGACCACTCCACATTCTTGTTATGTGACTTGATAATTGAGTGGTCATAGTCTGATACCAAATCTTCTGGCCTTGGTCACTCAAGCATGTTCACAAAGTGTTGCACCATTTTTGGTGCTATATACTGCTTTGGCAGGGGCCGTTTTGGTGCAAGCTGGCGTTTCACATCTTCATCCATGGCCGTTTTGAGTTCCTCAGCAGTCAGGTCGTAAGGTAACTTCGTAGGAGCCGCCTTGTCTTTATTCCTTATACCTGCTGAGGATTTCTTTGCGGCTGTAGTACTAGCCCTCGGAGCGGTGATGCTCTTCCGCTTTTGCAAGCGGGGCTAAGGCGGCAAAGTCTGCTGAGGCGATGGAGTCTGCTAACGCATCGGAGTATGCACACACGCCGGAGACAACTGAGGTGGCAGAGTTGATACCTTCGATCCAGATTCACGGATGTAGTATAATAGCTTTTTCCGTAGAAGACCTAGGTTTGATCGAACCTCAGAAAGCACTGCTAAAAGGTAATAAAAAAGGACACGTCTACAAGACTTTGTTTTCTCGTTTTACCTTAGTTGACCGGACCAATCTAGTTTACTTAATAATGGTTTGAATCAATGGATGGAGATAGGCCAGGGCTGATCATCCACCCGCAGCTGCACATCAAATGAGATAAAAGATAATAAGAAGCATAGTCATGTATAATGTTTGAATGGAGATAATCTTTTGTGGGCAATACATCCTAATATTCTAGAGCCCTCTTGATGCAGCGGGCATAGCAATAGACTTTTAATCCAACCGAGAGCACACCGAAGCCACAGGTTACAAACGATTATTAAGTGTAAACAAGATCAAAGCTTTAAGTGATGATGTTGTTGTTGATCCAAATGGGGCGCTAAGCGAAGACCGTACTACCCTTTCTGTCACCGAGGTTCATATGATATCCCCACTAGCCAAGAATCCCACATCAAGCTTTTATCAATCTATGTGATCTTGGGTACCTACAAGTCCACAGATCGAGACAAGAGACGAAGAAACAAAAGATACAAATCACAATTCCAAACAAAATACAATTCTCCCATGATCTAGATGCACATAATCGCTGTGAGGTTTCTCCCCAACCCGCAGCCCGTGAGGACTACTCACTCATAACAAATAGATTAGAGATAGAAAACATCATACAAATACTTAGATTGAAATCAAATATTCTTACAATGGTCGCCAAATCACAAGGAGGTCTAAACTACAAAGAAATGACTATGGCTAGTGGATGGATGGATGGGGGAAGTGATGAACAATGGTGTGGATCTCCTTCGATGGTGTTGTGATGCAATCTGATAATGGCGGCTGTAGCCTCAAAATATATAGGCGTCTTCACAAAAGTTGTAGGGTTTGACGAGATGAAGCCGTCACCACCTGGTACGGGCGGGCGGTACGAGCGAACCACGCCCGTACTAGTGGTCATTAAGCATTCTGGCGCCTTGGTACAACATCTCAATTACTTGGCCGTGTGTACTTCCTCAAAATCCTTCATTATGACTCCTTATTTCGCATTAAAAGCCGTGATTTCCTGCACACCATAAATCGAAGAGAGGATTTGCATATCTTTGCAATTATTAGTCATTAGTGGCAAGAGTTGAGAGTTTCTTTGGCAATTGCTTGACCAAAAACAATGTTTAAACGCAGTGGAAGATGGCAAAAATCAAAGCCATCAACTTCCCCAAATTTCAAACCTTGATCACCCTCGAGCAAGAAGAACCAAAAGAACTATAAAGAATTCAATGTTTAAACTTGAAACAACGAGAATAAGAGTTCACTTACAGTTGGTAGTCGTATGTGCTCAACACTTCATTCATTTGCGAAGCTTAACAAAGTTAGAGAGATGACAAGAATACTATACAAGCTTTAGTAAGTCAAGATAATCAAAGTAAAAGTTTAATATAAGTATAAATAACTTGAAGTGTAGCAATCAATCCAATTCCTCTAATTAACTCTCAGCTTGCCAAGGAATACTAGGATGTTTAAATATCATAATTGAGTAAGGGAGTTTCATGTCCCAAGTAGTATAACAATGAAGTGTCTTATTTACACCCACATCAATAAATCAAGTGTAACATCCCAACGTTTAGGAACCAACGAAGGATAGAAATAGAAATTTGTGCATGTGCATGCATTCATCTGTAAAATTGGGGTAATTTTTTCGCTAAACAAAACCCTGGGGAGATTAGAGTTTCTTTCACTACTTTGAGTTAGGGTTTAGCTCTCAGGAGTGTTTGCTATGAATTCTAACATGAACCTTAGGAGATATTATGAATTTGGGTGAACAATTTGAATTCATATTTGAATAATTTAAAGAAGAATAGTGAACTAGAAGTAATAATGTTTATTTGATTTCCAAAAAGATTTATTTATTATTATTTTTTGAGTACTAACCAATTACAAAACAATAAATGAAATTAAGAATAATACAAATGTAAAACTCAAATCAGTATTTCTTTATTCTTTCCTTGTTCCACAATAACAAATGAATACAAATATATATTTGGAGAAGGAACATTACAGAGACCATATTGGAGGAAATAAAAGCTTTATTAATAATCAATATATATTACATTGTTCTTACAAAAGAGGAAAATAAAAAGATTACAAATGAAAACAAACAGACTAGTCCTAACTAAGCCTAGTCTAAATCTTTAATCTTTCACCTGAACTTGTACCCGTAAATAAGATAGAAATAGAATAAAACAAAGTTAGGGGTTAGTATTAGATTGCTCTCAGTTATTAACAGTGAAGTGCATTGTTTTCTAAACATCATTGAGGCAATTCTGTTTCGAAGAAGGGACAAAACCAGCAAGTGTAGTATCTATTCATTTCACAGTATAAGCCTCAGTACAACCTCATTTGCAGATAGGGGCAAGTTTCACCAGGGATGGAAATAGTAAAAGGTGGGGGAGTTTCAAACCAGATCACTTGATCTAAGCCATAGCCAGAGCAATAATGAAGCTACTCACACACCTAAATGCATGCATTGAGGTGTCAACCGCAGAGAACAAGCAAGCAGTTCGAATCATAGCCGCACAGTGCAAAGCCAAGCTTTGCTAGTCACTTCACATAGATCCAAACACTAGTTTTCACCAGCACACCCAAGAACACTCCAGGTTCTTGCAACCCACACCACCCAAATCAGTCACTTTCCACCATAGAAAACCCAGGAAATCACCAGCAAGGATGGTGACTTCAGGAGGAGGAGGATCTAGGTGGACAGCAAGGCCCCACAGGAGCTGCAACATTAGGAGGCGCAAGCCAAGGCCAAAGGGAAAGGCATAAGGAGATCCCGGGCTACCACAAGCCAGAAGTAAAAGGCAACATCAAGACAAGGCTACCAGGGTATATCCCAATCTCTAGATCTAATCATTTTTCATCTTAAACATTTGTTTTCATTCAAGTGCATGATTGAGATGAACATATTAAGCAACAGGTAGTAGGCAACCAATATAAAACATGTGTTCTTACATAGAGGGTCTCAGACTAGCATCATGGCTAGGAGATCTAGTTTTAACTAGATAATTACACATCACAATTGCTGGTATAGGGCACATCCCCAGAGGGTAGCACCTCTGTACCAGGCATACCTATTCTTTGATTGAGAAAAAGTTCAAGCCCAACTTCTATAGCATATCAATTCAAGCACAGTTAATCATTTTCCTTAATGATTTAGGAATCGTACTAGGCACTTTGTTTTAGTAGAGACAGTGAACATCAATACTGTCTATCACTAGGCCACAAACCATTAATAATTTTCCTATAATATAGATAGGAATCATTCATCTCTGTATAAATTATTTCCTCATTAATCACAGAGCCCAGATTAGCTCTAGGAGCTTTAGATTTACATAGTAGCAGGAGTAAATCTTGAGACTAAGCACATCAGTGCTTCACAAGAAAGTATTAACAACATCACCTCAATAGAGAGCATCCGAAATCTAGCATAACAGTGAGTCACAACCCAATAAAATGAACTCACCACAGTTGCAACATGGGCATTCACATAAAAATTAAGTATACTTTCACAGAAGGTTCTCTGACAGAGGACAAGGTAGCAACAACATGTTCGTTAGAGTACTAATTGACAGAGAGGAGAGAAACAAGCTAGAATCATTAGGGTGTAGCATGTATCACTAGCAGACTACCATCAAGGAGGATACCACTAGTAGGATGAACCAGAGAGCCTAACTGAACATCACTTCAAAGGGGGACAAACCCTAGGTCCAGGGAAGAACTCTAAATGGGGGGGGGGATCCACAGCAAGCAAGCATGGCTTGGTTGAGATAGCACGAGGGGGTAGGGAGGAACTTACTCAAGGTCCTCTCAAGAAGATTGAAGAGGAAGTAGAGAGGAGGCCGGTGGTAGAGGAGCGGCAGCATGGGGAGCACCCTAAAGGGGGAGCTGCAACTCGTGCCAACATCTTGTCGGAGACGGCCGGAGGAGAGGAAGACAAACATCATCGGAGAGTTATTGAAGGAGCACCGGAGCGGCCAAACCCTAACCCTAGTCATGGGCAGGGGTTAGCGCGGCCAATAGAGGGTGCCAGCATCGAATCGTCCTGGACAAAGGTGTGCAGCAGCGTTGACTACGTCATCCTGCACAGCGGCGGTAGCCACGATGACCAAAGATAGCCGGAATTGCGTGCAGCAGCAGCGATGGCATCGAGCGGGCCATCAAGGTGTTGCGCGAGAGAGATAGCGGAGAGAGGAGAGAACACATGGGGTTACTAGGCCGGTAGGCAGTCCAATACTCCCTAGGGGCAGTTGACCAGCCCAGGTGGGACAAGTCGGATAGGGATGGGCTAGCCCAGTGGGCTAGGCCCGGGATTTGACACAAGGGCTTGTTTAAAAATAAATATTTACAAATATGCCCCTGAAACAAAATTAGCTCTAGAAAAATAAATAAAAGTCCAAAAAATAAAAATAATATATCTATGAACTCACAAAATATCCTCTACCCAATAAAAATAATAGATAGTAATCAAATCTAGGTCTATTATAATTATTGTATTTATTCCTTTTGGAATTTTATAAAAAAATAAATAAAATACTTAAAATTGAATAAAATTTACTTTTAAGATCCTAAATGGATACACTATTATAGAAAAAAAATACTAATTTGTATTTTTGGAAGGTAAGTCAAGTTTGTTAAAAATAAAACCTTTATTCCTTATTGGACTTTTAAGAAAATACTAGAAAGAGTTAAAAATTAAATAAATTCATTTTTAAACTCTTAGAAGGTTACAAGTTATCGCAAAAATATTAGATATAAGAATTATGTGAAGTTAAGAGTCTTTGGCAATTACATTCTTTTATTAATTAAAAGAAATGTGAAACCATTATAAGGTGGGTAAAACACGCAAAGAAGAAATATAATAGATCATTGCATGGCATTACTATGCATTGCATATTGCTTTTTTAAATATTGTCCTTACCGGGTAATAATGGTGTTTTGTAGAAACAGGAGCTCAAGGTCAAGTGGAAGCATCCGACTTCACTACCTTGCAGTCACAAGGCAAGCTCATCACTTGCTTATGTCCTTTGAAGAGTCTTTATGAAATTATTTGAAAATTGTGTGTTATTACCTATATTCTAAAAAGAGACAAAAACAAGTATTTTCCCAAACAAATGAAATGCTATTATCATCCTAAGTGATGATAAATACTAAGAATGACAATGGAATCTAGGATTCTAGTTGCTAAACAACTAGGGCTTAATAACCCATGACATCAGTGACCATAAGATTTGGAATGGGACGGAGAAGTTAGTTGGATCTTCTTCCTTTCGCATGGAGAGACGACCTGATTATGAGGCTGAGGATTTCTTGTTGAGAACCTAGCACATGGGTGTAACCCCTTAGTTTCCCGTGATTTTGGTGTCTAGATTATCTTGAGAGGTTGCAAGTGGTATAGCCAGACCTTTAAGGGAGCTTGCCAGTGCATAACTGGCTCGTAGAGTCTTCAGGTGCCTACCAGAGTTATAACTGGTCCTATAAGGGGCTTAATAAAGGTGGGGCATGTCCTGGGGGGTCGTGTCTTCATGCGGGGCCACGGAGAAGGGAAATGATTGGCCTGGATCATCTACTGGGCCCTACATTAAGGAATTGTGGACGGCAAAATACGCTTGGTTATGCAACAAGAATTTGGTCTCTTATGGGTAAACCAATGCACCTCTGCAGAGTGTAAGAACTATGACATGTTACTCCCTGTTCCAGGAAGGATCTATGAATGCGGCAGGAAAGGAACTCCATGAAGTTTTGGTCAACCTATGAAGGCTGATGGGGATAGTTTTTTTATAATAAAATCAATCTTCGAAGAAATTTTTATGAAAACTGCATAGTGCCAACGACTTATAGTCTGAGGTGGTAGTTAGAGAATCAAACTTCCCACCGTGCATATAATGAACTTGTTGGGTAATGCTGTTACTCACCCTTTCCTTTGAACCCCTTGCTAGACTTTGTGGAGTAGAAGGATAACCAGGTGTATGCTATAGAAGTCCAGAACGACGTCTACTACGAAGAGCCAGACCTGTCCGGTGGAGTCGAAGGGGTGGACTACGGGATACACTATGGAGCTGAAGACAACGAGTCAGAGTATTTTCCAGGTCGAAACTTAGTTATCTAGGTTGAGCCGAGCAACACGAACCCTATAGAATAAGTTGTTGAGCTCACATCTTTCTTATCATTGTGTCTTTCGTTCTTCCGCTAAACTTATTAAGTAAGTTATTTGGTTTGTAAGTTTGAACCATTCAAAGATCTTGATCTTTTGGTATTGTAATAATATGTGAATGTTTGTCATTTGGACACACAATGTTTCTGTTGTACCACTCTAAGGGATGTAATATTTGCGGATGGTGTTCTGTGAGTGTTATGTCAACGACTATAGTATAATACAACATGCAGTGGTATGCTAGGTCAGCGCATCAAGTCTATCAAAAACACTTCTAATCCAATCATTGTCTTTCAAGAAAAATTTGTAAAGTAGTAATGAGACCATGCCAAGGACTTGTTATGTGGATCCTCGTAGATATCTTTTATTTTTTATTTTTCAAGGATCGTTGATTGTTTCTTTTTCAAGTGTTTGCACAACCTTTGAGAGTACCAATACTTTTTCCCATATATTGACACAGATGTCCCTCATGTCATCAACTCATAGCGAAAATCCTGGGTTATACCATAGATCGTTGAAAAGCTAGCGGAGTTGTTGGCATCCCAAAGGTGTGCATTAGACATAGAACAAGGTTATCTCACTTCTTTCTCTTTTTTTGAGCTAGTACCGTAGTTTGATCCACAAGGTTAGCTTTGGCATGCATCACAATTGCCACTAGACTTTATTTCAATCAAACAACTCCTTTCATGAGTGTCATGAAGACTATCAAAATATCTATGGGGTTAAGTGTCATCAAGGGTATACTCTCAAGACAATCATTCATCAAACAAGTCGTAAATTTCAGACTTTTTCTTATTGTACTTGTTTGGCGATATTATTTCCAAGGCAAGACTTGGTTAACTAAAAGAACTAGAGAAGAAGATTCAACAATTAATCATCATACCAATAAAAAGCCTTACTCTAACCATATTAAATTACTTCCCACTAGCATGGCATCTTAGCAAATCAACCAACTAAGATAAATGACTCAAACTTCATAAGTGGGAGACATAGGACATACCTCTCATAAGTGAATTCATGATCCTCTTCCTTTATAGGTATGTGTTCCTTCAAAAATCAAACACGATTACTCTCGAAATGATATTAAAGCAAAGAGACAAAGTATGTATCCACGTTTACGAAAAAGGAAAAAAGGAAAAATCTTTTTGTATTTTTTAGGATAGGGATTAAAGAATAAAAAATAACTTGTGACGAAGAAAGGGTTTAAGAAAAATAAAAAAATAAAAATAAACTAAGACGAAAGCAAATTAAAAAGCAAAGTGTTGGAAAAAACCAACACGAGTGTTTCAAAGATCTCAAGGACCTGGAGTACAACCTCGTTATTACATAGATAAACTTGCCGGGGGAACACATCCCCAAGCTTAGGCTTTTGCAAGCCCTTTTGTTGCTCATTGTGGTAGCGGTGGATAATCTCCCACGTTCCATTGGCTGCTCCAATCGTGGAACTGGGTGGCAAGGCTTGAAGTGGCATCTCGAAGGTTGATGGAGAGGTTGTTCATATTTTGAATATTTCGTTCGAGTGCATAGATGTCTTCATAGGTGGTGTAGTAGTTTGGTGGCTGCACATCTTGTTCGAGTCCTCCTTGTTCTACTTCTTCATCTTCTCCTCCTCCCACGGGTATTTTTTGTTGGGGTAGATTAGCTTCAACCCGCACATCATAACGCAAACGTCCATCCTCGATAGAGAATAAACTGTTAGGCAAAGGAGCTGGGATCAAGTGATATGCTCCAGGTATATTGAAGAAATATCTACCATGATTTTTTGAAATCATACCACATGCTCTTAGAGTAGAAAGACCGAGACGGTTACTTCCAGTCAACGGTTGGATGTTACCTAGGTTTATGCGAAGTGCGCATGCAAGAATAGTCACAACTCCTCCGCATATGGGTCCTCGAGATTGAAGAGCCTGATACTTAAGGTAAAACACAATAAGAGCACCCAAATTTGTCATTAAGTTACAATTAATAAGAGAAGCTTTTGCGAGGATCAACATGTCCTCCTCATTAACTCTAGTAAACTCACCACATGCCTGCAGTGTGTTAGCAATCACAAAGAATAAATATTGAATAGCAGGATGATCAATTTGGTTCCCCTTGGGTGTGTTTCCATGAATTCTCATCAAATTAAAATATTGTGAAGGCGAAGGATCTAAAACAAAGGTAGTTGTGCATACATCGGTGGTGTTGTTGGCAAACCCAAAGCATTGAGCCCATTGGCTGAGTGTTAAAGTGTACTCACAATTCATAAGGCGGAATTTAATTCGATCAACTATGGGCCTTTGTTCCTCGCAACAACCATAAGGATCCAGCGTGTGTGTGAAGGTGATGAAGAATTCAAGCGTCAAGCAGCGATATGTCGCAACATCCTGAAAGAAAAAATTGTACAAACCAACATTGTTGCAAAGTAAATCAAAATCAACACGGATGCCAAGTTGGTTTAGGATATAAGACATGTCCACTTGGTGGACTTGATTTCTCGAATCTTGAGACGGTCGAAATGGCTCAGATGGAACTCCTTGGTGAACTCGATACCAAGTCAGTCGGGCTTAACGTATCAACGGGTGGTGTGGAGGATTTCGCAACCATCTCACGTGTAGGACTCCTCGTGTTCATCTAATAAATAAAAACAAGACAAAGTAAATAAAGATTGCTAATAGAATTTTTGGTCCAATAGAAACATATCATAAGTGATTCTCTACACTAACTACAAAATAAACTCCTCTATAAACAATGCTAAGCATACTTAATATCAAGATTGAATCAAGAACAAGACCTATGTCTAGATTGACAATGATGAATGATTGAGTGAAGCTTTTGCACAAATAAGTTGGGGATCAGAGGATAATCATACCTTAGATCGAATGAGTGTGAAGAATCAAGGGAAGATTAAGTAAATTTGAAGATCCAATGGAGGTAGTTTGGAGTTTGGAGGAAGAAGAATGAGAAAAAAATGATCTCGGGATTTTTAGGTTACCTCCTCGGGGTGCTTATGGTGGGCGCGTACGTGGTACAGGCGGGCGGTACAGCCGGAGCCTGCCCGTACCGAGTGATTTACCTTGGGGGCAAAGACTGCTCCTAGGTGGTGCACCCGGTACAGGTGCGCGGTACGGTCGCACGCGCCCATACTACTGGTCATTATCTATATGGTGACTTTGCTTGAAATCTGATATTTGCTTGGGGGTACGGTACATGCGCGCGGTACGGGCGCGTCCGACCGTACCAGTGGTCGTTATCGATATTGGTGCCTTCAGAAAACATCAAATTTTTTATCTCCCTTTGGCTCGATGTGGTACGGGTGCATGGTGTGGTCCACTCCGGCCGTACCAGTGGTCGTTAAGAATACTGTGAACTACAAAACTCAAGGAATTTAGTTAGTAGCTCCATGCGCCTTTGCACATATTATCAAAGGACTAGATAACAACAAAAATACTAACTAATGATCGAACAATACTTCTTAGGCCATGTGTTAGTAAAAAAATATAGAGGATTAACTTTTTCTTCTCCTCTCTCCATAGGTCTTCTTGAAAACTCTTTATTAAAAACAAAAACAAAACTAACACAATGGAAAATACATAAAGAAAGAAATTTATTTCACATGGATTGCCTCCCATGAAGCGCTTCTAGTTAAGGTCAATTAGCTTGACCTCGATGGCAATCACTTAGATTTGTGAAGTGGAACACCCACTCCAAAATAGTTGGCTTTAAAAGTAATTACACCATCATCATCATTAGGCTTGGCCTTTTTATTCCCAGGGATGTGTACTACAAAAGGATCTCTAGATGGTAGCCCTATTCTCATATTCCCTTCAAGTAAATTAATAAAAGCTTTAATAGTTCTTAGGAATGGCCTACCTAGAATTATAGGTGTTATGGGATCTTTAGGCATGTCCACGATAACAAGATCAATAAGAGTGGGACTACCTTTAATTTCAACAACTATATTTTCTTTTATCCCAACAACTTGTTTATAAGTTGAATCAGCTAGATGGAGTCTCAATGCAGTTGTAACAAATGGCCCCAAGTTTAATTTATCAAATAGGCTTTTGGAAATTGTTGAGACGCTTGCACCAAGATCAAAAAGTGCGGATATCTCATTAACTCCCAACTTAATTTTAATAGTGGGCTCAAATATATCATCTATCTTTAGGTGGAAGCTTATCAGCTAGTCTTTTATACTCCATCTCTAAATCATGAACCTTAGATGCTACCTGTTGTATAAATTGTTGGTACATAACATCATTACCTTGTTCTATACCTGGATTATTAACGGTGATCATATTCAATGGATCTTCCACGGTATATTCTGGTGTCGGCACGTTGCTATAATCCAGCTCTTCAAGTTTTTCTTCATTGGTTACCACCCTCATCATCGAGGTCTCCTACCAGATTTGGCTTGGGTTTTCCAGCAAACTTTGTTAGTATGAGAGCTTGGATCTTGGCTACCATACCCAGCCGAGCCTCCACAGTTTTTGTTCTTGCCTGTAGAGCCTGCACATCATTTCTAGTTGCAATGGCCTGGTTAGATAATCTTCCTATACTACTTTCATGGTTCTCTGTGATCTTAATAAGTATATTATTTTGCTCTGTTTGAGCTTGTATAAATGTTCTAATGGTTTCCTCAAACAGGAGAGTGTCGTGATTTGCTCCATTAGTTTTATCATAATTATTATAAGGAGCTCCTGCAGGATTAGCATGATATTTTTGAACATTAGCATAATTATTTTTCCATGCAGGATTAAAAGGAGTACGAGCTATAAAATTAACATCATTAACACCGGTAGTGATAACATTAGCTTGGGTATCTTCCTTGCCCTTTACTAAGATAAGCAACTCATCTACCTTAGATGTAAGCTCTTCGTTATTTACCTCGGTAATTGAACTTACTCACTTCGAGGTTCTTTCCACATGCCATTGGGCATGGTTATTTTGCATATCATCAAGTAACTTCTTTGCAACACTCACTTGCTTTCACGTGATCATTTCTCCTACTGCAGTATCTAGCATAGACTTAGACATTGGGTTAAGACCATTATAAAATAAATATAATATAATATACACCACTCTTCCATCCCATGACTAGGACGGTTCATTATGGTTTCTTTGATCCTTTCCCACGCAAGCGCTAGTGGCTCACGTTCATCTTGTCTAAAGCTTGTAATGTTGAATCTTAGTTGCATAGTCTTAGCTGGGGGGGGGGGGGAATTTAGTCATAAACAAATTAGTACATTCCTCCCAAGATTTAATAGTGCCCTTTAGTAGAGCTAGCAACCAATCCATAGCCTTTCCTCTAAGAGAGAAAGGTAACAATCTTAGCTCAACAGCATTTGGATCTACATCCTTAATACGCCCCATGTCACAAATTTCAGTAAAAGTATTTAAGAGTGAACCTGAATTTTCAGCGGATGAACCCCCAAATTGGTTTTGTTGAACCAAACTTAAAAATTTAGGCTTTATCTCATATGTTTCCGTATCAACTGCATGATGAATGATGGGTGCACGAATAAAATCATCAGTGGGAGTAGCATACTCCCCTAATATCTTTTGAGCCATGGCTCTTATATTTTTGGTAAATTTTTAATAATGAAAACAAATAACAAGTAACTATTTTTTGGGTTTTCAAATAGATAACAAGAAAGTAAACTAATAACAAGAATTAAACTACAACTAATAATAAAACTAAAAACAAGGTCTGACGTCACCAGGATAGCAAAATTGTTTCCCCGACAACAATGCTAGAAATAGGGTTGATACCTTTGATCCGGATTCACGGATGTAGTATAATAGCATTTTCCCTAGAAGACCTAGATTTAATCGAACCTCGGAAAGCACTGCTAAAAGGTAATAAAAAAGGACACTTCTACAAGACTTTGTTTGTTCGTTTTACCTTAGTTGACCGTACCAATCTAGTTTACTTTATAATGGGTTTGAATGAATGGATGGAGATAGTCCAGGGTTGACGATCCACCTGCAACTGCACATAAAATGGGATAAAAGATCATAATAAGCATAGTCATGTATAATGTTTGAATGGAGATAATATCTAGTGGGAAACACATCCTAATATTCTAGAGCCCCATGATGCAGCGGGCATAGCAATAGACTTTGAATCCAACCGAGAGCACATCGAAGCCATGGGTTACAAACGATTATTAAGTGTAAAACACAGATCAAAGCTTTAAGTGGTGATGTTGTTGTTGATCTCGAATGGGGCGCTAAGCAAAGTCCGTACTACCCTTTGTCACTGAGGTTCCTATGAGATCGCCGCTAGCCAAGTATCCTTCCTCTAACCTTTAACAATCTATGGGATCTTGGGTACCTACAAGTCCACGGATCGAGACAAGAGACGAAGAAACAAAAGATACGAATCACAATTCCAAACAAAATACAATTCTCCCATGATCTATATGCACATAACCGCTGTGAGATATCTCCCCAACCCATAGCCCATGAGGACTACTCACTCATAACAAATAGATCGGAGATAGAAAACATCATACAAATACTTAGATTGAAATTAAATATTCTTACAATGGTCGCCAAATCACAAGGAGATCTAAAGTTCAAAGGAATGGCTATGTCTAGTGGATGGGTAGATGGGGGAAGTGATGAACAATGGATGAACAATGGTGTGGATCTCCTTTGGTGGCGTTGTGATGCAATCTGAGAATGGCAGTTGGAGCCTCAAAATATATAGGCATCTTCACGAAAGTTGTAGGGTTTGACGAGATGAAGCCGTCGCCACCTGGTACGGGCGGGCGGTACGGGCAGACTGCGCCCGTACTAGTGGTTGTTAAGCATTCTGGAACCTTGGTACAACATCCCAACTACTTGGCCATGTGTACTTCCTCAAAATCCTTCATTATGACTCCTTATTTCCCATTAAAAGCCATGATTTCCTGAACAACATATATCAAAGAGAGGATTTGCATATCTTTGCAATTATTAGTCATTAGTCGATAGAGTTCAGAGTTTCTTTCGCAATTTCTTGACCAAACACAATGTTTAAACATAGTGGAAGATGGCAAAAATCGGATCCATCAGGAGTCTACTGACGCGTCGGAGTCTATAGACGCGCCGGAGACGGCTAAGGCGACGAAGATTGAGCTGGATTGCAACTGGGAGAAGTCGGTGGCCTTGGCATCCAATTTGTAAGCATGATGTTTTCCTTTCGCCATAGAACGGTGCCTTTCCTGGCTTCTCCTAGTTTAGTCAGATCCCCTTTACCTGTAGGGAAGTCAAGCTTTAGGTGCTCAAATCCCTTCATAACTTCATCCACCCCGACAACAGCGTAGCCATCTGGAACTGGTGATTAATGGTAAGTTGGTCTAGGTGCAGAAGGTAAGGCAAATCCGACTTCCACCTCTATGGATATGTTCACAACTATCACATGCAGCTCACAATTTTCTGGATCCGTGATATCATCCATGGGGTAGCGACGAGCCATCGACAGTGCATCATCATCACCCAAGAGCTCCGTGGAAGCCACGCTGCTTTTCTTCCGAGATGGTGGGCCGGTAGCAACGAATGCAGGATCTTCATACCGCCGCTGAGATGGTCCGCTAGCTTGCTAGCTAAGTGCGTTTATTTTCTCCTACTGCATCCTTAATGTATCTTCTATCTCTTGCATCCGATCTACCTCCATGTCCTTTCTCCTCTTATAGCTTTTATCAGGATATATCTTCCTGTCATCGGGAAACCTAAGCTTCCACAGAAGGGAGCCTTCAATGCCTCTTGTTCGTCCTTCGTGTTCTCTATTCCCAAGGGCGCGTGTCAGCTCATCGTTATCTCTATCGGGATAGAACTTCCCCTCCTACACAACCTTTGTCGCCTCTTTAACGGCTTTGTAAGGTGTTGCAAGATGTTCGTTTGTAAAATACACCCATTTTTCTAGGTTCAACTTTCACCCATGCCCGTAGAACCAAGACTTTCCCCGTTCGGCCCACTCCGATGTCTCTAGAACGATCCCTTTATCAATCAGGTCATTCTCAACTTTCTCCCACTTAGGCATGGCAGCCTTGTAGCTACCTGTCCCCATAACATGGTGATATTTCTTTCGGGCAGCATTTGCCTTGTTTATTTTCGACCTTTTCACAGCTTTGGCTGATATCTTATACTCCACCACTTCGTCCCAGTGATCTCTTAGCTTCTCATTCGCTCTGGTGAACTCTAGAGTCTTTTTTCCAGGACATACACCTTGTACAATCTTTTCTTGTGGTTGGTGAATTATGTGGACATCTTCTTAAGAGCCCACTCCTTGAGTTTTGGCTCTATAACTTTGTTTTGTGGATCGACCTCTGGCAGTAGGGTGAAATTTGTAATGAACATATTCCAAAGCATATCTTTGCATCTATCCTCTGCATAACTAACTCCATCCTCCTTTGGCTTATTCCATTCTAGAATGGTGATCGGGATGATATCCCTAACAATAACTCTGTATTGACTTACAAATAATCTTGCGTTCTACGTAGGAGCAACCGAGGCGCCATTTGTAGCGACTTGCTTGATCGTGAACATAGCATCGGGGGCCAACTTTTTTGTCGGGCCTCGTTTGGTTTCAGAAGATTTCTTCGATCCGCAGGGCTAAAAGAAGAAACAATCGTTAATATATATACAAATCAATTAATGCATCTTATAAGTAGAGGCTTAATTTATATACCTCGTCGGACTTTGTAGTCAAGGTTCCCTCACCAGAGTCGTCTCTTCGCTCACCTGAGTCATCTCTTCCCTCTCCAGAGTCGTCTCTTCGCTCGAGATCCTCCTCCACTCCCTCACCGGAGTCGTTCAGATACTACGAGGTGATATCTTCATCGGCCATTATACCCTGCAATATCTCTTCTTGATCTTTGTCGTGCTCCATAGTTTCTGTAAAGACTTGCTGGTTATTCCAATGCTATAAACACAGCAAAGTGCTAATGAATTAAGGACACTACACGAAATGGTTGCCTCCATGGAGTTAAGAAAACCGTGCGAAATGGTTATCGCGCCCGTCCATCGTCCCTATATGGCACGCATTGCCGCACCCTCCCTAACCTCAAACATAGGTGGGAGCTCGAGTGCATCGTGTAACTCCAATGCTCATAAGAAATAATGATGCACATGTGAATGTCTCAAAACATTTGACACCGAGAGTTCTGCCTCATACCAAATTTTGTTCATACACAAAAAATATATACATACACTTTCATAATAATCACATTTCTTTTGTTCATACACAAAAATATATACATACACTTTCTTTTTGTTCATACACAAAAATAAAAATATATACACTTATATAATACACTTTCTTATGTATACATACACTACAATACATACACTTTCATAATAATCATTTACTAGGCTTAGCCAATCAAATACTAGGGTTATTAAATCATTTACAATACATACACTTTCAATCAAATACTAGGCTTATTCAATCAAATACATACACTTATTCAATTAAAGACACTACAAATACATACACTTATTCAATCAAATAAAAAGACATACACTTATTCAATCAAATAAACTACAAATACATACACTTATTCAATAATATATATAAATCCAATACTAGGCTTATTCAATCTAATATGCAACTAGGATTAAAATAAAAAAGGAAAAAATAAATGGGAATTAGAGAGCTCACCAGTGGCGGCGGCGAACTCGATCGGGGTCGTCGTCAGCGCCGGGCATGGACGGGGGTGGTGGCGGGTGGTGGCTTCGGGCATGGACGGCGACGCCTCCTACAAGACAGGGTCGGCGGTGGCGGTTGCAGCTCCGGGTCGGCGGCGGCTCTGGGCGGCGCCTCTGCATGCACGACGACGTGGGCTTGGGCATCCTGATGGCATCGCTCGATCGGGGTCGGCGACGCCTCCTGTGTCGGGACTTAGCGAGAGAATGGAGATATGGGGACTTGGGGGAAAGGACGTGACATAAAGTTATAAGGAGTAGGGCCTTCAGTCCCGGTTGATGCCACGAACCGGGACGGAAGACCCTTTTGTCCCGGTTGGTGGCATCAATCGGGACTAAAGGGCCATTCGAAAATGTTTTTTGAACTTTGTAGTAAAAATTATGGTTCCTGATTTATTGCATATTAAAATATTAATAAAAGAAATATAAAATGTTCATAAAATAAATATCTATCTAATAAAAATATAATTTATTTTTTATGAGAATTCAACTATTTAATATTTCTACTATTCCTAAATTCCATAAAGGGTTTTTAAATGGTAAATTATTTTTAAATAAATAATAATAATGTCTAGCCTCCAAGATATAGATAACCATATTGAGATAGACATGTGTGCCAAAAATTGACTCATTTTGATGTAGACATCAACTTTGTTCAGAAACAAAATGTCTACCGAATCAGTAGGAAGTGTGTTAGATTTGAACTACGGGTACATGATCTAATGCTCATGATTTTTGAAATAATCATTTTTAGACTCACAATATGATGTTTCTTCAGAGATTCAATGCAAGTTTAGAGAGGCCCATCCCCTATCTGCATGCCTACTATTTTGATCATAGTTAGAAACGGTAAAATTTTGAAACGGGCATAAGAATTTCAAAACCGGTCTAAACAATGTAAAACCTTTACGTGGTGTCATATTATGTGACATAGTTTTAAAGAAAAATACCAAGCTTGCTATATTGATTGCATCTCGAAAAGTCCTTCTCAAAATGAGCTATCATGTTCGAGGTTATATGGCTTTCGGGCCAAATAACCAATGTTATGGCTAGAATCGTGACATAGTTTGTGGTAGTGTTCCCATATTGTGTAAGCTTGTGCATCCTGGGATGGTGAACAATGTTGGAGGAGGAAGTTTTCCGCTTCGTCGCATGGAAAAGCCATTTTCCATTTTACGAGTGCTAAAAACGGAGCGTTTTGTTAAGCAACCACCAAAGGAACAATTCAAAATGCTACCACCCCCATTTTTAGAAAATACTAGACCACCTTATATGGAAAATATCCCAACCGGGTTATCTCAAACCTTTCTATCATCCCCGGGTGAAAAAGACAAATGTTTGCTGAATCGGTAGAAAGTGGGCCTGGTTTGAACTACAGGTACTTGATCTAATGCTCATGATTTTCTGGAAAAAAATCATTTCTAGACTCACAATATGATGTCTCATCAGATATACTGAGCAATTTTAGCGAGGCTCATCCCCTATATTCATGCCCGCCATTTTGACCATAGTTTGAGACGGTAAAATTTTGAAACAGGCATAAGAATTTCAAAAATGGTCCGAACAATGTAAAAACTTTGCGTGGTGTCATACTATGTGACATAGTTGCAAGGAAAAAATACCAAACTTGGTATATTGATTACATCTCGAAAGTCCTTCTAAAAAAAAGCTATTATGTTCGAGGTTTCATGGCTTTCGGGCCAAATGACCAATGTTATGGTCAGAATCGCGGCATAGTTTGTGATATTGTGCCCAGATTGTGCACGCATGTGCATATTGGGATGGCAAACAATGTTGCAGGAGGAAGTATTCCTTTTGTCGCACAAAAAATCCATTTTCCATTTTACAAGTGCTAAAAATAGGGCATTTTGTGAAGCAACCACCAAAGGCATAATTCAAAATGCTACCAAACCATTTTTCAAAAAAACTAGACCACCTTACATGGACAATATCCCAACTGGGATATCTCAAAACTTTCCGTCCATCCTGGGTGAAAAAGAAAAATGACTGTTGAATCGGTAGGAAGTGGGTCTGGTTTGAACTATAGGTACATGATCTAATGCTCATGATTTTTTGAAAAAAAAATCATTTTTAGACTCACAATATGATGTTTCTTCATAGATCGAATGCAATTTTAGCGAGGCTCATCCCCTATCTTCATGCCCACCGTTTTAACCATAGTTTGAAACTGTAAATTTTTGAAACAGGCATAAGAATTTCAAAAACGGTTCGAACAATGTAAAACCTTCTCGTAGTGTCATATTATGTGAAATAGTTGCAAGAAAAAATACCAAACTTGGCATATTGATTGCATCTCTAAAAATCCTTCTCAAAATAAGCTATCATGTTTAAGGTTTCATGACTTTTGGGCCAAATGACTAATGTTATATCCAGAATCGCGACATAGTTTGTGATAGTGTGCCCATATTATGCACGCATGTGCATCTTGGGATGGCGAACAATGTTGCAGGAGGAAGTTTTCCTTTTCGTCACATGGAAAAGCCATTTTCCATCTTACGAGTGCCAAAAACAACGCTTTTTGTGAAGCAACCACCAAAGGCATAATTCAAAATACTACCACCCTATTTTTCAAAAATACTACACCACCTTACATGGACAATGTCCCCATCGAGGTATCTCAAACCTTTCCGTCCACCCCGGGTGAAAAAGACAAATGTCTGCCAAATCGGTAGAAAGTGGGTCCGATTTGAACTACAGGTACATGATCTAATACTCATGATTTTTTGAAAAAATCATTTTCAGACTCACAAGCTGATGTTTCTTCAGATATCCAAAGCAAGTTTAGCGAGACTCATCGCCTATCTTTATGCCCACAGTTTTGACCATAGTTTGAAATGGGCATAAGAATTTCAAAAACAGTCTAAACAATGTAAAATCTTCGCGTGGTGTCATATTATGTGACATATATAGTTGCAAGGAAAAATACCAAACTTGATATATTGATTGCATCTGAAAAACCACCAAAGGTATAATTCAAAATACATATAGTCACTAATTTCCTAAAATGCCTTGGGGGCCATGAACCTTCTTCGCGTATGTCCCTTGCTTATGACCGCGTCGGCCGTAACCATGGAGTATCTACATAATTTAACAGGGTGCTTGGATCAGTGTTCACTGTGAAGGGCAGAATTTCATTAAACTTATTATAATCTTCTGACATGTCTGCCTTTTCCTCCACTCCCACGGTGTTTCTTTTCCCTGAAAGAACTATGTGGCTCTTTGGCTCATCGTATGATGTATTTGTTTCCTTATTTTTTCTTTATTTCGGTTTGGTAGACATGTCCTTCACAAAGAAAACCTGAGCCACATCATTGGCTAGGACGAATGGTTCGTCTGTGTACCCAAGATTGTTTAGATCCATTATTGTCATTCCGTACTTCTTGTCTACCTGAACCCCGCCTCCTATCAGCTTGACACATTTGCACTGAAACAAAGGGACCTTAAAAGAAGGTCCATAGTCAAGTTCCCATATCTCCTCTATGTAACCATAATATGTGTCCTTTTTTTCATTGTTGTTTGTTGCATCAATGCGTACACCACTGTTTTGGTTGGTGCTCTTTTTATCTTGGGTGATTATGTAAAATGTATTCCCATTTATCTCGTACCCTTGGAAAGTCAATACAATCGAACATGGTGTCCTGGCCAACAAGTACAGTTGATCTCAAACCGTGGTGTTATTCATGAGATGTGTTTGCAACCAACCACCAAAATTCATCATGTGTGTATGTGTAATTGAGTCGTCAAACTGCCCCAGGTATTGGGAGTGTAGAATATTCTTGTGTTCATTGATATACGAAGCCACCAAGGTGGAACTTTATTGAATTGTGTAGTGTGCTTGAGTGAAAGGATGACCATCTCTACTTATTATTGCTTTATTTCCTAGCATGCCTTTTCCACTCAGTCTCCCCTCGTGTCATGATTGAGGAACACAAATCGGCTTAAGGTCAGGAATAAAGTCAACACAGAACTTAATGACTTCTCTGTTCCATAGCCCTTGTATATGCTTCCTTCTCGCCTAGCACGGTTATAAACATATTTCTTTAATACTCCCATGAACCTCTCAAAGGGGAACATATTGTGTAGAAATACAGGACCAAGAATGGCGATCTCTTTGACTAGGTGAATGAGGAGATGCATCATAATATTGAAGAAGGATGGTGGGAACACCAACTCAGAACTAACAAGACATTGGACCACATCATTCTGTAAGCCTGCTAGACTATCTGGATTGATTACCTTCTGATAAATTGCATTGAGGAATGCATATAGCTTCACAATGGGTACTGGAACATTTTCTGGTAGAACCCCCTCAATGCAACCAGAAGCAATTGCGTCATAATCACGTGGCAGTCATGAGACTTTAGGTTCTAGGTTTTTTCTCCGCCATATTTGTTTTTCCCTTTATATTCGACGACAAGCCAGACAGGACCTTGATACTGCTCAAGCATTCTAAAAAGATTTCCTTCCCTTTATATTCGACGAGAACATTGTATCCCTTGTTTGTTTGTCCTAAAAGGTTACTAAGAGCAAACCAATCATTGATGGTTACAAAAAGTAATACTTGTAGGTCAAATTCCTCCTGTTTGTGCTCATCCCACACATGTACACCTTGTCCGTGCCACAGATGTAAAAGTTCTTCACCTAATGGCCTTAGGTACACATCAATGTCATTGCCGGGTTACTTTGGTCCTTGGATGAGCACTGACATCATAATGAATTTCCGCTCATGCACAACCAAGGAGGAAGGTTATAGATACATAGAGTTATAGGCCATGTGCTATGACTATAGCTCTTCTCCCCAAAAGGATTAATCTCATCTGTACTTAGACCAAACCTTAAGTTCCTTGTGTCATCTGCAAAGCCCGGGTACTCTCCCTCGATTTTTCTCCACTGCGACCCATCAACAGGGTGTCTCAACATCGAGTCTTTCTTGCGGTCTTCTTTGTGCTATCGAAACAACTTGGCATGCTCTTTGTTTCTGAACAAACTTTTCAACCGTGGCATTATAGGAGCATACCATATAGGGAACTCGCCCTTAACCTCACCAGGGTGATCTCATCTGATATTATACCTCAATGCACCACATACCGAGCATTCATTCTTATTCTCGTACTCTCACCGCGATAGAGGTTGCAGTCATTAATGCATGCATGTATCTTCTGCACCTCTAATCCTAGAGGGCTGACAACCTTCTTTCTTTCGTATGTACTGGCAGACAATTCGTTATCCTTTGGAAGCTTCTTCTTCATTAGTTTCAGTAGCTTCTCAGTCCCTTGTTAGATAAACCATCCTTTGCCTTCCATTGCAGCAATTCTAGTGTGGTACCGAGCTTTGTGTTGCCATGTTTGCAATTTGGGCACAACCCTATTTTGTGATCATCTAACATCCGCTTCAACTTCAACTTCTCATTTTCACTTTCGCATTCTATCTATGCATAAACAATGGCTCTGTGAAGATCATCAATGAGCTCATCTAGTGCCTCTTTATCTTCAGCTTCCCCCGTTGAAGTATCACTGTATTCAGGGAACGTAGGATAGTTGTCATCATCATCTTCTTCTTCATTGTCTTCCATCAACCCGTCTTTCTCCGTGCTTGGTCCAACAATTATAGTTGGGCATGAAACCAGACCGAAGCAGGTGGGTGTGAAGGGTTATCGATGAAGATTAATCCTTCTTATTCTGTCAGGAAACACATGGACAACACATAAAACCATTCACATTGTTTTCCTCAGCCACACTAATAAAATTATGTAGGCCCGTAATGAACTCGGCAGTGCGTTGGTCACCGTACATCCATTGCCGGCTCATATGCATTATATAATTAAGTTTATCAAAAACCATTATAGAACATCTAGAGAAATGGCCATTGTACATCGATAAATGCATTGTGACATAGGTATGATTACTCGGGTGCTTATGATTTGCTATCCTAGCTGCATAAAGTCTCACGGCCCATGAAGATTCAAGATGATGATGATGGCCTAAAATATATCGAGCTCGTTGGGGAACCCCAAGAGGAAGGTATGATGATCACAGCAGCATGTTTTCCCTCAGTTATGAAACCAAGGTTATCGAACCAGTAGGAGCAAGGAAACACCTCCAAGGTGTTGTTTCCAACTTGGAATCCTGCACAACACAACCACAGAACTTTGTCCCAACTTACAATGAGGTTGTCAATCTCACCAGTTTTACTGAAAACAAAGGATTAAATGTATTGTGTGAAAGATAGTAATAGCTTGCAGAAAGTAAACAGAAAACAGTAAATAGTTGTAGATTTATGGTAAAAGAAAGGACCGGGGTCCATAGTTCACTAGTGGTGATTCTCCTTAAGATAGATAACATGTTGGGTGAACAAATTATAGCGGGGCAATTGACAAACATCAAGAAAGCATACATGCATATACTAATCATCTTTACTCCTATGAGATTTGATTCGGCATTACAACATTATACATAGATCGTAATCCAACTGCATCTATGACTAATAATCTACCTTCAGGTTATCATCCGAACCCCCTCCAGTATGAAGTTGCAAGCAACAGATAATTACATTAAGCATTGCGTGTAAAGTAAACAATACGATTGTTCTATGAACAAAGGATTGATGTTTTCTCCCTAGTAGCAACAACACATCTAGTACCTTAGAGATTTCTGTCACTTCCCCAGATTCCTAGAGGCATGAACCCACTATTGAGCATAAATACTCCTTCTTGGAGTTGCTAGCATCTACTCGGCCAAGATATCTACTAACAACGGAGAGCATGCAAGAACACAAATAACAAAGACATGATAGAATCAATAATCAATCTGAAATAACATCTCAATATCCATCGGATCCCCGCAAACACAACATGTATGATTACAAATAGATGATCTTGATCATGAACGGAGCTCACAAGATCTAAACATGGTAGCACAAAGGAGAAGAACCAACCATCTAGCTACTACATGGACCCGTAGTCCAAGGATGAACTACTCACGCATCACACCAGAGGCTTGCATGGTGATGAAGAAGGCCTCCAGGGTGAATTCTCCCCTCCGGCAGGGTGCCGGGAAGAGCTTCAGATCCCTCCCGATCTAGGGATGGAGATGACGAAGGCTACAAAATCTTTTGTGGAATTTTGATCGGGTTCTTAGGGTTTCTGTATCAGAGGCATCTTATAGGCTAAAGGGGAGGCCGAGGGGGTGCCCTGGGCGGCCACACCACCCCCTGGCACGGGCCAGGCCTAGCCACGTGGCCATGTGGTGTGGGCGGCCTCTGGCCCCTCTCTATCTCGTCTTCTGGCTCCGTGTCCCCCTCGGTGAAATATTGACTTTGGCTTTTGTCCCGTCCAATTCCGAGAATATTCATTTTCTGACTTTCCTGGAACCAAAAACAGCAGAAAATAGGCAGTTGGCACTATGGCATCTTGTTAATAGGTTAGTCCAAGAAAGTTTATAAAAATACTCCAAAGTGTGGACAAAACATAATAAAGTAGATATAAAACAAGCATGGAACATCAAAAATTATAGATACGTTAGCAACGTATCAGATGACCCAAGAAGCATCCAATGAAAGCATTAGTTGTATTAGGAAAGGAAATATGAAACCGATGTTGTGTTGGTGTTGTAATCATACATATGTAACCTATCCGCATACGACTTTGAGACCTGGCCTATTATATATAGGATGGGAGAAGCCTACGAGGACGTACCAAAAAACACCCAAGCGATTTGTAATAACTTTATTCATCAATAAAAAAAGCGACTTCGACTCCCTTGTTTTCCTGACATCGGACGAAATCCCCAGCGTTGTCTTTTCCACGAAACCCTAAGTCCATAACCATGGGCATTGCCGAGGTTACTCCTCGTTAATTGGCACTGTCTGTGGGAAACCTGAACGCTGGAGTCATGGATTCGGTGGACCCCTTTTTATCAAGCAGCAATCCAACGGAAGCGACACCACGGCCGCCCACCCCTATTTCGGTACCCTTCGATTTCAATGGCGGATCCGATCTCATCATCGGAAGTTTCTGCTTTGAAGTGGAGGATCCCAAAGAACCACACCTCTCGGCTTCGGTCTCACTGTTACCGTCGGTCAAAAAATCTGTGCCTATGGCGATAGCTGCATCATCCATCGGATCATCCGGGGAAGCCACGCTGCAGGCAGAGAAGGCCACATACAACAATGAAAACATAGCAGATCTAGGGGACCTTGATGGTCTCTACGATGATCTCTCCCTTGGGTCAGACCACTAGCCAACCATGCCTGTCGTTGGATTGATGACAAGTATGCCATGAGGGGGTCCTCGAGGCGTGTGGAAGAGAGGGGTGTGAGACGTATGGTATTCCGAGACGGTGAGCACATAAGTTTACCCAGGTTCGAATCCGTCGGCTTTGGACGGATCCTACTCCTGCTAGCAATCCAGTAATACGACAGAGTCAGAGTATGGGTTACAAGGGTTTCGCCTGTGCGAGTTGAGATTGTAGACTATTGTGAGGGTGCCCTAAAGGCTTACCCTAGGACGGCTTATATAGATATCCAGCCTAGGGTTTATAGGACATACCTATCCGGCTACGATTAAGAGTCGGTTACAGAGTATATCTTGAACTACAAGTAACTTAACAGGCCTATGTCGATAAGTCTTCTGGGCCTTCCCGTAGCCGGACTGGACTCCATCTCTTCTCCCTGACTGGGCTTCCCGTGAAGCAAAGCTCTAACCCGAAGTGGGCCATCCTGGTCAGTGAGGCACAATGAGGATACCCGGAAAGTATATCCCCAACATCAGCCCCCAGAAGCCTCCAAGATCCAAAGTCGGATTTCATCATTGTCTAGCTTGATCTTCGGCTTGCAGAATCTTGAAGGGTTCCTGAAACTTCAAAAGAAAGGATAGGATCCAAGTCTCAAATGAGTCGGACCTATGAATATATTATTCGGGTTTCCAGCTCGAAATTCAAACTAAGCCGGAACTTGGTCTCTGACGTAATCTAACACTGGTCGTGGTCAAGTCACGTCACTGACAGACATTCCCGTCAGCACGACCATTGGTGGGTCCGCCTGTTGCGGAACCGAGGCGTCGTTTTAATGCATACATAGAGATCGAGGCGGTGTAATCATCGCATGGGGGTTACCCAGCTCCTTCTGCGACGCGTGTCACAGTTACTGTACAAACTGTACGAATCTTGGCGCGGACGAAGGATATAAGGGGTTGAGATTCTCTCCCTCTTCTCTTCACCAGCATTTGCGCCGCTTCCTTCCTCCCAACGCTTCCCACGAAAACAGAGCTCCTCTTCTTCCCTAGAATCTTCTAGCACCGCCCATCCTAGGTCACCGGCCTACCAGAAAATGGTTGCGACCTCATCTTCTGGCACGGCGGTGACGACAACGACAATTTTGGCAGTGGAGAAGGAGAGTCACCGTGGGGTCTGGATCCCCTACATCTTGGATGATGTCAAGCTCCATGTCATGGAGAACGAAGGGCTCCTCCGCACCGGTGACTGGCAGAGCAGCTACGGCCAAACCTTCCTACTCCTCGCGCCGACGAGCGGGTGCACTTCGGCACCCACCTCGACAGAGGTTTGAGTTTCCCACCCTCAGATTTCTTTTCTGAGGTTATAGATCACTACGGAGTTCAACTCCATCATCTTCCCCCGAACTCTCTCTTAGAGATGAGCGCGTATGCTACTTTGTGCAAGGGGTACCTCGGCATTAGGTCGAGTCTCACTCTTTTCCGGTTTTGTTTTCATATCTGGAGAAATTCTATCACTGCCGGTAATCCATATATTACCGGAACCATTAGTTTTTCCGTTAGGAGAGAGCGCGTCTATCCTCGGATTAAGGCTAGTGAGTCGGTGAAACAGTGGCGGTCCACTTTCTTTTATCACAAGGATATTCCTGCTCCTGGCAAAGCTACTGCTTTGCCGGCTTTTGTCGACGGTGCCACCACGCCCCAAGAGTCCTGGGACGCAGATGCGCCGACTCTCAGTGATGATCTACTTCTTGCTAAGAGGCGGATCGAATATTTGATGAAGCACAAGGGCCTTAAGGGGTCCGACTTGGTTCACTGCTGGGTGGCACGCCGGATCCAGCCTCTTCAACATCATGGAGACTGGCTTATGCATTCCATTACGGCGTCCAAGAAAGATACTCTCCAGATCTGATCCCGCCCTTACACAGATAAAGAATATGAGTCCCAAATCAAGTGGCTAATAAGGGAGCAGATCGATAAGAAAATCCCGGAGCTGTCTTTGGATATGCATACGGCTGAAGATCCTGTGGTACCGGTAAGTTTCCAGCACTAACTCGAATTATGTGTTCATCTTTACATTGTTGTTTCTTTTTGCAATACTGAGGTATCTCTTCATTTCATCTTGCTTACCTCCCCGAGTCGGAGCTTGCTCCTCTCGATGGATATCCTCCCGAGATTTCTCAGGACGATGGAGAATTGATTCCACTGCCGGAGACCTTTACTCAAAAGCGAAGGCTCCGACTCTGGCTATTGGCACGAAGGAGGTGCCCATTGTGAAGAGGTAACTTTCCTCACAAGGTTTTTGTATCTTGTTCGTAATTCTTTCCGAGATGTAATGTTCTTTATTCTATTACCTCCTCAGAGCTAAACAGCTCACCAAGGGCAAGGGGAAAGGAGGTTTGTCGAAACCCCTGCGCCAGTCAAAGCTGAATTTGACTTCTCCTGCCACAGCGCCTCCGACTCCTGCCCCCAGCCTTCTGCAACGCTGAAGATTACTCCATCCCCGACCGTCGTAGAAGATCCGGGTCAACAAGCAGAGCCAGTGATCCTCGGATCGCGAACTGACATCACTATGGGTGACTCAGGTTTTGATAAGGGTGAAACCTTTTCGGGTAATGATCCCTTGGCAGAGGTCTTCATTGAAAACCTCCTCAACAATCCAGTTCTTGCCAAGCTTGGCATTACTCGGAAGTCTGTGGAGGAAATCCAACGGCTAGCCCAACAATGCTTGGAGAGCTGGATTATTACTACCGAGGAGGAGGCACAAGAGGTGGAGGACGTGGAGTACTCCAAACTCCTTGAGTAGATCCGTCTTCACGACGAGGGGCGGAGAACTGGTGTGCTTCCTCCACCACCAGTTATCCTGCTGACCCTTGCCGAGAAGGTTAGCACCGAGGTGTCTATGAGCTTAAACAAGCTCACCCATGAACATCATGTAAGTCGAATTCCAACTCACCTTTTTTACTTTATTTCATATCATATCCTCTATCCCCCAAGCATGAAGTTGGATAGACAATCCGGATTTATGATTCCCTAGGATGCCAAAGAATGAACTAGTGTAGCCCCCAAGGCTCGTGCTGATATTAGTAAAAATATTAGCCCGAGTCTTTAGTAGACTTCTGACTCTGGGTATTCTGACTTATAGAAAGTTAATTCGTATAATCAGGAATTGTTGAAGAATATCTGCAACAAGCGGAGAGAGATCAAAGCTCTCCAGCTTGAAAATGCTCAACTGAAAGTGTCAAGGGATGAGGCTGAAGGTAAACATTCCAGCCCTCAAACCTTGCCCTTTATTTCATAGTCGAATTTTTTATTCAACTGTTGTTCTTTTGCCTACAACACTAGTAAAGCAATCATGTGCTATGATTGAAGAAGCCAAAAACTTGAAGACCCTGGCGGTGGAGAACACCGACTTACGTCGGGAGCTGGACAAGCTAAAGGCGGATCATGAACGGAGCATTGCTCAAGTTCTTGAATCTTCTTCCATGGCCACCGAAGAACGTGATCAAAGGATCGCGACCTAGGATCAAAGGGTCTCAGATATCAACGATGCTTTGCTCAGAGAGAAGGACATTACCGAGGCACTCTAGGTTGAACACCAGAGCCTACGAGAAGAGAAGACCAAAGTTGACAATGTCATCTTCGGTACGTTTCCCCCTTTCTGAATTTCTGCCTTTTCCGACTTTTGGAGTTCGGATACATTTGCTTAACCTTTTGCATTATATGCACAGGTCCTCTAAACTTGCTGGATTCTGCCTCCACCGAGTCTCGCACCAACCGACTTACTCAAGTCGGTGATCTACTTCACGATTTCCGCCAATCTTTGGAGGATATTGGCGAAGTACTCAAAGTTATGGACATGCATAGAATGTCTGACTTTGAAATGCGAGACAAGGCCAAGGAGATGCCTCAGCTCATCCAGGACTGGAACATGTCCTACACGCGAACCACCACGCAGAACGCTCTCACCATGGTTATGAGCCACCATGGAAGCATGGAAATCTGGCAAGTAACCAGAGGGTATTCTACTGTGGATGAAGACGGGCATGAGTAGGACATCAAAGCAATCATGGACTCCTGTGCAGGATATGGGTGCCACGTAGCTGACTTGACTAGCTATGACACTCCTTTCTTCACTCGCTTGGAGATGCCTCCTCCACCTGCCGAAGTAATAGTAGAAGTCTCCGATGACGAACAAACCGTTTCGGATTTGAATGTCTCGGAAAGATATCAAGGCGAGGCCGATGTCTCCAGTGAGTCGGCAGCTCCTACCTCTCCCCTGCATCGTAGAGTATCAGAAAAAACAATGTGATATTCTAAAAACAATTCGGGTTGTAAATAAGTAGTATAATACTTTTGCTAGTACTAAGATTTGTTATTCTTATTTAGCACTTTTGGCTTTAATTTTATGTGCCCAAAATGTTTACATAAGCACTTATGTTTTTTGTCTGTACTTATCATTTATCTGGCTTTCCACCTCGTCCCTTTCGTGAGCCGGACAACTTTCAGCACAGAAACTTTGCCGAGCAACGGATCTCAATTGCTAAACCAGTTTAAACTCGGAAACAAAGCCCGGCAATCAGATAAATTTAGACTCGCAATCAGATAAATAACCAAAGTACAAACTGGAAAATTTAAATTTATACCCGAAGGTAGCATTTTTAGAATCGGAAATATTAACCAGAACAAACATGAGCATAAAGTACTTTCAAGTATTCTGTGATTTTCTACTGTGACATGATCATTCAGAAATAAGATGGTAATATAAAACTTCTCAGAAAAAATGAATACTTTATTTCTCATTGAAAATGTACACATATATGATTACAAAGAAAGATAAACTAGGAATAAAAGGGACATAGCTGAGCAATATTCCATGGTCTATAAAATTCTTCCGGGTTTGTACTACTTCCAGCTCTCTTTCTTTTCTTAGTAGCAGGTCTTTCTTTGACTGGTCGCATATCAGTTAGATAGTAAGAACCATTGTGCAATACTCGGCTAACTAAAAAGGGCCCTTCCCATACTGGGGAAAGTTTGTGCTTTCTTTTCTGCACAAGCCATTGAACCAAATCGCCCTTATTGAAAGACCGGTTTCTGACTCTTTGGCTATGATACTTGCATAACTTCTGCTGATAGGCTGTTGATGTCATCTCAACAATGACGCAAACTTCTTAGATTAAATCGAGATAATTTTGTCGAGAAATTTCGGCATCCTCTTCAATATACATAGCAACTCAGGGAGACGTATGAATCAAATCACTCGTAAGAACTACTTCTGCACCACAGACCAAGAAGAAAGGTGTATATCCAGTTGACCTGTTCAGACTTGTTTGTAAACTCCATATCACAGAAGGTAACTCCTCTGCCCAAGCCCCCGCAACACGTCGTAGTGGTGCTTCGAGTCTTGGTTTTAGGCCTTGTAGGATTAAACCATTTGCTCTTTCGACTTGTCCATTAGCCTACGGATATGCGACTGACGCAATGTCAAGCTGGATATTTTGTTCGTTGCAAAATTTGGCAAGCTCTCCCATAGAGAAGTTACTCCCATTGTCCGTGATAATGCTATGCGGATACCGTATCGGATTATGACATCCTCGACAAATCTTCTGGCTGTTGCTCCATCACAACTGGTGACGGGTTTAGCCTCAATCCATTCTGTGAATTTATCCACCATCACTAAGAGATGAGTAAATCCACTTGGAGCTTGTTTAAATGGTCCTACCATGTCAAGCCCCCAGACTGCGAAATTTCATGTTATAGGTATTGTTCGCAGCTGATCAGCCGAAACATGAGCTTGTTTGGCGTACTTTTGGCAGCCTTTGCACGTCTTGACCAGCCATTCGGCATCTGCCTTAGCTGTAAGCCAGAAAAAACCATGTTGGAAAGCTTTTGCCACTAAAGATTTGGCTACAGCATGGTGACCACACTCTTTCTAGAAAAACGTTCAAAACGTATGTACTTTCCTGAACACTTTTGCTATTATTTTTCCTCTAAACTTGTGTGAATTGGATACAACTAACACGGACTGATGCCGTTTTCAGCAGAATTACCTTGGTGTCTAGTTTTTGTGCAGAAAATCAACTATCAGGAAAAATCCAAGAAAATATGCCAAAAATCCTATTTCACCAGAAGACTCCCGGGGCCAGAATACGAGACGGAGTGGGGCTGGGCCCAGGCCACACCACCTGGCCGCGCCAGGGGTGGTCTAGCTGCCCCAGACACCCCCTCGGTCTCCCTCTTCACATATAAGTTGCCTTCTGACCTAAAAACTCAGGGGGGTCGATGTTTTTCCAGAAAGAGTTCCGCTCCGCCGCCACCACCAGATTCCACGATTCAGAACCAGAAACTCCGTTCTGGCACCCTGCTGGGACGGGGAATTGGAGGAGATCATCTCCATCATCATCACCATCGCTTCTCCATCGACCATCCATGTTTCCCCCATCTATGAGTGAGTAATCCCCCGCTGTAGGCTATGGGGATGGTAGGGATTGGATGAGATCGTTCATGTAATGGCATCGGATTGTTAGGGCATGGTGCCTAGTATCTACTATTAGTGCTTTTTGACTTTGTTGCGACTTGTTATGCTTAATGCTTGTCACTAGGGCCTGAGTGCCATGATTTCAGATCCGGACATGTTATTGATTCATTATGATAGTATTGTTTATGGTCTTACCTGCAAGTTGTATACACACGTTGTTGTCTAGAACCAATGGCCCTGAGGGACAGAAATCGGGATAACAGGAGGGAATGGCTTTGATGTGAGGATCACATGTGTTCACGGAGTGTTAATGATTTGCTCCGGTGCTCTATTAAAAGGAGCACCTTAATTGCTAGTAGTTCCCTTGAGGCCCCGCTGCAAATGGGCTGGCAGGACAAAAGATGTTGTGCAAGTTCTCATTGCGAGCACGTATGACTATATATGGAACACATGCCTAGGATTATCTAGTACTTGCATGCTTTATCCATTTATCTGCAATTGCCCTATGTTTTGATTGCCATGTGAATTGTCTTGTCCATGCAATGCTCGTCCATCCATCCCTATGCCTACCACGCTCGGATCCTACTGTTTACTGCTATTGTGACTACCGTCTTTACTTTTACTACTGCTATTACTTTACTATTCCTACTAAAAAACTGTTGCTACTGATAAACTGCTGTGAGCAAGATTGTTTCCAGGTGCAGCTGAATTGACAACTCAGTTGTTAAGGCTTATAAATATTCTTTGGCTCCCCTTGTGTCGAATCAATAAATTGGGTTTCACTTCCCTCGAAAATATTGCGATACACCCCATATACTTGTGGGACATCAAGACTATTTTCTGGCGCCGTTGCCGGGGAGCATAGCTTTATTTATCAAGTTCACTTGGATTCATTATTGTTCACTTCCATCCATCCATCATGGGTAAGTCTTGCGATGGCAAGGTTCCTATTTTACCATCCACTACAAGAAGAGGTACGGTTCTGAACACCTCTGTTGCTCTTGATTCACCGTTTGTTATGAGTAAGTTCGTTACACCACCAAATACACATGCTATACACACTGCTACTACTGCTGAATCTGAAACTTCTGATACTTATGATGCTACTTCTACTATGCTTGATAAGAGTGGTTCATTAGGTCCTTTCCTAGATGCTACGATTGCTAGAACTATAGCTGGAAATACTGAAACTCCTAATGAAGACACTACTACACCTGCTAGTTCACCTGAGTCTAGTGAGAGCTATGATATTGAAGACGGTTATGTTGAGATGACCGATGAATTTATTAAAGAATGTCAAAACACCCATGATAGGAGTGCTGCTAAGAGTCTCCTTGAGAGGCGTACTATTATACCCAAATTGTCTCCTAAGGCTAAGTTTGCTGCTTCTCCCATAAACATTGAAGATAAAGATTATGATTTCTCTCTTGATTTATCCTACATAGCTACTGTTGAGAAAGAACCTTTTTGTGGGACTAAGAATGAAAGTGTGGTAGCACATATGACCGAGCTTTCTACCATGAGTGGCCTATTTTCTGATGATATTAAGATGCACACCTACTTTGTTGCTAAGATTTTCCCTTTTTCACTGAAAGGAGAAGCTAAAACTTGGTTTAGTAATTTACCTCCTGGATCTATTGATAGCCCTAGTTGCTTGATTAGTACTTTCCTGCCGAAATATTTTCCTCCTAGTGCTAGACATGCTATTTTGCAGGAACTTTTTGATTTTAAACAGGGAGAAAAAGAGATATTTCCTGAATCATGGGCAAGGTTTAGTGCTTTGATTCATGCACAAGTTGGATGTCTATTACCTAAGAATAAGCTTCTTGATATATTTTATAATGGACTAACTGAAGAATCTAGGACATACCTAGATAGTTGTGCGGATTGTGTTTTCAGGAATAGAACTCCCAAGGAAGCTGAAGAATTAATGGCTAAAATAAGCAAGAATTATGAAGATTGGACTCCTCCTGAACCAGCTACACCTGAAACAATTATACTTGAACCAGCTATACCAGCGCCTATACCGTCATCTAAGAAGATGGGAGTTATTGCATTGAATGATGAAGTGATGAAGGAAGCTAAGAAATGTCTTAAGGAGAAGGGAATTAAAGCTGCAGATGTCAAGAATTTACCTCCTATAAAAGAATTATGGAAGCCAATTCCCCATTCATCCACTATTGAGGTACACTCTCTCCAACACTTTGATGAAGGTGATATCCCTTACTAAACCTCCTGATCAATGCTTAGAAGAATTCAATATTTTTATGGTTAAACAAGATAATTTTAATAAAAGGGTGCAAAATCATCTAATGGAAAACACTAGAGCTATTGTTGAGTTAAAAGATATTGTGGAAAGAACCTCTAATGATGTTAAAATGATTGTTTAACATTTTCAAATGGTTCAAACTCAAATAGATCAACTTATTAAAGTGCAAAAGGCTTGCTAATTAATGCTTCCAAGGAAAAACACGCTTATGAGATTAGAACTAGAAGTGGTGTTGCTACCTAGGATCCTCTATATCCTAAGGGACATCCCAAAAGAATTGAGCAGGATTCTCAACAAGCTGAAAATAGTGGTACTACTCATAAGAAAAGAAAAAAGAAACATAAAACTATTGTAGAACCCTCTGAACCTGCTAAAGATCCTAATACTATATCTATTTCTGATGCTGAAACTGAAAGTGGTAATGAAGAAAATGATGTTCCTGATAAAGAAAAAGTTGAAGAAGAACCTGAAAAGCACACTAAGAATACTAAATACACTAAAGAAGATTTTGTTGCTAAGAAACATGGTAGTGAAAGAGAGCCTTGGGTCCAAAAACCTATGCCTTTCCCTAATAAGAAACACAAGTCAAAGGAAGATGAACACTATAATAATTTTTGTGAGTGGATGAAACCTTTATTCCTGCAAATTCCTTTAACTGATGCTATTAAATTGCCTCCTTACTCAAAGTATATGAAGGATTCTGTCTCGAATAAAAGGAAGATCCCTAGCGAAGAGATTTCTACTTTGCTTGCTAATTATTCCTTTAATGGCAAGGTTCCAAAGAAACTTGGAGACCCAGGGATTCCAACTATTCCTTGCTCTATTAAGAATAGTTATGTTAGAACTGCTTTGTGTGATTTGGGAGCAGGAGTTCGTGTTATGCCTTTTTCTCTATATAAGAGATTTCAACTAGAAAAACTAATACCAGCTGATATATCTTTGCAAATGGCTGATAAATCTACCACTATTCCTGTTGGCATATGTGAGGATGTACCTGTTCAAGTGGCTCATAATTGCTTGATTTTAACTGATTTTGTTGTGCTTGAAATGCCTAAAGATGATAATATGTCTATTATTCTTGGGAGACCTTTTCTTAATACTGCAGGAGCTTTTATTAATTGTAATCAAGGAAAGGTGACCTTCAATGTTAATGACAAGGAACATACTGTCTATTTCCCCAAGAAGATTGATAGGATTTATGGTTTGAATTCAATTGAACATGTTGAGGGCATTCAAGTTGGAGAAATATATTGTCCCATACCAAGAGAAAAATTTGAAACTATTATGATTGGGACCATTGCTATCAAGGTTGAGGTAACATAGTCATTAGTGGAATACAAAGTTTTGTTTCATATAAAATTGTTTTGGTAACAAGACCTGATCAACCTTGTTAACAAAAGGATTTCATTGAACAAAACAATGTTTTCACCATGATTATCTCCGCTTACTTCTATTTTCTCCATTTTAGTTTTTTGCTTTCGTTTAGTTTTCTTTTCTGTTGTTAGTTGCTTGCGTGTTAGAGTGTCTTAGAACTTCTGTAGTTGTAGCCTTGTTTTGTCATTGCATCATTCCAGAAACTTTTTTCTGTCAGAAAATCATTCATCTATACCTGAAAATTGCTCAAAAATAAAGTGTCTCAAAAAATTCCGGAAAATTCATGTTATATTTTTACGTGAGAAAAAGGGATAGAGGAGTGCCTAGAAGGTACCAGGGGGGCACCAGGTAGGCACACCACCTGGTGGCGCGACCAACCCAGGGGAGCGCCTGCCTATGGTGTGGGCCACCCCTGGCCCTCCACTCACTCTCTCACTTGCCACTTTCTTCTCTCTCCCGAGTAAACGCCAGTTCATTGCTCGAAATCACGTTCTTGCTGTGCTTGCCCTCGATTTTTCGATCTCCTTGCTCAGCCCATCTTTGCTGCTGAAATTTGGAGCATTTGTTCTCCGGTATGTGAGTCCCCCGCTTGTCCAAGTAGATTTGTGTTTAGTGGTTTATATCTTGAGTATTTTGCTACTATTGGTGACAGGTTTTGAGAGCTTGTAAGCTTGTTCAATGCTTAGAGATATAGTTTTGATGCATGTTTAGGCCTCTACAAGTCCCTATGAGTAGTTCCCTTCATTATATATTCACTTTGCAATCACTTGTTTAATAGATGTTAAAATTTCAGAATATCAAACATGAACAACCATACCTTTGGAGAAATATTTGAGAGGGATACACCTAGGAGGTCAAGGCCCTCAAGATCAGCCTCTCAGTTTAGGCCATCATACAAGGAAGATGTCATTGCACTTCGTATTGGTAATGAAGGAGATGATGGGGATGCTCACCCATCTACTTTTCCTTGTTTTACTTTCTTACAAGCTGCAGGGATTCTTGATGATTTCTTGCTACTGATTCAGAGGGTTGGTTTGACCTCATACATGCAAGATGAGAGTGAGCAATACGCTATGCTCACCAAAACTTTTGTGGAGAGTTTTGTTTTCACCAACACCCCCTATCAGTCAGCTGTCTCTTTCAGAATTTATAATCTGCCCTTTACCATGCCATTGGAAAGATTTTGCAGTATTGTAGGTGTAGGCATGATAGGGACCGTGAAGAAGATTCAAGGGCGACCCGCTGATTTGCTGGAGCTCTATCGAGGGGTGACCAATGACGATGACCTCGTAGCTCGGCGGGGGAAGATAAGACACATCCAACTCCCTGCTCTTAGATACTTTGCATATTATCTTGTTACTAGCGTTCTGGGTAGGGAGAATACGAGTAATATCTCCAACTATCATTTAGCCTTCCTTGCTACTGCGCTTAACAATGATACTCGGTACAATCTTGGTTCTCTTATTGCTCGCCGCCTAGCTGCTAGGGGGCCTATTTATGGGGGCATCATTGCTTCATGTATGTTCAATGCATTAGATCTTTCTGTGGATCCCAATGATACTATATTGGCACCACAAAGGCTTGACCTTGTTGCCATGAAAACACATCACTTCGTCATGGCTAACTCTGATAAGGACAGTCTAGTATACAGGATGTTGTTTACTAACGGGGATGAGAGGGAGATCCCTTTGCCACAATCTACTTTGTTTAGTGTTCACAAGAGGCCATGGTCGCGCTCCAAGGAGGAGGTGGGTGAGCAGTTTCACTTGCTGGGGTTCCACAGGCAGCACCAGGAGGATGTGCCCTCCTACGATTACTCTGCGCACTATGATGGGGCATCCTCAAGCTCACACCAGGATGAGGGTACCTCCTCGCCGTACTACGGAGGCGCTCCATCCTGGCCAGCTTGGGATTGACACCCACTTAGGACAAAAGCCTAAGCTTGGGGGGAGGTACACTGACATCGCACTCATCTCCCTATCACTTTGCGTCGGTACTTTGTATATTCATGTTTCGTTCTGTTTTTAGTTTTCGTTCTTTCTTTGCTTTTGCTTTCTAAAACACAAAAAGACCAAAAATATTTATGTTGTTTCTCTTTGTTTGCTTTTTCTTCTTTTTGCCTTGGTTTGATTTCTGCTTTGTTTGAACTATTTGAAAAACCCAAAAAGATTTTGTTTTGCTTGTTCTTCCTTTTGGTTCTTGCTTTAAAAATTGAAAACACCAAAAATATTTGTTGTTCTTCTTTGGTTTTGTGAGTTTTGTTGCAGGGTTCAGCAGTCCTCAGTGGAATTTGGTTTCATATTATTATTCAAGCCACACAAGTGAAGGGAAATAATGAGGATTAATGACAACTTGAGGTGTGGTAAGAGGCTGGTAATGAACTCTATATGTTTTCATTTTTTGTACATATACTCATCATTGTGGGCATGCTTAGTCTGTTCATGTGGTGAGTATGTTATTTATGTATGCTTAGTAGTTCTTTCTTTCTTATGATTAGCTCCAGCTTGCTAATAGTTTGTAGCATGTCGTATGAATGTTTGCTTGCATTACTCTATTCATAACTTGGTATGACACTGTGGTATCCTCCTATGAATGTTTCACTTGAATTGACTTGGCACATGCTCACGCATGCATATGACTGAAATAATCAGTTAAGCCTCGATGAATTATTTTTCCTCAGGGGTCTTGAATCACTTTCATGCCATGATTAGTCCTGTTTTGTTGCAAGCATGATTATGAAAATTACTGCTCTCTCGTTTGTCGCTCCCTTACTATTGCTAGCCTTCACTTTCACTGAGTATGTCCTACTCGTGTTTCCAACTCCCTAAAACCAAATATTGCCAAAAGTGTCCACCGTACCTACCTATTAGCATTATTTGCTATTCTGTGCATATTAAGTATGCCTTGTTTTCTTACGAATAAAATGTCTGTTTGTTTTGGGAAAGTTAGTTAGTAAAGCTCTCACGAACTTGATGGCACACTTTATTTTCTTGCAGTTAATAAACTTGAACCATTGCGTCCCTCTTTGTTGCGTATATGCTTTTGCTTTATAAGTTGAAGTTAGTAGAACCATGTATCATGGGGATCGCTTTCAACATTTCACGGGCACTTTGTACCCCGTTGATATCATGATTCTTTTGCTTATGGATCCCGGCGGTGTGAAATAAAAGGGGAACTTGTAAGATCATGGAGTTTGTATATGTGTTAGAGAAACGCCTGGGCCGCTTGCCTAAGCCATGCCTAATTATGGTGGAAACTTGCAGCATAACCATAATGAGTATTCTATGAAGCATCCTCAATAAAAACCTATGCAAATAGCAAATAAAAAGATCGCTGAGATGCTCATTGTCTGCTTGCCTTGTCATTTTGATTATGGGATAGCTCATGTATCATGTGCAAGGGGTACCCCATTGGTGGTTCTCTATGATACATATGTACTTATAATGACAAGAGCTTACTTGTGACTGAAGTTGAGTAGCATGAGGTTCGGTACTCGTAAGTAAGGGGCATGATATTTCAACTTATAACTTGTCAAGCATATCCTCTTAGTTGTGTCACTTTAACCTTAACCACTTAAAATATGCTTATGATAGGGGCAATGAGATCTCAAAGCTAACGAATACCATACTTTCAGCATTTGGAAGCCTTTCAAATTATTCAAAATCTGTTCATTTCCTTGTTGATTCTCCACCTATTCTATGAGCACTTTCTTGAGAGGATAGTTGTCATTCTTAGTATAATGTGCTTGTCTCAAAACTTGATTATTTGTGTTATGACTTTGATGCTTGTATCTTTGATATCTTTACTTCTAGTCTTCACCTGAACTTCAGAGGTGCCTTGGCATTCATAATCAAAGGCAAGCGAGATACCACTCTATCATACCTTGTTATGAGCATTGCAATGTTTCTTATGTTTATGTTTCATGCTACTTATTATTTTTGAGTTGGAATCTCCTCATAGCTTGCATTGCCTATTAAGTAAACTTAGTTGCATACTCTTTATTATGAATTGTCTAAGTAGTTGATCACATGATGAAAATATATACATCATATGAAGCAAATGTGTTCGTGAAAGTTTCTTTTATCGCACTCAGTTTTCAACTGAATTGCTTGAGGACAAGCAATAAGCTAAGCTTGGGGGGAGTTGATACGTCCAAAACGTATCAACTTTCCCGAACACTTCTGCTATTGTTTTTCCTCTAAACTTGTGTGAATTGGATACAAATAACACGGACTGACGCTATTTTCAGCAGAATTACCTTGGTGTCTAGTTTTTGTGCAGAAAATCAACTATCAGGAAAAATCCCAGAAAATATGCCAAAAATCCTATTTCACCAGAAGACTCCGGAACCAGAATACGAGACGGAGTGGGGCTAGGCCCAGGCCACACCACCTGGCCACGCGAGCTAGGCCTGGCCACGCCAGGGGGTGGTCTGGCCACCCCTGACACCCCCTCGGTCTCCCTCTTCGCCTATAAGTTGCCTTCTGACCTAAAAACTCAGGGGGGTTCGACATTTTTCTAGAAAGAGTTCCGCTCCACCGCCACCACCAGATTCCATGATTCGGAACCAGAAACTCTGTTCTGGCACCCTGCCGGGACAGGGATTTGGAGGAGATCATCGCCATCATCATCACCATCGTTTCTCCATCGACCATCCATGTTTCCCCCATATATGAGTGAGTAATCTCCCGCTATAGGCTCTGGGGATGGTAGGGATTGGATGAGATCGTTCATGTAATGGCATCGGATTGTTAGGGCATGGTGCCTAGTATCTACTATTAGTGTTTTTTGACTTTGTTGCGACTTGTTATGCTTAATGCTTGTCACTAGGGCCCGAGTGCCATGATTTCAGATCTGAACATGTTATTGATTCATTATGATAGTATTGTTTATGGTCTTACCTGCAAGTTGTATACGCACGTTGTTGTCCGGAACCAATGGCCCCGAAGTGACAGAAATCGGGATAACCGGAGGGAATGGCTTTGATGTGAGGATCACATGTGTTCACGGAGTGTTAATGCTTTGCTCCGGTGCTCTATTAAAAGGAGCACCTTAATTGCCAGTAGTTCCCTTGAGGCCCCGCTGCAAACGGGCTGGCAGGACAAAAGATGTTGTGCAAGTTCTCATTGCGAGCACATATGACTATATATAGAACACATGCCTAGGATTATCTAGTACTTGGATGCTTTATCCTATTTATCTGCAATTTCCCTATGTTTTGATTGCCATGTGAATTGTCTTGTCCATGCAACGCCCGTGCATCCATCCATATGCCTACCGCGCGTGAATCCTACTATTTACTGCTATTGTTACTACTGTCTTTACTTTTACTACTGCTATTACTTTACTATTCCTACTACAAAACTGTTGGTACTGATAAACTGCTGTGAGCAAGATTGTTTCTAGGTGCAGCTGAATTGATAACTCAGTTGTTAAGGCTTATAAATATTCTTTGGCTCCCTTGTGTCGAATAAATAAATTGGGTTTCACTTCCCTCGAAAATACTGCGATACACCCCCTATACTTGTGGGACATCACTTCCAAATGTTGAAAGTAACTCATTAGCTCTGAGCTCTCATTGCCCTTATCATAAGCATCTGTAAATGGTTAAGGTGAAAGTGAGGGCCAATACGAGTTATATGCTTGACAGACCATAAACTGGAAATCTCATGTCCCTTGAGTACGAGGGTCGCCCCTCATGCTACTCAACTTTATTTACCGGTAAGTTCTTGTCATAGTAAATACATGTGTATCATAGAGAACCGCCAATGGGGTAGCCCTTGCCCGATGATACGGAAGAATCCCCATATCAAAATGACAAGGCAAGCAGACAATGAGCATCTTAGCAATCTTCTTATTTACCATGGGAAAAATGGTGCCTTTTTCTCTATTTCCTCTTTTCTCATCTTTTTTTCTTTTTCTCAATAACTATCTCTCTCTTTTTAATAAAAAGAATGCTTCCTAGATTTCTTATTATGGTTACGCTGCAGGTTTCCACCATGATTAGGCATGGATTAGACCAGCCGCCCAGGCATTTCTCTAACACACATACATAACTCCATGGACTTACAAGCTCCCCTTTTATTTCACACCGACGACATCCATAAACAAAAGAGCATGATATCAACTGGGTATATATTTACAGGTGTTGAAAGCGTTCCCCGTGACAGCACGGTTCTACTAATCCTCAGCCTATTATTTGCAAGCATATAACTTTCATGGACAGTCACAATAGTTTAGGTTTATTAAGTGAAAGAAATAAAGTGTGCCATCAAGTTTGTGAGAGCTTTACTAACTAACTTTATCATAACAAGCAAACATTTTATTCGGAAGAAAACAAGGCATACTGAAATATGCACGGAATAGCAAATGATGCTAATAGGTAGGTATGGTGGACACGTTTGGCAATATTGGTTTTGGGGAGTTGGAAACACGAGTAGAGCTCATACTCAGTGCACGTGAAGGCTAGCAATAGTAAGGGAGCGACAAATGAGAGAGCAATAACTGTCATAATCATGCTTGCAACAAAACAGGACTAATCATGGCATGAAAGTGATTCAAGACCCCTGAGGCAAAATAATTCATCGAGGCTTAACTGATTATTGTTTCAGTCATATGCATGCATGAGCATGTGCCAAGTCAATTCAAGTGGGAGGATACCACAGTGTCATACCAAGTTATGAATAGAGCAATGCAAGTGAACATTCATATGACATGCTACAAACCATTAGCAAGTTGGATCTAATCATAAGAAATCAAGAACTACTAAGCATCCATAAATAACATACACCTTACATGAATAGACTAAGCATGCCCGCAATGATGAGTATATGTACAAAAATGAAAATAAATAGAGTTTGTTACCAGCCTCTTACCACACCTCAAGTTGTCATTAATCCTCATTATTGCCCTTCACTTGTGGGGCTTGAATAATAACATGAAACCCAACTCCACTAAGGACTGCTGAACCCTGCAACGAACTTCATAAAACCAAAGAAGAAGATAAAATATTTTTGTTGTTTTTTGATTTTTAAAGGCAAGAGCAAAAAGGAGGAACAAGCAAAGCAAAATCTTTTTGGGTTTTTCGAATAATCAAAACAAAGCAAAAAGGAAGAAGCAAACCAAGGCTAAAAATACAAAGAAGCAAATAAAGAGAAACAACGAAAATATTTTTGGTCTTTTTGTGTTTTGGAAAGCAAAAGTAAAGAAAGAACAAAAACTAAAAAGAGAATGAAGCATGGATATACAAAGTACCGACTAAGCATGATATGTAGATGAGTGTGATGTCGGTGTACCCCCCCCCCCCCCCAAGCTTAGGCTTTTGTCCTAAGTGGGTATCAATCCCAAGCTGGCCAAGATAGAGTGCCTCCGTAGTACGGCGAAGAGGTGCCCTCGTCTTGATACAAGCTCGAGGACGCCCCAGCGTAGTGCGCAGAATAGTCGTAAGAGGGCACATCCCCCTGGTTCTTCCCGTGGAAACCAAGCAAGCGGAGCTGCACGTCCACCTCCTCCTTGGAACACGACCATGGCCTCCTGTAAATACTGAACAAAGTGGATTGTGGCAAAGGAATTTCCCTCTCGTCTCCGTCAGTAAACAACATCATGTATACTAAACCCTCCGTACTAGAGTCAGTAGTGACAAAGTGATGAGTTTTCATAGCAGCAAGATCAAGCCTTTGTGGTGTCAACACAGTGTCATTCAGATCCACAGAAAGTTCTAAAGCAGCAACCATGCGTGAGACAATAATGCCCCCATAAATAGGTCCTCTAGTGGCTAGGCGGCGAGCAATGAGAGAGCCAATATTATACTTGATATCATTGTTAAGTGCAGCAGCGAGGAAAGCTAAATGATAATTCGAAATGTTACTAGTGGTCTCCCTAACAATAATACTAGTGGCAAGATAATAAGCAAAATATCTTAGAGCTAGGAGTTGAATGTTTCTTATCTTCCCGCGCTGAGCTGCGCGATCATCGTCATTTGTCACACTTCGGTAGAGCTCCAGCAAATCAGCGGGTCGACCTTGGATCTTCTTCACTATCCTAGGCATGCCTATGCCTACAATGTTGCAAAATCTTTCCAATGGCATGGTAATTGGCAGATTATAAATCTTGAACGAAATAGTTGACTGATAAGGGGTGTTAGTGAAAACGAAACTGACAAGAAAAGTTTTGGTGAGCACGGCATATTGCTCACTTTCATATTCCATATAGGTGGTAAACCCAACCCTTTGAACAAGAAGTAAGAACTCATCGAGGATCCCTGCAGCTTGCAAAAAGGTAAAACAAGGGAAGGTAGATGGGTGAGCATCCCCCTCATCTCCTTCATTTCCAAAGTGTGGTGCAATAAGATCTTCATTGAGAGGCTGATCTTGAAGGCCTTGCCCTCCTAGGTGTGTCCCTCTCAAATATTTCTCCAAAAGTGTGGTTGTTCATCTTTGATATTCTGAAATATAAACATCCATTATACAAGTGATTGCAAAGTGAATACATAATGAAAGGAACTACTCATAGGGACTTGTAAGAGGCCTAAACATGCATCAAAACCATATCTCTAAGCATTGAACAAGCTTACAAGTTCACATAACCTGTCACCTACAGCAGCAAAATACTCAAGGTATAATCCACTAAACACAAATCTACTTGGACAAGCGGAGGAGTCACATACCGGAGAACAAATGCTCCAAATTTCAGCAGCAAAGATGGGCTGGGCAAGGAGATCAAAAAATCGGGGACAAGAATAGCAAGAATGCAATTTCGAGTAATGAACTGGTGCATTCTCGGGAGAGCGAAGGAAGTGGCAAGTGAGAGAGTGAGTGGAGGGCCAGGGGTGGCCCACACCATGTCTAGGCGCGTCCCTGGGGTGGCCACGCCACCAGGTGATGTGCCTGCCTGGTGGGCCCCCTGGTACTCTCTAGGCACTTCTCTTCCCCTTTTTTCACGTAAAAATTTAATATGAATTTTCTGGAATTTTTCGAGACACTTTATTTTTAAGCAATTTTCAGGTATTGATGAATGATTTTCTGATAGAAATATTTTTTCAGAAAGATGCAAAAGCAAAACAAAACTAAAACTTCAGAAGTTCTAAGACACTCTAATATGTAAGCGACTAACAACAGAAAAGTAAACTAAGTGAAAGCAAAACAAACATGGATAAAAAAAGTAAGCGAAGATAATCATGGTGAAAACATTGTCTTGTTCATTAAAATCCCTTTGTTAACAAGGTGGATCAGGTTTCGTTACCAAAACAATTTTATATGAAACAAAACTTTGTATTCCACTAATAATTATGTTAACTCAACCTTGATAGCAATGGTCCCAATCATAATAGTTTCATATTTTTATCGTGGTATGGGACAATATATTTCTCCAACTTGGATGCCCTCAACATGTTCAATTGAATTTAAACCATAAGTCCTATCAATCTTCTTGGGGAAATAGACATTATGCTCCTTGTCATTAATATTAAAAGTCACCTTTCCGTGATTACAATTAATCACAGCTCCTACAGTATTAAGAAAAGGTCTCCCAAGAATAATAGACATATTATCATCTTCAGGCATTTCAAGCACAATAAAATCAGTTAATATCAAGAAATTATGAGCAACTTGAACAGGTACATCCTCACATATACCAACATGAATAGTAGTAGGTTTATCAGCCATTTGCAAAGATATATCAGTTGGTATTAGTTTTTCCAATTGAAGTCTCTTATAGAAACAAAAAGGCATAATACTAACTCCCGCTCCCAAATCACACAAAGCAGTTCTAACATAACTATTTTTAATAGAGCATGGAATAGTTGGAATCCCTGGGTCTCCAAGTTTCTTTGGAGCCTTACCATTAAAGGAATAATTGGCAAGCAAAGTAGAAATTTCTTCATTAGGGATCTTCCTTTTATTAGAGACAATATCCTTCATATACTTTGAATAAGGAGGCAATTTAATAGCATCAGTCAAAGGAATTTGCAAAAATAAAGGTTTCATCCACTCACAAAACTTATTATAGTGTTCATATTCCTTTGACTTGTGTTTCTTATCAGGGAAAGGCCTAGGTTTTTGGACCCAAGGCTCTCTTTTACTACCATGTTTCTTAGCAACAAAATCTTCTTTAGTGTATTTAGTATTTTTAGTGTGCCTTTCAGGTTCTTCTTCAATTTTTTCTTTATTAGGAGCATCATTTTCCTCATTACCACTTTCAGTTTCAGCATCAGAGACATATATACTAGCAGGTTCAGAAGGTTCTACAATAGTTTTATGTTTCTTTTTCCTTTTCTTAGGAGTAGTACCACTATTTTCAGTTTGTTGAGAATCCTGCTCAATTCTTTTAGGATGCCCCTCAAGATATAGAGGATCCTGGGTAGCAGCACCACTTCTAGTTCTAATTTCATAAGCATGTTTTTCTTTAGTAGCATTAACTAGCAAGTCTTTTTGTACTTTAATAAGATGATCAATTTGAGTTTGAACCATTTGAAAATGTTTAACAAGCATTTTAACATCATTAGAGGTTCTTTCCACAATATCTTTTAACTCAATAGTAGCTCTAGAGTTTTCCATTAGATGATTTTGCACCCTTTTATTAAAATTATCTTGCTTAACAATAAAAATATCAAATTCTTCTAAGCATTGATCCGGAGGTTTAGAGTAAGGAATATCACCTTCATCAAAATGTTGGAGAGAGTGTACCTCAATAGTGGATGAGTGGGGGATTGACTTACATAATTATTCTATAGGAGGTAAATTCTTGACATCTGTAGCTTTAATTCCCTTCCCCTTAAGACATTTCTTAGCTTCCTTCATCGCTTCATCATTTAGTTCAATAACTCCCCTCTTCTTTGGTTTTGGTGTTGGTGTTGGCTCAGGCATAGTTAACTCAGGTGTAGTTGTCTCAGGTGTAGTTGGCTCAGATGAAGTCCAGTCTTCATAATTCTTGCTTATTTTAGCCATTAATTCCTCAGCTTCTTTGGGGGTTCTCTTCCTGAAAACACAATCAGCACAACTATCCAGGTATGTCCTAGATTCTTCAGTTAGTCTATTATAATATATATCAAGAAGCTCATTTTTAGGTAATGGACATCCAGCCTGTGCATGAATCAAAGCACAAAACCTTGCCCATGATTCAGGCAATATATCTTTCTCTCCCTGTCCAAAATCAAAAAGTTCCTGCAAAATAGCATGTCTAGCACTAGGAGGGAAATATTTCTGAAGGAAGGTACTAATCAAGCAATCAGGGCTATCAAGAGATCCAAGAGGTAAATTATTAAACCAAGTTTTAGCTTCTCCTTTCAGTGAAAAAGGGAAAATTTTAGCAACAAAGTAGGTGCGCATCTTAATATTATCAAAAAATAAACCACTCATGGTAGAAAGCTCAGTCATATGTGCTACAACACTTTCATTCTTAGTTCTACAAAAAGGTTCTTTCTCAACAATGGTTATGTAAGAGAAATCATGATCCTTATCTTTAATGTTTATGGGAGATGTAGCAAACTTAGCATTAGGAGATAATTTAGGTCTAACAGTATATTTCTCAAGAAGACTCTTAATAGCACTTTCATGAGTGTTTTGACATTCTTTAATAAATTAATCGGTCATCTCCATATAACCGTCTTCAATATCATAGCTCTCTCTAGACTCAGGTGAGCTGAGAGGTGTAGTAGTGTCTTCATTAGGAGTTTCAGTAATTCCAGCTATAGTTCTAGCAATCGTAGCATCGAGTAAAGGACCTAATGAACCACTTTTATCAAGCATAGTAGAAGCAACATCATAAGTATCAGAAGTTTCAGATTCAACAGTAGTAGCAGTGTGTGTAGCATGTGTATGTGGTGGTGTAAGGAGCATACTCATAACAGATGGTGAATCAAGAGCAACAGAGGTGTTCAGAACCATACCTCTCCTTATAGTGGATGGTAAAATAGGGACCTTGCCATCATGAGACTTACCCATGATGGATGGATGGCAGCGAACAATAGTGATTCCAAGTGAACTTGATAAATAGAGCTATGGTGCCAAAAAATAGTCTGGATGACCCACAAGTATAGGGGGTGTATCGTAGTATTTTTGAGGGAAGTGAAACCCAATTTATTGATTCGACACAAGGGGATCCAAAGAATATTTATAAGCCTTAACGACTGAGTTGTCAATTCAGCTGCACCTGGAAACAATCTTGCTCACAGCAGTTTATCAGTAGCAACAGTTTTGTAATAGTAATAATAAAGTAATAGCAGTAGTAAAAGTAAAGACAGTAGTAACAATTGCAGTAAACAGTAGGATTAAAGCGCGGTAGGCATAAGGATGGATGGACGGGCGTTGCATGGACAAGACAATTCATATGACAATCAAGATATAGGGCATTTGCACATAAATAAGATAAAGCATCTAAGTACTAAATAATCATAGGCATGTGTTCCATATATAGACATATGTGCTCGCAATGAGAACTTCCACAACATCTTTTGTCCTGCCAGCCCATTTGTAGTGGGTCCTCGAGGGAACTACTGGCAATTAAGATGCTCCTTTTAATAGAGCACCGGAGCAAAGCATCAAAGCCATCCTCACATCAAAGCCATCCCCTCCGATTATCTGATTATTGTCATTTTGGGGCCTTTGGTTCCGGACAACAATATGTGTATACAACTTGCATGTAAGACCATAAACAATACTATCATAATGAATCAATAACATGTTCAATTCTGAAATCACGGCACTCGGGCCCTAGTGACAAGCATTAAGCATAACAAGTTGCAACAATGTCAAAAATCACGAATAATAGATACTAGGCACCATGCCCTAACAATCCGATGCCATTACATGAACGATCTCATCCAATCCCTACCATCCCATAGCCTACAACGGGGATTACTCACTCATGGATGGGGGAATCATGGATGCTCGATGGCGAAACGATGGTGATGATGATGGCGATGATCTTCTCCAATTCCCCATCCCGGCAGGGTGCCAGAACGGAGTTTCTGGTTCTGAATCGCGGAATCTGGTGGTGGTGGTGTAGCGTAATTCTTTCTGGAAAAAGGCAACATATCCTGTGAATCCTACCTATACTGTGTATCCGTGCATCCGCTACTTTCCAGCCGCGCGATCTTGATCCTCTGCCCCGTGCTAAGTCCAAAGATAATTTGCATTTACATGCCCGCTTTCGCACTTAATAGTTAATACACATCTGTTTTTGCAAAAATCCCCTTATACATCTCTAATCCCTGAAATCCCACCCAAGCTCCTCTGAACCAGATCGACGATTCATGGCCTTGATTTCCTCTACAGCGGGCGATGAGCCCAGGGACGTCGTCCTCCTAAAGTTCCTGCGCGCGTGCGAAGTTAAGGTTGGCGCCGCCTCCGACTCCGACATGCTCTGCAAGAACCTCCGCTAGCGCAGGGAGGCGAAGAGCATCTGGCGGCCTCCGCCGCCACCGACGGCGACCTGCGGTAGGAAGAGGCATTGAGGGGCGCCGCTGGTATGGAAGGCGGCAAGCCGAGGTGTATCCGGTGGAGGCTGTGCACAATGGAGTGACAGAATGCCCAGCTCGACTTTAGGCCCGACAGCGTCCCATCGCTCATGCAGGTGACGACCTGTTGACCTCGAAAGCGACCCCGGCCCCACGAAGAAGGACCTCTGCATCCCCATTAAGGCCTTGTTTACTTCTCTCGTATTCACTAGTGTATTTATGGAGAATGGAGGGGATTATTCCAATTCCCGCAAAATCCCCTAGTCCATTTACTACTCCGGGTTTGGCCGGGATAATCTCGGGATATCCTTGCAAATCCTTCTTATTTTTGACTTGATTGAAAACTCCTACATGGTAGAGTATTTTGGGGAAGAGTATTTGCGGGGATTGGAGAGTATTGGGTGAACACCAAATCCCCCCTTATCCCCATAACTCTAGTGGAAAAAATACGAGATAAGTAAACGAGGCCTAAGCAAGTGGTCGACCTGACCAGGATAACCAAAGAAGCAGTTGTACTAGTCTGATTTCGTTCCAAAACTCTGCTCAAATTGTTTCTGCATGCGTGAGATTTAACTGATTTTTTGTACCAGTTCAATTGCAGATTCTGATGAATTTGATGTTGGTCAGGTAGTTGAGTTCTGCAAGATTATATCCAGCCGAGGAAGGGGAGGCAATGGAATGGCTGGATGGTTTGCAACTTGATCTGGATTGGGAAAATAATCTAGATAGGGATTCTTTGGTCTGATTGTGCTTCGGTGGTGTCATCAGTCTAGGAACAGGCTGTGATGTCTCCATATACTATGTACCATTCAGAGAAATTAGCTTATTGTGTAATGTGCTTCATGAAGTTGAGATCAAGATCGCAAGAGAACAAAGGGACTTTGCACATGAATTAGTGGTCTATACTAGAAAAAAAAGGCGTGTCTGATGTATACCGCTGCAACTGATTGTAACCAAGGGCATGTGTGATGTATAGAGACTGATTGTAACCAAGGGCATGTGTGATGTATACTGCTGTAACTGATTGTAACCACATTCGTTCTGATCAATCAATAAAGTTCTCTCTTTGAATTATGGACACAGCTCTGTTATGTGATATTTCAATAGTTACTATCCCAGCCTGTTGTTTAAATTCGAATGGTATTTCAATAGTTCATTACCAAAACCTGAAGACCACATGATACATGATATTTCTGCTGCTACTCTACTCAACACGCACCAAGTCACAAAAAAAACAGGAAGGTAGACTGACAAAAGAAAAGGAAGCTAGTTACAGAACTATCAGCCACCACGTGAATTTAGTACATCATGAAACACTATTTTCCTTCACCATTTTTGCTCGGACAGTTGCGAGTATCATGAAATTCTATTTTCTTGCATGTCTTGCACAAACGTGGGACCTTTTCCTTCACTTCTTTCTCTTTTTTTATCCTCCTTTTTGGTCTCTTTTCCTCTCTTTATTCTTTTGCATCTTCCCACTGTACGGACATCAGTTGGTGGATGTATATGAACTTCGGTAGGAATATTGCAGCCAATAAATGCCTCATATTCCTCTTGCCTAGTGTCACTGGTAGAAAGAGGGCCATTGGTCCAGCGCCCAAATTCCATTGATCCCGATTCGTTTCCATAATTGGGACCAATGCCAGGCGCCGATCTCGGTTCATGCCGCCTGGGCATTGGTCCCGGTTCATCTCTAAGCATTGGTCCCGGTTCGTGGCATGAACCGGGACCAATGCCCGTGGTGCTCTACGAGGCATTGGTCCCGGTTCATGCCACGAACTGGGACCAAAAACCATGCGACGGTCAGCAGTTTAGGACAATTAATGTAAATTAATTTGGGGCAGAAATTAATTTGAGGCGGAAATTAATTCGAGGTAGAAATTGAATTGATCAGTATTTTTGAAAAAATCTTTCACAAATTAATCGAGACAAAGATCTAAATTGATACATTTTATTATTCGACCATAATTTTTTCCATACAAAGATGCAACTTTACAAATTTTCCTAGTCGATAACACTTCCGTTGCCGCTATTCTCCGAGTCGCCGGCTTCCTCGTCGTCGTCGGACAAAATCTTCACGATTTCGGCGTTGTTCAGGAGACGGAGCTCCTCTACGCGGCTAGCAGCGTCGATGGCGGTGTAGATGGTCCGTCCACGGACGGACCAGAACATCTCCCGCCCTTCTTGGTTGCGGAGATCCGGGTGCACCAGGCGCCCGTCCACGATGCGGTTGCCAAGCTTGGCCTTCCGCTCCTTCTTGAACAGCAGGGGCCAGTACTCGCTGGCCGCCGCGTACCGAGGCAACGCCCTCATCCACGCGGGCAGCTGGCGGCGACGCTCCGCGATGACGCACTCCATCTCGTATCCATGGGGGTTGAGGAGCGCAGCCACCAGCACACCCACCTCGCTGATGCGAAATCCAGCGGGCACAGTCGCGCGCGGCGGCGCGAGGATGCCGTAGTACGCAAACATCGCCGCCTCATAGTGGTTGAGCGTGGGCACCTTCATGGCGGCGCGGTGGAGATTGGAGAGGGAGGGAAGGCGAGACGATGGCGTGGTGGAGAGGCGATGGCTAAAGGGGTAGGGTGGAGATGGACTGTAGAGAGGCCGAGGCGATGGCGAAAGCGAGCGCTGTGGCCTCATATTTATACACGGGGACGACGAAGCGACGGTGGGCATTGGTCCCGGTTATTGCCACGAACCGGGACCAAAGCCCCTCCCGCGCGACACGTGGCGGCCCAACAGCGCGCCCCCCACCCAGGTCATTGGTCCCGGGTCGTGCCATTAACCGGGACCAATGACCTGGGTGGGGTGCGAGCTGCTGGGCGGCCACGTGTCGCGCGGGAGGGGCTTTCGTCCCGGTTCGTGGCAATAACCGGGACCAAAAACCCTCCCCTGGCTATATATAAGCCTAGCCCTTTGCCCACCAAATTTTGCTGGATTGTGTGTGAGGTGTGGGTGCTAGCTTTTTTTTCTTTAATTGCACACAAGGTGTTCGACAAAATGTCCGAGCCACACTTTAGTTCGCACAACACGGTATCCTCGGCTGAGGTTAGCAACCTTATCTTCTTTATCTGTAACTGATACAAAAATATTGCATGTGTCCATATAGGGTGGTCAATTTACTATTCACGATGTTATTGTAATGGTTAATTATTATGACGCAGATCGATGCACGGATGCGATGGATGTATGGCGACCGACGCCATTCCGATTTTATTGCAGGCCTATAAATTTATCGATTTGGCTAAGGCAAACAAAGTGGATAATTTTATGCCTTGTGCCTGCATCGACTGTCGGAATATGGCGGAGCACTCTGCCCCAAGAATCCTTCAAAGCCATCTGCTTCGAAGAGGTTTCATGCCCGGATATTATTGTTGAGCCATGCACGGAGAAAGAGGGGTTAGGCTGGAATAAAATGAAGAAGCGGAGGATGATGACAACTATCCTATGTCCCCTGAAGAATACGGTGATACTGCAATGGAAGACAATGAAGAAGAGGGAGGCGGCAATGAAGAAGAACAACGGGCATCGGATGAGCCCGCTGATGGTCTTGTTCAGGTTATTTCTGATGCAAAGCAACAATGTGATACAGAAAAGGAGAAGCTTAAGTTGGAGGCCATGCAAAAGGATCACAAAAAGTTGTTGTACCCAAATTGCGAAGATGGCAGCACAAAGCTCGGCACCACACTTGAACTGCTGAAATGGAAGGCGGAGACTGGCTTATCTGACAAGGGATTTGAGAAGTTACTGAAAATAATGAAGCCGAAGCTTCCAAAGGATAACGAGCTGCCCGAGACAACATACGAAGCAAAGAAGACTATCTGCCCTCTAGGATTAGATGTGGAGAAGATACATGCATGCATTAATGACTGCATCCTGTACCGCGGTGAGAAGTACGAGAATATGGATAAATGCCCGGTATGCACTGCATGTCGATACGAGATCAGACAAGATGACCCTGGTGATGTTAAGGGCGATGACGAGCCCTCCAGGAAGAGGGTTCCTGCTAAGGTTATGTGGTATGCTCCTATAATACCACGGTTGAAATGTCTGTTCAGAAATAAAGAGCATGCCAGGTTGTTGCGATGGCACAAAGAAGAGCGTAAGAAAGACGGGAAACTGAGACACCCCGCCGATGGGTCGCAGTGGAGAAACATCGAGAGAAAGTACTCGAACTTTGCAGGTGACGCGAGGAACTTATGGTTTGGTCTAAGTACAGACGACATGAATCCTTTTAGGGAGCAGAGCTATAGTCACAGCACCTGGCCAGTGACTCTATGTATCTACAACCTTCCTCCTTGGTTGTGCATGAAGCGGAAGTTCATTATGATGCCAGTGCTCATCCAAGGACCGAAGCAACCCGGAAACGATATTGATGTGTACCTAAGGCCATTAGTCGATGAACTTTTGTAGTTGTGGGCAGAACCAAGTGTAAAGGTGTGGGATGAGCACAAACAGGAGCCATTTGACCTACGAGCGTTGTTGTTCGTAACCATCAATAATTGGCCTGCTCTTAGTAACATTTCAGGACAGTCAAACAAGGGATACAATGCATGCACGCACTGTTTAGATAAGACTAAAGGTACATATTTGGGTAAATGTAGGAAGGTTGTGTACCTGGAGTGTTGTAAATTTCTTCCGACCAATCATCAAGTAAGAAAGAAAGGCAAGCATTTCAACGGTGAGGCAGATTACCGGAAGAAGCCTAAGCTCCCTAAAGGTGCTGATGTATTTGGTATGGTGAAGGACCTAGAAGTAATCTTTGGAAAGGGTCCTGGCGGTCAATCTGTTTCGAAAGACCCCATTACCGGACACATGGCCATGTGGAAAAAGAAATCTATATTTTGGGAGCTTGAGTATTGGAAAGACCTAGAGGTCCGTTCTTCAATCGACGTGATGCACGTGACGAAGAATCTTTGCGTGAACCTGCTAGGCTTCCTGGGCGTGTATGGGAAGACAAAAGATACACCAGAAGCACGGGAGGACCAGCAACATATCAAAGACCCATACAACAAGCATACTGATAAAGGACGTGAATACTTAAGCAGCTACGCTCTTACCAAAGCAGAGAAGGAAATCTTTTTTGAAGTCCTTTACAGTATCAAGGTCCCGACTGGCTTCTCGTCAAATATAAAGGGAATAATAAATATGGCAGAGAAAAAATTTCAGAACCTGAAGTCTCATGATTGCCACGTGATTATGACACAGTTGCTTCCGGTTGCATTGAGGGGTCTTCTACCGGAAAATGTTCGATTAGCCATTCTGAAGCTATGTGCATTCCTCAATGCAATATCTCAGAAGGTAATCGATCGAGAAAGTCTGGAAAGGCTACAGAAGGATGTGGTCCAATGTCTTGTCAGTTTTGAGTTGGTGTTCCCCCCGTCCTTCTTTAATATTATGACGCATCTTTTAGTTCACCTAGTCGAAGAGATTTCTATTCTCGGTCCTGTATTTCTGCACAATATGTTCCCCTTCAAGAGGTTCATGGGAGTCTTAAAGAAATATGTTCGTAACCGTGCTAGGCCAGAAGGAAGCATCTCCAAGGGCTATGGAACAGAGGAGGTCATTGGGTTCTGTGTAGACTTTCTTCCCGACCTTAAGCCGATTGGTGTTCCTGAAACACGGTATGAGGGGAGACTGAGTGGAAAAGGCACGCTAGGAAAGAAAGCAATGATATTTAGGGACAGACATTCTTTGAATCAAGCACACTACATAGTTCTCCAAAGTTCTACCTTCGTGGCTCCGTATATCGAGGAACACATGAATGTTGTACGCTCCAAGTTCCCGGGGAAGGATGACTACTGGATTAAAGAAAATCACATGGAGACTTTCGGCACTTGGTTGCAATTACATCTCATGAATGACACCACTATTGGAGATCAGCTCTACTTGTTGGCTGCGACACCATTTGCGACTGTATTGACTTTCCAAGGGTACGAGATAAATAGAAATATATTTTACACGATTGCCCAAGATAAAAAGAGCACCAACCAAAATAGTGGTGTCCGCTTTGATGCAACATGCGAGAATGGGAAAAAGGACACATACTATGGTTACATAGAGGAGATATGGAAACTTGACTATGGACCTACTTTTAAGGTCCCTTTGTTTCGGTTCAGTTGGGTCAACATGAATGGAGAAGGGGTAAAGGTAGACTAGCTGTACGGAATGACAACAGTGGATCACAAGAATCTTGGTTACAGAGACGAACCATTCGTCCTAGCCAATGATGTGGCTCAGGTTTTTTTATGTGAAGGACATGTCCTCTAGACCGAAAAAAGAAAAAATAAGGAAACGAATACATCAGACGATGAGCCTAGGCGTCACATAGTTCTTTCAGGGAAAAGAAACATCGCAGGAGTCGAGGACAAGACAGACATGTCAGCAGATTATGATAAGTTTGATGAAATTCTGCCCTTCACCGTGAAAACTGACCCAAGCATCCCGTTAAGCAAAGAAGATGCTCCATGGTTACGGCCTAAGAAGCGATCATAGGCAAGGGATCGACATACGCGACGAAGGATTCATATCCTAAACCCTAAACCCTATGTAAATCTATGTAATGTATGTAAACTTTATGTGATGTATCGAAACTTTATGTAATGGAGTCTTTCACGGGCTTGCAGGGAAATTTTTCCGAGGTGGAGCTTCTGAAGATGCCGTAGGGCGTGTGCACCAACGACATCTTCGAGAAGCTCCGCCACGGGAGATTTCCCAACCCTTTCCCCAGCACTGATAGAGGAGATGGAGTCTTTCACAGGCTTGCAGGGAAATTTTTCTGAGGCGGAGCTTCCGAAGATTCCGTAGGGCGTGTGCACCAACGACATCTTCGAGAATCTCCGCCACGGGAGATTTCTCAACCCTTTCCCCAACACTGTTAGAGGAGATGGAGTCTTTCATGGGCTTGCAGGGAAAAAATTTCGAGGCGGAGCTTCCGAAGATGTCGTAGGGCGTGTGCACCCACGACATCTTCGAGAAGCTCTGCCACGGGAGATTTCCCAACCCTCCATCCATGGGGATGAAACTCTCTCTACCTATGTTGGATTGTTGAGATGCTTGCCATGGCGTATCGATGGTCCTTTTATAGGCACGGCGCCGCTTCTACTTTGTCTTGTTCCTCCGACAGGGCGTCGTGCGCTACATGCTTTATCTCATCGAGCAGTGCGTCCACCCACACGTCCTTATCCCGCCGACAGCTTTAGTATCAGTTGCACCCACCAGCCAGGACTAAAGGTTACCCATGCGTCCTTATCCCACCGACAGCTTTAGTCTCGGTTGCACCCGCCAGCCGGGACTAAAGGTTACCCACGCGTCCTTATCCCACCGACAACTTTAGTGTCGGTTGGCTTTTACGTGCGTCGAAAGGGAAAACTTCCTACTGTAGCATCGTAAGCCATCCCAAGATGCACATGTGTGCACAATATGGGCACATTATCACAAACTATACCCTGATTCTAGCCATAACATTGGTGGTTTGACCTAAATGCCAAGAAACCTAGAACATGATAGGTCATTTTGTGAAGGATTTTTTATGATGTTTGCAATTTTTCAAGTTCAATATTTTTCCTTGCAACCGTGACACATAATATGACACCACGCGAAGGTTTCACATTGTTTGGATCATTTTTGAATTTCTTATGCCCGTTTCAAACTATATTCAAAACGGCGGGCATGAACCTTGTTAGCCCGGGGCTGAGCCTCGCTGAACTTGAAGTGGATGTATGATGAAATAGCATGTTGTGACCCTATAAATGATTTTTTTAAAAATTCACAAGCATTATATCATGTACTTGTAGTTCAAATCTTGGCAACCTCCTATCGATTCGGTAGGAATTTGTCTTTTTCATGAGGGATGGACAGAAAGGTTCCAGATACACCGGTTGGGAAATTGTCCATATAAGGTGGTCTAGTATTTTTGAAAAATGGGTTGGTACCAATGCCAAACTTTAATTTGGTGGTTGCTTCACAGAACACCCCGATTTCGGCACCTCAAAAATGGAAATTGGCTTTTTCATGCGTCGAAAAGGAAAACTTCCTCCTACAACATCGTAAGCCATCCCAAGATGCACACGTGTGCACAATATGGGCACATTATCACAAACTATGCCCTGATTCTAGCCATAACATTGGTGGTTTGACCTAAATGCCAAGAAACCTCGAACATGATAGGTCATTTTGTGAAGGATTTTTTATGATGTTTGCAATTTTTCAAGTTCAATATTTTTCCTTGCAATTGTGACACATAATATGACACCACGCGAAGGTTTCACATTGTTTGCTTCACAGAACACCCCGATTTCGGCACCTCAAAAATGGAAATTGGCTTTTTCATGCGTCGAAAAGGAAAACTTCCTCCTCCAACATCGTAATCCATCCCAAGATGCACATGTGTGCACAATATGGGCACATTATCACAAACTATGCCCTGATTCTAGCCATAACATTGGTGGTTTGACCTAAATGCCAAGAAACCTCGAACATGATAGGTCATTTTGTGAAGGATTTTTTATGATGTTTGCAATTTTTCAAGTTCAATATTTTTCCTTGCAACTGTGACACATAATATGACACCACGCGAAGGTTTCACATTGTTTGGATCATTTTTGAATTTCTTATGCCCGTTTCAAACTATATTCAAAACGGCGGGCATGAAGCTTGTTAGCCCGGGGCTGAGCCTCGCTGAACTTGAAGTGGATGTATGATGAAATAGCATGTTGTGAACCTATAAATGATTTTTTTAAAAATTCACAAGCATTATATCATGTGCTTGCAGTTCAAATCTTGGCAACCTCCTACCGATTCGATAGGAATTTGTCTTTTTCATGAGGGATGGACGGAAAGGTTCCAGATACACCGGTTGGGAAATTGTCCATATAAGGTGGTCTAGTATTTTTGAAAAATGGGTTGGTACCAATGCCAAACTTTAATTTGGTGGTTGCTTCACAGAACACCCCGATTTCGGCACCTCAAAAATGGAAATTGGCTTTTTCATGCGTCGAAAAGGAAAACTTCCTCCTGCAACATCGTAATCCATCCCAAGATGCACATGTGTGCACAATATGGGCACATTATCACAAACTATGCCCTGATTCTAGCCATAAAATTGGTGGTTTGACCTAAATGCCAAGAAACCTCGAACATGATAGGTCATTTTGTGAAGGATTTTTTATGATGTTTGCAATTTTTCAAGTTTAATATTTTTCCTTGCAACTGTGACACATAATATGACACCACGCGAAGGTTTCACATTGTTTGGATCATTTTTGAATTTCTTATGCCCGTTTCAAACTATATTCAAAACGGCGGGCATGAAGCTTCTTAGCCCGGGGCTGAGCCTCACTGAACTTGAAGTGGATATCTGATGAAATAGCATGTTGTGAACCTATAAATGATTTTTAAAAAATTCACAAGCATTATATCATGTACTTGTAGTTCAAATCTTGGCAACCTCCTACCGATTCGACAGGAATTTGTCTTTTTCATGAGGAATGGACATAAAGGTTCCAAATACACCGGTTGGGAAATTGTCCATATAAGGTGGTCTAGTATTTTTGAAAAATGGGTTGGTACCAATGCCAAACTTTAATTTGGTGGTTGCTTCACAGAACACCCCGATTTCAGCACCTCAAATATGGAAATTGGCTTTTTCATGCGTCAAAAAGGAAAACTTCCTCCTACAACATCGTAATCCATCCCAAGATGCACATGTGTGCACAATATGGGCACATTATCACAAACTATGCCCTGATTCTAGCCATAACATTGGTGGTTTGACCTAAATGCCAAGAAACCTCGAACATGATAGGTCATTTTGTGAAGGATTTTTTATGATGTTTGCAATTTTTCAAGTTCAATATTTTTCCTTGCAACCGTGACACATAATATGACACCACGCGTAGGTTTCACTTTGTTTGGATCATTTTTGAATTTCTTATGCCCGTTTCAAACTATATTCAAAACGGCGGGCATGAAGCTTCTTAGCCCGGGGCTAAGCCTCGCTGAACTTGAAGTGGATCTCTGATGAAATAGCATGTTGTGACCCTATAAATGATTTTTTTAAATTCACAAGCATTATATCATGTACTTGTAGTTCAAATCTTGGCAACCTCCTAACGATTCGGTAGGAATTTGTCTTTTTCATGAGGGATGGACTGAAAGGTTCCAGATACACCGGTTGGGAAATTGTCCATATAAGGTGGTCTAGTATTTTTGAAAAATGGGTTGGTACCAATGCCAAACTTTAATTTGGTGGTTGCTTCACAGAACACCCCGATTTCAGCACCTCAAATATGGAAATTGGCTTTTTCATGCGTCGAAAAGGAAAACTTCCTCCTACAACATCGTAATCCATCCCAAGATGCACATGTGTGCACAATATGGGCACATTATCACACACTATGCCCTGATTCTAGCCATAACATTGGTGGTTTGACATAAATGCCAAGAAACCTCGAACATGATAGGTCATTTTGTGAAGGATTTTTTATGATGTTTGCAATTTTTCAAGTTCAATATTTTTGCTTGCAACTGTGACACATAATATGACACCACGCGAAGGTTTCACATTGTTTGGATCATTTTTGAATTTCTTATGCCCGTTTCAAACTATATTCAAAACGGCGGGCATGAAGCTTGTTAGCCCGGGGCTGAGCCTCGCTGAACTTGAAGTGGATGTATGATGAAATAGCATGTTGTGAACCTATAAATGATTTTTTTAAAAATTCACAAGTATTATATCATGTGCTTGTAGTTCAAATCTTGGCAACCTCATACCGATTCGGTAGGAATTTGTCTTTTTCATGAGGGATGGACGGAAAGGTTCCAGATACACCGGTTGGGAAATTGTCCATATAAGGTGGTCTAGTATTTTTGAAAAATGGGTTGGTACCAATGCCAAACTTTAATTTGGTGGTTGCTTCACAGAACACCCCGATTTCGGCACCTCAAAAATGGAAATTGGCTTTTTCATGCGTCGAAAAGGAAAACTTCCTCCTGCAACATCGTAATCCATCTCAAGATGCACATGTGTGCACAATATGGGCACATTATCACAAACTATGCCCTGATTCTAGCCATAAAATTGGTGGTTTGACCTAAATGCCAAGAAACCTCGAACATGATAGGTCATTTTGTGAAGGATTTTTTATGATGTTTGCAATTTTTCAAGTTCAATATTTTTCCTTGCAACTGTGACACATAATATGACACCACGCGAAGGTTTCACATTGTTTGGATCATTTTTGAATTTCTTATGCCCGTTTCAAACTATATTCAAAACGGCGGGCATGAAGCTTCTTAGCCCGGGGCTGAGCCTCACTGAACTTGAAGTGGATATCTGATGAAATAGCATGTTGTGAACCTATAAATGATTTTTTAAAAATTCACAAGCATTATATCATGTACTTGTAGTTCAAATCTTGGCAACGTCCTACCGATTCGACAGGAATTTGTCTTTTTCATGAGGGATGGACATAAAGGTTCCAAATACACTGGTTGGGAAATTGTCCATATAAGGTGGTCTAGTATTTTTGAAAATTGGTTGGTACCAATGCCAAACTTTAATTTGGTGGTTGCTTCAAAGAACACCCCGATTTCAGCACCTCAAATATGGAAATTGGCTTTTTCATGCGTCGAAAAGGAAAACTTCCTCCTACAACATCGTAATCCATCCCAAGATGCACACGTGTGCACAATATGGGCACATTATCACAAACTATGCCCTGATTCTAGCCATAACATTGGTGGTTTGACCTAAATGCCAAGAAACCTCGAACATGATAGGTCATTTTGTGAAGGATTTTTTATGATGTTTGCAATTTTTCAAGTTCAATATTTTTCCTTGCAACCGTGACACATAATATGACACCACGCGAAGGTTTCACATTGTTTGGATCATTTTTGAATTTCTTATGCCCGTTTCAAACTATATTCAAAACGGCGGGCATGAACCTTGTTAGCCCGGGGCTGAGCCTCGCTGAACTTGAAGTGGATGTATGATGAAATAGCATGTTGTGACCCTATAAATGATTTTTTTAAAAATTCACAAGCATTATATCATGTACTTGTAGTTCAAATCTTGGCAACCTCCTATCGATTCGGTAGGAATTTGTCTTTTTCATGAGGGATGGACAGAAAGGTTCCAGATACACCGGTTGGGAAATTGTCCATATAAGGTGGTCTAGTATTTTTGAAAAATGGGTTGGTACCAATGCCAAACTTTAATTTGGTGGTTGCTTCACAGAACACCCCGATTTCGGCACCTCAAAAATGGAAATTGGCTTTTTCATGCGTCGAAAAGGAAAACTTCCTCCTACAACATCGTAAGCCATCCCAAGATGCACACGTGTGCACAATATGGGCACATTATCACAAACTATGCCCTGATTCTAGCCATAACATTGGTGGTTTGACCTAAATGCCAAGAAACCTCGAACATGATAGGTCATTTTGTGAAGGATTTTTTATGATGTTTGCAATTTTTCAAGTTCAATATTTTTCCTTGCAACTGTGACACATAATATGACACCACGCGAAGGTTTCACATTGTTTGGATCATTTTTGAATTTCTTATGCCCGTGTCAAACTATATTCAGAACGGCGGGAATGAATCACTTTTCCTGCTCAAAATTGTATAGTTCAAATAAAAATATTTGAAAATAGAAAATGGTTTTTGATTAGTAATTTAAATTGAAGCAATTTTCCTATTGAAAGTTTTTTGAAATTCCAAATTATGCAATAAATGTTTTGTAATGCAATTTTAATTGAAAATAGTAAAACTGTATAGTTCAAATAAAAATATTTGAAAACAGAAAATGGTTTTTGATTAGTTATTTAAATTGAAGCACTTTTCCTGTTGAAAGTTTTTTGAAATTCCAAATTATGCAATAAATATTTTGTAATGCAATTTTAATTGAAAATAGTAAAATTGTATAGCTCAAATAAAAATATTTGAAAACAGAAAATGGTGTTTGATTAGTTATTTAAATTGAAGCACTTTTCCTGTTAAAAGTTTTTTGAAATTCCAAATTATGTAATAAATATTTGTTAATGCAATTTTAATTGAAAATAGTAAAATTGTATAGTTCAAAAAAAATATTTGAAAACAGAAAATGGTTTTTGATTAGTTATTTAAATTGAAGCACTTTTCCAGTTAAAAGTTTTTTGAAATTCCAAATAAATAATCATCTTAAATGGAAACATCTTATTAATTAAAGAAGAAAACAAATTTGAAAATAGCGGGAAGACCAAAAGGTTTGCCAAAATATGAAAAACGGGTCAACTATCCCGGTTTGTCCCACCAACCGGGACCAAAGGTCAGACCATTGGTCCGGTTCGTCCCACCAACCGGGACCGTTGGTTCTTTGGTCCCGGTTATTGGGACGACCCAATGGTCTGTACAGTTAACAACCCCGACCCTTCCTCCTCCCCAACTCCCCTAATTCATAGAGCACATCGACGCGCGGCTAAGGAAAATTTGCGGCGGAGCAGAATCATGCCGGCAGGCTGCCAAAATCCAGAGCGGCCACTTCACGTCGTCAACGCCCGTCGCTGAGCGCCACTATCCACCGCCGCGAACAGGCAAGGAAGCTCCGCCTCGCTGCAATCGACCCCACCGTCCCCGACTCCGGCCGCCGCGTTCTCCACTAATTCCGGCAGCGCCCGGCCTCCTCCGGCCTCGCCGCACCCTCCATCGGCCTCCTGGTGAGCCACTGGTGTCCAGCACCACTCCTACGTCTCCCTCCCTCACTGTATCGTCCTCCCCACGTGCACCTGCCGCCGCCGGCCACCGGCCACCGTCAAACACCTTGCTCCGGTGCACCTCCCGTAGCAGCACCGCCCGTTTTAGGTAGCCCGCATCATGCTGGTTCTAACCGTCCTAGTCACGTCATCCTACGTGCTTCTCTCCGCCGTCTTCCACCACCGTCCAACAGTTCGCCGGCGAGCCTACACGGCACCACTATGGCATCGACGTGGCATCGCGTGTGCCTGATGTGGGCGCTGACCAAGCCCCGCCAGCGTGGCATCTGAGGTGGCTTGGGCCCCTCGCGTCAGTCTCTGTGGCTAGTTTAGCCATGGAGACAAAAACCCCCACCCCAAGCTAACGTCATAATGACGCAGTAAAAGTTTAATAATTGTTTAAATAATTTTAGAAAAGAGTTTAATCTGATAAATTCAATAACTAATTATTTCTAAGTTAGAAAAATATGTATAATATATCAAAATGTTCAGAAAAATGAGATCTACACAATAGACTCATAATCATGCATTGTTCAACAACTTTAATTACAAGTTTAATAAGAGAATGAAATCAACCCCTCTTAGGTGATTTCGGGGTCTCTCCTGTACTAGGGTTTGGACCCTTCGGATCCCACTTAAATTGCCAAGCATGCCTTAGGGTTAAATTTCAACTCTGTTTAACTTGTCATATCAGCATTGATGCCATGTGTTGATTGTTGTTTCCCCTTTCTTGTCATAAATTTAATATGTAATTCCAGAACATCATCTTTGCAGATACTATGGATCCAACACATCAGGAAAACATCCTCCAAGGAATGATCTGCAAAAATGAAGATATCGATATCAATGTCACTAATGAGTGTCTGAACGATTCCGGTCAGGGAGATGAGTCTCTCAACTGAGGAGACGGCTCTGGTGAGGTAAAACCCGAAGCCTGGGACAGGGGAGAAGCCAATGAGGAAGAAGGCGACGGCTCCGGTGGAACCTTAAATCTCGCAAACACCGGCGAGGTGTATATATGTATTTTTGTAATTAAAATGTCGTTGTCTATATATATACATGCATATATTAACACTCTTTCTTATTTTAGCCCTCTGGATCGAGAACTTCTTTTGTAAGAACGAAACGAGGCCCAACAAAAAAGTTGGATGACACTGTGAGGTATAGGATCGACGTGGTCGGTGTAGATGGTGAACCGCAAGCTCCCGTCGATGTCGCAAGAAAATTTGTCAAGCAATGCGGAGTTCTTGTGAGGGACTACATCTCGATCACCGTTGAAGAATGGAATCAGCCAAGTGGCAGTGGAGTCCCGTATGTCGGCGACAACGCCAAAGATAAGCTTTTTGACAAGCTCATGACTAATTTCCTCCTGCCGGTACCAGATGTGAATCTGGATGAGGAGGAGAGATCAAGAATGGAGCTTGTGCAAAGAGTCAAGAAGTTTGCTCTCAGCAAGATGGCCGATGCATTCAAGAACTAGAAGAAGAAACTGTACAATAACTTTGTCAAGGTAGAGAAGACTCCGAATTTTAATGAAGCCGACTATGCTAAGTTAAGACACCAGTGGGAGGATTTTGTGAAGTACAAGACGTCGGAGAAAGCTAAGGAAAGGTCTAGAATAAATACGGAGAATGCTGCTAAGAAACTGTACCATTATAACATGGGGCCTGCTGGCTACGCCGGTTGCATGCCTAAGTGGGATGCACTTGAGGTCAATTACATAGCTGCCGGGATCAGACCAGAGCCCGCAACATGGACACCACGGGCGAGAAACTGGTTTTACGGGCATGGGGGCACGTTGGACAAAGAAGGGAGGGAAATATATAATTAGAAACACAAAGATGATCCCCTACTGCCCATCGGCGATATTAGAAATGCAGTAGATGATGTTGCAGCGGGACGGTTCGTTCCCGATAGAGAGAACGACGAGCTCACACGCGCCCTTAAATATCCTGAACACGACGGACGAGCACGAGGCACACCAGGCTCCAAGCCGTGGAAGGTTGCCTTCCCCCCGGAAATGAAGAGATATCCCGATAAAATCCATCAGAGGAGAAAGGAAAGGGAGGCAGCTGAGAAAGTGGCCGCTGCAGACCGGCTGCGTAATGAAGAAGAAGCATTAAAGCGGCACTAGGATCAACTCAACAGACTTAGCCAGCAAGGTACTAGCGTCCAATCTCAGCGGCACGTGGTAGAAGCTGCATTCGAGGGTACCGGCGCCCTATCGAATAAGAAAAGCAGCGTCGCTTCCACGCAGCTCCATGATGTTGATGATGATGCACCGATGACATCTCCTCCTAAACGCTACCAAGTGGATGATATCACGGAGACCACCGCTTGTGAGCTAAAGGTGCAGGTTATGAACTTAAGGGTGACGGCGATGGTCGGCATGGAGGTACCAATTGCGCCTAACCCAACTTGGCATTGCAGACCGGTTCCAAAAGGGTATGCTGTCGTCACGGTGGATGAGGTGAAGGAAGATTTTGAGGAGCTGAAGCTAGACCACCCTATAGGGGAAGATATGGAGCTGACTCAACTAGGAGAAGCCAAAGGGGGGACTATTCTATGACCAAAGGAGCGCATCATGCTTCCAAATTATGTGCCGCCAAGGCCACCCACTCCTCAGAGCAGCAATCCACCTTCGCCGCCACCTCACCATTCTTCAGCGCAACCGTCGCCTTCACCGCCTCACCACTCAGCGCAACCGTCTCCATCGCCGCCTCAGCCGTCTTCGCCGTCGCGTCAGCTGTCTCCGTCCCTTGAGCCTCAGAGACAAAAGCGGAAGTATACTATGGGGGGCAGCACCACCAGCGGCAGCAAGAGCACATTCCGATCACCGAAACGTAATTTAAGTAATTGGAATAATTTTTTGATAGGTCAATTCAGATTATTCCAAAACCGTATTACTTAATTACTTATTATTTGTTTGTTGTTGCCCCGAAAAACCCTTTGGTTTTGGATGTTCATTCCCGCTGGAAAATGATCTTGATTTTGCTAAAGAATAAGAGTGTACTAAATTCATAAAATAATAAAATAAATAAATGAATTTTTTTTGTTCAATTTTAAAATTTTAAATAAGGAAGCTATCGCCCCTCCCAAAAGTACCTCATCAGAATATGAAGAAGCTACCTTGCGAGAAGACAGATGAGGAAACTGATGCGGCCGCAGCTGCCCATTATGAAAAGTGGAAGATTGACATGGCTAACAAGAAAAAGCCGATAGAGGCATATTTCCTGGTCACCGCAAAACATAAAAGCCAAAGCAGCCACGCTTAAGATTCAGCTTCACCAACCCATAGCGCTCACATCAGACTATAATCGCTCTATTACCAAGTCGGATGAGGCAAAAGAGCGGAGAGTCGGGAAAGAAGTTGCCCAGCTCGGACAACAGAAAATCAATTGATCGAACCGCTCAAAGTGTATGATACCAATGAGTGGAGGCCCAGGATCGGCATGATCCGAACATTGATCCGGAGTTTGTTCGACTGTACGGAGAAAAGACCCAATTATATGGACTGTCTATTACTGAGTACATGAGCCGTATGGATGATTTCGAGGGGTACCAAGAAACAGCATACGTGTACCAGTACGGGGCTTCTCTCGTCAAACCCGAGTTAGTCAAAGATCTACCAACAAAAATGCGAAGATTGGATAACTGGTACATCCAAGCCTGTGCTGATTCCAAAAACTGGATCTATGTTGCATATAAACACCACCATTACGGTCATGGAGATGGCTTCCTACTGATCGAATTTCCAGAATTATTTCAGTTTTACCAACAAGACGCCCTCGACAAAACTATCGTCAGTGCCTATTGTTTGTAAGTATAATTAAGTCTTTCTAGCTCAGCTCATTTGTTGCTTGTATAATCTTACTAATCACTGTACTAATTATATATGCTGAATGAAGATTCAAGAATGCAACAACGAACAAATCTATGCCCTTGGGTTTGTTGACTGTAATTTCGTTCATGAAGTTACTCTAAAAACAAAACCCAAAGAGATAGAGGATAACTTGTTCAAAGCATTGAAGCATTTCAGCAACAAAAGGGAAATACTATTTCCTTACAATGCTGGGTGAGTGTTACTGTCTTGTACACATTCTATTTTCGCTTACTCGATGTTAAGCGTATAATTGACTCGTGTTATATTTTGTTAGTGTGTCCAGCTTCCACTATATTCTGTTAATCATTGTTGTTGACACCGGAGTAGTAAAAGTCCTGGACTCGAAACACACACCATTAGAAAAGTGGGCGGACATGCAGGAATGCCTCTAGAAGGCTTGGAAACGGTTCACCGCCAAAACTAGGGGTGTTTGGAAGCCAGAGCTTACATTTCAACCATTGACTGTAAGTACTACTTGCTAGATCCACGCATCTATTTGATTCTAGTTTAATTACCACCATTATCATGCTTGATTATTATTTTGATTGAACTCCGTTCTCGTAAAGTGCTTGAGGCAGGAAGCCGGGAATAACTTATGTGGATACTATGTCTGCGAGTTCATTCGCCAGACGACCAAAGAGAAGGGCGCAGACCGGAACATCAAAAAAATTGAAGTACGATAAACAATAATCACAACTTTATTTTATTACCACCAATTGTGTTTAGTTTCATTCATATATATTGATCCCCTTCTTTATATTAGATCGAATGGATGCGGGGCGGTCTTCTTTCACAAGAACGCGTGCAAGCAATTCAAGAGGAAATTGCCGGATTCTTGTTAGAACAAGTCATAGATCCGAATGGAGAATACTATTACCCGTTTCATTTGGAAGGGTGAAGTGTAAAAAAGAAGATGTAAATTAGATCAAATTTGTGTGAGAGTATCGTTTGTAATCATAATATGTTTCGACCAAGAAGACGGATGAGACGGTGTATATATTTGTGATCATGCATGATGTGTAATATATATATCGTGGTTTCATTATTGCTGTATATATGTAGTACCATTAAATTGATAAAAAAATCATACCGCGGTAGAAAAATAGCCCGAAAATCCTGCCGCGGCACAAAACCCTGCTGCGGCAGAAAAATAGCCCGAAAATCCTGCCGCGACACAAAACCCTGCCGCGGTACAAAACCTGGCCGCGGCACAGAGACCAACGATCCCGGTTCGTGCCAAGAACCGGGACCAATGATCCACCCTCGCCCGTCTCTGGCACTGCCACGTGGAGACCCATTGGTCCCGGATTATTCTACGAACCGGAACCAATGATCCACCCCCCCTCGTCGCGCGCCCTCCCACGTGAAGACCCATTGGTCTCGGTTCGTGCGCGAACCGGGACCAACATTAGTCCCGAGTGATTGGTCCCGGTTCGGGAACCGGGACCAATGGCCCTTATGAACCGGGACTAGAGGCCATTTTTCCACTAGTGTGTGCTTGGTAGCTGCAGGGACTATTTGGTCCAGAGGTGCCTCAATGTTCAACACACTTGATGATAAAAAGTCCATGTCTTCATTCAAGTGCTTTGCCTTTTGAATGAGATCTTCAATTTTATTTCGTATGGTTGAAATTTTCTTTCTCGTGGCCGCATCCGATGAATCAGTGGGCTTCTCTTCTAATAGATTCCCTTTCTCATCGTAAATACACTCTCCCTAAATGAAAAGAAATAATTACTGTTAGTCATATGATTTCTAAGAAAATAAGAAATCAAATATAATGCATCCTTATTTTACCTTTTGCACCTTTTTTGCCATCTTTTCATAATGTAGTAGTCCGGAAGCTCAGTATGATTTTCAGTCCTCAATACTTGGATAATATGGTGGCATGGAATTCCAATTGACTCAAATAACTTGCACGAACAATTTGCTATCATCATTTTCATGTCATAGCAGACCTCCCTAACCTTATCGGATGCACCTCTTACTGTCATGATTTTTAATCCCTCACCTTGTGTCATTACTTGAACACAACAGTTGTCTCTAGCAGCCATAACCTATTGCTGAAATTTCACAAACACCTCATACATGAATACCTCACTGCCTTGTTTCTCCATTATCCATGGTGTCAATAGTTGCGGTGTGGTATGTATGCTTGTGTTATCTGCCATCAACTCTTCCTCACGTTGACATTCTAAAGCTGTATCAAACCTAAACAGAACTCAACAAGAGCGAGCCTCCGGTGAATGAAACGGTTAAAAAAGAATTTGCACTTTCTGACTTTTAAGTGGTTCGGAGAATACCAGCGAGAGAGATATCCATAAAGTAGGCCGCTACCCATATATCTCGAATGCAGAACCTGTTAGCCAGTCACTCCTTGTCTTCCAACCCAAAATCTGTAATGATGGAATTCCATTCTGTCTCAAACTCATGCGCATTTTCTAAACCCCAAACACACGAGTTCAACCTCTTCCAAAACTCAGGTTCTTGTCTAACGGAAGATCCAATCTTCTCGGGCACCTTTTCCATTATATGCCACATGAAAAATCTATGCACATAGGTTGCAAGAACTATGTCGATTGTATTCTTGATACTAACGGCTTCATCGGTTAATGAGTGTAGGTGCTACCCCTCCCACGCTTAGGAAGGTCCGAAAGAACCAAACGTATGACTCGGTCTGCTCATTTGCTAAAAATCTAGCACCAAAAAATATACTTTGTAAGTGATGATTGACCCCTGTAAATGGTGCAAAGATCATGTTGTACTGATTAGTGGTGTATGTAGAATCGAAGGATACCACCAAAGTGGTCGTAGTTCTTCCTGCTTGTGGCATCTGCCCAAAACACATGCACCAACTCTCCCTCATCATTCACTTCAAAATCATAAAAAATGCTGAATTGACTTTCTATTTTCTAGCAAGCTGTGCCATGGACATTTGAGCATCAACATTCCTAATTTTACACCCGAGGTCACAGTAGTAATTCTGCAAGTCTCTCTTCATGCACCCAACATTCGCAATGCCACCCTCTTTCACCTGTAGGAACATGTATGCTTGGGAAGTGCCAATGCTTGCCTCATGACATGTGCACAAATTATTTTTTGCCATCTCACTACCTCTATGGTTTGATCTGATCAAATGACGCTTATCGGGAGAGACAAGTCCATGGATGTGGTGCTCAACCCATGACTCTATCTTGTAGGTGTTGTCTCCACATAGTTTAACAAAAATATGTGCATCACAACCACATCTTGTGTCTGTTTTCTTACGCCTTTTACTAAAGGGGGCACCGATCACCTCATTCTTTTTGGACTTGAAACCTTCCCTGTTACACATAAAACGTTTAGTCCGAACAAGCTGATCATCTATCTTCTTTTGTTGTCCGACACAAACTCCAAAACCCACATGATGTGCATATGACTTGTAGAACTCCTCGACGGCCCCGAGTCCTTCAAATATCATTCCTACTTTAGGCTTCAAATTCTCATCGCACTGAGGTGTAAAACATGAATCCTGTGACATCAAGATAGATCGTGACAAGTTCCTTCATGCATAAATCGATAAAATTGAATAGCATCATTTGTCGGTGCAAAGTGCAGAGTAATAGAACTTACAGCTAGCGGTATATTTGCATTCTTTTTGGGTGTACTAAAATCTGGCACATTCGTTTGTATTTGCAAGTTGTTGATTGGCTCCATATGACTGCACACGTTGCTAGTACAAGGTTAAGATTTGACACACATGTTAATAGCACACGTAAGGACTGGATATTGTTGGTGCGCTACCTGAAACGTGTGGTCTCACTGGTTTGTACTGTTTCCGTGGCACTCATTGATCCCTCGTGATTGGTTGATTGCCTGAGTGCCTCGTGATTGCCTGTTTCTATTGCCATTGGAGCAAAGATTGCCTGATGTTGTACTAGGGTTCAAAAGAACGTGAGACAGGGCAAAAGAAGTTGTATATAAATACGAGAATTTACGGTGCACATGGGAGCTAGGATACCTGCCAATGGATGCCCAGCCGAGATGGCATCAGCGTGCATGGGAGTACGGCTGCCGATGGACGCAGGGTCGGATCTTAGCCGGAGAAGGGAAGCGCGCCGAGCTCGTTTAGTTTTCGCCGGCTGCCGTCGGGATCGCATTAATCTGGGCACGATCTAGTCCAGTTCAGGGGGTTTTCTAAAAAGTCAAAATTTCTGGTATCGAGTGGAGACGTGGTTAGCGGTCGTGTTTATGAAAAATAGATACACGCTGACCTGACTTCCTAGATTTAGATCGTGGGACTGAAACCAAATGGATACACGGATACAGAGACTTATGGGGTGCATAGGATATGTTGCCCTGGAAAAACGTCGAACTCCCCGGGTTTTTAGGTCAGGAGACATCTTATAGGCGAAGAGGGAGGCCGACGGGGTGACCGAGGTGGCCACACCATCCCCAGGCGCGGCCTGGCCTGGCCCGCATGGCCAGGTGGTGTGGGCCCCTTGTGGCCCTCCTCCGTCTTGTATTCTGGCTCCGTGAGTCTTCTGGTCAAATATGATTTTTGGCATATTTTCCGGGATTTTTCCTGATAGTTGATTTTCTGCAAAAAAACTAGACACCAAGATAATTCTGCTGAAAACGGTGTCAGTCCGTGTTAGTTCTATCCAAATCACACAAGTTTACAGGAAAAACAATAGAAAAAGTGTTCGGGAAAGCATATACGTTTTGGACGTACCATGCAGCTTCAGCTTTGTAAGTCCAAACAAACTTTTTGGTCTTTTTCAGGAGCTTGTAGAGTGGTGCGGCTCTTTCACCGAGCCGGCTTACAAACCGACTAACTACAGCAATGCAACCAGTTAGTCTTTGAACGTTCTCCAAGCGAGTTGGTCTGGAAATATTGAGTATAACCTTAATCTTGTCTTGGTTCACCTCTATGCCTCTTTGAGACACGATGCAACCTAATAATTTTACGGCTGGTCTTCCAAAGAAACACTTCTTCGGGTTAAGCATTATGTTGTATTTTCGTAGATTGGCAAACATTTCCTCCAAGTCGTAAATTAAAGTTTCCTTGTTTTTGGACATCACCGCAATGTCGTCCACATATGCATGTACAATGTGTCCGATTTGGTTGTGGAGGCAACACTGCATAGTGCGCTGGTACTTAGCTCCTGCGTTCTTGAGCCCAAAGGGCATCATAACAAAACAGAAGGTTCCGAAGGGGGTTATGAATGAAGTTTTGACTTTTTCTAATTCCTTCATCCGGATTTGGTGATAACCGGAATATGCGTTGAGAAAACATAGGAGTGCCGAGCCTGCCATAGAATCAATAACTTGATCAATTCTAGGCAGAGTGAACGGATCTTTGGGACAAGCCTTGTTCAAGGCAGTATAATCAACACACATCCTTAAATCAGTGGTGTCCTTTTTAGGGACCATTACAGGATTGGCCGACCACTCAGTGTGGATAACTGATACATTGCAAATGTATCTATAATTTTTGATGTTCCATGCTTAGTTTTATCTACTTTCCTGTGTTTTGTCCACACTTTGGAGTATTTTTCATATGATTTTTTGGACTAACCTATTAACAAGAGCCACAGTGCCAATTGCCTGTTTTCTGCTGTTTTTGGTTCCAGGAAAGTCAGAAAATCAATATTCTCGGAATTGGACCGGACAAAAGCCAAAGTTGATATTTTCTCGGAAGACTCACGGAGCCAGAAGGAGAGTCGGAGAGGGACCACAGGGTGGCCACACCACCCCATGGCGCGGGTCCCCCAGGGCGTGCTAGGGAATGGTGTGGGCCCCCTGGACGCCCACCGACCTTGCCCTCTGTCCTATAAGAAGCCTCCCGAGACATAAACCCTATATCATAAAGCCTCCAGCCACGAAAAGTTCCACAGAGCCGCAGCCACCGAAGGGGAGATTCAGGGGCCATAAAGTCTCTGTTCCGGCACCCTGCCGGGATGGGGAAGTGCCCCCGGAGCCATCTCCATCAATCTCCACCACCATCTCAATCACCATTGCTGATTCCCATGATGAGGAGGGAGTAGTTCTCTCTCGAGGCTAAGGGTTCTACTGGTAGCTATGTGTTCATCTCTCTATCTATGCGTGATCATATTGTGATCATGAGCTTTGTAATCAAGTAGATCTACCTTGATACTCAAGTGCTTTATTCGATCTCTGCTCTCCCCATGTGTGTGAAAGTGACAACATGCTCACCATGGTGGCACTTAGGCTAGATATTACAAATACTTGTTATGAGTTCTATTTGGAGTTGGATGTCTTTATGAAATTGTGGTGTTTGTTGGAATCATCTAGTGATCAAGATGACAGTGTGGGGTTATCTAGATGCGAAAGGCTTACTTTGAGGTGTGTTGTTATAGCCCTACCATCGATTAGAGTGTCCAACCGGAGAGTAGTTAAGAGTAGTATCATAAAGAGAATATATTTATATGAGAGTGTTCACTAGTGAAAGTATGATCCATAGGCCTTGTTTCTAAGCATTGAAACACCGTTTGCAACTAGATCTGTTACATGTTTGCTTGCTTCCGTCTTTATTTCAGTTTGCCTTTAGTCTTTTCCACGCCATCAAGTTATTTTCTATCATCGTTACCACTTGTATTTCACTATCTCTTCGCCGAACTAGTGCACCTATACACCTGACAAGTGTATTGGGTGTGTTGGGGAGACAAGAGACTTCTTGTATCTTGATTGCAGGGTTTCTTGAGAGGGGATACCTTTGACCACTTCCTCCCTGAGTTCGATAAACCTTGGGTGATCCACTTAAGGGAAAACTTGCTGCTGTTCTACAAACCTCTGCACTTGGAGGCCCAACAACTGTCTACAAGCATAGAAGTGCGTAGAAATCAATGACCTCTTATATGAACACGGCTAACTCGAGCCGGGCTAGTTCCTTAGCTATTGCCTTACCCTTTTCATCGCTGAAACATCGTAGACACTGTTTGACGGACTTAGCATTCGGGTGTTCATATAGAGAGTGCTCGGCAAGTTCCCTAGGTACTCCGGTCATGTCATATGGCTGCCATGCAAAGATATCTTGATTTGCTTGGAGGAACTTGACGAGCGCACTTTCCTATGCGCCATCTAGGCCTACACCTATCTGGGTCACCTTGGAGGGGTCATCATCCTTCAACGGTCTCTTCTTCATCTTTTCCGATGCCTTGAACTCCGGATTTAGATTTGTCACCTCCTTCTTCGCCGCGGGCATCTCGGACGGATCAATGGTCTTCTTGATCTCCTAGTACTCCTAGACGTGCAGCACGGCTTCAGCAAAGGTGGCATTTCTGTCCTCGCACTCTCGTGCCCTTTTCAGGTCTCCCCTGATGGTGATCACGCCTTTGGTACCTGGAATTTTCATCATATTGTAAATGTAACACGGACGAGCCATAAAAGCCCAGTAAGTCGACCGTCCGAATATAGCGTGATACACGCTCTTGAACAGGACCACTTTGAAGGAAAGTGCCTCCGTCCGATAGTTCTTTGGAGTTCCAAAGGTAACATCCAAAGTGATCTCTCCCAGGGAATTTTCTTGTCTTCTCGGGACAACTCCGTGAAAGATCACAGAGCTGTGATTCAGCTGTGTCTCCGAGATCCGCATCCGGTGTAGAACTTTGACATATAGAATATTGATGCTGCTACCGCCGTCCATGAGAGTCTTGGAGAAACCATAGCCATAAATAAGTGGGTTGACGACTAAGGCCTATTTTCCTTGCCTGTGCAACATAGGCGGATGATCAACATGGTCAAAGGTGATTGCCACTTCCGACCAGTCCAGGAATTGTGGGACAGCCGAAACAGTTGCGTTGAGCTCATGCAGAACTGCCTTCTTAACCTTAGCTGGTTGAGATCCAATAAAGGTGACGTAAGTGTATTTTTTCGTTGGGAAGTTCTTCTTTCCATCCGTCTTGGGATTTGAAGGGTCAGCTTCCTCCATGTCGGAATCTTCCTTGGTCTCCTTCTCTTTTTCGGGATTCTTCTTTTCTTTCTTCTTCTTAGCCCTGTAGCCAGCAGTATCGTCTTTCTTGATGTCGTCATTAAAATGACACTCGGCGTTTGTGTAAGACGAGCCCCCATTGGCATCTAAGTGATGCACACATGGGTTATTGGCAATGTCGGCCCATGAATAGGTTTTGCCAGGTTGCTGCTCTCCTCTACCCTAGAATCTTGATGTCCCACGACCGTGTCAGCGGCCACCTCTGCGCCCTCCTCGTCCTCTAGCCCTAAAAGTAGCAGCGACTGATATCTACACACTTCTATTCTTGTAGACAAATGTTGGGCCTCCAAGTGCAGAGGTCTGTAGAACAACAGCAAGTTTCCCTTAAGTGGATTACCCAAGGTTTATCGAACTCAGGGAGGAAGTGGTCAAAGGTATCCCCTCTCAAGCAACCCTGCAATCAAGATACAAGAAGTCTCTTGTGTCCCCAACACACCCATTACACTTGTCAGGTGTATAGGTGCACTAGTTCGGCGAAGAGATAGTAAAATACAAGTGGTATGGATATAAGACAACGGTGCCAGAAAATAGCTTGATGGCGTGGAAGAGACTAAAGGCAAACTGAAATAAAGATGGAAGCAAGCAAACATGTAACAGATCTAATTGCAAATGGTGTTTCAATGCTTAGAAACAAGGCCTAGGGATCATACTTTCACTAGTGAACACTCTCAAATAAATAGCTTCTCTTTATGAATACTACTTTTAACTACTCTCCGGTTGGACACCCTAATCCATGGTAGGGCTATAACAACACACCTCAAAGTAAGCCTTTCCCATCTAGATAACCCCACACTATCACCTAGAGCACTAGATGGTTCCAACAAACACCACAATTTCATAGAAACATCCAACTCCAAATATAACTCATAACAAGTAATTGTAATCTCTAGCCTAAGTGCCACCACGGTGTGCATGCTGTCACTTTCACACACATGGGGAGCAAAGGTCTATTAAAGCATTTGAGTAGCAAGGTAGATCTACTTGATTACAAAGCTCATGATCACAATATGATTATGCATAGAGAGAGAGATCGGTAGAACCCTTAGCCTCGAGAGAGAACTACTCCCTCCTCGTCATGGGAGTCAGCAACGACGATGAGATGGCTGTGGAGTCGATGGAGATGGCTATGAAGATGGTGAAGAGGCGGCGGTGGCGCCAGCGGCGTCGCAGAGGACTCCTTCCCCGCTGCCGGTATCACAGGGGAGCACCGTCCCTTAGCCCCCTTCCTTCATGGCTTATTGGGAGCCCTCTCCCGTGGAGATGGGATCTATGGTAGAGGTAAAAACGTGGCTTTGGTGGCTGCAAATTCGTGGGTGGAGGTGTCTCCCACGAATTAGGTTTCCTCCCTTTATATAGCTTCTCGGATTCCCGTCACCCCATCTTGGGCTGCAATAAATCGGGTCTATCGGGCCTGTCCAGATTCAGAATCAGCTAAATTTTGTGTCTAGAAGATTGGACACGAAATTTCCAACAACTTTGTAGTTGAAGAGTTTTCCGTTTGACGCCGTATTCGACCCAAAACGTGACCATCTTCAAAAAGAGTTCCGAGACAGATGTCTGGAAAATCCTAATTTGACTCCAACAAGGTTTCCACTTGTATTCTTGGTAATTCCTACACATCAAAGTGTAAAACAAGAACATTGTGCACTTTTGCAACTATTAGTAGGTTAGTCCAAATAAATCATAAACTCTATATATAAAAAGGAGTATCAAAAGCATATTATTAGCATAAAACCATCAAAAATTATAGATATGTTATGGACGTATCAACATCCCCAAGCTTACTTCCTGCTCGTCGTCGAGTAGGTAAACGATAAAAACAATATAATTTTTGAGGTGACACGCATCCAACACAATCTTGATCAAAGTATTTGTAAATAGCTGGGATCATAGTACTTCAACATAGTATGAAAGATAAAGTTCTAACAATAAGACAAAGCAACTATGTTGTAACATGAAAATGCACAGACAAAAGATTCATGAATAACAATGCTTTGAAAGATGTTTGTTTGTTTCACATAAAGAAAACACAATGAGAATGGTATTTAGCGTGTCCCTCATAGTGTAGCAAAACATAAATGCATAGGACACCTTCAAAGTTTATAAGGGTGACTAGATACAAATAGTTTAAGAACAAGCAATATCAAAGTTATGCATCAATCAATAAGTTTTGGGACAATGCACATTAAACTAAGAATGGCCACTATACTCTCTTAATAGGTGCATAAAGATAGAATATGGAGACTCAATATAAAAGTAAAAGAAAGGCCTTCATAGAAGGAAGCAGGGATTCAAGTTTCATAAAGAGCTTCCAAAAATTATGGTACTTATTAGCTTTCATCTCTCATTGCCCCTATCATAAGCATCTTTAGGTGATTAAGGTTAAAATGACACAACTAAAAGGATATGCTTGACAAGTTATAAGTTGAAATCTCATGCCGCTTACTTACGAGTTCCGAACCTCATGCTACTCAACTTCAGTCACAAGTAAGCTCTTGTCATTATAAATACATATGTATCATAGAGAACCGCCAATGGGGTACCCCTTGCCCGATGATACGGAAGAATCCCCATATCAAAATGACAAGGCAAGCAGACAATAAACATCTCAGCATCTTATTATTTACCATGGGAAAATGGTGCTTTTTTCTCTCTATCCTCATTTCTCATCTTTTTTTTTCCTTTTTCTCAATCTCTATCTCTTTTTATAAGAAGAACGCTTCATAGATTGCTCATTATGGTTACGCTGCAGGTTTCCACCATGATTAGGCATGGATTAGACCAGCCGCCTAGGCGTTTCTATAACACACATACATAACTCCATGGACTTACAAGCTTCCCTTTCATTTCACACCGATGACATCCATAAACAAAAGAGCATGATATCAACTGGGTATAATGTACAAGTGCAATGTTGAAAGCGTTCCCCATGACAGCATGGTTCTGCTAATCCCCAACGTATAAGTGCAAGCATATACAACATAGATGACACAATGGTTCAAGTTTATTAAGTGTAAGAAAAGTAAAGTGTGCCATCAAGTTCTTGAGAGCTTTAATCACTAATTTTGACATAACAAGTTTAATTCGGAAGGTAGATAAAAACATGAATATACTTGGAATAGCAAATGCTAATAGGTAGGTATGGTGGACTCTTTGGAATAACTTGGTTTTATTTGGAGTTGGATGCATGAGTGGAACTCATACTTGGTATGGAGGCTAGCAAAAGACTGGGATCAACCAACTAAGAGAGCAATAATGGCCATAATCATGCAAAGCAACAAAACATCATTGTTTAAAGCATAAAGTGATATTACAAGTCGAAAAATAAATGATCATAGAGGCTATGGTGACTTGGTATAGTCTTAACATGGTGTGAGCATGCGCCAAGTCAACCCAAATAAAACATTAAAGGAGAATACCACAATATTATGCTTTGATATGCTAAAACAACACATGATTCTTTCAAGGCACATTAAGCAATCTCAATTGTTTGTAACATGTCATGCTACAGCAAAAATCACTAAGAATAAAGCCAAAACAATACCAAGCATGACATGACAAAGCATAAGCCACATTCAAAAATAAGCTCACTTTACCACTTAAGCATGAACTTTTCCTACTCTTTTCCAAATCCAACCCAAACTATTTGAAAACTAATGTATGAAAGAGGGGGTCCAACCAATTTATTCAAGCAAACTAAGCAAACCAAGCAAACGAAAACTAAAAACAAGAACGAAGACGCTCCAAGAACAAAACAACTATGCACGAAACAATAAAAATGAAGTGTTTGGAAGAAACCTGAGATTTTTATTGATGAAGAAGGCGATGCCTTGGGCATCCCCAAGCTTTGATGCTTGTACTTCTTGGATACTTCTTGGGGTAACACGCGTGGCATCCCCAAGCTTGAGCTTTAGTCCATTCTTCATCTAATTACATCATTCTCTCCATACACCTGAATTTTTCCTCATACAAAACTTCACACAATCTTTATTAGCAACATTAGTGCACTCAAGATAATAAGTCTTTGGGTTCAGTTTCAAAACCAATAGAACTTCCATTAAAATACAAGCTACTGTAGCACTTCCCTCAAAAATCTCAATTCCCCAAAAAGAACTCAAAAAGGAATCAACAAGAAGCAAATGCAAATAATGGCAGAAATCTGTCAAAACAGAGCAGTAGGTAAAAACCAATTTTTCGAAGACCTTCTATTAGTTAAATCGAAAAGTGTTGAACTAATGAAAGTTAGATAACAACCTGGGACAGAAGCATAGAAATTCACGTCTCAAAAGGACGTACAGACATTTTACACAATTTTTTACAGCGAAGCACAAAAATCTGTTTCGGGACAACAACTTTCCCAAGCATTACTTCTCTCTCATTAGAGGTTACTCTTGGCACAAAAAGCAAATAAAAATGAGAAGGAGCGGTTATTATAGAGGTAATAACTTCCAAGATTCATCTAAAACTTTTGGGTTATCTCCCAATAAATACTTTTCTTTAATGCCTTTAAGTTAGGCTTGATAGTTTGAGAAGATGCTCACATAAGAAAAATGAATTGAAGTAAAAGAGAGCATTAAGAAGCAAATTCAAAACAGATTTAAGTCTAACCCACTTCCTATGCATAGGAATCTTGTAAAGAAACAAGTCATGAAAGTACAAAGCAACAAGAATAGGAAAGCAAAACAAGTGCAACTTCAAGAATTTCAACATAAAGAGGGGAAACTTAATAATGTTGAGATATATAAGACCATGTTTCCCTCTCTCATAATAACTTTCAGTAGCATCATGAATGAAATTAACAATATAACTATCGCATAAAACATTCTTATCATGAGCCACATGCATAAAATCATTATTACTCTCCACATAACTATAGTTATTCTTATTAATTGTAGTGGGAGCAAATTCAACGAAATAGCTATCATTATTATTCTCATCACCATAATCATCAAATATAGGAGGCATATTGTAATAATAATTAACTTATCCTCAATAGTAGGTGGACTGAAAATATGATATTCATCATATATTGGAGGATTGGTATCATCATAAGCAATAGAATAGCTATCTTCCAAAGCTAGGGAACAAAAAAGATCATTTTCATAAAAACTAGCTTCCCCAAGCTTAGACTGTTCCATAGTATTAGCAATAATGGTGTCCAAAGAATTCATACTAACAACATTGCTATTAGCGTGCCAATAAAGTTCCATAGATTTTTTAATTTTCTCTTCAAACACTTCATTTCCTAACTCAAGATAAATACTATAAAGCTCTCTAATTTTGTTGTTGTTTTCCATTAAGCCTAACTAGTGAAAACAAGAAAAAAAAAGACAAAATTAAAGAATCTAAAGGAAATAACTTCGAGCACTCACACTGGAGGATGTGAGTACCTTTTACCTTACCTCCCCGGCAACGGCGCCAGAAAATAGCTTGATGTATACGCACTTCTATTCATGTAGACAATTGTTGGGCCTCCAAGTGCGGAGGTTTGTAGAACAGCATCAAGTTTCCCTTAAGTGGATTACCAAAGTTTATCAAACTCAGGGAGGAAGTGGTCAAAGGTATCCCCTCTCAAGCAACCCTGCAATCAAGATACAAGAAGTCTCTTGTGTCCCTAACACACCCAATACACTTGTCAGGTGTATAGGTGCACTAGTTCGGCGAAGAGATAGTAAAATACAAGTGGTATGGATATAAGACAACAGTGTCAGAAAATAGCTTGATGGTGTGGAACAGACTAAAAGGCAAACTGAAATAAAGATGGAAGCAAGCAAACATGTAACATATCTAATTGCAAATGGTGTTTCAATGCTTAGAAACAAGGCCTAGGGATCATACTTTCACTAGTGAACACTCTCATATAAATATCTTCTCTTTATGATACTACTCTTAACTACTCTCCGGTTGGACACTCTAATCCACAGTAGGGATATAACAGCACACCTCAAAGTAAGACTTTTCCATCTAGATAACCTCACACTGTCACCTTGAGCACTAGATGGTTCCAACAAACACCACAATTTCATAGAAACATCCAACTCCAAATATAACTCATAACAAGTAATTGTAATCTCTAGCCTAAGTGCCACCACAGTGTGCACGTTGTCACTTTCACACACATGGGGAGAGCAGAGATCTATTAAAGCACCTGAGTAGCAAGGTAGATCTACTTGATTACAAAGCTCATGATCACAATATGATCATGCATAGAGAGAAAAGAACACATAGCTACCGGTAGAACCCTTAGCCTCGAGAGAGAACTACTCCCTCCTCATCATGGGAGTCAGCAACGGAGATGGAGATGGCGGTGAAGATGGTGAAGAGGCGGCAGCGGCGGCGGCGGCGGCGCGGAGGACTCCTTCCCTATCGCCGATATCACAGGGGAGCACCGCCCCTTAGCCCCCTTCCTTCATGGCTTATTGGGAGCTCTCTCCCATGGAGATGGGATCCATGGTAGAGGCAAAAACGTGGCTTTGGTGGCTGCAATTTCGTGGGTGGAGGTGTCTCCCACGAATTAGGTTTCCTCTCTTTATATAGCTTCTCGGATTTCCATCACCCCATCTTGGGATGTAGTAAATCGGGTCTATCGGGCCCGTCCGGACTCAGAATCAGCTAAATTTTATGTGCAGAATGTTTGATGCGAAATTTCCAACAACTTTGTAGATGAAGAGTTTTCCGTTTGACTCCGTCTTCGACCTGAAACGTGATCATCTTCAAAAAGAGTTCTGAGACAGATTTCTAGAAAATCCTAATTTGACTCCAACAAGGTTTCCACTTGTATTCTTGGTAATTCCTACACATCAAAGTGTAAAACAAGAACATTGTGCACTTTTGCAACTATTAGTAGGTTAGTCCAAATAAATCATAAACTTTATATAAAAAGGAGTATCAAAAGCATATTATTAGCATAAAACCATCAAAAATTATAGATACGTTATGTATCAGTGACCACTGCCGTTTCCGCGTTGGATTTTTCTTCTGAGGTGTTCTTGCACTTCTGAGCTTGCTGCTTTGGTTGTTTTGCCGACTGTGGCACAACCAGGGCATTCAATAATCCCTCTGCGTCGTTGTCAGCATCTGCATACTTGCTCGCTGTTTCTATGATCTCTGCCAGACCAGTGACCTTGTCACACTTCAAGCGATGTCGTAGTATACCAATTGGGAGTCCTGCAGTGAAAGCTTCAATCGCAGTTTGGTCATTTACTCCTTCATAGGAGTTCTTAGTGTCGATCCATCATCTGAGGTAATCTCGGCAATCTTCTCCGGCTTTCTGGGTGCAACGCTGTAGGTCTCCTACCGTACAGGGCCTCCGGTATGTGCCTTCGAAATTCTGAAAGAACGCGCTTTGCATGTCATACCAGTTGTGGATGGTGTTCTCCTGAAATTCATTGAGCCATGATCATGCCGTCTTCCGCAACATAAGTGGGAGATATCGGGTTGCGACCAAGTTGTTTCCGCCTTTGGCGATGCAGCAAGCCTGGAAGAAATCCTGGAGCCAAGTATTTGGCTGAGCCACACCATCATAGGCTTGGATGTATCTTGAGATAGAAAATCCTTCCGGGAAGTGTGTTTGTCGAATTCGTGGTCCGAAGCATTTTGGGCCCACGTATATATCATCGTTTTCATAGCGCCACGCCTCTATGTTGGAGTTAATCCGGTGTCTCGCGTCACTTGGTGATAGGGAACGCCGTCTCGGTTGTTTGCTATAGCTACGGTGCCTTGGAGCCGGACTTCGGCTTCTGCCGCCACCTCCTCCGCCACGACGCCCTTCCTGGCCTCCTTGAGAGCCGTTGTGATGGCTACTTGGTGGAGAGGGTGGAGCAGGTGGATTGTTTCTGGCTGATCGCCGGCCTCCATCTGGAGCATCATTATTCTGGTTCCGGGGAGGGTCTTCATTGTGACGAGCCCCCTGCCGACTTGACTCGGCACAGTGTCTGTCGTTCCTTCATCTGTCACTCCCACCGCGATGGGGTTCAGCCGGACGGCTTGTATGTCTAGGAGGTGGCATTCTTTGACGGTCCTCCTCTCGACATTTCTCCTTGTCTTCTTCCCTGCGATCGTTCGACTCCCGCCGGGGGAGGATTTCTTGGATACATAGCAACAATTGTCTCTTGCTCCACGGCGGGGGCAACGTTGCGCCAGTCACGTGCAGTTATGTGGCGCTGCCCTAAAGATCCTGTTCTTGAGTAGTTGTCCTCCCGATGGTCAGAACGGTGATGCTGCTCTGGAACTCGTTGGGGCCTTACGTCATTCTAGGCCGGATCCGTGCGGCATTGGTCAGATTGAGAGACCAGTTTTCCGCTTCCGGACTTCGCGACGTTCTGCTGCTCCAGACCCTTGGTGAGTAGCTTAATGCCCAATTGGACTTGTTCTGGGCCTGGATTATTTGCCAGGATATCTCGAGCTGCGGTAGTGTTTTGTACTGGTGTTGGATACACCAGATCTCCCTTACTGTCAAGTCGAGGCATCCCTGGATCTCCCTCAAAGAGAACCTTGTGGATTTCCGGAAATTGATTGTCACGTGTGTGTTGTTTCCGGGTCTTCTGATGTTGCAGAGAGATATACTTCTCCGCAGTAGCTATGCGCTTCTTCTCTTCCTCGATGTTGTTGGCTTCATCCAGGAGTACTTGGCGACGCGCTTCTAGGGCCTGAGCCCTTTCCTCCAACTCTTCAGTAGTAAGTTCAGAGGCTGTAGGGATGGGTGTAGTTAGAGCAACATCGATGAGTTTACGGGCACCTGCAGTGACCACGTGTCCATCCATCGAAGCTTCTTTGGGCTCTTTTGGGATAAGTGCTCCATCCGAGTCTTCCTCATATTCTTTAGCGATCACTTCCTCTGGTGGAAGTTCCTTTGTCGGGGTCTTGTTCTTCTTCTTTGCCTTCTTGGCAGCGCTGGTAGCAAAGACGGTTTTGGGTCCGTTTCCCAGAGTCAAGCTCTGAGCAGTACTTTGGGACATCTGGATGTCGGGATTATCTCCAAGACCGATGTCATCCTGTGCTTTGGGAGAGTTTTCTCCGGATCCTTCATCCATGGCTTCTCCTTCTTCTACAACTTTGGAGTTGAACTCCTCTTCATATTCCGTGGAGAACTTTCGGAAATCCACCAACATCATCGAGTCATCCGAAGATGCGGGTAAGTCGGTGTTTGTTCCGATCGCCTCTAGCACCAAGTCTTTGTTGTCTCCAGCATCGGCAGAGCCAGATCCAACATATCCGACAAAGTGTGACGTGTGGGTCCTGAGGTAGTTGCGGCTTTCCTCGTGGGCTTCCTCGAAAATCCTGATGGTCTCGCGAACCTCCACTACAAGAAATGTGCTAACTGGTGACCCCAAATATTGGTCATAAAAAGGTCATAGTAATCCATCTATGATCTTTCTATGACCAAAAGCAATAGGTCACATACCGAGCGTCACTATAGACAACTGGCGACCATTTTTTTGAATTGCTCATAGACAATTATGACCAAAACTGATGGTCGTAGACTCTATGAACAAAATTTTGGTCACGGGCAATATGGCTAGTCCACGTAAGACAATCCTACGTGGCAGATTATTGTGACCAGAACAATTGGTCATAGATCGAATTTAGCCCGGTCCAATTCAGCCTTCTAAATGGGCCAAGCCCAATAATTCAGCATATGATCCAGCCATTTGATTTTTGGACCATGGCCTTTTGCGGCCCATTTCATTGAGCCTTTTTTGTGGGCCATTTCATATTTTTGGGCCATTGCCTTTATCAGTCTATTTCGTTTAGAGTTTTTGCTATTCATTCTGTTTATACTTTTTGATCTGGATTTTTCAAAAATGTGCATCATTACAGTCCACTATCATTTGGACCATAGCCTTTTCAAAGGCTAAATATTATTTAGCCTAGTAGAACATCTGGTCTTCTCCATTCACGGATTTCACAATTACACATATTCTCGATTAAATGATTAAAATCGAGAATCGATCAAATATCCACAACAACAGTTACACGTTCAGCAAGAACAAGTCTAATTACAGTTTAGACCTAACAAGTTTACACAGAATCAGAACAGAAAGAAACTACCAACTTTGATACACATATCCAGGCATCTTCTGATCTTCGGTCACATCAACAATAGCCTCGACGACATTAGATCCTGATCTACATAAGCTACAAGTGAAATACAGTGCAAACTAAATGTTGTATGCAAGTATTGATAAATTAATCAATTATTGGAAGTATATCTAACATAACAAATGTGCTAGCAAGCAGCAAGGCCTACATTACATGCATCATAATGAACATATACTCCCTCCGACCCATATTAGTTGACTTGGACTTTTCTAGATTCAGATGTATCTAATACTAAAACATGTCTAGATACATCTGAATCTAGACATATTCGAGTCAACTAATATGGGTCGGAGGGAGTACTTTATTTCATATACTAATGTATCTTGATGATTAAGTAGTAGACTAGGTGGTATTTCTTGCAACCCAGAGGTTTGCAATGACAGTCAGAAATCTCATTCTATGATAAAAGAAATACTCAAGGACCTGGCATAGCAAAGAAAGCACTCGACTAATTACATGCTGCATTTGAAAGGATATAATAACTTCCAGAAGGCCTTGTGAAGGCACCAGTCTTTGAGAGTTGAGAAGAAAACAAACAAAAACATCAGTAACTTGAGAGCTCAACAATATCGGAACTACTAGTATATGGAGTTAATGTATTTATCACTTTTTTATTGATTTGGTCCAATCAAATATCAGACGACCAGGATGTTTTTTTAACGTACAGGCTTGGTTAAGTGAACTAAGCTATGCATGCCACAATCTCTCTCCACTAGCCTGGCATGTTTAAGAGAACCTCTTGGATCCTGAATGATATGTATCAGGTTGAAGGTTACATTCCACTAAAATTATTAATAGTTTGAATGATATAAGTACTAGGTTCACTCATAAGATAAACATTAGGTTCAGTTCAACTTAAAGACATTGTTTTAGGTTCAGGATCTTTAGATGCCGTACCATATTTCTCATGTTTCTAAACCTGAAGGCATTTCATCCTTACAACTTCAACTCTAGAATTTTGTTCACGGGTGCATAAATTTTGTCCATCCGTGTTAGTCAAAGCTCGCAAAAGATGTAGAAACATGTGAAGGAACCAAACAGCTTCTGGTTCAGAACTTGGAGCTGCACGTACATGATACAATTAACCACTAGAATCAGATTAATGAATGATACTGGAATGGAATCTAATACTGTTTGGAATTTAATCACCTCAACTGGAACTCGAAACAGTGTCATTCGATTTAATTTAGGCTGATACTTTCCTATCAATGGTTGAGCCCAATGCATATCATTCCGGTTTCCTCAAAACGTGTTAATGCTTGTTCCAATAAAATGTAGCCTAACACTGCAGTAAAGAAAAAGACAGATATTTAACGGAGTGGAAGTCATTAATGCAGGAAAATTCAGAAACTGGCAACACACATAGAAAATGGACTGAACAAGCATTCATGAATAGCCGCTGCACATCCAGGCATATGGAGCTTCGTGGTTTGTATCTTTCTTCTGCAACATAGACCAAATGACAGGGACCTAGTGTCCCAGAAAATTAGTAACAGAGACCAAACAATATTCTGTTCGAGGAGCAAGCAAAGATCACAAAAAATCAAGCTGTGATTATTTTAGTTTTATAGACATCGTAGGTGAAACAACTCAAGGTTCAGTAAACACAGTAAATCTGCCATTACTTGGAGTTGCATATAGATGGTCCAACAAACAAAAAAACATGTCCATAGAATTGCATCACTTAGATTTAGCATAAAACTCGTTACCATTCTTGTTGTTGCAACAGGTTCATAACATTCAGAATTACCTCGGAACCCAATACTAGTTGTTTGTCCAATTAACTGAGTGAACCCAATGCATATTTCGGTTACCTTGGAACCTAATACTACTTGTTTTGGTTAAATATAACCTAGCATTGCATTACAGAGAAATTAAGACATGATCTACGGGATTGGAAGTAGGTACATAAAATAATTTGCAGAACACAGTGAGTGCATCAACAACATCGGTAACTTGAGAGTTCTGAATTACCTGTGTTTTGCCCCTCCTTTCATTGTGTATGTTTTTCCAGTTCCAGTCTGCCCAAAAGCAAATATTGTGCTGCTGTAACAATCCAAAACTTCACCCACAAGTGGAGCAACAGCATGTTTGAACACATCCTGCTGTCTAGACTTTGGTCCAGGAACCTACATTCATATGTTATTTAGCTAGACGAATGCTAAATAATTTGAAGTAAATGAAGTAGAAACAGTTTCAATAGAGGATTTGTAAACCTTGTCAAATGCAAATGTTTGATCTATCTGTTTGTTTGCAATGTTCTATGCAGCGGCTCATTGCAACTGATCACCACATGCGTGTTTATGCGAATCTCCTCCTCACGTGAAGGCCTACATGGCACCCTGCGCATATAGGCACACACATATCAAACAAACGGAGAAAGAGTTTTTGGTTAGCACCATGTGCTTTGGGCGCCTTCTTTTCCTTTTATGAAGAGTTACATCAACAAGTGGAATGCATCTCGTTTTACATCTGCTGCTAAACCAATAGTACTCTCCTACACCGCTAGTGCTACCAACTATGCAGCTAGGACAATTGTGGTGCTCATTACCAGGTATTGAACAACTACACGATGGCTGGGAACGACAAGGATAAGAGGGAAGACCAAAGTTCTTACTAGCAACAGAGCAGGAAACGAAGATCCTAAAATAGTCGTTAGGAAGGAGCCCGGTGTGGCGACGTCTAGATCCGGTCCTACGATATCAACCTCCCGCCCATCCCGTCAACACTCCGGTAGAGGCTTGAATTCCACCCTCGTGTCTAGCTACATCTGCAGGTAGATTTATAGATTAAGCAAGACCAGAAACAAAGAGAGTAAGGGGAGAGAGAGAACTTGAGTGAGTAGTGGCTGAGGTGCTGGTTCTCCTTGACGGCTGCCTCATCCCTGTCGTTGGTGGCCTCGTGGCCTTGACCCTCTCGAACAGCATGTGGCCATGGGGTGGGATGTACGATGGTGGTCGGGACTAGCATGGGAAGCGTAGGCTGGTCGCGACTAGGAGATGAACAAGGGGAGAGATCGGGAGCATCGTCGCCATTGCCTATGGGGAGATCGTGGGATGCCATGTGGTGGCGGCGGCGGTTGTGGAAGGGTTGGGTCTTGTAGGGAGAGAGAAGGGGGAGATAGCGCACGGGGGATTTTGGGTTAGGTCCCGCGCTCGAAAATGAAATTTTTGATACGTGCGGCGCGGTAGATACCAAAATTTTCCTGTGAAAATTGACATGTGTGAACGACACATGTGCGGACACATTGACAGAAGTTGACACATGGACATCATACATAGACAAAATTGCCCAGTCATTTTAAGGCATCATAGAGTCAATGATCATGACCATTTAAATTGGTCGTAGTTGTGACACGTGTAAACGGGACACATTGACGGAAGTTGACACATGTACATGACACATAGACAAAATTTCTCAAGTCATTTTAAGGCATCACGAGTCAATCATCATGACCATTTAAATTGGTCGTAGTTGTCTAAAATTAAGGTCGTAGACCAGCGCTGTCTATACTATGACCAATCGACGTAAGAAAGTTATGACCTTCTTGATAAAAAAGGTCATAGTTTTTTAGGATTTGGACCCTCCCAAATGGCCTACGACTATTTGCATCGAAATGGTCATACATCTATGACCCAAAAAACCATGGTCGTTAAGAAAAGGTCACTAGTCAACACATTTCTTGTAGTGCTCATCCACGTTTGCGCCTTGCAGCATCATGCGCCTCAACGTATTCCTCAGAAAAGGTTGGTTTGTTCTGGCGTTAGTGGAGCCGGAACCAAGGTTGTTGTCCTTCTCCTCCTGGATTTCAACCCAGCGGGTAGATCGATCTAGGATTTGGCCACGGTAGGGAGACCCACTCCAGATTCGATTTGAACCGCAAGATCTGCTTCAGGTTTGGCTTTCTCCACTATCTGCACAACGGGTGCGGGCTGGGTGGGATTAGGGTTTTCTGAGATCCGGAACTCTACTGCCTCCGTGGACAAAGTGGACCCAGAGACTTCTTCTGCCTCCATCATCACCGCTGGGGTGGGTGGGACAGGTTCAGCAAAACCGATGTAAACATCAATCTCACCAAAAGACATGATGATGTAAGCAGTCACGGCCTCCCTAGCCGGAATCCAAGTCTCGTCGAGAACGATGAGAGGGACATCACTGACATAGAGGACGCGACCGACGGCGATGGTCTCGCTGATTCCGATTCTTGCAGATTCCTGTCAGAACACAAATCTGAAGCTCACTTGCCCCATGGTGGGCGCCAACTGTCGTCAGATTGATGACAAGTACGCCATGAGTGGGTCCTCAAGGCGTGTGCAAGAGAGGGGTGTGAGACATACGGTATTCCAGGACGGTGAGCACACAAGTTTACCCAGGTTCGAATCCACCGGCATTGGATGGATCCTACTCCTGCTAGCAATCCAGTAATACGGTAGAGTCGGAGTATGGGTTACAAGGGTTTCGCCTGTGCGAGTTGAGATTATAGACTATTTTGAGGGTGCCCTAAAGGCTTACCCTAGGACGGCTTATATAGATATCTGGCCTAGGGTTTACAGGAGATACCTATCCGGCTACGACTAAGAGTCGGTTACATAGTATATCTTGAACAACAAGTAACTTAATAGGCCTATGTCGGTAAGTCTTCCGGGCCTTCCGGTAGCCGGAATGGAATCTGTCTTTTCTCCCTTACTGGGCCGCTCGTGAAGCAAAGCTCTAACCCGAAGTGGGCTACCCTGGTCAGTGAGGCATAGTTAGGATACCCGGAAAGTATATCCCCAACAACGCCGCATGGATCAATAAATGAGGAACCTGAAGAAAGTGTAGAAAGTATCGACTTCGGAATCAGGATGGATGAAATTTACCCAAAGCAGAAACCGTTGGACTTCGTTGATCCCCGAGATAGTGTCTCTCTCGGATCCGACAATGATGTCACCAGTTCATACATAACTCACCACCAAGTGTGTTTGATCATCGGGGATGCCTGAACTCAACAGGACTCCAACGGTAACCCTATCTTTGACCCCGATGATATTTTGTCGAACGATATTGCAGGAGATCATGGAAATGAAGGAAATCGTGGAAATGAAGGAGACCCAACGAACAACCGGCATAATCCCAAGAAGAGAAGAACCATGTAGAGGCGAGCGACAAACTCTTCGACTACTAGCCGAAGCATGGAAAAAGCAAGGGTACCAATTTCAAGCACAGTTCCAATGAAAGCCAAAGCCATAAGCGAAGATTTACTAGGATACCAATACCTGCTTCATCACAAAAAGAGAGACTTGCTAAGGATGCAGAGGCAGCTCGACAAAAGTAAAAGACTAGCCGACGAATCCAACCTTCGGCGAGCCTAGCTAAGATCTACCCAAGGATCAGGAAGCGTAACCGGAGGGACGCAGCCAAGGAGAGGAGCCTCACGGCTGTAGAATATCCTCGAAGCGGAAAGAAACGAGATGACGAAAGATCTTGATTTATCATTCATGTTAGTAGATCCAACAGGACATGTCAAAGCAAAAACAGCTCAAGCTGCAATTGTAGTCGCACAAACGTACCTGCTCACAACCCAACCCGCACCTGGCGATCCTTGTGCAGCTCTCCATCATTCCGCCCTGATGAACCTCGGCATGGTAGGAGCATCCCTCGCACAAGAAGAGCAGGGAATCACAAGACAACCCGAGAGATCCCCACAACATTGCAATAATCCTCGGTAGGTGGGACACACATGAAAATCACGATTGCCACATCGTGTCCACTTTTCAGGCTCCAAGCCACGAAACGACGCATGAGACGACATTACACAACGCAGGATTGATAGATTTAGAGAAGAGCATAGCAGCCAAAGATATTACAATGGTGAAAGCGAGGACGAATATGAACTATGTGGAGCTAACTGCTTTATCCGACGGGTTCGCAAAACTCTAGTACCAAAGGACTTCAAACTCCCCCATGATCGTTAGAAGTACAACGGTCTCCAAAAAGCCAAAGCCTGGTTAGCGGATTATTTAGCAACTGTTAAACAACAAGGTGGCTCCAAGGCCACTGCAATGTAGAGCTTACAACTGCATCTAACTAGCGTTGTACGGTCCTAGCTAAGACAACTACCCAAAGATTCCATCCACAGCTGGAATGATCTTGAGGAAAATTTCATCCGAAATTTCCACTCCACATTCAAGTGACCCGCATCTCTAGAATAATTGCGAGCATGCAAGAAAAAACAAAAGAACCAATACGGGCCTTTATCCAATGGTGGAACATTATAAAAAACTCGGCTGAGGAAATATCCTATGAAAGAGCAATCGATGCCTCTAATGATGGCCTTCGTCGACAAGAATTCATTGAAGAAATGGGACAAGATAAGCCCAAGTAGATCTCATAACTGATGGACATAGCTAATCGCTGGGCCGATGGAGAAGACACAGTATACAATAAGCAAGCTTGTTCACCCAAAGAAGACAGGGATATGCACAATAATGACAGAAGACGATGAAGCAACGATGGATACAGTGGACCAAGCTATGTCACTGCTGGTTTCACCGGAGGGGCCAATCAAAGAAGCGACGATTACAACAATGGGTATCACAGCAGTAGGGACGATGTCGGTGGAAGCCAGCCACAATAGCAATATCAGCCAAGAAATTGAGACCCACCAATGTCTACAGGGAAAATGCTAGAAGGAACTAGCAATATGCACTTTTACATCGACTCAACAGGCAAAACAAGATCGAATCACCTCATGAAGGATTGCCGAACATTTTTAAAGATGCATGAGCTATGCAATGCAAAGGAAACCAAAGCAACAAATCGAGGTTACAACACTACACCTGTCCCTTTGGCCATCGACGCACCCCGCCGCTGGTGCATCTTCAAGTCGGGCAGCCGCAAAACACAATAAACCAAGAAGATGAGTATCCTAGGTCAAAAGGAGCAATGCCGATGATCCAGAAAGGACGACCCTCTAACATGACATAGAAGTTGATTACCAGGCAAGTAAATATGGCAGAAACAACACCACCTCCTGTTGGGGGGGATACCCCTGGGTAGGGTCACGCCGGGGTATAAAGGCCAAGTTAGCCGAGGTTTGGCAAGGTCAAACCGGATGCTGGCCGGGCCACCTCAAGGCAGGCCGAATCACGGAGTAACCCGGACCGGGGGGCGTCCACCTAACTTGGTCTCAACCGACTTAAGCCGTAAGTCGGAAAGATGTATCTAACTTTCATGCAGGAACGGGTGTGGCTGAATCAACTATGATCCGGGTCATGTCAAGCTTCTAGGAGAAGGAAGGAATCTCGCTAGGCAAAAGTAGCCCCAGTACGCACGGCATGAGCGAAGCGGACAGAGGCAGGACTAGCGAGGCGTGGCCGACAAAGGTGACAAAGCCAATGTCGGGTGACGCAGGCGCCGCAGAGGCTCACATAGCCTCTACATGGGTGACGCGGGGGCAAAGTAACCCGGTCGGCTTACTATTTTGGGAGGAGGCATATTCCCTGGAATATGCCTCCACATATGCCATAAGTGGAGACCTAGCCACCCCTATATAAGGAGGGCTATGGCCTCTGTAGAAAGGTTAGGTTCTACGGGTTGGTCTTGTATGGGTTAGCTAGTGGCGAGAGTAAGAGAGTCCCTTCTTCCTCCTCTCCCCAAGACAGCTCTAGGAGCACTTGTAAACCTTGGAAGTGAATCAGATATAAAACTTCTGTGTGTGGAATCACCTCATTATCCCTCCCTGGATTCCCCTAGTGCATATTAGTCCCCACCTTTAGCCTATCCATGGCATCTGCCGTGACACCACCACGACAGTTGGCGCCCACCGTGGGGCTAGCGGCGCTAGCAGGGGTCAAGATCCGGACGGGAAACCTCATCGGCACCGGCAAACGCATCGTCTCTGGGCTCGTTTAGTGCTTTGGAGCACTGGACTTTGTCAGCGACAATGCTGGCTACTTCGGCACATGCCCGCTTCCGCGCAACGGCCTCTTTGTCAAGCTCGGTGCGCACAAGGTCTACGTTGCTGTCGATGTGTCGTGCGTTCATCCGCGGCACGTCGTCGAGGCAGGGGAGCCACCCCTTAGCGTGGTTCACGGGGCGCGTATCACTCGCTCCCCGGACCGTGCTAAGGTGATGATGACTGCGCCTGGTGTAGGCGCAAGCAAGGATCCGGCACCAAATCCGGAGGTAACGCCTAAGGCACCGAGGAAAGGTAGAGGTCCTCGACTAGAGAGGCCTAAGAATGTCGAAGCGATGGATAGCTTGGCAAACCAGTAGTAGCAGCAGGAGATCCGGCTCAGGCACAGGCCGAGCTAAAGGAAACTAGGCAAAAAATACTAGAGGGTGCGAAAAAGATAGCCGCGGCTCAGCAGTCATTGAACATGACGCTGCGTGAGTACGCAAAGGCAAACAAAGTTGATGCTGTAAAAGTGAAGGGGAGAAACCTCATAAGCGAAATAAACAAAGAGGGAGACACTAGGATTGAGGAGTCAGAGAACTGTTTGTCCGTGGGGCTGCCGAGGTATAGTACCCTGGCTAAGAACCTCAGAGCAGCGGATGCAGCTGCATCTGAGTTAGAGGTTCTAACGGGTGAAGCCCGTCAAAGACAACAAGATAGGGTCAATGAGTTGGTTCGGATCGCGAACAGGCAAAATGAGGAATTGCTCAGGGCTAACCCAGAGAGAGTTGGGGCCTCCAAGATCGTTCATTCGGCGGTGGGTAACCCAGAGAAATCCGCTGGAGCCGCATCGTCTCCTCATGGTGGTCCTAGGAGAGAAGAAGTAGTAACCTCGGCGAGAAGGAACAAACAGATCGTCCCGTATGACCCAACACGGGCAGGGAAAGGAAAAGAAGTACATAAAAGTGATGATCGACGAAGTGTGAGCCGAGGTGAAGCTGGCCGAGGTAACCGCGACCAAGGCAATGCCGGTCAAGGAAATGCTCTGAACGGCAATGCCGGACAGCAAAACTCGGCAGGAGCAGGACAACCGCAGCAGCGGAATATACGAAGGCAAGAGCAAAGTGCCGACCGAGGTATGCAACAGAGAGGTGCTCCACGAGAGCAAGACCGGTATAACGATGGAGATTCGGAAATGGTGAACGCAGGATACCCAAGGCCAGACTATCATGTGATAGGGTCAAGATTGGGAAGCAGGGATTTGATGCCTGATGATGCCAGGTTGAAACTGGATCGATTGTATAGGTCAAAACAGATCGAATGTCAAGGTCCACCGGGTCCTGCGTGTTTTGGGCCCCGGATCATGAAGGAGCCGCCATTACCTAACTTCTAGTTACCCAGAGGCACAAAGACGTATGACGGCAGTACTAAGCCGGAGGATTAGGTTATAAACTATGCTACAGCTGTGAAAATTGCTACAGGCAACTTGAGATGGGCTGTGAGATACGTACCCTAGATGTTGGAGGGGCCAGCAAGGGTATGGCTAAACAATTTACCGCCCGGAAGTATTAACTGCTGGATCGATTTTGAGGAAATGTTTATCTGCAATTTCTCAAGTACGTATCAGAGGCCAAATAGGCCACAAACCCTAGCTATCTGTAAGTAGAGACCGAACGAGACGGACCGGGAGTTTTTAACCCGGTGGTGTACCATGAGAAACTCGTGTGAGGGTGTGATAGAGTCACAGGCCATAGCGTGGTTTGCGCAAGGGTGCAGATATGCAAGCGAGTTGTGGCAGAAGTTGGAAAGGAAAATGCCAACCACATTGGCAGAGATGATCCAGATTGCTGATTCGTATGCTTTGGGTGATCCGACTCAACCCAGGCTCGTGTCAAACGAGTCGAATGAGGAGTACTACCAGAGAGATGGAGCCGGATCATCTCGGAGGAATGATTACAGAGGGAAAATAAGAGATGACAGACCGGACCACCGGTACAGTTCGCAACAAGTTGCAGCTGTGAATCAAGATTAGCCCGGAGCAGGAGGCAATCAACGTCAGAAAACTCGAGGGGGACAATGGACACCAAGAAATGATGGCAACAAAACTTGGACGCCAGAGCAGAAGAAACAGTGGCAAGAAAAGAAGGACCGTCCAAGGTATACTTATGAGTCGATGTTGGATTAGCCGTGTAAATTTCACACGCCAAATCCGAGTAACCCAGCTGGACATACAACGAGGCAATGTGAGTGGATGCGTAAAATAGAACAAGGTGGTTCAGGGAATGCTCAGGCACCCCAGAATGATCAACCTCGACAGGAGTTACCCCGGCAGCAATTGCTCTCCGGAGCAAACACGCAACAGCTAATGTTGCCTCCCCCTTCGCCGAGGTATGATAACCATGAGAGAAGGGATGCGGTGCATCAAGTAGAAAACCAGCATCAGCCGGATCAGAGGTACCCCGGAAATGAAGGGAGGAATAAGTATAGAGAGCATCATAAGAGTTACTGTGTGTTTACCACTGAGGAAACAGATAGAAAGAGCTTGCAGCGCCGACATATGGAGGTGAATGCGGTAATGCCAGCAGTGACGAGGTATATGCCTTGGTCGGACCAAGAAATCACCTGGAGCATTAAAGATCATCCCAAGCTTATGCCAAGTCCTGGTTCGTATGCGTTAGTGCTGGATCCGACATTCATTGGGCCTGACATCAATGTAAGGTTCTCCAAGGTACTGATTGACAATGGCAGTAGCATTAACATCATGTATGCGGATACAATGCGCAAGTTGGGTATCTCGGAGAACATGCTCCAGGCTACAAGGACAACGTTCCATGGTATTGTGCCCGACATTTCTTGTGAGCCCATAGGCAAGGTCCGGGTTGACGTATTGTTCGGCACGAGAGATAATTGCCGGACTGAGAATTTGGAGTTTGAAGTGGTGAACTTAGAAAGTGCGTATCACGCGTTACTCGGAAGACCAGCACTGAACAAGTTCATGGCAAGTTGTCAAATTAGTTACTTGAAGATGAAGTTGCCCGGGCCAAACGGAGTGATTACTATTGCTAGAGATTTCCGACGTTCCATTGAGTGTACGTCGGTCGGGTCTAACCTAGCCGAGTCACTCGTGATCGCGCAAGAGAAAAGAAAAATCCAAGAGGTGGCGGCATTGGCTCAGTCCGCGCAGCAGTATATGCCGGCGCTGAGTAACCCGCATGGGAGTGTCTCATTCCAAGCCACGAAAGATACCAAGAAGGTGCCTGTTGATGATATGTTCCCAGACCGCACCATAACAACTGGTGCCGGGTTAAATGACAAATAGGAAAGCGAGCTCGTCAACTTCCTCCTTGAGAATCGGGACATTTTTGCTTGGTCCACACAGGACTTGCAAGGTGTTCCGAGGGAGTTGGCTGAGCACTCTTTGAATGTGAGACCCGGAGCAAAGCCGGTGAAGCAACCTCTCCCCCGCTTCGCCGAAGATAGGAGGAAAGTCATCGGAGATGAGATAGCTCGGTTGTTGGCTGTAGGATTTATCATGGAAGTTCTTTACCCGGATTGGCTATCTAATCCGGTGCTGGTGGAAAAGAAGAAGGATGATCCGAATGTGGCAGTGGTTTGGCCTATGTGTATCGATTACAGGAACCTGAATAAGGCGTGTCCAAAAGATCCATTTCCACTGCCAAGGATAGATCAGGTCATAGACTCAACTGCTGGATGTGAACTGTTGTCATTCATTGATGCATATTCTGGTTTCCACCAGATACCTCTGAATCCGGATCATCAAATAAAGACTGCATTTATCACCCCGTATGGGGCTTATTGCTATCGCACCATGCCTTTTGGTTTACGTAATGCAGGGGCGACATACGAAAGATGTATGCAAAAATGTTTGCATGACCAAATAGGTCAAAATGTACAAGTGTATGTGGATGATGTGGTTATCAAGACCAAGGAAAGCAAAACGCTCCTTGACGATATCAGGCAGACGTTCACGAACTTAAGAAGGTTCCGGATGAGGCTTAACCCGGAAAAATGTACCTTCGGTGTCCCGGCTGGAAAATTACTCGGATTTCTTGTGTCCAGCCGAGGTATCGAAGTTAATCCAACTAAAATCCAAGCCATTGAGCGGATGGAACTGCCGAAGTGTCTTAACGATGTCCAGAAGTTCACTGGTTGCCTGACATCGTTAAGTCGGTTTGTGTGTCGGTTGGGAGAAAAGGCATTGCCTCTCTATCAACTCATGAAAAAGTCGAATAAGTTTGTTTGGACGCCGCAGGCCAATGAAGCCTTTGCTCAATTAAAGAAGATGTTAGCCACTGCACCAGTGTTAGCCTCTCCACTATCAAAGGAGCCAATGTTGCTCTATATAGCCGCAACCAACGGAGTTGTAAGTGCAGTAATTGTGGTAGAGTGCGATGAAGAGGGTAAGTCAGTGCAAAGGCCAGTATATTATCTGAGCGAGGTGTTGTCTGCCTCAAAGCAGAACTACCCACACTATCAGAAGGTGGCGTATGGTGTGTATATGGCAGCTAAGAAGTTGAAGCATTACTTTGAGGAGCATCCCATCAAGGTAATATGTGAGGCTCCCATATCTGAGATAATGAGTAACAAGGATGCATGTGGTAGGATTGCAAAATGGGCAATTGAACTAGCTCCCTATGCACCACAATATGACAGAAGAGAAGCAATCAAGTCTCAGGCTGTGGCTGACTTTTTTGTGGACTGGGCCGAGGTACAATACGAACCACCGCTACCAGATCCGAATTACTGGAGGATGCACTTTGACGGGTCAAAAACAAAAACCAGGCTAGGCGCCGAAATTGTACTTACCTCTCCAAAGAAGGACCAGCTGAAATATGTGCTACAGATCCATTTCACGGCATCAAACAATGTCGCTGAGTATGAAGAACTTGTGCATGGGCTCAAAGTAGCAAAAGAAATTGGGATACGTCACATCCTATGCTTTGGCGACTCAGATTTGGTAATACAGCAAGTGTCGGGACTGTGGGACGCCCTTGATCCAAACATGGTGCTATACATATTTCATGTGTAGAAGATATCTGGTTACTTTGAGGGATATGAATTTCACCATGTACCCCGGGTGGAAAATGAGGTTGCGGACATACTGTCGAAGCTCGGATCAACCCGACAAGCAATTCCACCGGGGGTAGCATTGGAACACCTCAGAAAACTGTCTATCAGGCCGTCCCCAAAAACCGACTCAATTTACGTCCCGGAGGATACAGAATCCGGAGCCGTGCCCATGGACATTGACATGGGAGGTGGTGCGCGAATCCCGGGGACTGCCTCGGCAAACCCGGGGACTGCTTCGCAAGACCTGGGGACTGCCCGGCGTGATCCGGTTGAAGTTATGCCGGTGGATCGGATGGAAATTGATGAAGATGTGTTCCCTGTACGAGCAATACCAGCTTGGGCACTACCTATATTTCAATTCCTGAAAGATGGAACGTTACCCACCGAGGAAGTGCTATCTAGGAAAACTCAGAGGAGAGCAAAGGCATACACAATCATCAATTCCGAGCTATACAAAAGGAGTGTGAAAAATGTCCTCCAGCGATGCGTTGACCCGGAAGAAGGGCTTGACATCCTCCAGGATTTACATCAAGGGGAGTGCGTGTATCATGCCTCATCCCGAGCCTTGGTGGCAAAAGCTTTCTGGCATGGATTCTACTGGCCAAGTGCCTTAGAACAAGGAGAACATCTGGTGAGAAGGTGCAATGGTTGTCAGAGGTATGCTACCAAGACACATATGCCAATGTCGGAGCTCAAGACCATACCAATCACCTGGCCATTTGCCGTGTGGTGTTTAGACCTGGTGGGCCCGTTTAAACCAGCAAGGGGAAATATGACTCACATTTGGGTCATGGTGGACAAATTCACAAAGTGGATCGAAGTGAAGCCAATAAGAAAATGTGATGGAGCTACGGCCGTGACGTTTCTCAAAGACATCATCTTGAGATATGACTATCCTCACAGTATCATCACTGATAATGGCACAAACTTTGCGGAAGGAGCATTTGCGCGTTTTTGCCAGGATAAGAAGATCCGGTTGGATGTTGCCTCGGTAGCCCACCCCGCTTCGAACGGCAAGTGGAAAGATCCAATGGATTGGTATTATCCGGGATAAAACCCCGGCTCAGTGAGCCGCTGGAAAGATCAGCGGGGTGCTGGATAGAAGAACTACTAGCGGTACTGTGGAGTTTAAGAACAACTCCGAATCGATCAATAGGCTATACGCCATTCTTTCTGGTATATGGGGCAGAAGCTGTATTACCAGCCGACATAGAGCATGATTCGCCAAGGGTCACCCAATACACAGAAGCCAAAGTGCAAGAAGCCCGACAAAATGATGTTGATCTGCTGGAAGAAGCGAGAGAATTGGCATTGTCCAGATCCGCCATATATCAGCAAAATCTCCGACGCTATCATAGCCGGAAAGTAAGCCCCCGAGTTTTCCGAGAAGGCGATCTGGTGCTCCGGTTGGTACAACGTACTGCTGGCATGCATAAATTATCTCCTCCATGGTAACGGCCATTCATTGTGAGCAAAGCATTGCACAATGATTCTTATTATTTTATAGATTCAAAGCCACATGAAACGAACAAGGCGAATAGGTCCGGCGAGGAATCTAAGCGTCCGTGGAATGTAGCTCTACTTCGTCCTTTCTACACTTAGCAGAGAAGTGTATGTATCCGAGTCTTCTCATATGTCGGTATGTATGCTGGTAATGAGCTTATCAATGAAATGTTGGCACCTCGAGCAGTAACTCGGGGACTGCCTTAATAATATTTGTTGTCTTTTGTTATTTGTACGTCAACTGGAGTAAGTTGTTCTACTTAACTCGGATTAGTAGTGTGTGAGCACCAAAAACCCAACTCTTCGAATTGCTGCTGTCCAACAAGAATTGGCTTCATGGCAAGCAAGAGAAAAAGTTTGGAATTGCGTAGCACATGAAAAACGACTAAGGAAAAGAACTTAATCGAGCCGACATTTGTTTTTCGAACTAACCTTGTATGTTTTTAGTTTATTATGCTGATTTATTTTGAGCTAAGCCTAAAAGTTTCCTAGTATTCTTAAGACAATTTTTGAAGCTCAGATTCGTAAGTCGTAAAACCGAATCAAGGTAGAACGAGCCGAGCCAAAAGATTGGACGAACAAGAAAATGAAACTCGGGGACTACGCCCAAGTTAATCCGGCATAAAAACTTAGTAGCAAAATATCACATGTATACTGGATACAATTCCACCCGGCATACCGGGGATCTGATAAACTTTAAAGTTCTTTCACTTAAGGAGCAGCAGGAGGAGGAAGTTCGGCATCATCTTCGCTGTCTTCAATGTCCGAGGCATCGCCCTCCTCGTCCTTGTCTGAGCTATCTTCAACGTTTTTAGCGTTTTCGTCACCGGCGGCTTCCAGGAAGCTCGGTCCCTCAGTCCATTCGTGAATGGGAGCATATTCGATGAGGCTGTGGGCGCAAGCCTTGCGCCGAGCTACCCACTCCGGGTCACTGGTCCATTTGGATCCGGTGCACATGCACGTTAAGAGGTTGAGGTCGATCTTCTCGTACCACGTGAGTACATAGTGGAGAACGGTCTCAGCTGTGGCATGTCCAGCGGATTCCCTCCAAAGGTCGAGCTGGGTCTCGCACTCCATCAATTTTTCAACAAGAAGTGCGGTTCCCTCCGGAGTGTCTTCTTCAGGCCAAAGCGTGTTGAAGACTCGGACTGCAGCGTCAAGGATATCCTTGCCATAGTTCTTGATGATTTCCACGCGAGATGATAGGCTGACCAGCAGGTCCTCCACGTCATAGGGAATCTCTTCAGCGTCAGGCCCAACCGGAGTACCCCTCTCTTGGCAGCAATCAGCAACAGCAGCGCTCACGATGGCAGTGCCCTCTAGAAATTTTCCAGAAAACGAGATAAGAGAAACAGATAAAGAAAAGACATGTGAAGTAACCCGGAGAAATATGCCAGATAAGGGAAAGGAACTTACATGAAATATGGCTGAGGACCCGAGTCAACTCCCTGGTACAGTCATCACGTCTTTTACGAAGCTGCACAAGTTCAGCGTTCGCCGACTCAAGCTTGACGTCGGACTCCTGGAGAAGTTCTCGGTCCTTGGCAATTTGGAGGTTGAGGCGTTCGCGCTCTACGGTATAGTCCTGGCCGGCCTTTTGGAGCTCGGATTGATGTTGTGCCTTCAATTTCTTCATCTCGGCCTTAAGCTTGGCGATCTGATCATCCTTAGTCTGGAGGAGGGCAAGCTTATCGTCTTTCTTTTTGAGCTCGGCCTGATGCTGCCCTGCTTGTTTGAGAAAATGCAGCATCATATCAGGCATGGGCACACTATCTTCCAGCGATACTGAAATAGTTTGTCAACCCGGCAAAGCTGGGTGTTGCGACCTCGGATCGTTAAGGATCCTAAGTCCCTGTGATTAACATGCTAGTCCCTAGATCAATAGCTAGCACTTCACAGTCGATGAATACCATGTAAAACACAAGTCATTATTACACGAATAATCTAGAGTATAATTATTACAACTTGCATAGCTTATAGCTAGCTCAAATAAAACAGCGAAAACTAGGTAAAACTTGAGTCCATCAACGCCTCAGGCTAGCTACGTGAAGACCCACGATCCCTACGCACCTTTCAATCTTCGGATTCTGCACATAAGACGTGCAGCCAACAAGTTGGGTCAATACTTTGAATTTATTGGCAAATTACACCAAGGAAAGAGTAAGACTATCTCTATATGCAAGGCTAAGAGTAGGCTCTGGGTTCATTTGCGTAAAGCCAATTTTATCAATGTAATAAGAAAAGAGGAAGAAAGTTTTCCCTACTTTGTAAACTTTTATAAATAGTATAGGGTCGAATGGAACACGTGGATATTACTCACCAAGTGCCCAATCAACCTAGCACTTGGATATTACGCACCAAGTTCCCAAAATCCTGCCCAACGGCGATATTACTCACGCCTTGGGTTTTATAAAACGTTAGGTTTGGAAAAGAGAGAGGAAGATCTTTTAGAGGCTCCATCCTTCAGATGCTCAAAGTGTTGTTTTCCGTGAACTCGGCTGATCGATCAGATTGCAATACTCTCGAGAGGTTGTGCACTTTCCCCGCAATCCACGATCAAGTCCTTTTACAGAGAAGACCATGGTGAAGCCTTCCCTTAGTAGCCCCTCTACTAGCTGGATCCAACCATGCCAAGAACCTCCAAATGTTGGTACCTCGGTGAGGTTTCCCACTAAGTACTAAGCCAAGACAGAGCCCATATGTATTGTGGTTGCACGGGAAGCTTCTGAATTCTAAAACATGGCAGACTTCTTTGATTCCTGGGCGGCCGTCCTCCACCAAAATCCCACTCGTTGTCCCGACAACAATTCCGCCCAAAAGAAAACTTAGTTTTATTTTGAAGGGGTTTTGGAGAAGAAAAGTTTGCTCGAGAGAGCTCTCGTACTTAGAAAATGTTCTCGAACCCTCCCAACGACACTTGATATATACAAGTATATAGCATAGCAAGCATAACTTAGAAAAACAGGATAACCTATTGGGATGGAAAATCCTAAGCATAGAGCTACTCATGGCATACTACAAAACCGCACTTGCGAAAATAGTACTAAGAAAATCTACAAAAATCCTACACATGCATACTACAGGATTTGAAGAGTAAAACATGCATAGTCAAAACTAGGACATAAACATGAACAAGTGGTGTAACTTGCCTTGGTCCGAGCAGCAATCTACACAACAGTACTCCTCAGGGCACTCCGAGCAATCTAACAAAACAAACATGGATCCAATCACAATTTGCACAAAACAATGTCACGAAGGCGAATATGCATGCATGCAACATGGTAATATGCAAGGATGGATTCGATTTCGACCAAGGGTTTTAATCAGGGGTGTTGTTGAGTTGGGGATGTCATTAGAATCGATTCCCCACAGATTTTAAGTATTTTGGGTTAAACCCTAAATAACCAAGCTCAAAACTAGATCTACAACTCCAATCTACCTCAAGACAGATCTGAACACTCTAAGCATGATATGACAAATTTCTACAGAAGGTCTCATCGATACAAAGCCAACACAACAAGAATCAACCAAAACGGAGCTACGGATAATTTTCTAGAATTAAAATACTCTAATCTAAACTTTAAATGCTACTGCAAGAATGCTATGGTAAAACAGCAATATTATTATAGATCTGTGTTCTACTCAAAAATATGAATCCAACAGTATATTATACGCAATTTTTGGACTAATACTCGAATTACTATGGATTTTACAAGATTAAAGTGTTTTCTGCCTATTTGAAACAAAACCAGATCGGCGGCCAACTACGCGGCGACAAGTGGCACCCAGGGGATGGTCCAGCGGGGCGCGCGGGGCTGGCGAGGCAAGTGCCACGCGGCGCGACGCGATTCGTCCGTACCGGTTCGGTAGGCCTAACTAATCTGGGTCGCTCGTTCGCGATCTAACGGACGGAGGGGGAGGTGGTGACTTACCGGTGGGTGGCGACGGCGGGTGACGGCGGAGCATCGGGCGACGGTCGGCGGCGGCGAGGCGGTTCTCCCCCGTCCCGGTGAAGTAGACGACGGCGACCGGTTCCTCGCTGCGTTTCCTTTCCCGGGGGCGGCGTCGGCTCCTTCTTCCCGAGGTGGCGGCGAGCGGCGGCTGGAGCGTCGGATTCCGGCGGAGCTCCGGCGAGAAATTGAGGTGGTTGTGGTGCACGACAAAGAGGAAAAAAGACATGAGAGGGAGTGGTACTACAAGGGGAAGAGAAAGGCAGAGGAGGTCTCCGGAAAGAATACCGTCGGCCGGCGGCGGTGCTGCTCCGGCGAGGTCGGCAGCGTGGTCACGGAGGGAGCAAGGGCTAGGGTTTTTGGAGCGGCCGAGCGCAGGATTAAGTAGGGGCAGAGACTTGGGGCGGGGGTCACGGAGATCCTCTCCGAAACGGCTGGGAGTTCGTTCCAGACGCGGTGCAGCGAGCGGAGTCCGTTCCGATCTCGTCGGAGACGACGATGCGGTGGGACCCGCCTGTCGGCAACCACGGACACGCAGACGGGCTGCTGGCAGTGTCGGCTGGCGGCTGTTGGGCCGGCCCACGCGCTAAGCGCTGGCCGCTCTGCCAGGCGGGCGGCGGATAGGCCACGGGCTGGTTTAGCCGGCCCGTTAGGCCGGGGGATCCCCTTTTTTTATTCTTTTTATTTATTTCTGTTTTCCTATTTGTTTAATAACTTTTGCAAACGGACTCCGAATTAAACGAAATTTGCTTCTAAAATTTTGTAAAAAGAAGAGGGTTAGAGTAGGACTATAAAATAACACTTTTGCAAGGGTTTTGGTGGTTCAAAAAGGTTTTACCCCTTTTAGTCTATATATGACTATGGGATTTAGGAAGAAATATCTATGCAGTTTTTATTATGCGATGCCTTGATGCAAGGATATGATGTATGCTTCTAGTAACATCTGTAATTGCAAAAATTTGGGATGTTACAAACCTACCCCCCCTTAAGAAGAATCTCGTCCCCGAGATTCAGGTTGGTTAGCAAATAGGTGTGGGTGTTCTTTCTTCAGGTCTTCTTCACGTTCCCACATGGCCTCTTCCTCAGAATGGTGATTCCATTGAACTTTGCAAAAACTGATAGTCTTTGTAAGAGTAATTCTCTCGGCTGTTTCTGGAATCCTGGTGGGTTTTTCCTCATAGGTGAGATCGTTTTCCAGTTGAACTTCTTCCAACAGAACCGTATCCTTTAGTGGGGTTTCAGCCATTTCTGGGTGACACTTCTTTAGTTGCGACACATGGAAAACATCATGAACCGTTAGCACTTCGGGCAATTCCAACTGATAGGCAACTTCCCCTCTACGACCCAGGATTTTGTAGGGCCCTATGAATCGGAGTGCTAACTTACCCTTGATTCTGAATCTCTTAACTCCTCGTAGTGGCGAATCTTGGAGATATGCACGGCCTCCCACTTCATAAGTCACATCCCTGCGCTTGGAATCAGCATAACTCTTTTGTCTGGATTGGGCTATTTTTAACCTGTCTTGAATCTGTCTCACCTTTTCTTCGGCATCCTTGATCAGTTCAGGCCCAAACAAACTACGTTCTCCAACTCCACTCCATAGCAGCGGAGTCCTACACTTTCTGCCATATAGAACTTCAAATGGAGCCATCTTGATACTAGTTTGGTAGCTGTTATTGTATGAGAATTCCGCATATGGCAAGTTATCATCCCAACTAGACCCATAGTCTAGCGCACAGGCTCTTAACATGTCCTCCAAGATCTGATTAACTCTTTCCGTCTGTCCATCTGTTTGTGGGTGGAAGGCAGTACTAAACTCCAGTCGTGTCCCTAGAGACTCGTGTAGCTGTCGCCAAAACTTAGAGGTGAATTGGGTACCTCTATCAGAGACAATCCCCTTGGGTACACCATGAAGGCTTATGATCCTTGACATATAAATCTTGGCAAGTTTAGCACTCGTATAGGTGGTCTTTACGGGAATAAAGTGGGCCACCTTTGTGAAGTGGTCCACCACTACCCAGATGGAGTCATACCCAGAACGAGTCCGCGGTAGTCCTGTGATAAAATCCATGCCTACCTTGTCCCACTTCCAATCGAGCACAGGTAATGGCTGCAGCAGTCCCATGGGTTTTTGATGTTTAGCCTTGACTCTGTTGCACACGTCACACAAGGAGATATATTCAGCAATTTCCCTTTTCATGTTGTTCCACCAGAATCTATCTTTCACATCCATGTACATCTTTGTATTACCGGGATGGATTGAGTAAGGCGAATCGTGAGCTTCCTGAAGGATTAACTTCCTGATATCAGGGTCATCGGGAATGCACAGACGCTTCTCATACCAAAGCGTTCCTTGTTCATCCGTGTGAAACCCTTTTGCTTTCCCCTTGCTTATATTAGCTCTTATTTCTTCCAACTCTTTGTCCCCCTTCTGGGCCTCTTTGATTTGGTCCAGAAGCATTGGTACTATCTCCATAGTTGCTAAGTATCCCTACGGAACTATTTCCAACCTAAGGTCCTTGAATTGTTCACACAAATCATTTGGAAGTTCTCCCACGGTAAGTCCATTTACATAGACTTTCCGGCTTAAGGCGTCAGCCACAACGTTGGCCTTTCCAGGATGGTACTACAGGTCCAAGTCATAGTCCTTGATGAGCTCAAGCCATCTCCTTTGCCTCATGTTTAATTCCTTTTGAGTGAAGATGTACTTAAGGCTTTTGTGATCCGTGAACACATCACAATGTTTGCCCATTAGGTAATATCTCCATACCTTGAGCGCATGCACAACTGAGGCTAGTTCCAAATCGTGCGTGGGGTAGTTATTCTCATGGGGCTTAAGTTGCCGAGAGGCGTAAGACACTACTTTTCCATCTTGCATCAGTACACTACCGTGTCCTTGCCGGGAAGCGTCGCAATATACCTGGAAGTCCTTTTGGATGTCAGGGAGGCACAAAACAGGTGTTGTTACTAGGCGCTTCTTCAACTCTTGAAAACTTGCTTCACATGCCTCGGTCCATTGGAACTTCTTCCCTTTCTTCAGCAACTCTGTCATAGGCTTTGCTATCTTGGAAAAGTTTTCAATGAATCTTCGGTAATATCCCACAAGGCCCAGGAAACTCCTAATATCACCCACATTCTTAGGAGACTCCCATTCTGTCACGGAAGCTACCTAACTTGGGTCCACGGCAACACCTTTAGCTGATACAATATGACCAAGGAATCCCACTTCTTTCAACCAGAACTCACATTTGCTAAATTTGGCATACAACTTGTGTTCCCTTAACTTTTCCATGATTAGGCGCAGGTGCCTCTCATGTTCCATCTCGTCCTTGGAGTATATGAGTATGTCATCAATGAATACCACAATAAACTTATCCAAGTACTCCATGAACACCTTGTTCATCATAGTCATGAAGTACGCTGGGGCATTGGTTAAGCTAAACGACATCACGGTGTACTCATACAATCCGTATCTTGTGGTGAAGGCTGTCTTGGGTACATCCTGTTCTCGGATCTTTAACTGAAAATAACCTGATCGGAGATCAATCTTAGAGAACACACTAGCTCCCTTTAATTGGTCAAACAGGTCGTTAATATTGGGTAGAGGGTACTTGTTCTTGATTGTCACTTCATTCAACGACCGGTAGTCCACGACTAGTCTCTTGATTTTATCCTTCTTCTCCATGAATAAGACAGGTGCTCCCCAAGATGACGCACTTGGTTGAATGAAGCCTTTGTCCAATTGCTCTCTAAGATGTTTCTTAAGTTCCTTCAACTCATCCACAGCCATCTTGTACGGTCTCTTTGCTATTGGTCCAGTACCAGGCATCAAGTCAATGAGAAACTTGATATCTCGGTCGGGAGGCATCCCTGGCAATTCTTCTGGAAACACATCTGGGTACTCCTTCACAATTGGCACATCCTCCAAGCTAACCCCCTTAAGAGGGTTCACCATACTTCCTTTGAGTGTGAAAGCTGACTTAAAGCGGATCCTTTTCTTGTCCGGAGTCGTGAGTGGGATAGTCCTTTTGGCACAATCTATGACTCCCTCATATTCGGTCATCCAATTCATGCCCAAAATTATGTCTAAGCCTTGTGACTCCAGAACGACTAGGCTGGTGGGATAGATGTGTGCCCCAATCCTTAGTTCTAACCCACGGCATCCAGAGTTTGCCACAATTTCTCCTCCAGGAGAACTTACCCTTAGGGGAGTACTAATAGTCTCCGTAGGTATCTTGCCTCTATCCACAAATACCCTTGATATGAATGAATGCGATGCACCAGTATCAAAAAGAACAACTGCAGGGGTGGAGTTAAGCTTGAACTTACCAATCACAGAGTCAGGTGCCTCACGAGCATCCTCCACGGAGACATGATTTCACTGTGGCTTTGACGAACGGATTCGGCTTCTTCCCATTTCCATTACCATTGCCATGGTTGTGTCCGTTGCCGTTTCCATTACCATTCCCATTCTTCATCTTTTCGGGGCAGGTAGTTGCATAGTGCCCTGTCTTGTTACACTTGAAGCATGTCACTTCACTCAGATCCTTCCCATTGCCATTTCCATTGCGGTGTTTATGGCCATTGTGGTTATGTCCTCCATGACGATGACCATTGTGGTTGTGGCCATTGTGGTTGTGGGGTGGTGGTGACGAAGTGCGTTGCTTCTGATATGGGGCGGAGTTGTGCTTGTGTGAGGTGGACTTTCTCTTTCGGTTCTCTATACTCCTTTGCTTTGCTTCAACCACCACTGCCCTGTCCAGGAGTTCCTGGTAGTTATCAAACTTCAGAGCCACAAGCTGAATAGATATTTCATCATTAAGTCCCCTTAAGAACTCCTCCTGTCTCTTGGCATCTATGGATACATCATCAGGTGCATAACTTGCCAGCTTGTTGAAAAGGTCCCCATACTCGGAGACAGAGTGGTGCAGTTGTTTCAAGTCACGGAACTCACATCTCTTAAGTGACATGACTCCCGCGGCTACGTGATGAGTACGAAAGGCCGCTTCAAACTGGTTCCAGGTGATAGCTTCAATATCGGGGTAGGTGACCTGGTAGTTATCCCACTATTCAGCGGCTGGTCCCTCAAGTTAGTGCGCGGCAAAGCGCACCCTGTCAGCTCCAACAACTTGGACGGTGTCTAACTTCTTGTTGGTGGTGCGGAGCCAGTCATCTGCCACAATTGGCTCAGAACTACTTGAGAAAATTGGAGGGTTCAACCTCAAGAACCGAGTCACGCGATCCTGTTGGGGCGGTGGGGGTGGTGGAGGCGGCGGGTTGTTGTTGTTTTGCATGTTTTGAGTGAGGAGTTGGATCAACTAATTCTAGGAGTTCAGAAGTTGTGCTATCTCTGGGGGCATGTTGTTATTGTTGTTTCCACGTCTCGCCATCTGGAGGGTTCGGGAGACAAGTTAAGAAATAGATAGAAAGCCTAAGGAATAAAATCCTACCCTTATGTAAACAAGAGAAGAAAAACACATGAGAAAAGCAAGGCACACAGGGCACATAGTTCAACACACTCAACCAAGTTTAACTAAACCAATATAATTTTTGGTACTCATTATAATCATGAACAACGTTTTACTATAGAACTAAAGGTGGTACAACTACTCTACTCATCATCCACGTCCTCATCCTCAATGATGAAGCCTTCCTTTTCCAGCAGTGACTTGTATAACTCCATGTCCCTCGTCGTGGCTTCAAGCTTCTCCTAAAGTTCTTTCACCTCCTGTGATTCCGGTGTAGCAGCTTCGAGCCTCTCTTGAAGTTCCTTCACCTCCTGCAGCTCCTGGGTAGCAGATTCTAGCCTTTTTTGGAGTTCCTTCTTCTCCTTCTGTAGCTTCTTGATCAAACTTGACCCCATAGTCACGGGTGTGATCTTCTCCTCCAAGCTCCTCTTAGCTGCTCGCAGGTCCTTCAACATGGTGGCAAGGTTCTTGAACTCCATCTCGTTCTTTGCGAGCACGAGACTTTTCTCCCTAATCCTCTTGTTCTTATCTTGCACCCTCTTCTCTTGATTAGCGAACCTCTTGTCTTGGGCGGTGAGCTCCCCTCCTAGGGACTTGATCTTCTCTTCCAGTTCCTCGATCTTCTCGTCCTTCTCCTTGACTAGGGCACAAAGCTCGTCATTCCTCACGATCTCAAGGCGGCTCCCCTTCTGAAGGTCATTGATGTGGGACTCCAAGTCTTGATATTGGATCCTTCGACGCTTGCATGTCTTCCTTTCCTCCGGGGTTAACTTGATTGGAACTCCCTTCTCATCACGTCTTCCAAAGAGTTTGATGTAGTGGCCTTCAACCTCTTCATGGTGGCGTCCACAAAGGCGTCCAATGAGCTCCTGCAAGCTGATGCTAAGTCCTTTCTCCTTGGAGTCGCTGGTGACGTTGAGTACAATGGCCTCTGTCTTGGGTTCGGACTTGCTGCGACCCGGTTGGATGACTTTAATCGCCCAGCATCCTTCCTTGTGCATCTTCCTCAACTCGCTTCCCTTGATTGACGGCATGGGTAATTGCAATGTCTTGATGATGTCTAGAAGGCATTCTCCAAAGCGCAGGCACTTGATGTCTTCGGCGGTGTCGTAGTAGAAGGCCGTCATCTTTAGGTTAGGAGAAAGAAAATTAGGCACAAGGTGAAAAGGAAGAGAAATACTAGAAGAGTCCAAATAACTTAGAAGAATACAAAAAGCAAAAACACACATGGTAAAGGTGGTTTCCAATCCTAGGGGTCACGTCCTACAGGCAACTTTGTGCTCTGATACCATCTGTTGCGACCTCGGATCGTTAAGGATCCTAAGTCCCTATGATTAACATGCTAGTCCCTGGATCAATAGCTAGCACTTCACAGTCGATGAATACCATGTAAAACACAAGTCATTATTACACGAATAATCCAGAGTATAATTATTATAACTTGCATAGCTTATAGCTAGCTCAAATAAAATAGTGAAACTAGGTAAAACTTGAGTCCATCAACGCCTCAGGCTAGCTGCGTGAAGACCCGCGATCCCTACACACCTTTCAATCTTCGGATTCTGCACATAAGCCGTGCAGCCAACAAGTTGGGTCAATACTTTAAATGTATTGGCAAATTACACCAAGGAAAGAGTAAGACTATCTCTACATGCAAGTCTAAGAGTAGGCTCTGGGTTCATTTGCGTAAAGCCAATTTTATCAATGTAATAAGAAAAGAGGAAGAAAGTTTTCCCTACTTTGTAAACTTTGATAAATAGTATAGGGTCGAATGGCACGTGGATATTACTCACCAAGTGTCCAATCAACCTAGCACTTGGATATTACGCACCAAGTTCCCAAAATCCCGCCCAACTGCGATATTACTCACGCCTTGGGTTTTATAAAACGTTAGGTTTGGAAAAGAGAGAGGAAGATCTTTTAGAGGCTCCATACTTCAGATGCTCAAAGTGTTCTTTTTCGTGAACTCGGTTGATCGATCAGATTGCAATACTCTCGAGAGGTTGTGCAGTTTCCCCACAATCGACGATCAAGTCCTTTTACAGAGAAGACCATGGCGAAGCCTTCCCTTAGTAGCCCCTCTACCAGTTGGATCCAACTGTGCCAAGAACCTCCAAATGTTGGTACCCCGGTGAGGTTTCCCACTAAGTACTAAGCCAAGACAGAGCCCATATGTATTGTGGTTGCACGGGAAGCTTCTGAATTCTGAAACATGGCAGACTTCTTTGATTCCTGGGCGGCCGTCCTCCACCAAAATCCCACTCGTTGTCCCGATAACCATTCCGCCTAGAAGAAAACTTAGTTTTATTTTGAAGGGGTTTTGGAGAAGAAAAGTTCGCTCGAGAGAGCTCTCGTACTTAGAAAATGTTTGAGTCTGTCGAACCCTCCCAACGACACTTGATATATACAAGTATATAGCATAGCAAGCATAACTTAGAAAAGCAGGATAACCTATTGGGATGGAAAATCCTAAGCATAGAGCTACTCATGGCATACTACAAAACCGCACTTGCGAAAATAGTACTAAGAAAATCTACCAAAATCCTACACATGCATACTACAGGATTTGAAGAGTAAAACATGCATAGTCAAAACTGGGACATAAACATGAACAAGTGGTGTAAGTTGCCTTGATCCGAGCAGCAATCTACCCAACAGTACTCCTCGGCGCACTCCGAGCAATCTAACGAAACAAACATGGATCCAATCACAATTTGCACAAAACAATGTCACGAAGGCGAATATGCATGCATGCAACATGGTAATATGCAAGGATGGATTCGATTTCGACCAAGGGTTTTAATCCGGGGTGTTGTTGAGTTGGGGATGTCATTAGAATCGATTCCCCACAGATTTTAAGTATTTTGGGTTAAACCCTAAATAACCAAGCTCAAAACTAGATCTACAACTCCAATCTACCTCAAGACAGATCTGAACACCCTAAGCATGATATGACAAATTTCTACAGAAGGTCTCATCGATACAAAGCCAACACAACAAGAATCAACCAAAACGGAGCTACGGATAATTTTCTAGAATTAAAATACTCTAATCTAAACTTTAAATCCTACTGCAAGATTGCTATGGTAAAACAGCAATATTATTATAGATCTGTGTTCTACTCAAAAATATGAATCCAACGGTATATTATACGCAATTTTTGGACTAATACTCGAATTACTATGGATTTTACAAGATTAAAGTGTTTTCTGCCTATTTGGAAGAAAACCAGATCGGCGGCCAACTACGTGGCGACAAGTGGCACCCAGGGAATGGTCCAGCGGGGCTGACGAGGCAAGTGCCACGCAGCGCGACGCGATTCGTCCGTACCGGTTCGGTAGGCCTAACTAATCTGGGCCGCTCGTTCGCGATCTAACGGATAGAGGGGGAGGTGGTGGCTTACCGGTGGGTGGCGACGGCGGGTGGCGGCGGAGCGTCGGCGACGGTCGGCGGCGGCGAGGCGGTGCTCCCCCGGCCCGGTGAAGTAGATGATGGCGACCGGTTCCTCGCCGCGGTTCCGTTCCCGGGGGCGGTGTCAGCTCCTTCTTCCCAAGGTGGCGGCGAGCGGCGGTTGGAGCGTCGGATTCCGGCGGAGCTCCGGCGAGCAATTGAGGTGGCTGTGGTGCACGACAAAGAGGGAAAAAGACATGAGAGGGAGTGGTACTGCAAGGGGAAGAGAATGGCAGAGGAGGTCTCCAGAAATAATACCGTCGGCCGGCGGCGGTGCTGCTCCGGCGAGGTCGGCGGCGTGGTCACGAAGCGAGCAAGGGCTAGGGTTTTTGGAGCGGCCGAGCGCATGATTAAGTAGGGGCAGAGACTTGGGGCAGGGGTCGCGGAGATCCTCTCCGAAACGGCCGGGAGTTCGTTCCAGACGCGGTGCAGCGAGCGGAGTCCGTTCGGATCTCGTCGGAGACGACGATGCGGTGGGACCCGCCTGTCGGCGACCGCGGACACGCAGACGGGCTGCTGGCGGCGTTGGCTGGCGGCTGTTGGGCCAGCCCACGCGCTAAGCGCTGGCCGCTCTGCCAGGCGGGCGGCGGATAGGCCACGGGCTGGTTTAGCCGGCCCGTTAGGCCGGGGGATCCCCTTTTTTATTCTTTTTATTTATTTCTGTTTTCCTATTTGTTTAATAACTTTTGCAAACGGACTCCGAATTAAACGAAATTTGCTTCTAAAATTTTGTAAAAAGAAGAGGTTTAGAGTAGGACTATAAAATAACACTTTTGCAAGGGTTTTGGTGGTTCAAAAAGGTTTTACCCCTTTTAGTCTATATATGACTATGGTATTTAGGAAGAAATATCTATGCAGTTTTTATTATGCGATGCCATGATGCAAGGATATGATGCATGCTTCTAGTAACATCTGTAATTGCAAAAATTTGGGATGTTACACTGGGGTATGAATGTTTGCCGACCCAAGGAGGAATGGAGATGGAAAGCATAGCAAGGTTGATCGGATATAACATACCCTTGATCTGATCCAGATTCTTCCTCATAAGCTTGTTCTCAGCCTCCACCCCAGCTACGATAACCGAATGATGGATTAGTTCGGCAGAAGAAGATGAAGGAAAATGGAGAAGTGTCAAGGAAGAAACCTACCCCGTTTCTCGTGTTCAGCGAGAAGTGCGTTATGCTTGGCGCGCAACATCTTATGAGTGTCTAGGAGACGCTGAAACTCAGCACTCCGGCGGTCGGTGGTCACCTGAAAAGAGTACAAAATTACAACTTAGCCTTGCGCATATTCGAAGTGTACAAAATGCGGGCCAAGTGGAACTTAACCCGGCTCTAGGTGTGTGCATATTCGAAGTGTACAAAATCCGGGCCAAGTAGAACTTAACCTGGCTCTAGGTGTGTGCATATTCGAAGTGTACAAAATCCGGGCCAAGTGGAGCTTAACCCAGCTCTATGTGTGTGCATATTCGAAGTGTACAAAATCCGGGCCAAGTGGAACTTAACCCGGCTCTAGGTGTGTGCATATTCGAAGTGTACAAAATCCAGGCCAAGTGGAACTTAACCCAGCTCTAGGTGTGTGCATATTCGAAGTGTACAAAATCTGGGCCAAGTGGAACTTAACCCGGCTCTAGTTGTGTGCATATTCGAAGTGTACAAAATCCGGGCCAAGTGGAACTTAACCCGGCTCTAGGTGTGTGCATATTCAAAGTGTACAAAATCCGGGCCAAGTGGAACTTAACCCGGCTCTAGGTGTATGCATATTCGAAGTGTACAAAATCCGGGCCAAGTGGAACTTAACCCGGATCTAGGTGTCTGCATATTCAAAGTTATCAAGGAGCTACGTTAGTTTTCTAAGGAGCATCCGGCCGAGTAACAAGTTACTCCCCAGAGGCTCGGGGACTAATGGTTATATCATCAATATCTACAACATGCTAAGGAAAAGGGGGAAGTAACGTACCTCCATCATCCGACTCGCGAGGTTAATTGCCTTAGCGGCTGTGTTCATTTGAGCAGAAAATTCAGCGGGGCCGAACTTCTCCGGAAGATCGTCGTTGTGGACGAACTCCGCCTTCTTCCAATTCATGACGGATTCAATCAGGGTCGGAGGGTATCGCTCGCCGCTGGGCATATGGGGCGCCACCAAGCCCTTTGCGTGCGCCTCCCTCCTCTCAACTAGGGCAAGAGCCGGGCTGGTGTGGAAAACCATCTGTTGCGCATCAGCTGGCTCGGCAGGGGCGTCCTTCTGTGCTGGAGGCTTCTTGGAAAGCATGGACGCGAGAGTACGCTGTCCAGCCTCGACGGACGCTGCCCTGGTAGCGTCAGGGGCCTTTTTGCCCTTGGGCTGCTGAGAGGAGGAAGTGGTTGTAGCAGATTTACCCTTGGGAATTGCCGGAGTACTTTCTCGCCGAGACTGGGAAGTCTCGGACGAGGCGGAGGAGCTTGGCGCTGTTGCTGTTGCTCTTGGTGTTGTTGTTGATGCTGGTGCTGGAGTTAGTGCTGGTACTGGTGCCAGAGTTGGTGCTGGTGCTGCTGATGGTTTCTTCTTTGGTGGGTTGTTGAGGTAGCCTCGGTTGTAGCTGGTTGCGGCAAAGCCGAAGTGGTGGATGCCGTTGCCTCGGCTGGGCCTGTCTCCCATGCTCCCAGGTTACCCCCCTCTTGACGAGGTGGTGTGGAACCCGGAGCAGCCGCTGAACCCTCTGGAATAGGGCTCAGCGGGCGTGAATCGTCGCCACGAGGGGGAGAAGGGCTGAGCTGGAGCGGCGAAGCAATGCTAGATCCGCTCTGGGGGACCTCCACCGCAGCCCTGCCGAATCAAACAGTGTCGGATGAGAAACTATAACAATGCAAGAACAAGTGAATGGCAAAGGAAAAAGAGGCTTACGCATCTGAGGTCAGGGGCTCCTTGGGCTTCCGAGCCCTTCGTGTTGGGGCCTTGGTTGCAGGCTTGGAGGCGGTCTTGTCCCCGGACTTCTTTCGCCTTTTGGTTGGCTGAGAAGGTCCGGAGGAAGAGGTTGATGCAGCTCCCTGCTTCTTCTTCGGTGCAACCGGAACAGGGTCACCCACGGCCAGGGGAGGGTCCTCATGGATCTGCCCACCGGGGTTAGCTGATGACGGAAAAGCATAAGAAAGGGGGACAACGTCAAAAGCTTCCATCACCTCGACATCCGAGTCATCTTCATCATCGGGCCAATCTCTAATGGAAGAGAGTTTACCGGTGGGTCGCTTCGTAGCATCGGTCATTGGAAGGAACATCTTCTGATCCGGCTCCTCCTCATCCGAGGTCTCTCGGTTAGACGCCCATTTGAGGGAGGGATCGGTGCCATCCTTGATGGTTTGCTGAAGGAATTGCTAAGGAGAGAAAAAACGAGAGAGTTAAATATACAACAGCAACCGACATAAGATTTAATTCGGAGAAAGTTTGCGGCACGAAGCTTACCACGGGAGGAGCCTATCTCGGCAATAGTGCTCGATTCCCCACATCCACTCACAGGAGAAGTCCTTGTGGGTGGTGAAGAGGGCCTTGACCCGGCGGTAAATCTCCATGTTACTCAACTCGAAAGACGAGGTACGATTGGGGTCGCGGCCCCAGCTCATGTGGCACACCTTGTGAGTGCGCTTCTGGAGGGGGGAGATCCGGTTGTGGACGAATGTGATCATGGCGTCCTCATTGCGCAACCCGAGCTCCTTCAGCTCCGCAAACCTTTTGTTGACCTAGTTGGCCAAGACCGTGGGCTTCTTGGGGATGACGTCCCACAACTCCGGGTTAGGAGGACCCGGAGTATAGGGGCGTAGCCGGATCAAGTTTTCGGTGCTGGCATTCTGGACATAAAAGAAAGTCCGGGCTCATCCCTTGCAGGACTCCAGCCCGGTGACTCGGGGGAAAACGGATAGCCTCCGGGGAGAGATGGACGCAGCCCCGAACTGCGTAAGCTGCTTCTCCTCCGGGTCAAGCTGAATGTTCGGAATTACGTTGCGACGAAGGCCAAAAAACTGGATCCATAGCTCCTTCGTGGGCCATAATCCGGCATAGCCTTTGATCGTGGAGGCAAAAGCAGAGAGAGAGGTGATTGGGTTGGCAGGAAGGTGGTGCGGCTGGAGTTCGTAGGTATTCAACCAGTCGTGGAAAAAATTGCTGACTGGCAAACCGAAACCCCGCAGGAAATGTGACAAGAACACCACATACTCACCCGGATTGGGTGAGGGGGCGAGTTCGGCGGAGGCGAGGCGTGTGGTGATGCCTGCGGGGATGCGCCGGGTGTGGTAGAGCCAGTCCAGGTCATCCTGGCAGACCCATGATCCGACCCATGCACCGCGGTCCGCAGCCGCAACGTCTTCTTCCATCTCCTGCTCGGCGACCACGAGCTCCTCTTCGGTCATCTCGAGTTCGCTGCCCTCACCGGTGCTAGTGGCGGTGGGGGCGGCGGCCTGGACTGACAGCGACCCGTGGCGGGGAAGGTGCACAGCAGCGGCGGCGACGCAGATGCGTGTGGAAGCAGTACGGCGGCGCTACTAGTCAATCGCTGTGGCGGCAGCGCTGTCGCGGGAGAAAACGAGGAAGAAGAAAGGGCAGAGGGGAGCGTAAATGGGGAAAGGACCCAAGGGGCGCACCCCTCCCCTATTTAACTGCTCCCTCTACGAGGAAGTGGGATCGCGTTTGCGGGAGGGCCACATCGTGTGGCCGTGTACACACCGGATTAACCAATCAACATCAGGCCACATGGAAGGCCACAGGGCGCAGCGGATCCCATGACGCGACGCATTGATGCAGCTAACGAGGAGGCAGGCGTGACGTGACGTGTTGGGGGGATACCCCCGGGTAGGGTCATGTCGTGGTATAAAGGCCGAGTTAGCCAAGGTTCGGCAAGGCCAAAGCAGATGCTGGCCGGGTCACCTCAAGGCAGGCCGAATCACGTGGTAATCCGGACCTGGGGGCGTTCACCTAACTAGCCCTCATCCGACTTAAGCGGTAAGTCGTAAGTGTATGTCTAACCTGTATGCAGGAAAAGGGGGTGGCCGGATGAACCATCGTCCGGGTCGTAGCAACCTTCTAGGAGAAGGAAGGAATCTCGCTGGTCAAAAGGAGCCCTGGTACGCACTGCCTGAGCGAAGCGAGCAAGGACAGGACCACCGGGGCGTGGCCGACAAGCGTGACGACGCCCGTGTCAGCTGACGAGGGCGCCGCAGTGGCTCACGTAGCTAAAGCATAGGTGACGCGGGGGAAAAAGCACCCCGGTCGGTTTACCACTTTGGGAGGAGGCATATTCTTAGGAATATGCCTCCACGTATGCCCTAGGCTGAAACCGAGCCTCCACTATAAAAGGGGGGCTAGGGCTTCAGTAGAGGGGGTTGGCTGTTTATTCTCTGGACAATTCTGTGAAGGTCTAGGGTATCAGGTGAGATCTAGGGGTGAGAGTAAGAGAGCTTCTTCTTCCTCCTCTCACCAATACAGCTCTAGGAGCACTTGTAAACTTGGAAGGAAATCAATACAAGTTCTTGTGTGGAGAATCACTTCACTATCCCTCCCTGGATTTCCCTAGCGTGTATTAGTCCCCACCTTCAGCCTATACATGGAATCTGCCGTGACACCACCACAATAGTTGGCGCCCACCGTGGGGCTAGCGGCACTTGCAGGGGTCAAGATCCCGACGGGAAACTTCATCGCCACTGGCGAGCGCATCGTCTCCGGGCTCGTCCAGCGCTTTGAAGCGCGGGACTTCGTCAGCGACAACGCAGGCTGCTTCGGCACGCGCCCTCTCCCGCGCAACGGCATCTTCGTCAAGCTCGGCGCGCACAAGGTCTACGTCGCGGTGGACGTGTCAGGCGTTCATCCGCGCCACGTCGTCGAAGCAGGCGAACCACCCCTCACTGTGACCCGCGGAGAGCGTACCGCTTGTTCCCCGGACCATGCAGAGGTAATGATGACAGCGCCGGGTGCGGGTGCGAGCAAGGATCCGACGCCAGATGCGGAGGTGACGCCCAAGGCACCAAGGAAAGGTAGGGGTCCTCCGCTAGAGAGGCCAGAAAACGTGCTGAGAGAGGCAATGGATAGCTTGGCAAACCCTGTAGTATCCGCAGTAGACCTAGCTCGTGCACAGGCTGAGCTGGAAGAAACTAGGCAGAAAATACTTGAGGGCGCAAAGAAAATAGCCGCGGCCCAGCAGTCGTTGAACATGACGCTGCGTGAGTACGCTAAGGCGAACAAAGTTGATACTATAAAAGTTAAAGGGAGGAATCTCATGAGCGAGATGAACAGAGAAGGTGATGTCGAAATCGAGGAATCAGAAAACTGTTTTTCTGTGGGGCTGCCGAGGTATAGTACCCCGGCCAAGAACCTCAGAGCGGCGGATGCATCTGCTTCAGAGTTAGAGGGACGGACGGGTGAAGCCCGGCAAAGGCAGCAAAACCAGGTTAACGAGCTGGTTCGGATTGCAAATAGGCAAAACGAGGAACTGCTCAGGGCGAACCCGGAGAGAGCTGGGGCCTCCATGATCGTCCATTCGGCGATGGGTAACCCGGAGAAATCCGCTGGAGCCACGTCGTCCCCTCATGGCGATCCAAGGAGAGAGGAGGTCGTAACCTCGGCCAGACGGAACAAACAGATTGTCCCGTATGTCCCGACACGGGCAGGGAAAGAAAAAGAAGCGCAGAAAAACGATGATCGACGGAGTGTGAGCCGAGGCGAAGCTGGCCGAGGTAACCGTGACCAAGGCAATGCCGGTCAAAGGAACGTTGTCAATGGTAATGCCGGGCAACATAATTCAGCTGGAGCAAGACAACCGCAGCAGCGGAACATGCCGAGGCAAGAGCGTAGTGCCGGCCGAGGTATGCAACAGAAATGTGCGCCGCAGGAACAAAACCAGTATAACGACGGTGATTCGGAGATGGCAAATGCGGGATACCCGAGACCGGACTATCATGTGATAGGGTCGAGACTGGGAAGCAGGGATTTGATGCCGGACGATGCGAGGTTGAAACTGGATCGACTATATAGGTCAGAACAGATAGAATGTCAAGGCCCACCGGGTCCAGCATGTTTTGGGCCCCGGATCATGAAAGAGCCACCAGTCCCGAACTTTCAGTTGCCCAGAGGCACCAAGACCTATGACGGTAGTACCAAGCCAGAGGATTGGCTGATAAACTATTCTACCGCTGTAAAAATTGCCACAGGCAACCTGAGATGGGCCGTACGATATGTACCCCAGATGTTGGAAGGCCCGGCAAGGGTGTGGTTAAACAATTTGCCACCAGGAAGCATCAACTGCTAGATAGATTTCGAGGAGATGTTCATCAGCAATTTTTCGAGTACGTATCAAAGGCCAAATAGGCCACAGACCCTAGCCATGTGCAAACAACGACCCAATGAGACGGACCGGGAGTTTTTGACCCGGTGGTGTACCGTGAGAAATTCATGCGAGGGCATGATAGAGTCGCAGGCCTTAGCATGGTTTGCACAGGGGTGCAGGTATGGAAGCGAGTTGTGGATGAAGTTGCAACGGAAAATGCCGGCAACGTTGGCAGAGATGATCTGGATCACAGATTCGTATGCGTTGGGTGACCCGACCCAACCGAGGCTCGCCTCAAACGAGTCAAGCGATGAGTACTATCAGAGGGATGGATCCGGATCAACCCGGAGAAATGATTACAGAGGAAAAAGGAGAGATGATCGACCGGACCATCGGTACGGTTCGCACCAAGTAGCAGCCGAGAGTCAAGATCAACCCGGAGCAGGGGGTAGTCAGCGCCAGAAAACTGGAGGTCAATGGACCCCAAGGAACGATGGGAAGAAAACTTGGACACTGGAGCAAAAGAAGCAATGGCAAGAAAGGAAAGACCGTCCGAGGTATACTTACGAGTCGATGTTGGACCAGCCGTGTAAGTTTCACACGCCAAATCTGAACAATCCAGCGGGTCATACGACGAGGCAATGCGAGTGGATGCCAAGATCGAGCAAGGTGGTTCGGGGAATGCTCAGGCACCCCGGAATGATTAGCCTCGGCGGGAGTTACCTCGGCAGCAATTGCTCTCCGGAGCGAACACGCAACAGCTAATGTTGCCTCCCCCTCCACCGAGGTATGATAACAATGAAAGAAGGGATGCAGTGCATCAAGTAGAAAATCAGCATCAGCCGGATCAGAGGCACCCCGGAAATGAGGGGAGGAACGAGTACAGGGAGCATCACCAGAGCTACTGTGTATTTACCACAGAGGAAACTGATAGAAAAAGCTTGCAGCGTAGGCATATGGAGGTGAATGCGGTAATGCCGGCAGTGACGAGGTACATGCCTTGGTCCGATCAGGAAATCACTTGGAGCATTAGGGATCACCCCAAGCTCATGCCGAGCCCTGGTTCGTATGCGTTGGTGCTAGATCCTACATTCATTGGGCCTAGCATTATCCTACATTCATACGGCAGTAGCATAAATATCATGTACGCGGACACAATGCGCAAGTTGGGTATCTCGGAGAACATGCTCCAGGCCACGAGGACAACTTTCCATGGCATTGTGCCCGGCATTTCTTGCGAGCCCATAGGCAAGGTCCGGGTCGACGTCTTGTTCGGCACGAGGGACAATTGCTGAACTAAAAATCTGGAGTTCGAATTGGTGAACTTAGAAAGCGCGTATCATGCATTGCTCGGAAGGCCAGCGCTGAACAAGTTCATGGCAAGTTGTCATATCAGCTATTTGAAAATGAAATTGCCCGGACCAAATGGAGTAAGTACAATTGCTGGGGACTTCCGACGTTCGATGGAGTGTGCGACGGCCGGATCAAACTTAGCCGAGTCACTTGTGATCGCGCAGGAAAAAAGGAAAATTCAAGAGGTGGCTGCGTTGGCTCAGTCCGCGCAACAGTATATGCCGGCGCTGAGTAACCCGCATGGAACTGTCTCCTTCCAGGCCACGAAAGATACCAAGAAGGTTCCCGTTGATGACATGTTCCCAGAGCGCACCATAACAATTGGTGCCGGGCTAAGAGATAAATAGGAAAGCGAGCTCGTCAGCTTCCTCCGTGAGAATCGGGACATTTTTGCTTGGTCCACACAAGACTTGCAAGGTGTTCCGAGGGAGTTGGCCGAGCACTCTTTAAATGTGAGACCCGGAGCTAAGCTAGTGAAGAAACCTCTCCGCCGCTTCGCCGAAGATAGGAGGAAAGTCATTGGGGATGAGATAGCTCGGTTGCTAGCTGCAGGATTTATCATGGAGGTCCTCTACCTTGACTGACTGTATAATCCGGTGCTGGTGGGAAAGAAAAAGGATGATCCGAACGTGGCAGTGGTTTGGCGCATGTGTATCGACTACACGAACCTGAACAAGGCGTGTCCGAAAGATCCATTCCCGCTGCCAAGAATAGATCAGGTCATAGACTCAACTGCTGGATGTAAACTGTTGTCATGCATCGATGCTTATTCTGGTTTCCACTAGATACCTCTGAATCCGGATGATCAAATAAAGACTGCATTTATTACCCCGTATGGGGCTTATTGCTATCGCACCATGCCGTTTGGTTTACGTAATGCAGGTGCAACGTACCAGATATGTATGCAAATGTTTGCATGACCAAATAGGTCAAAATGTACAGGTGTACGTGGATGATGTGGTTATCAAGACCAAGGAAAGCAAAATGCTCCTTGACGATATCAGGCAAACGTTCGCAAATCTAAGGAGGTTCTGGATGAAACTTAACCCGGAAAAATGCACCTTCGGTGTCCCGGCTGGAAAATTGCTCGGCTTTTTGGTTTCCAGCCGAGGTATCGAGGTTAATCCAACCAAAATCCGAGCCATCGAACGAATGGAACTGTCGAACTGTCTTAACGATGTCCAGAAGTTTACAGGTTGCCTGGCCTTGTTAAGTCGGTTTGTATGTCGGTTGGGAGAGAAATCTTTACCTCTGTACCAACTCATGAAAAAGTCGGATAAATTCATTTGGACGCCGCAGGCTGATGAACCCTTTACCCACCTAAAGAAAATTTTAGCTACGACGCCAGTGCTAGCCTCACCACAATCAAAGGAGCCAATGTTGCTCTATATAGCCGCAACCAACCGGGTTGTAAGTGCAGTGATAGTGGTGGAGCGCGATGAGGAAGGTAAGTCAGTGCAATGGTCGGTGTATTATTTGAGTGAAGTGTTGTCAAGCTCAAAGCAGAACTACCCACATTATCAAAAAGTGGCGTATGGCGTATACATGGCCGCCAAGAAATTGAAGCACTACTTTGAGGAGCATCCCATCCGGGTCATATGTGAGGCCCCTATATCCGAGATAATGAGTAACAAGGATGCAAGCGGCAGAATTGCAAAATGGGCAATTGAGCTATCTCCTTACGCTCCGCAATATGACCGGAGAGAAGCCATCAAGTCTCAGGCTATGGCGGACTTTTTCGTGGACTGGGCCGAGGTACAGTACGAACCACCACTTCTAGATCCGAACTATTAGCGGATGCACTTTGACGGATCAAAAACCAAAACCGGGCTAGGTGCCGGAGTTGTACTCACGTCGCCAAAGAAGGACCCGTTGAAATATGTGCTGCAGATCCACTTCACCGCATCAAATAACGTCGCTGAGTATGAAGCACTTGTGCATGGGCTCAAGGTAGCAAAGGAAATTGGTATACGTCGGATTATATGCTTTGGCGACTCGGATTTAGTGGTGCAGCAAGTGTCCGGAGTGTGGGACGCCCTTGATCCAAACATGGCTCTATACAGATTTCATGTGCAGAAGATTTCTGGTTACTTTGAGGGATGCGAATTTCATCATGTACCCCGGGTGGAAAATGAGGCTGTCGACATGCTGTCGAAGCTCGGGTCAACCAGACAGGCAATTCCACCAGGTGTAGCATTAGAGCACCTCAAGAAACCATCCATCATGCCATCCCTGGAGTCCGAGTCCATCTACGTCCCAGAGGACACAGAGTCCGGAGCTGCGCCCATGGACGTTGACACGGGAAGTGGTGCGCAAAACCCGGGGACTGCTTCGGCAAACCGGGGGACTGCTTCGCAAGACCCGAGGACTGCTCAGCGTGGTCCAGTTAAAGCTAAGCTGGTGGATCAGATGGAGATAGACGAGGACGTGTTCCCCGTGCGGCCAATGCCGGCTTGGGCACTGCCTATATTTCAATTCCTGAAAGATGGAACGTTACTCACTGAGGAGGTGCTGTCCAGGCAAACACAGAGGAGGGAAAAGGCCTACACGATTATCAATTCCGAGTTATACAAAAAAAGTGTGACCAATGTCCTCCAGTGATGTGTTGACCCGGACAAAGGGCTTGAAATCATCCGAGATATACATCAGGGGGAATGCGGGCATCACGCCTCATCCCGAGCCTTGGTAGCAAAAGCTTTCCGACACGGATTCTACTGGCCAAACGCCTTAGAGCAAGCAGAAGATCTGGTGAGAAAATGTAATGGTTGTCAGAGGTACGCTACAAAGACGCATATGCCAATGTCGGAGCTCAAGACCATCCCAATCACTTGGTCATTTGCCGTATGGTGCTTGGATATGGTAGGCCCATTCAAACCGGCAAGAGGGAACATGACTCACATTTTGGTAATGGTGGACAAGTTTACAAAATGGATTGAAGTAAAGCCTATAAGAAAATGTGATGGAGCTACGGCGTAACGTTTCTCAAAGATATCATCTTGAGGTACGGTATCCACATAGTGTCATAACTGATAATGGCACAAATTTTGCGGAAGGAGCATTTGCTCGTTTCTACCGGGATAAGAGGATCCGGCTCGACGTAGCTTCGGTAGCCCACCCCACATCGAACGGGCAAGTGGAGAGATCCAACGGATTAGTATTATCTGGGATAAAACCCCGGCTCATTGAGCCGCTGCAAAGATCAGCGGGGTGCTGGATAGAAGAACTACCAGCGGTACTGTGGAGTTTAAGAACAACTCCGAATCGATCAACAGGCTATACGCCGTTTTTTCTGGTATATGGGGCAGAAGCTGTATTACCAGCCGACATAGAGCATGATTCGCCTAGGGTCACCCAATACACAGAAGCCGAAGTGCAAGAAGCCCGGCAAAATGATGTTGATCTGCTGGAAGAAGCGAGAGAACTGGCACTGTCCAGATCCGCCATATATCAGCAAAATCTCCGACGCTATCATAGCCGGAAAGTGTGCCCCCGGGTCTTCCGGGAAGGCCATCTGGTGCTCCGGGTAGTACAACATACTACTGGAATGCATAAATTGTCCCCCCCATGGGAAGGGCCATTCATCGTGAGCAAAGCATTGCACAATGATTCTTACTATCTTATAGATGCAAAGCCACAGGAAAAGAACAAGGCGGACAGGTCCGATGAGGAATCTAAACGTCCATGGAATGTAGCTCTCCTTCGTCCTTTCTACACTTAGCGAAGAAGTGTATGTATCCGGGTTATCTCATATGTCGGTATGTATGTCGGCAATGAGCTTATCAATGAAATGTGGGCACCTCGAGCAGTAACTCGGGGACTGCCTTAATAATATTTATTGTCTTTTGTTATTTGTGTGTCGGCTGGAATAGGTTATTCTACTTAGCTCGGATTAGTAGTGTGTGAGCACCAAAAACCCAACTCTTCGACTTGCTGCTGTCCAACAAGAATTGGCTTCATGGCAAGCAAGAGAACAAGTTTGGAATTGCGTAGCACATGAAAAACGACTAAGGAAAAGAATTTATTCGAGCCGACGTTTATTTTCCGGACTAACCCCGTATTTATTTTTGAGCTAAATCTAAAAGTTTCCCAGTATTGTTAAGACAATTTTTCCGGCTCGGATTCGAAAGTTGTAAAACCGAATCAAGGTAGACACGATCCGAGCCAAAAGATTGAATGAATAAGAAAAAGAAACTCGGGGACTACGCCCAAGTTAATCCGGCATAAGTACTTAGTAGCAAAATATCACATGTATTTGGAATACAATTCCACCCGGCATACCGGGGATCTCATGAATTTTCAAGTGTTTTTACTTAGGAGCAGCAGGAGGAAGTTCGGCATCATCGTCGCCCTCTTCGATATCCGAGGAAGTGTCCTCCTCGTCTTCACCCGAGTCGTCTTCAATGTTCTCAACCTCCTCTTCGCCTGCGACTTTCAGGAAGCTCGGACCCTCAGTCCATTCATGAATGGGGGCACATTCAATGAGGCTGTGGGCGCAAGCCTGGCGCCGAGCTACCCACTCCGGGTCATCTGTCCATTTGGACCCGGTGCGCAGCCGTGTGAGGAGGCTGAGATCTATCTTTTCGTACCACGTCAAAACGTGGTGAAGGACGGTATTGGCAGCAGCGCGGCCAGCGGATTCTCGCCAGAGGTCGAGCTGGGTCTCAACTTCCGAAAGCCTTTCAGCAAGCTGCGTGACTCTCTCCGGAGCGTCATCAGCGGGCCAGAAGGTGTTGAAGACCCGGACTGAAACATCGAGGAGGTCCCTGCCGTAGTTCTTGATAATTTCCACGCGAGATGACAGGTTGACCAACAGGTCCTCCATGTCAAAGGGAATACTCTCACCCTCAGCAGGGACCGGGGTACCTCTTTCTCGGCGGAAATCGGCAACAGCAGCACTTGCAATGGCAGTACCCTCTGGAAAGTGGCCTGGGAAACAAGGCAAAGGACAAAGTTGAGAAAATAAGACATATGAAATAACCCGGAGAAGTAAGGCGGATAAAGGAAAAGAAGTTACGAGAGATGTGACTGTGAATCCGGGTCAGCTCCTTGATGCAAGCATCACACCTTTTCCGAAGCTGCTCGAGCTCAGCATTTGCCAACCCAAGTTTGACCTCGGCTTCCTGAAGAAGCTCACGATTCTTAGCACTTTGGAGTTTGAGGCGCTCGCGTTCTTCGGTGTAATCCTGGCCAACCCTTTTCAGCTCGGTTTGGTGTTGTGCTTTTATCTTAGCCATTTCAGCTTTGAGCTTGGCTATGTCATCATCTTTGGTCCGGAGGAGGGCGAGCTCATCATCTTTCTTCTTTAGCTCGACTTGGTGCTGTCCTGCTTGTTCGAGAAAATGTAGCATCATGTCAGGCACATGCACACTTTCTTCAAGCAATGCTAAAACCGTGTGTTGGCCCGGCAGAGCCGAGGTATGAATGTTTGCCGAGCCAAGGAGGTAAAATGATGAGAAGCACAGTAAGAACAGATAAGAAGGACGCACCCTTGATCTGCTCCAAGTTCTTTCGCATTATTTTGTTTTCAGCTTCCACCCCAGCTGCGGAAACCGAACAATCAGATCAGTTCGGCAAGTGAAGTGGAAGAAAAATGAGGAAAGGAATGAGAAAGAAATTTACCCCTTTTCTCGTACTCGGCGATGAGTCCAGCCTGTTTCGTGCGAAGATTTTTGTGCGTATCCAATAAGCGCTGGAATTCGGCACTTTGGCGGTTGGTGGTCACCTAAGAAAGATACAGAAACTTAAGTCAGCCTAGTGCATGTTCGAAGTGTACCAGAATCCGGGACCAGTGGAACTTAACCCGGCTCTAGGTGTGTGCATGTTCGAAGTGTACTAAAATCCGGGCCAAGTGGAACTTAACCCGGCTCTAGGTGTGTGCATGTTCTAAGTGTACTAAAATCCGGTCCAAGTGGAACTTAACTCGGCTCTAGGTGTGTGCATGTTCGAAGTGTACTAAAATCTGGGCCAAGTGGAACTTAACCCGGCTCTAGGTGTGTGCATGTTCGAAGTATACTAAAATCCGGGCCAAGTGGAACTTAACCCGGCTCTAGGTGTGTGCATGTTCGAAGTGTACTAAAATCCGGGCCAAGTGGAACTTAACCCGGCTCTAGGTGTGTGCATGTTCGAAGTATACTAAAATCCGGGCCAAGTGGAACTTAACCCGGCTCTAGGTGTGTGCATGTTCGAAGTGTACTAAAATCCGGGCCAAGTGGAACTTAACCCGGCTCTAGGTGTGTGCATGTTCGAAGTTATCATGGAGCTACGTTAGTTCTATAAAAGAGCATCCGGCCGAGTAACAAGTTACTCCCCCGGAGGCTCGGAGACTAATGGTTATTATCTACAATTTGCAAAGGAGAAACAGCGTACCTCCATCATCCGTCCAGCGAGGTTAATGGCCTTGGTGGCGGTATTCACTTGATCAGATTCGTGGATCACCTCGGCCTTGTTCCAGTTCATGACGAACTCCATCAGGCTTGGGGGGTACCGTTCACCTGTGGGCATATGTGGCGTCACCAAACCTTTAGCATGTGCCTCCTTCCTCTCCACCAAGGCAAGGGCGGGGCTGGTGTGCAGAACCAACTGCCGAGCTTCGGTTGGCTCGGCAGGCGCGTCCTTTGCCGCTGGTGTCTTATTGGGGAGCATAGCCTCAAGCGTACGTTGCCCAGGCTCGGCAGTGCTGGGCTTGGCAGCGTCTTGAGTCTTCTTGCCCTTGGCTTGCTGGGAAGAAGAAGCCGTAGCAGCGGTTTTCCCCTGCCGAGGTTGAGAGGACTCGAAAGATGCAGAGGAACTGGGCGCTGGTACTTTCGTTGCTGGATTTGGTGCCGGCCCTGATGTTTTCACTGCCGGGGTTGGTGCTGCTGCCGAGGTTGGAGTTGGTGCGGTTTTGGCTGCTGGTACTGGAACAGATGCTGAAGTCGAGGTAGCTTTAGTGGCTCTTGGTTGTGGCGTCGCCGAGGTAGTGGCTGCCGTTGTCTGGCTGGGCCAGTTTCCCCCGCCCCAGGATGATCCGGAGCGGCTGCAGAGCTTTCCAGAATAGGGCTCAGCGGACGTGACTCGTTGTCACGACGGGGTGAAGGACTGGCCCGGAGAGGCGACGAGATACTGGATCCACTCTGAGGGACCTCCACCGGAGCCCTATGAAATCAGGTAACGTCAGAAGGAAAATTACGACGAAGTAAGGAAGAGCGAGTTACAGAAGAAAGAAGGACTTACGCATCCGAGGTTTTGGCTGCTCTGGGTTTCCGAGCCCTTCGTGCTGGGGCCTTCTTTCACCTTTTAGTAGGCTGGGAACGTCCGGAGGAAGAGCTTGAGGAAGCCCCGTGCTTTTTCTTCGACACCACCGGAGCTGGCTCGTCCGTGGCGAGGGGAGGATCCTCGTGAATATGGCCACCGGTGTGTGCTGATGGCGGAAAAGCAAAAGAAAGGGGGACAGCCTCAAAGGGTTCAATTATCTCGATATCCGAGTAATCTTCATCATCGGGCCAATCTCTAGCAGAAGAGAAGTTACCCGTGGGTCGTTTCGTGGCGTCGGTCATGGGGAGAAACATCTCTTGGTCCGGCTCCTCCACGTCCGAAGTCTCCCGGTCCGGTGCCCACTTAAGGGTCAGATCCGTGCCGTCCTCGAGCATTTGCTAAAGGAATAGCTGAGGAAAAGAGTAAACAGACGAGTAAAAAATGCAACAACAACAACAGACAAGTAACTGGTCTGGGGTAAGGTTGCATAATGAAACTTACCATGGGAGGAAGCCGGTCACGGCAGAAATGCTCTATCCCCCAAGTCCAGTCAGAGGAGAAGTCCTTATGAGTGGTGAAGAGAGCCTTAACCCGGCGAAAGATCTCCGTATTGTTTAGTTCGAAAGATGAAGTCCGGTTGGGATCGCGGCCGTAGCTCATGTGGCACACCTTGTGGGTGCGCTTCTGGAGAGGGGATATTCGGTTGCGCACGAAAGTGATCATCGCATCCTCGTTGCGCAACCCGAGCTCCTTCAGCTCCGCGAACCTCTTATTCACTTGGTTGGCCAGGGCCGTAGGTTTCCTCGGAACGGCGTCCCACAGATCTGTGTTCACCAGACCCGGGGTATAGGGAAGCAACTGGATCAAGTCTTCGGTGCCTGTGTTCTGGACGTAAAAGAACGTCCAGGCCCAACCTTTGCAGGATTCTAGCCCTGTGACCCGGGGGAAAACAGAGAACCTCCAGGGTGAGATGGAGGCCGCTCCGAACTGAGTGAGCTGCTTGTCCTCCGGATCAGTGTGAATGTCAGGAATAACGTTGCGGCGAAGGGCGAAAAACCGGATCCACAGCTCCTTTGTAGGCCATAATCCGGCGTAGCCTTCAATTGTAGAAGCGAAAGCAGAGAGAGAAGTAATGGCGTTGGCTGGAAGATGGTGCGGCTGGAGATGGTAGGTGCTGAGCCAATCATGGAAGAAATCACTCACCAGGAGTCCGAAGCCCCATTGAAAATGAGACAGGAACACAACGAACTCCCCGGGGTTGCGCAAAGGAGCTAGCTCAGCGGAGGCGAGGCAAGCGGCGACGCCGGCGGGGATGCGTCTGGTCCGGTAGAGCCAGTCCAGATCGTCCTGGCAGACCCAGGAGCCGGCCCATGCGCCGCGGTCCGCAGCGGCGGCGTCCTCCTCCATCTCCTGCTCAGCAATGGCGAGCTCTTCCTCCGCCATCTGCTCCTCGAAGCCCTCGCTGGCACTGGAGGCGGCGGGAGACAGTGGCTTGGATTGGCGAGGACCCCTAGCGGGAGATTGGCGTCGCAGTGATGGAGACGCAGAGGTGAAACGGAGATGTGCGGCGGCGACGCTGTTTCTTGGCAGTGCTGGCAGCAGCGCAGTCGCGAGGAAGACGAAGGGGAATAGCAGCGGGCAGAGGCGTGCGGAGGGGGAAAAATCCTAAGGAACGCACCCCTCCGCTATTTAACCACCCCCATCAGAGGTGAGTGGGAACGCACCCTGTGGACCGGCCACACGCTGTGGCCGTGTATTACCCGTCCGGACCAATCAGTGAGGAGCCACACGGAAGGCCACAGGGCGGACAGAATCCTGTGACATGACGCACTGATGCGGTAAACGAGGGGGCAGGCGTGACGTGACCCGCGCACAGTGATAACTGACGATTACTGCGGCGGTTACTGTACCGTCCCTTAAAATAAGACAACATAATGATTACCCTTCACATGGGCTAGCGTACGAGAGAAGGAAGTAAGACCCGAATAGAGCTATGGTAACCCGTCCAGCAAGTGAAAACTTGCAATGTGCAAAGGGAACGTAAATCCAAGCCGTCCGAGGTACAGAGGTCACTCGGCTAACAACGACAGGAGCACAAGATGGAACCTGGTGTGGCCTTAGCAGCCAAGGTGCTAAGACCGCGCCAGCTTCGGGGACTAATGTTGGGGGATACCCCCGGGTAGGGTCACGTCGTGGTATAAAGGCCGAGTTAGCCGAGGTTCGGCAAGGCCAAAGCAGATGTTGGCCGGGTCACCTCAAGGCATGCCGAATCACGGGGTAATCCGGACCTGGGGGCATTCACCTAACTAGCCCTCATCCGACTTAAGCTGTAAGTCGGAAGTGTATGTCTAACCTGTATGCAGGAAAAGGGGGTGGCCGGATGAACCATCGTCCGGGTCGTAGCAACCTTCTAGGAGAAGGAAGGAATCTCGCTGGTCAAAAGGAGCCCCGGTACGCACTGCCTGAGCGAAGCGAGCAAGGACAGGACCACCGGGGCGTGGCCGACAAGCGTGACGACGCCCGTGTCAGCTGACGAGGGCGCCGTAGTGGCTCACGTAGCTAAAGCATAGGTGACGCGGGGGAAAAGCACCCCGGTCGGTTTACCACTTTGGGAGGAGGCATATTCTTAGGAATATGCCTCCACGTATGCCCTAGGCTGAAACCGAGCCTCCACTATAAAAGGGGGGCTAGGGCTTCAGTAGAGGGGGTTGGCTGTTTATTCTTTGGACAATTCTGTTAAGGTCTAGGGTATCAGGTGAGATATGGGGGTGAGAGTAAGAGAGCTTCTTCTTCCTCCTCTCGCCAATACAGCTCTAGGAGCACTTGTAACCTTGGAAGGAAATCAATACAAGTTCTTGTGTGGAGAATCACTTCACTATCCCTCCCTGGATTCCCCTAGCGTGTATTAGTCCTCACCTTCAGCCTATACATGGCATCTGCCGTGACACCACCACAACATGACGCGCGCACAATAACTCCTGACAGTAACTGCGGCGGTTACTCTGGCTGGCCCTTAAAATGAGGTGATGTGATGATTAGCCTCCACGTGGTGAAGCATACGAGAGAAGGAAGAACAATCCGAGATAAGGTGGTAACCCGGCCAGCAAGGGAAAACTTGGAATGTGCCAAGGGAAAGTAAATCCATAGAATCCGAGATAAGGAGGTAACTCGGAAATAAGATCCTAAGCTCAGTGAAATGGAACCTGATGTGGCCTTAGCGGCCAAGGCAGCTAAGACCGCACCACCTTCGAGGACTAATGTTGGGGGGATACCCCCGGGTAGGGTCATGCCGGGGTATAAAGGCCGAGTTAGCCTAGGTTCGGCAAGGTCAAAGCGGATGCTGGCCGGGCCACCTCAAGGCAGGCCGAATCACGGAGTAACCCGGACCGGGGGGCGTCCACCTAACTTGGTCTCAACCGACTTAAGCCGTTAGTCAGAAAGATGTATCTAACTTTCATGCAGGAACAGGTGTGGCCGGATCAACTACGATCCAGGTCATGTCAAGCTTCTAGGAGAAGGAAGGAATCTCGCTGGTCAAAAGTAGCCCCGGTACGCACGGCATGAGCTAAGCGGACAGAGGTAGGACCAGCGAGGCGTGGCCGTCAAAGGTGACAAAGCCAATGTCGGGTGACGCAGGCGCCGCAGAGGCTCACGTAGCCTCTACATGGGTGACGCGGGGGAAAAGTAACCCGGTCGGCTTACTATTTTGGGAGGAGGCATATTCCCTGGAATATGCCTCCACGTATGCCCTAAGTGGAGACCTAGCCACCCCTATATAAGGAGGGCTAGGGCCTCTGTAGAAAGGTCAGGTTCTACGGGTTGGTCTTGTACGGGTTAGCTAGTGGCGAGAGTAAGAGAGTCCCTTCTTCCTCCTCTCCCCAAGACAGCTCTAGGAGCACTTGTAAACCTTGGAAGTTAATCAGATATAAAACTTCTGTATGTGGAATCACCTCACTATCCCTCCCTGGATTCCCCTAGTGCATATTAGTCCCCACCTTTAGCCTATCCATGGCATCTGCCGTGACACCACCACGACACCTCCTACACCCGAGTATCTTCACTGGTCAGAACTAGAAATTACCTTCAGTAGAGCTGATCACCCGCTTCGGGTTCCATGACCGGGTCAGCCAGCCTTAATAGTGGAAGCGCAAATCGATGGGTTCGACATGAGAAAGGTTTTCCTGGATGTAGGGAGCAGCATCAACCTCATCTACACCAAAACCCTACAGGCATGAATTGGTCCCTAACAAATCTAGCGCCTACATATACAACTTTTCATGGGATAGTTCCAGGAAAAACTAAAATTCCCCTAGGCAAAGTCCACCTCGACGTAGTCTTCAGATCAAGGAACAACTTCAGGCGTGAAAACTAGAATTCGAAATCATGGGCTGGCCATCATAGTACCACGCGATCCTGGGACGGCCAGCTTTCGCTAGGTTCATGGTAGTGCCCCACCATGCATATCTGGTGTTAAAAATGCCAGCCCCCAATGGGATCATAACAATAAGAGAAATTTTCAGTCGCTTGGATAGCTCTGATCGAGAATTCAACAAAATATCAGAATCCTTCGGGATGGAGACATAATTTGGCCAGCTGAAAATTGCGGATGCAGAGCTACTACACAAGGGACATGTCCCCAATGAGCAGACTTCAGAAAACCAGGCGCACCATGCACCCACAAAAACAACCTATTTGGCATCCAGCATCGGTCCCGCATAGGAAGGTGCACTCATCTGTATCCCCTATGAGAATTGGGAAACTCTTGGAAATTCTGCCAAAACACAAGAAGCCCCTAAGGAATCCGACAAGCACCCAGCCAAATTAAACACAGCAGACAATAAACAGTCCACCAGACGAATCAAGGCCATTAGACAGCAAGTTCCTCGCCTCCGCGTGTGCATTGATTTCCCAACTACAAGCGATATAGCAAACCAACCCCTTTTCTCTCTGGTCCATCATATAGAAACTGCACCTCCATTCGAAAGGATGAAACCCCCTTAAACCCACACAAAGCACAATGGAGCTCTGATGTCTACGCACTTCTATTCTTGTAGATAGTTGTTGGGCCTCCAAGTGCAGAGGTCTGTAGAACAGTAGCAAGTTTCCCTTAAGTGGATCACCCAAGGTTTATCGAACTCAGCGAGGAAGTGGTCAAAGGTATCCCTCTCAAGCAACCCTACAATCAAGATACAAGAAGTCTCTTGTGTCCCCAACACATCCAATACACTTGTCAGGTGTATAGGTGCACTAGTTCGGTGAAGAGATAGTAAAATAGAAGTGGTATGGATATAAGACAACGGTGCCAGAAAAGATCTTGACGGGAGGAAAAGACTAAAGGAAAAAAGATGGAAGCAAGCAAACATGTAACAGATCTAGTTGAAAACGGTGTTTCAATGCTTAGAAACAAGTCCTAGGGATCATACTTTCGCTAGTGAACACTCTCTCATATAAATATCTTCTCTTCATGATACTACTCTGAACTACTCTCCGGTTGGACACTCAAATCCATGGTAGGGCTATAACAGCACACCCTAAAGTTCGCTTTCCCCATCTAGATAACCCCACACTGTCACCTTGAGCACTAGATGGTTCCAACAAACACCACAATTTCATAGAGACATCCAACTCCAAATATAACTCATAACAAGTATTTGTAATATCTATCCGAAGTGCCACCATGGTGTGCATGCTATCACTTTCACACATGTGGGGAGAGCCAGATATATATTAAAGCACTTGAGTAGCAAGGTATATCTACTTGATTACAAATATCATGAACACAATATGATCATGCATAGAGAGAGATGAACACATAGCTATCGGTAGAACCCTTAGCCTCGAGGAAGAACTACTACCTCATCATCAAGGGAATCAGCAACGGCGATGGAGATGGTGGTGGATATCGATGGAGATGGCTCTGGGGGCACTTCCCCATCCTGGCAGGGTGCTGGAATAGAGACTTTCTGTCCCCCAAATCTCCCCTTCGGTGGTGGCACTGCTGTGGAACTTTTTGTGGCTGGAGGCTGGATTATTTAGGGTTTCTGCATCAGAGGCTTCTTATAGGCGAATCGGCGATGTCAGAGGGTGGACCAAGGGACCACACCACCTGGTGGCGCGGCCAGGGGGACCCGTGCCACCACATGGTGTGGCCAGCCCCTGGCCCCTCTCCGTCATGTCTTCTGGCTCCGTGAGTCTTCCAATAAAATATCGACTTTGGCTTTTCTCTAGTCCAATTTCGAGAATATTCATTTTCTGGCTTTTCTAGAACCAAAAACAAAAGAAAACAAGCAACTGGCACTATGGCATCTTGTTAATAGGTTAGTCCTAGAAAGTGTATAAAAATACTCCAAAGTGTGGACAAAAAATAAGAAGTAGATATAAAACAAGCATGTAACATCAAAAATTATAGATACGTTTGCAATGTATCAACATGCCCAAGCTTAACTCTTGCTCGTCCTCGAGTAGGTAAGTGATAAAAAGAATAATTTTTGAGGTGACATGCACCATTACAATCTTGATCAAACCATTTGCAAAGCATGAAAGCTGGGATCAAAGTACTCTAAACATGAGCATGAAAGATGAAGTTCTAACAATAAGACATAGTAACTATGTTGTAACATGAAAGAGGTAGAAACAAAGATCATGAATAACAATGCATTGAAAGACGTTTCTTTGTTTCACATATAGAAAACGTAGCATAGTGGCATTCATATTGTCCCTCATGGAGTAGCAAAACATAAATGCATAGGACACCTTCAAAGTTCATAAAAGTGACTAGATACAAATAGTTTAAGAACAAGCAATATCAAAGTTATGAATCAATCAACAAGTCTTGGGACAATGCACATTAAACTAAGAATGGCCACTATGCTCTCTCAATAGGTGCATAAAGATAGAAGATGGAGACTCAACATAAAAGTAAAAGAAAGGCCTTCATAGAAGGAAGAAGGGATTCAAGTCTCATAAAGTGCTTCCAAAAATTATGGTACTTATTAGCTTTCAGCTCTCATTGCCCCTATCATAAGCATCTTGAAGTGATTAAGGTTAAAGTGAACAAAATATGGAGTATATGCTTGACAAAGTATAACTTGGCAATCTCATGTCCCTTGAATACGAGGGCCGCTCCTCATGCTACTCAAGTTTAGTTACCGGTAAGTTCTTGTCATAGTATATACATGTGTATCATAGAGAACCGCCAACGGGGTACCCCTTGCCCAATGATACGGAAGAATCCCCATATCAAAATGACAAGGAAAGCAGACAATAAGCATCTCATCATGTTCTTATTTACCATGGGAAAATGGTGCTTTTTTCTCTCTTTCCTCTTTTCTCATCTCTTTTTTTTATTTTTTTCTCAATCTCTATCTCTTTTTTATATAAGAAGAATGCTTCATAGATTGCTCATTATGGTTACGCTGCAGGTTTCCACCATGATTAGGCATGGATTAGAGCAGCGGCCCAGGAGTTTCTGTAACACACATACATAACTCCATGGACTTACAAGCTCCCCTTTCATTTCACACCGACGACATCCATAAACAAAAGAGCATGATATCAACTGGTACAATATAACAGTGCAATGTTGAAAGCGTTCCTCATGACAACATGGTTCTGCTAATTCCCAACATATAAGTGCAAGCATATACAACATAGATGACACAATGGTTCAAGTTTATTAGGAGCAAGAAAAGTAAAGTGTGCCATCAAGTTCGTGAGAGCTTTAATCACTAATTTTCTCATAACAAGTTTAATCCGGAAGGTAGATAAAAACATTTATATACTTGTAATAGAAAATGCTAATAGGTATGTATGGTGGACTCTTTTGAATAACTTGGTTTTATTTGGAGTTGGATGCATGAATGGAACTCATACTTGGTTATGGAGGCTAGCAAAAGACTGGGAGCGACCAACTAAGAGAGCAATAATTGCCATAATCATGCAAAGCGACAAAATATCATTAATTAAAGCATAAAGTGATATTACAAGTCGAAAACTAAAGAATCATAGAGGCTATGGTGACTTGGGATAGTCTTAACATGGTGTGAGCATGCGCCAAGTCAACCCAAATAAAGCATCAAAGGAGAATACCACAATACTATCCTTTAATATGATAAAACAACGCATGATTCTTTCAAGGCACATTAAGAAATCTCAATCATTTATAACATGTCATGCTACAACAATAATCACTAAGCATAAAGCCAAAACAATATCAAGCATGACATGATAAAGTCTAAGTCACAGTAAAAAACAAGCTCCTTTTTACCACTTACGCATGCACTTTCCTATTCTTTTCCAATCCAAATCAACTTTATTTGAAAACTAATGCTTTAATGAGGGGGGTCCAACCAATTTATTCAAGCAAACTAAGCAAACAAAAACTAAAAATGAAAACGAAGACGCTCCAATAACAACACAACTGTGCATGAAATAATAAAAGTGAAGTGTTTGGAAGAAACCTGAGATTTTTATTGATGAAGAAGGGGATGCCTTGGGCATCCCCAAGCTTTGACGCTTGTACTCTTGGATATTTCTTGGGGTGACATGGGTGGCATCCCCAAGATTGAGCTTTAGTCCATTCTTCATCTCATTACATCATTCTTTCCCGACACCTGAAATTTTTCCTTCATACAAAACTTTACACAATCTTTATTAGCAACATTAGTGTACTCAAGATAATAAGTATTTTGGTTCAGTTCCAGCACAAGTAAAACTTTCATTAAAACACAAGATACTGTAGCACTTCCTTTAAAAAAATTCAAATGATCAAAGAGAACTCATAGAGAAAGAGATGAAGAGGCAAATGCAAATAATGGCAGAAATCTGTCAAAACATACCAAAAGGTAAAAAACAATTTTTTTGAAGACATTCTGTTTCTCAAATCTAAAAGTGTTGAACTAACTAAAGTTGGATAACAACCTGGGCAGAAGCACAAAAAATTACAGCTCAAACCGACGTATAGAGATTTTGCACGAATTTTTACAGCGAAGAACAAAAATCTGTTTCGGGACAGCAACTTTCCCAAGTCTTACTTCTCTCTCATTAGAGGTTATTATTGGCACAAAAACCACACAAAAACGGTGCCAGAAATAGCTTGATGTCTATGGACTTCTATTCTTGTAGACAGTTATTGGGCCTCCAAGTGAAGAGGTTTGTAGAACAGCAGCAAGTTTATCTTAAGTGGATCACCCAAGGTTTATCGAACTCAGGGAGGAAGTGGTCAAAGGTATCCTTCTCAAGCAACCCTGCAATCGAGATACAAGAAGTCTCTTGTGTCCCCAACACACCCAATACACTTGTCAGGTGTATAGGTGCACTAGTTCGGCGAAGAGATAGTAAAATACAAGTGGTATGGATATAAGACAAAGGTGCCAGAAAAGAGCTTGACGGGAGGAAAAGACGAAAGGCAAAAAGGTGGAAGCAAGCAAACATGTAACAGATCTAGTTGCAAATGGTGTTTCAATTCTTAGAAACAAGGCCTAGGGATCATACTTTCGCTAGTGAATGCTCTCTCATATAAATATCTTCTCTTCATGATACTACTCTCCGGTTGGACACTTAATCCATGGTAGGGCTATAACATCACACCTCAAAGTCCGCTTTCCCCATCTAGATAACCCCACACTGTCACCTTGAGCGCCAGATGGTTCCAACAAACACCACAATTTCATAGAGACATCCAACTCTAAATATAACTCATAACAAGTATTTGTAATCTCTAGCCTAAGTGCCACCATGGTGTTCAAGCTATCACTTTCACACACGTGGGGAGAGCCAGAGATCTGTTAAAACACTTGAGTAGCAAGGTAGATCTACTTGATTACTAAGCTCATGATCACAATATGATCATGCATAGAGAGAGATATGAACACATAGCTACCCGTAGAACCCTTAGCCTCGAGGAATAACTACTCCCTTATCATAATGGGAATCAGCAACGGCGATGGAGATGATGGTGGAGATCGATGGAGATGGCTCCGGGGGCACTTCCCTGTCCCGGCAGGGTGCCGGAACAGAGACTTTCTGTCCCCCGAATCTCCCCTTTGGTGGCGGCGGCGCTGCGGAACTTGAACTTTTCATGGCTATAGGCTAGATTATTTAGGATTTCTGCATCGGAGGCTTCTTATAGGCGAAGGGGCGATGTCAGAGGGTGGACCAGGGGCCCACACCACCTGGTGGTGCGGCTAGGGGGGACCCGCGCCACCACATGGTGTCGTTAGCCCCTGGACCCTCTCCGTCTCGTCTTCTGGCTCCGTGAGTCTTTCGGTAAAATATCGATTTGTGCTTTTGCCTAGTCCAATTCCGAGAATATTCATTTTTTTCCTTTTCTAGAACCAAAAACAGCAGAAAACAGGCAACTAGCATTGTGGCATCTTGTTAATAGGTTAGTCCTAGAAAGTGTATAAAAATACTCCAAAGTGTGGACAAAACATAAGAAAGTAGATATAAAACAAGCATGGAACAACAAAAATTATAGATACGTTTGCAATGTATCAAGCTCCTCAAGACAGAAGCCGTGGATTTTAGGAAGATCTTTTACTTTTATGAATTTTATATTCAATAAGGCCAACGGCCAGGCAAACACGCAAAAATTATGTACCCTCTGTTATTTGACGATAAATATTTTTTCCCCAGAATTAGGTTTCGAGATCTCTGACATTCTATTCATCAACACAATACACGGAGGCTTTGACAATTGCGCCAAATGCGCCAATCAAAGTGATTTTCTATGTGAGTAAAAGTCAACCCAGCCTATAAGCAACAGGCAAATAAAGGGTGTCTTACGTGACCAAAAACATCTTGTATATATTTACAACCTTTTTGGAAAATACAATGGCATCATCTCTCTAAATACAGTGATACACAATGAAGAAAAACAGTTAGATGGCGAAGATTATGAAGAAATCTACATCTTCCTCTAGGCACCTCCAGACAATCCTAATAGCAAGACTACGGGCGGTGGAATAATGACGTACCATATTAACAAGGCCACCACCAGGAGGGGAAGGTAGCCCCAATGATACAGCATCCAAGTCTAGCGTCGGATGGTGCACGTGCACCCAAGAAAGCACAAGTTTAGCACCCTCCACAAGTTGGAGTTTTACAAAGTGATGAATCTCTTCACCCTGCCGAAACTTCGCCTGTAAATCAGCTAGATTCTAAGGCTGGGGATCTCGGGAAACATGACATTATATAAAATGGACAACGATCTGCGACAGCACTCGACAAACTGCTCCACCTCTAACACACGGTCTTGAAGCAAAGCCACAGCATAGGTGCAGTGGTGATCAATCCAAAAGTCCATTTCGGAATTTTGGGAAGCAGCCACAAGAGCTTGGATTCGACTGCGCAGAAGATGGGCTTCTTCCCTCTCGAACAATCGAATGCCTGTAGAAAAGTAGGGAGGAAAAATTAAAACCCTGCAAACAAAAAGAAAGCAACGCAAAATAACACGGAAGACTTACACATCATCTTCTCGCTCGCCCTGGAAATTTCCTCCAAAAAGTACGCTTCACAATCCAGGGCCTGGCGCGTTTTTGATTGAGCAATATCCACCATCGATTGGACAAGCCGAAGTTTTCCTTCAAGTTCCTTCACCTGCTCAATTTTCTCTACATACAACGACGGATCTACTACATGAACAACAACAGTCTCAGTCGCACCCAACCAGATGAAGATGGGATTGCACTCGTCTTCTGCGAAGGCATAGAAGGAGTCGCTGAATCGCACAATATCTGGCAGGGCACACAAAAACACAAAGCCTTCAGCATACAAGGGACAATCCATATATATACAGAAGTTGTCTCTTAGAAAAAGGATGAGCTTAAACAAGATAAGCCAAGTTCATTACAGTGGTAGAGCAAAAGACACACTAGCAGATGGAGCGCTAGTTGTAGAAATAACTGGGGAAACATTCGATGAAGGTGCACCAGCCGAAGAAGGAGAAGCTGATTTTGCCGGACCCGCGCGTATGCCCAAAAGCAGCCAAGAGTACTTCTTGGCATTCTTAATGAAAGGCTTCAAATCAACTGCTTGGCCATTGGTGGTGACTGGGACGGAGGAGCTAACCTTCTGCGAGTCGACCTTCTCGTCGTGCGCCATTGCCAAGGCCATTGAAGTTTCATCACCAATCTTTGACTGCATGACGCTGTAGCCAACAAGCGGGCTTGGATCAACGCCAAAAACAGTGACAAGATCGTTCAGATTGGCTGGCACTTCTTTTGCCTGGAAAACTTTGGCATGTAATCTTTTGAAGGCATGGCGTGAGCAGATAAGAAGATTGCGCCCGCGAACACTATTGGCCTCTAAAGTGCCAACATCATCCAATAAAGGGCCAACCCTCTTATCTTCGTCCAGCACTCTGGCCCGTCAGCTCTGCACACGCAAACAAAAATAAGAATCAAAGGGAAGAAGTAGAAGAAAAAGATCTTGAAGATAGCACACTCATGAGTTAATGAAGCATTGAGGGTCTCCAAGCGCTTCCGAAGATTTTCATCTCGGGCAGCAACCTGTTTCGCCCTTTCTTCTATATTAGCACTTGCCTTCTGATTAGCCTCCTCTAGAGCCTTCTCGATGACCCGCAACTTGGCCTCCAAATCATCGGCACGCTTTATCGCCTCATCTCGGATGACCCTGGACTCATTGACAGCGGCTGGACAATTGAAAAGTAATGCAAAACTCAAGAAAAAGGAGGGGTGAAAGTGCTCAAATTTCTAAAGATGAAAAGAACATACCTTTCAGTTCTTAGGCTTCATTACAGATCTTGATAAAGTGAGAATCCATGTCGACCATCTCACGCATCAAAGGCTGCAAAACAAAAAAAGCAGAACATCAGGAAAAATGATCAAAGAGAGTAGCCACAAAACATGCTAAAAACAAAGAAATACTTACATCCTGCATGTCCACTTCGGCGGGATTCTCGGACATCACCACGCCTTTGCCAGCCATTCTTCTTATTTTATGCGATGGCAGCTTTGGCAAAGTGGCATCATCTTTCTGGATATTCTTATCTGTAGGAGACGCGTGCGTTTCCTTTGGATCCGTGGACAGCTGCAGAGATTTAACCGAAGGAGGGGAAACATATGTACAAGGAGGAGACATGGGAGGATCTTCCCCTTCATCACCACTCAATAACTTGCCCATCCGAAAAATCAATAAAGAGGTAGTGAATACTTACGAAGAAATGTCCTGCGTAAAGCAAAACAGATTCATTTGGGGAGGAGCTAATGAAACTGGGATGGTGTACAGAGGTTTTGAGCCAGTGGAGTCATCCAAGTCGTCAATCGTCTCTGTTGCGTCAGGCCATTTTCCTTTTTCTCCAACGGGCGCCACACAAAAATCTTCAGAGCGAGCCAACGGCAGAGACTGGGTACTCGATGAAGATTTAGCGATAGATGCCTCCATCTCCTCATCGACAGCAGTCCCAGCCATAGGAAGATCATCCGATATAGAAGGATTGGATGGGAGCTCATCGCTTTCGGGGAGAGAAGAAAGCAAAGATAGATGATCATAATCCTATATTATAGAAGACCAACACTCAAAAGGGAGGATAATCGTAAATAATAAAAAGAACTTTCACACAAAAAAGTAAGGGGAAAAAGGAAGCCAATGAAATTTTACCTCTAGAAGGCGTTTCTTCTTGCCAAACGTCTCTACACGGCAATCAGAGGGAACCGAGCTTTTCTTGGTCAGCGTGGTGAAGTTTCGAACCCTTTTTTCGTAGACCTTGAAAGTAAGATCATCCTGTGAAATTCTCATTGGGTCTTTCTTGCTAGTATATGCCCACATACCAGAAAGCCTCACCTGAAGAGGCTGCACACAGATCTGCAGAAAATACACTAGGATTTGAAGTCCTGACAGTTCCTTGCCAACCTCATGACGCATTTTTTCAATGCGGGCAATAAGGGGTTCAATCTCCATCATTTCTTCAGGAGTTGGACACTGATCCCAAGAATCGAGTTTTCTACAAGTTTTCTTGGGGTCAAAAGGGGCTAAGCCGAAAGATTGACCCTTGACTTTTTGATTCTTGATGTAAAATCATTTGGTTTTCCACCCTTGGATAGAATTAGTAATCTTGAAGTCAAAATAGTCGACTTTAGAGCGAACAGAGAAAATGGCGCCACTGATGTCATGAACAATGGTGTCGGTGGCATTTCGACGAACATAGAAGAAATACTTCCACATGCCCCAATGGGGATGGATCCCTAGGAAGCATTCGCAAACGGTAACAAAGCAAGCAACATGAAGGATAGAGTTCGGTGTGAGCTGATATAGCTGTACGAAAAAGTGGAGACCTCAAAGAAATTCATGGACAGGGATAAAAAGGAGAGAAACATTACCCTCAAGCCAGATTCAGGGATGGGAGAGGCTTCATCCCCTAGAAGCTTGAAGGTGCCCTCCCCAAGATGACCGAAGTTTCGTGCCTTGCGCAAATGTCCCACGAAGCACTTTAACGGGGCCCATCCAATAGTCCTCTTCCATGTGGCCATGGTGGTCATAGCGGAAGTTCCCACCTTGCTCTTGCCCATGGTGATTGAGGAGCAGCACTAGCACGCAGAGGAAAAGAGGAGTAGGCGAGAGAGGCAAAGAGAGGCAAGGCGCAAGGAAGAAGATGAAGCCATCGAAGAGGAGGTAAAAACAGTAAAACAAGTCTCCCTTCATTTATAAAGAGACAAAACACACAGCTCAGCCGTTTGATGTAAAATCGAACCGTCAAAAACACATAAGATGGTGACGCATGTCAGAAGATTACAAAAGGAAAAAAATCCCGAGCAGTTATTACTGCGGTAAAAACAGAGAAACCCCGCACGACGCCTCAATCTTTGCACAGAAAAAGGGGACATACAGTCAAAAAAACTCCTTTGAGACACCACCCACGCGTCATCATTACTGTTGCATGGTCCCACAATCAAAACGTCCCATCGAGACATGTCTCCAAGAAACCATGGTGTAACTTTGTCATTAGTGACATCATACGGCGTAAGTCACAAAACACTTCGTCTCTATAAAAAAGAGAGACAAGGACCTGAAAAAATGTTTTACAAAATTTGAGTCAAAGTAAGTTCCTCAGCAGGAGAGGCTTTGAGCGTACAATCAATACAAATATTTTGAATGTAGCCTTGGGGGCTACTCCTATCGGGAGCATTGGCTGTGCACCCGACAAAACTCAAAGGGATATCGTTAGAATAGTTACAACATAAGTTTTCGAGCCTATTCCCCAATGAATACATCTGAACATAGTCTCGGGGGATACTCCCATCAGGAGCGCTGTCGTGCACCAGACGAAGAAAGATCATTTCTTCCAAGACAATACCCGAAGAAAAAATTATCTTCGTGTGTTAAAGATCAATAAGTATTTGCTTCCTCAAATGATTACACCAATCGGGAGCATCTACAAAAACCAGTAAACTTCAGCAATTCCAACAACCAAACAATGCATTCGATGAAAATATATGCAAAAATCTCAGATTGCATCCGACGCAACAAAACTCTGAATGTTGTGTTTATGACATGAAGGTAAGACCACGGGATTCATCCTGTGTGGCTTGGTAATCGTACAAGAATGCGCTCTACTAGTAAAATATCTGTATCAATGATACGATGAAAAATCCCGACGGGCGCATTGGGTACCCGCTAAAATAGAACTGTAATTCAGTATTCGATAAGACCTCATGGCTCGAACTGAATTACGCCAGTTATAATTCTGAGTTCAGGCCTGGGGACATGAATGTGATGCGGGTCTATAGTGTTTTTTCCCAGGAGCAATTAACTGATTCCCGATCTGTCGGATGCATTAGGCCTGTTGTACCAAATCCCTATAAAAACTAGAAAATAGAAAACAATTCGTAAAATCTCAAAAATGAAAAAGTAAAAATATCTTTGAGACTCAACCAGAATCTACGATTCAGGTAAAGTCTCGGGGGCTACTGACATAGGTATGATTACTCGGGTGCTTATGATTTGCTACCCTAGCTACATAAAGGCTCACAACCCATGAAGATTCAAGATGATGGCCCAACAAGCATCCGATCAAAGCCTTAGTTGTATTAGGAAAGGAAATATGAAACCGACGTTGTGTTGGTGTTGTAATCATACATATGTAACCTATCCATATACGGCTTTGAGACTCGGCCTATTATATATCGGACGGGAGAAGCCTACGAGGAGGTGCCGAAAAACTCCCAAGCGATCTGTAATAGCTTTGTTCATCAATAATCAGGTGACTTTGACTCCCTTGTTTGCCTAACATCCGACGAAATCGCTAGTGTTCTCTTTTCCAGGAAACCCTAAGTCCATAACCATGGGCATTGCCGAGGTTATCCCTCATCACATTGTATCAATGACATATTAAACGATAAAGTTGCTAACCTTGATCGAGGAGGAAAGAAAGAGGAGAAAGCTTATGTGTGGCTCAGGCACTTCATATCATGTTTGTTTTGTGTGAACTCAAGTGGCACCTCTTGTGCATAGAGGGGAAAAACAAAGCAACATACACCACTTGTGCATGAGAGGGGAAAAACAAAACATCTCACACAAGCATGTGGGGATAGAGTGTATATATACAGGAGCATGGACCTTTAGTCCCAGTTCGTACCATGAACTGGGACTAAAGGGGTTGAGGCAGGCGTGAAATCCCTTTAGTCCTAGTTCAAGGTAAGGACCGAGACTAAGGACCCAATCGAATCGGGACTGATCGTGGCCCTGCCCCATGCGGCATCTTGGCCTTACGAACCGGGACTAATTCTCACATTAATCACAGTTCATAAAGCAACCGTGATTGATCACCGAGTGGCTCCGAAACCAAACCCATGTTTTCTACTAGTGTCCGGACTTCTATCCCGACGGCCAAATGGCAGGGCTTGTTACGGGGATGACCCCCGGATGGGATAAGCCAGGCCAAAGCCGATCAGATCCAGGAATATCAGGCTAGATGGCCACAAGGCAGAAGATCTATATCTAGGTGGAACATTCCAATCGGTCCACCAACAAGCTTCCTCGGCTGGCCTGTCTAGCCGGGTAACCAGAAGAGCCTGTCGGGTGGGAGGCTCCACCCGACCGCCTCAGATTCAATGGAAAGGATACAGAGGGCGTGACGCCCCCACAGAGCACGCCTCTGGATACTCTCGTCACCAGATAGGCTGGCGCGCCGCCCAGACGTCGCTACATGACGACCGCGCTGAGCGGGCAAAGCTGGCGGCTAAGCACATCATTGTCGGCTGACCTGTAAAGGTCCACGACTGGCACTATAGCACGAATGACAACCACTATAGCGCTACCTAGGTCCAGGCATGTCGGCTGGGCCTAGCCAGCCGGCCCACTTTGTCAACCCGGTCGTCACTTGCCTCACCTGATGCTGCTTCTTCCCACCACCACCGGCTGGAGTAGCGCTGGATGACGCCTGGTTCCCCTTGGCCTTCGCCGCGGCTATGGGGACAGGATGACCACCGTCGCCATACATGGATGCACCAATAAACACAAGCATCATAATCCGGCTGAAACAAACCAGTCGGTCTACAAACAATAATAGAAGATCCTTACCGAGCGGGTCCAACAACCCATCGTCGCTCTGGGTAGGGAAGAGCTCTGGCTCGGTAGGCTGATACTTCTTCTTCGGGTGGTCGGCGGAGAAGCTGGGGAGCTCGTCATCTCCCATCCAATCTTCAGCTAGTTGTGCCGTAAAAAACTATCCAAAAGGGGCGAATAAGAAACAAGAAGTAACCGTTCAGGAGAAATCCATCCGGCAAAGACAACAAATTCACCTTAGGCAGAAGACGGCTCCGGTGGTATGGAGGGAAGAGTAGCTCCATGGCTGCTCTAGCTCCTCCTTCGTGATCATGGCAAGCCAGTCTCGAAGGGCCTTGCACGGGACATCTAGCCGTGAGGTCTGGGTCGGATCCATCAGCCTAGACAGATGGCACATCTTGTGCGAGCGACACTGCAGCGGGAGCACCCGACACGCCATCCAGGACAACGTGATGTTCCGAGCGGTGAGCTTGTGCTAGTTCAACAACACCTTCACCCACGCGGCCAATCGTTCCATGTTCGCATGGCCCCCCAGCCCACCACCTTCCAGGCTCGCTGGCTGGAGACGATGTTGGCAAACTCCGGCAGCCGGATCCAGTCGACCTCGGCGGCATTGCGCACGTAGAAGAACGAGCACTACCACAGCTTGACGATGTCGGGGAGGTCGTACCGCGGCAACGACGAAGTCCCGACGGGTAGATGGCGCAGCAATCGACGTCCACCTGCGGGCCGCCCTACTGAACCGTCTTCGCCTTGAAGTTGAAGAACTTCAAGAAGTTCCCCATGTCCGGGCGAACGACAAGCTAGGAATCATAGCACGCAACGTGATACGAGAGTTGTGCCATGGCAGATCGAACATCTCGAATAGCTCTCGGAGAAACTTGCTCGCGGGCAGGCCAAACCTGCGAGACAAGTGTGTGAGGAAGACAACGACCTTGCCAGCCATGGGGTTAGGGACCCGCTCCCCCTCCGACGCGACTCACGCGAGGACAAGCCTCTCCGGTGGCAGGAACTAGCCGCACCGATACTTCCGAATGAGCGCCTCCGTGACGAAATAGCCGCACCACTCTCCGTGCTGCGTAGGAATCATGTATGTCGGAGGCGCCATGGTAGAAAACCTGGGGCCCATCGTCGCACAAGCTTGCGGTGAGCCGGTAACCTTATAATGGCAGCGCAAGGGGGAAGGAAGTAGCACAAAGGCAACGCAAAGACAAAGAGGTAAAGAGGAAGGAGGAGGAAAACCCCATCCCTCAGGCCCCTATTTATCCCCGCTCAGGCGCGTCGCCTCCGCTCCCCTTCCTGGCACATGGCAGGCAACCTATCCCCTCCCCCATGACAGTTCATCTCTGGATCGCGTGCGCCAGTAGAAACCTACTTAGAAGATCACGAGGGAGTTAATGAGACATGCAAGCGGTTACCAAGAAACTGTAGCGATAGAACATGCGGGCAATTACCTAAAGAAAATAATGAGACATGACGTGCGTCAGAACCGCTGGTCATGGCTGGCGTAAGCACTGACCTCAACAGCTGTAGTATGCCGGGAAATCCCCAACTAGAAAATTGCTTGTTATTCTCTTTTCTTGCATCATCATACATCATCTTGCATCATCATCATGTTTAGAATGTCACCTTGTATGAAACATATAATTAAATTATTGCATTTAAATTGTCTCACTTGTATTTGGTTCTTGCTAATTTGTATTTGCCTCTCTCTATTTTGGCCTATCTCTAATCCATTTTAGTTGGTGCCATATATGTCGGAACCATTTTTTTTGGTTTTGGAGTCCTGCAAATTCTAAATATTACAAAATAGCCAAATTAAGTTGGGGACATTATCTCTTAGATCTACTCTATCTACATCCTGTGGTGTCTCGTGGATCGAATGGTCAAAAGGCCCGCACCGCCTCTTTTTTTTTTTTTTTGAGAGAACGCGTGTGCTTTATTAATCACCTAGACATAATGTCAATACAAATTATTTCCCGAATACACAACGGGGGCACATCACGCCACACATATCTACTCGATAACTCAAATGACCTGGCTAAATGATGCGCTGCAACATTGTGTAAGCGACTAACATGATGAACATGACACAAATTAAAGGAGGCCAGCATGGTCTTTATATCTTGAATAACAGGTCCACACAGTGAAAGGTCCTCTCCCTCAGCCTGAAGACACTGAACAACCGACAGACAATCAGAAGCAACAATGATATTGTCCATACCTTCTTCGACAACAAAACAGATAGCCGATCTGATTGCAATGGCTTCAGCCAGCTCAGGGTTGGTTACATCATGAAAACATTCTCCATAAGCCCCAATAAAATCTCCTTCATGGTTCCTAATCACAGCAGCAGCGCCCATGTACTGAGAAGAGGCAATTAAAGCTCCATCAACATTAATCATCAGAAGTCCTTCCGGCGGCGGAGACCAAGAGCCTACACAGGAGGTCCCACGCATGTGGTCGGGTGGTTCGGATGAAACCTCATGCGAGTTGATCAGATCAACGTAAGCTTTTATCTTCATAACAGTACTAGTGGAATGAACAGGTCCTCCTTCTCTGAGTTTGTTCCGCACATCCCACAAATGCCAAAACATCACAGCCAGAATCGTGGACTCCATTTTAGTGCATCTCCCCAAAAACTCAAACAACCAAAGCTTGGGAGAGCTGAATTCCTTTCGATCCAGATGAATCTCAAAGGATTCCTTAACCTCCTGCCATACCTGTTGTGCAAACTGGCAGAACAGTAAAGCATGATCGATTCGCTCCTCCACCGCACAATGGATGCACACCGGCGAAGCCGGAATATTACGACGCTGCAGTTGAACACCACTGGGTAGGCAATCGTGTGCGAAATGCCAAAGCGTGATCAACATTTTGCCTGGGGCTTGAATCGCCCATAAAGCCATCCAGTACTTAGAATCCATCACACTTGCTGAATACATTCAACGACCATTAGCACTGTGGCACACCTGGGCAGAATCTTCCCTAGCCAAGTGATATGCTGACCGGACTGAGTACACACCATACCGGGTATGCGGCCAGGATACAAAGTCATCGCCGTCGAAACGGCTTATCGGAATCTGGAGTACCTTCTCCGCTACCTCCTCCACAAAAACAGAACGAACAAGATATACGTTCCATGACCGTGCATCCACTGCAAGCAATGAATCCACTGTCTGACTCTCAGCGAGTGGTACCAGAGGATGTAGCATATAGGACGGGAATCCAGGAATCCAATTATCATGCATGATTCTAATCTTCAAGCCATTGCCAACACCCCACTGAATTCCTTTCTCAATTAACTTTCTACCATGGAGGATACTACACCAAGTGTACGAAGCTGATCTAGGACACGTAGCCTCAAAGAAATCCACATTAGGAAAATAACGACCCTTCAAAACTCAGGCACACAGCGATGATGGATCTGTTATCAACCGCCAACATTGACGCCCCAACATAGCTTGATTAAACAGTTCCAAATCTCGGATGCCCATACCTCCTAAAGATTTGGGAGTTGAGAGCCACTCCCAAGACCGCCAATGCATCTTTCGCTTGCCATTCTCAAAACCCCACCACTAATTTGCAATAGTCTTCCTCATATGTTCACATGTTGAGAATGGCAGCCGAAAACAACTCATCACATATGTCGGAATTGCCTGCATCACGGCTTTAAGCATGATCTCATTGCCCTTCCTGGACAAAGGCCTATCCGATTGTCCAAAAGCCCGCCTCCACATCTTGTCAAAAAGGTACCTAAACGTGATTGTGGGTGAACAGCCAATATTAGTGGGCATCCCGAGGTAGGAATCCTGGAGTGACTCATTGAAAACACCCAACTTTTGTTTCACCTCAAGCTTAACCTCCTCACGGCAGCCCTGACCCAAGAATATTGTAGATTTATCTATATTGATTTTCTGTCCTGATCCATCATAATAAAGATTTAGGGTACGGTGCAATGCCTCAACACTTCTCTTGTCACTTCTTGCAAAGAAAATACTGTCATCCGCAAACAGAAGATGTGAAATAGCAGGACCAAGTCGACCATTTTTAATACCTTGTAGCTCACCTTGGTCCTCCTGTTTGTGCAGAAGACACGACAAACCTTCAGTGCAAAGAAGGAAAAGATACGGGCTGATGGGATCACCTTGACGAATGCCTCTAGATGGCACCACAGGCTGAGTAAGATCACCATCGACACGAATCGCATACCATGCAGAAGTAACACACCTCATAACTGAATTTATCCAAACATCATCAAAACCCAGTCGCAAGAGGCAACCCCGTAAATAATTCCACTCCACACGGTCATACGCCTTCATCATGTCAATCTTAAGAGCAAAGAAAGGCCTCTTCACCCTTTGTTGTTTGATAGAATGGAGACACTTGAAAGCAATCAAAGCGTTGTTCGTTATCAGCCTGCCAGGGACAAACGCACTTTGATTTTCAGAAACAATAGAGGGCAAAACCAACTTCAAACGGTTTGCCAACACCTTCAAAGCAATTTTGTATAACACATTACATAAGCTGATTGGGTGAAAGTTCTTCAAATGTTGAGGATTATTGATCTTCGGAATAAGAACTATGACAGAATCACAAAACCCCTCTGGAATCTCTTTTCCAGCCAAGAAGCTTCGCACCGCACAACAAATATCCTCCTTGAGGAAGTCCCAGTGGGTTTGATAAAAAAGAGCCGGGAACCAGTCCGGTCCTGGCGCCTTAGTAGGACCCATCTGGAACAGAGCGATCTTGATCTCCTCATCAGTGTACTCTTTGCAAAGAGACGCATTCATATCATCATTAACTTTCCGAGGAATAGCATCAAGAACTTGGTCTATCGAGGGGCAATCTTCCAAGGAAAAAAGGTGTTCATAAAAGTTCTACACCATACCTTTGATTTCAGAAAAGTCATTACACCTCGTACCATCATCCCGTACAACGGATGCAATCTTATTTGCACGCATACGTTCCGTCGCTCTCGCATGAAAAAAAGAGGTGTTCCTGTCCCCCTCACGGAGCCAGTCCACCCTAGATCGCTGCCTTGCCATGACTTCTTCCCTCTCAAATAATTCACACAAAGAATTTTCCAGTCGGCGAATATCTGTATGATCAACATTGGTACACCTGAGGACCCTCAGCTAGTGCTCCACCTTCCCAATTCTCTTCCTTATGGCGCAAAATGAGTCATGACTCCACCGCTTTGATGAGCCTGCAAGACACTGCAAATTATCATATGTTGATTGCAGGGACTTGGACCCATCCCTACCCTCATCCCAGGCCCGCTCCATAACCTCACGATAGTCTGGAGCACGAAGCTAAGCAGCTTCAAAACGAAATTGTTGCTGCACGGGAGCTGATTTGGATGTATCCTCCTTGTCAAGCGAGATCAAAACAGCCAAATGGTCTGAAGTTGTGGTTATAACATTCTCCACTTGAAACTCACAAAATAGCTCCATAAAAGCATTGTTAGCAACTGCACGGTCAAGACGAACCAAAAAAAGATCATCACCACTTTGCCTATTGTTCCACGTAAACTTGGGTCCCGAAAACCCAAGATCTAGAAGACCACAATCTTCCAAGCATTATCTGAACATATCCATTTGGGAGTCTGATCTTTCAGAAGAGCCAAGATGCTCATCACCGGTAAGAACCTCGTTAAAGTCTCCACAACATATCCATGGGCCATTCCATTCGCCACTTAAACGATGTAGGAGACTCCAAAATTCATGTTGTGTCTCTCTCCGAGGTTCACCGTACACAAAGGTTGCACGCCAATCCTGACAATCCTCCTTAAATATGACCACATCGATGAAGTGGGAATTAACACCCTGCAAGGAGATAGAATATGGATGCAACCAAAATAACGCAAGGCCTCCACTAAGACCCACACTAATGACTGCAAAACTACCAGAATATCCGAGTGACCACATGAAGGTCTGCACTCTCGAATCCTCCATCTTCGTCTCACTGAGGAAGAGGATGGTAGGACGGAAAAACCTCAGTAACCAGTGTGGTTCGCCAACTATCGAGTCCAACCTGATCCCTCGATAGTTCCAGCACAGCAACATCATTGCGTATGGCAGGGCTGCTCCGCAGCCGCTGCCTGATCCGCCGATCTATCTGATGTTGTCGGAACAACCGTTCTCTGCTTCTTATGTGACTCTGGTATAGAAACACGACCCCCATCCATCATGGCATCCAGGACAGGGACATCAATGAAATCCCCCGCAAGCACAATTGGCAGCTCACTTGATGCATTCTCAGTAATCACCACTGGTTGTTTCGGACGATACACTTTCCGCTTTTGTCCACTAATCTGCTTAGCACCAGTATTCGCCACCACGACAGCCTTGCTAGAAATCTGCTACAAATAAGCATCTGTTGGCACGACAAACTGAGTTCGCACTAGTAGAAAAATGGGCATCAATACCGATTCTAGAGTCCCCTTTGTACCGGAAATGCAACCGGTACAAAAGATTCGGGACAAAAGCCCCCCCCCTTTGGTACCGATTCCTTACGAACTGGTATTAAAGGGGCCTCCACGTGGGCACCCAGGAGACCACGGGGCTAGGGACCTGTGGTACCGGTTTGTAATACGAGCAGGTACCAAAGGTTGGCTACCGCGGCATAGAAAGTGCATAAATCTCTGCCGTGGTAGAGAATACAGGTTTAGGGTTTTAGGAGGGGTTTAGGGGTATCAGACCGTTTCATCGTACGAGGATCGCGTCGATGCGCCAGAAACACGTTTGGGTTTAGGTAGTACATGAAGATCTAGGTGATTCATATCAACTTGGTGCATATAATATAACACATGTAATTGCATAAGATCGCAAAATTAAGTAGTACATGCATGAAGATCGATCTTCATGGATAGTGGTACTCTCCGAGGCATACTATCTATTACATGTAGCATAGTGGTACTCTCCGAGTCAAACTATATATTACATGTAGATCTTCATTCATAGTGGTACTCTGCGAAGTTAGGTATGATGTCCCAAAGGAAAAATCCCGCCAATTCCTCACCAATTGCTTTGAAGCGGTGCTCGATTAAGATCATGTCCTGCTTTCTTGCCAACTATAGAAGAATGAGATACAAATGAATACATGATCTATGTGTGTATATATATATCAAAATCACAATCAAACAATTATGACTGAAACTCAGCACAAGTTATGGTAACAAAATAAATTTGTGAATATTGTTTTCGTACCTCTCTATTTCTTTGATTATTCATTCTCTCGCTGACAATCTTGTGGATGTACTGCAAACGTAGTATCCACATAGATTAGTCCCCTTTGGTTGTTTCGCGCATTTCTATACAAGAATATAATTCAATCAAACAATAATCAAGTATGATAAATGTGTGTCGACCTAGGTAGTACTACTTACTTTGTTCGCACGCCAGATCAGCTTCTGTTTCCATCCACCGGACGGATCTTCCTGGATGAATTGTTGCCATACGCTGCCCGACAAAAGAAAATGCATAAAAGAGTTATCAATTTGTTGATATCAGGAAATTAACGAAAAAATCGATAAGAATTAAAATTACTTTTTGAGCATATCAAAAGCCATCTTGTATAGTATAGGCTCTTTGGTTAGTGAGTCAAAGACTTCAACTTGTCCACCGTATATTTTAATGACGATAAGAATAAAGTGGAACATGCGCACGTTTAAATATGCAGTGTCATAGATATAAGTCATCAGTTAAAATTATAACATATGGTGAGCAAAATAGAATGTGTTACAAGACAGTAACAGTCACTTGAAGTTGTAAGGCCAAAGTATTATCTTTTTGTCACGTTGTCGCTTCAAAAACCTTAGCAATGTCTCTGGTGTATCCTTGTTATAGATGGGATCTTCTATGGTTTTTTCATGCATTGTATCTGGGTCAATGAACCCAATGTCCGTGATTTCATCCATTTTGCATTCGAGCTTCTTCGATCTGCATAATATAACACACAAAAGATTAAATTGAGGATAATTTGCAGACAATGAACGAGTTGAGCTAAAGACTTCTCAAATTACATTAATAAATCACTTATAGACAATAGCAACTGATGATAGATTTGTCAAGGGCCCAGAGATTGTATAACTAAAAAAGTTCATAGAAGTCAACGCTCACAGAGTATTCTTGGAAGTAGTGCTCATCCTTAACTCGCACCATGATAGCCTCGATTCCTCTCTTTGTGGCATTAGTGTACCACACATGCAAATTACGCATACTTGTTGGTAGCGACCTGATATTCTCGACCAAATCTTTCCTTTGAACAAATTTATATGCTACTTCAGTGATGGGGTAATCGGTTGTGTTTTGTCGAGAACTTTGAACGGCCTTCTCGTCAAACACCTTGAGAGAGGGGACCGATTGAACGGGTTGTTCACCGAGCTGGTGCACTTGTTTCCTTTTTATACACGAGACCACCGATTTATCAGGTTTTTTCGCCTCCACCATATCGTCATACGACCTTTCAATAGAACGCCTATAGTCAAATGGCGGCGATGGTACAGGGTCATATAGATTCTCAACAGTACACACAACTTTCACCGGATCTAGAGTCTTCTCAAAAGGTATCTCTGGCACTTTCTTAGCAAAATGTTTTTCCACCTCGGACTTAGAGGTTTCGATGCATTCCTCGATAGTTTTTTCCCAAGGTAACTTCTCAATAGGCGGCAGTGGTTTCTCCATGCTAGGTCTCTTCCTAGGCGGCATGCCGTTTCGCTTAACGGGCGCAGTCTTACGTGGATGATCTCGAGATAGTGGACTCGCGTTGGGGTCCCTCTCAGGTAGGTGTGGACTTTGCTGCTCATGTGGACTGCTACCAGGAGGAGTCGATGGCCATTGATGCTCATGTGGAATTTGCTGCTCATGTGGACTGCTACGAGGAGGAGTCGGTGGCCTTGGAAAAAGGACGATGTATTTCTTGGACCATAGGGCGAAACCGCGCTTGACATCGGCCATTGTCTTCTCATCGTCACCTCTAGGAAAATCAAGCTCCACTGTTTCATAACTCGGAACAACATCATCCACCTTGACACGAGCACATCTAACTGGAATGGGCATATGATGGTGTGTTGCTCCATCTTCATTTGGGTAAACATAGTCGACCGCCACCTTAACGGACATGTTCCTCATTGGCAAATGTAGCTTGCAATCTGTCTTCTCCGTGACATAATCCACGGGGTAGCTTCCTCCACATTCAAGATGCGAGGAACCCACACTGCTTCTTCGCTGAGATGGGGCGACATCAACTTGAGGATCTTGTACAAACATCGGCTGATCAGGTGCCCTCTGATTTTTCTCAAGCACCTCCACCCTATTTATCAATTCTGTTAACATGTCTGACTCCTGCTTCTTCTTTCTCGAACAGCTTCTATAAGTGCCAGTGCACTCCGGCCACGCTTCCTTCATTGTGACACCTGGGAGGGCTCGTATCCGTCCAACGTGTTCAGGATTCCCCAATGCGAGTGTCAGCTCATCATTCTCTCTATCGGGAATGTACTCTCCCTTTCTAAATTTTTCAACTGCATCTATAAGCTCCGTCGTGATTGCTTCAATTTTTTCTTCCATTTTCCCTTTGCAATGATCTTCCCTGTCTTTGGGTCAAACCCTGCCCCATGCGCGAACAACCAGAACTTGTACCGGTCGGGCCAGTCCCATTTCTGTGGAGTGATTCCTGCCTCCATCAGTTTAGCTTCAAATGCTATCCATTTTGGAATGGCAGTATTGTAACCACCTGACCCCAAATGATGGAAATGTTTCTTCTTTGAAGCATTTTTCGTATTTGTGATTGATCGGGACATAGCAGTAGACGATTTCTTATACCTCTTAAATGCGGGCCAGTGATCTTTTATCTTCACTAGACTTTCAGTGAATATTGGATCTTCATCTTCATATCTGGCCTGTAAATATTTCTTCCAGTTCTGAAATTGTGTGGCCATCTTCTAAAAGTCCATTCCTTGACTTTCTTCTTCTGGCCTTCCATCATGTCTTTCGGTAGGCTAAAGTGTGTCAGTAGACTGTCAAAAGAAAAAGTTTTAGAGTATCGTTGACATAACTAGCTTTAGCCCCCGCGTTCTTCGGCTTATGCCACTGTACAATGCTGATCGGTACATGGTCCCTAACAAGAACTCTAGCTTGATTTATAAATTTACGGCAGTGCTCCGCCGGTTCACCACTATCCTTAAATGCGGTGAGGGCTAACCTACCCTCGCCCTTTAGACGTTAAGTCGGGCCTCGTTGGTTTTTAACAGATTTGCTCGATGATCCAGAAGGCTAAAAGAAAAATGATTCGTTAATAAGTGCAATACAAATAAATCAACGCATCTAGTGATGAACATAGCCTTGATATATAAATATACACCTCACCGGAGTTTGTTAAGGAAACTTCGTTGTCTCTTATTTCTTCAGACTCAAATCCCTCACCGACATCATTCTGAAATTGTGAGGCGAAATCATCGTCATCTCCATCGGGTTCTCCATCGGGTTTCGGTCCACGGGCACTCTCATATATCATTTTATGCACCATTTCTTCTTGCTCCTCATCTCGGATGAAGGTGTTGTCCTCCATAGCTCAATGTCACTAGAAAATTAAGTGCAATTATTTGATTCATCATGTCATGATCATAACAGATTGCTAGATGGGTAACAATTCAAGTGAAGGGTGGCGCCCATCGACCCTCAGCAATCCCAGCTCCCTGGATCCTCCTGCCGCTGACTGACCTCGCGATCTGCCCCACGACATACCCAACCACCTCTCTCTTCTCCTCTCTGGCGGCGATGCACGCCCTGCCTCCGCGACCGCCTCCGGCAACGACGCCACCTTCTACATCTTCCTCCTGTTCGCCATCCTGGCCGGTGTGGTGGGCGCCGCCTCCAAGCTCGCCGTCGTGCACCACGTGCGTGCCTGCCACGGGGGCAGCCTCACCAACACCGCCGCGTCGGTGCTGGTGGCATGTAAGGAGCGTCGTCAGCTAGGCGGCGTGGTGTGGCGAGACCGCGTAGCCAGTGTCGGCGGCGTTGACGCCAGACACTGCCCGCGCGCGCGTGCGCGAGCGAGGCGGGATGGGCGTCTAAGCACGAGCAAGGCGGCATGGGCGCCTGCGCCATTTCGTCGAACACCCTAAGGGCGGTGTCGATGAAGCCACGCAACGCGTCTTGGCGTCGCTGGCGTGGGCGTCTGCGGCGTCGGCGAGGGCGTCTGGGGTAGACGGCGGCGCGGCTGCAGACGGCGGTGCGGCTGCGGATGGTGGTGCAGCGGCGTGGCTGCGGACGGTGGCGCGAGCGGGGGAGGGAAAGAAGGAGCGGAGGGGGGGACTAACCTGCGGACGGCGGCGTGGTTGCCGACGGCGTGTGGCTGCGTGCGCAAGTGCCTCGTCTGGCGTCCATCCACCAAGGTGAGAAAATCCCGTGGGGGACCTTTGCTACCGGTTCCTACCGGTTTGGGGCTGGAACAGGTAGCAAAGGTCAATTTTTGTTTATTTCTTTTTTGATTCTTTTTTTTCTTTTCTGTTTTTTTTCTGTTAATTTTTCTTCTCTATTTTTTTCTTTTCTATTTCTTTTTCTTTTCTATTTCTTTTTGTTTTTTGTTTTTTCTGTTTCTGTTTCTTTTTCTTTTCTATTTCTTTTTCTTTTCTTTTTCTATTTCTATTTCTTTTCTATTTATTTTTTATTTCTTTTTCTTTTCTATTTTTTCTGTTCTATTACTTTTTATTTTCTTTTCTGTTTTTTCTATTTCTTTTTCTTTTCTATTTTTTATTTTCTATTTATTTGCTTATTTCTGTGTTTCTTTTTTTTCTTTTCCTTTTTCTTTTCTTTTTCTTTTCTGTTTCCTTTTCTTTTCTATTTCTATTTCTATTTCTATTTCTATTTCTTTTTTGTTCTATTTATTTTTCTTTTCTATTTCTCTTTCTTTTTCTATTTCTATTTCTTTTTCTATTTCTTTTTCTTTTCTATTTCTTTTTATATTTCTTTTCTTTTTCTTTTCTTTTTCTGTTTGTTTTTCTTTTCTATTTCTTTGCTTTTTTTCATGTTTGTTTTTCTTTTCTATTTCTTTTTAAGTTTCCCGCCACGACGCCGCATGGGAGGAAAAGGGCAGGAATAAAATTTTATTACGATTCTACCGTGGCAGAGCTTCTCGAAAATTTCCCTGAAAGCCCGTAAAAGTTAGTTAACTAATAAAACAAGCCAGCTATCTCCATTGTTAATATCTTATATACAGTAACATCGTTACACAAAAATAAATGGGAAAGTGATTTCCATATTGAGATACACAAGTTATGATCCCTATCTAGTCTTCTGAGTTTTCTTCGTGTGTTTCTCTTTCTTCTGATTGCGACGCAACCTTGAAGGGTTGAATATCATCAAACTTATTATAATCTTCTGACATGTCTGTCCTCTACTCCCATGATGTTTCTTTTTCTTGAAAGAACTATGTGGCGCTTTGGCTCATCGTATGATGTGTCCTCTTGCCTTTCTTTTCTTTTTTGGTTTGGTAGACATGTCCTTTCTTTTCTAACAAAACTATCGGTGGGATAAGGACGCGTGGGTAACCTTTAGTTCCGGCTGGTGGGTGCAACCGAGACTAAATTTGTCGGCAGGATAAGGACGTGTGGGTGGACGCACTGCTCGATGAGATAAAGCATGTAGCGCACGACGCCCTGTCGGAGGAACAAGACAAAGTAGAAGCGGTGCCGTGCCTATAAAAGGAGCATCGATACGTCATGGCAAGCAGCTCAACAAGCCAACATAGGTAGAGAGAGTTTCATCCCCATGGATGGAGGAAAGGGTTGGGAAATATCCCGTGGTGGAGATTCTCGAAGATGTCGTTGGTGCACATGGCCTATGGCATCTTCGGAAGCTCCGCCTCGGAAAAATTTCCCTGCAAACCTGTGAAAGACTCCATCTCCTCTAACAATGTTGGGGAAAGGGTTGGAAAATCTCCCGTGGCGGAGCTTCTCGAAGATATCATTGGTGCACACGCCCTACGACATCTTCGGAAGCTCCGCCTCGGAAAAATTTCCCTGCAAGCCCATGAAAGACTCCATCTCCTCTAACAGTGTTGGGGAAAGGGTTGGGAAATCTCCCGTGGCGGAGCTTCTGGAAGATGTCGTTGGTGCACACGCCCTACGACACCTTCAGAAGCTCCGCCTCGGAAAAATTTCCCTGCAAGCCCGTGAAAGACTCCATCTCGTCTAACAGTGTTGGGGAAAGGGTTGGGAAATCTCCCGTGGCGGAGCTTCTCGAAGATGTCGTTGGTGCACACGCCCTACGACATCTTCGAAAGCTCCGCCTCGGAAAATTTTCCTTGCAAACCCATGAAAGACTCCATCTCCTCTAACAGTGTTGGAGAAAGGGTTGAGAAATCTCCCGTGGCGGAGCTTCTCGAAAATTTCCCTGCAAGCCCGTTAAAGCTACTTAACTAGTAAAACAATCCAACCATCTCCATTGTTAATATCTTACATACAGTAACATCATTACACAAAAATAAATGGGAAAGTGATTTCCATATTGAGATACACAAGTTATGATCCCTATCTAGTCTTCTGAGTTTTCTTCGTGTGTTTCCTTTTCTTCTAATTGCGACACAACCATGGACAATCTTCATTATTTAACATGATGCTTGGGTCAGTTCTCACCTTGAAGGGTGGAATATCATCAAACTTATTATAATCTTCTGACATGTCTGGCTTGTCCTCTACTCCCACGATGTTTCTTTTTCCTGAAAGAACTATGTGGCGCTTTGGCTCATCGTATGATGTGTCCTCTTGCCTTTGTTTTCTTTTTTTCGGTTTGATAGACATGTCCTTCACATAAAAAACCTGAGCCACTTCACTGGCTAGGACGAATGGTTCGGTGTCGTACCCTAGATTCTTGAGATCCGCTGTAGTCATTCCGTACTACGGGTCTACCTGTACCCCGTCTTTCAGGTTGAACCATTTGCACCGGAACAAAGGGACCTTGAAATTAGGTTCATAGTCAAGTTCCCATATCTCCTCTATGTACCCATAATATGTGACCTTCTTCCCATTGTCCTCTTCTGCATCAAAGCAGACACCACTGTTTTGGTTGGTGCTTTTTTTTATCTTGGGCGAACGTGTAAAATGTATTCCCATTTATCTCGTACCCTTGAAAAGTCGATATAGTCGAAGATGGTTGCTTGGCCAACAAGTATAGTTGTTCTTCATCAGTGACATTCATGAGACGTGTTTGCAACCAACCGCCGAAAGTCTTCATGTGTTCTCCATCAATCCAATCTTCATGTTGCTCCGGGTATTCAAAGTGCAAAATATTCTTGTGTTCCACTATGTATGGAGCCACCAAGCTGGAATTATGTAGAACTGCGTAGTGTGCTTGAGTGAAAGAATGTCCGTCCATACACATTGTTGCTTTCTTTCATAGCGTGTCTTTTTCACGCAGTCTCCCCTCATAGCGCGATTTAGGAACACCGATCGGCTTAAGGTCAGGAATAAAGTCAACACAGAACTCAATGATAAATAGGGTGGATTGATCACCTTCTGAGAAATTGCATTGAGGAACGCACATAGCTTCACAATAGGTACTCGAACATTTTTCGGCAGAAGCCCCCTCAATGCAACCGGAAGTAATTGTTTCATAATCACGTGGCAGTCATGAGACTTTAGGTTTTGAAACTTTTTCTCTGACATGTTTATTATTCACTTTATATTCGACGAGAAGCCAGACGGGACCTTGATGCTACTTAGGACTTCAAAAAATATCTCCTTCTCTTCTTTGGTAAGAGCATAGCTAGCAGTACCTTGATATTTCTCTGGATTCAGGTTGTTTCCTTCGTGGATACATTGATGGTCCTGCCGTGCATCCGGTGTATCTTTTGTCTTCCCATACACGCCCAAGAAGTTTAGCAGGTTCATGCAAAGATTTTTTGTCACGTGCATCACGTCGATTGCAGAGTGAACCTCTATGATTTTCCAGTAGGGTAGCTCCCAAAATATAGACATTTTCTTCCACATGGGTACGTGTCCGTCAACATCATGCGGAACAGATTGTCCGCCAGGACCCTTTCCAAAGATCACTTTTAAATCCTTGACCATATCATATATAACATCCCCAGTAGGGCGGGTAGGCTTCGTTCAGTTATCTGCCTCACCTCTGAAATGTTTTCCTCTGTTTCTTACGTGATGTTGTTTTGGAAGAAATCGACGATGCCCCAGGTACACATTCTTGTTTCCCAAATGTATACTGTCAGTCTCACCTAAACAGTGTGTGCATGTATTGTATCCCTTGTTTGACTGTCCTGAAATGTTACTAAGAGCAGGCCAATCATTGATGGTTACAAACAACAACGCTCGTATGTTAAATTCCTTCTGTTCGTGCTCATCCCACACATGTACACCTTCTTCATGCCACAACTGTAAAAGTTCTTCAACCAATGGCCTCAGGTACACATCAATGTCGTTGCCGGGTTGCATCGGGCCTTGGATGAGCACTGGCATCATAATGAACTTCCGCTTCATGCACGACCAAGGAGGAAGGTCATAGATACATAGAGTCACTGGCCAAGTGCTATGACTGGAGCTCTGCTCCCCGAAAGGATTAAAGCCATTTGTACTTAGACCAAATCTTAAGTTCCTTGCATCATCTGAAATGACTTGAACTCTCTGTCGATTGTTCGCCACTGCGACCTGTCAGCGGGGTGTCTCATCATCACATCTTTCTTACAGTCCTCTTTGTGACATCGCAACAACTTGGCATGCTCTTTGTTTTGGAACAAACGTTTCAACCGTGGTATTATAGGAGCATACCACATCACCTTCGCAGGAACCCTCTTTCTGGGGTGGACTCGCCATCAACATTGCCAGGGTTATCTCACCTGATCTTATACCTCAATGCACCACATACCGGGCATGCATTCAAATTCTCGTACTCCTCACGGTAGAGGATGCAGTCATTGATGCATGCATGTATCTTCTGAACCTCTAATCCTAGAGGGCAGACAACCTTCTTTGCTTCGTACGTACTAGAGGGCAATACGTTCTTCCCTAGAAGCATCTTCTTTATTATTTTCAGCAACTTTTCAAATCCCTTGTCAGAAGTACCATTATCTACCTTCCATTACAGCAATTCCAATGTGGTACCCAACTTTTTCTGGCCATCTTCGCAATTTGGGTACAACAGTTTGTTGTGATCCTCTAACATTTTCTCCAACTTCAACCTCTCCTTTTCACTTCCGCATTTTATCTTCGCATCAAGAATGACCCGACTCAAATCATCATCGGGGTCATAAAAAATGGGCTCATCAAAAATGGGCTCTTCTTCATCTTCGTCTTCCCCCATTCTACTATCACCGTCTTCAGTGAACATAGGATAGTTGTCACTATCCTCTTCTTCTTCGTTGTCTTCCATTATAACTCCCCTTTCTCCGTGCTTGGTCCAACAATTATAGCCAGGCATGAAACCGTTCTCAAGCAGGTGGACATGAAGGGTCTTTGAGGTAGAGTAATTCTTCGTATTGTTACAGGAACTACATGGAAAATAGATGAAACCATTCGACCGCCTGTTTGTCTCAGCCACGTTGAGAAAATAATGCATGCCAGTAATAAAGTTGGGATGGCATCGGTCACCGTACATCCATTGTCGATTCATCTGCATTATATATATAAGTATATCAAAAATCATTAATTACACAACATCATGGATATATGAGTGACCAACTTAATTAATATTCAAGTTCATCACATAAAACTAAGTTTTTTTATAAAAAAAGAGGCTCACCGAGGTGGTACGGTGCTGGCTAGGGGACGACGCTGACGATCGACAGCGGTGAGAACGGAGACGATACTAAAACCTACAAATCATACTTTAATTTGAGCTCAAATTGCATATAAAAAGAATGAAATCCCTAACTTAGGCATTTCATCGAACACCTTGCTAGCACTATAAAAATAATACGAGTTAAACTAGCAAAGAAATGAGCTAAATTAGAACGCCGGAAGAAAGGATGATATTGTTAACCCTTGGATAGATGGGTGTCGTCAATCTTGATAAAATTGTGAAGAAAAATGGAGATTTGTTGGAGCGTGAGAGGTGCAAAATATTTGGAAATGTGAGAGAGGAGAAGGAGAAGGGAAAATGAGATGCAGGCCGATCGGGCTAAAGAAATAGGGCAGGGACCCTATAGTACCGGTTCTTCAGATGAACTGATACTAAAGGTTCAGCTCTGGCCCCACCTCCGCCTTAAAATTGGACTGAAACCCTTTCGTCGAACCGGTACAAAAAACCGGTAAAAAAGCCTCAACGAACCGGTATTGATGTTCCTCGGCCGCTTGGGCAAGGGAGCCGGTATTAATGCATCTTTTAGTACCGGTTCGTAAGACTTAGATGGATGCCTATTTTTCTACTAGTGTCGCTTAGCCCTCATTTTCTTCACCTCATTTGGTGAGATGGCCTCACCTGGAACCTCCGCCCCGTGCTGTTTCGCAGGAGCCTAAGTACGACCATTTTGGCCACTTCCCTAATCAGATCGGTTGCTAGCAAAAGAGCTCTGACCGGAAAACGCACCTAAACCCTTCTTCCTCTTATCATCAGGAACACACAAAAGGGAGCTGTGGTACGGTAACAAGCCATCTGCATCACGCTCTCCAGGGGTAGGACAGACCAAGGAAGAGTGTCCGGCCCGTCCACATGAGAAACAGTAAATAGGCAGATGCTCATACATGACCTGAAAAACCTCCGTTGCCTGCCTCTTCTGCGAGAAGACAGACACACACCACATCAATGGTTCAAGCACCTTGATCGATACCCGAACACGCAAGAATTCACCCCATGCACGACCCTTCTTATCCACATCCATTTTTTCAACAATGCCTAGATTTCCAGCCAGTTCTCTACCACGTGTGTCATTCATTAATCCCAAAGGCAACTTGAAAATACGAGCCCACAAAGCAAGACGATCAAAGCAGACATCTCCTGGCAGAATTAAAGGATCAAAAAGCTTCAGGAGAACCCCATGCTTACTGATGTGCCATGGCGATCCTCCCAGCACCCAGTCCCTATCTGCCAAATTCGCAAACTCTGCCATGAAAATATTAGTCCCGAGGGAGCGGAACTCCAACCCCCGTGGATTGCCCCAAGCCTGACGCAGCACCGCTCTGATTGTCGAGATATGCAGCGGGTTAGGGGCAAGGACCTTACCCACCAACGCCCATTCCGGGCAGTCAAGGTGCTCGTCGTCCCCGTCCTCCAGGATGAACGCCGCCCATTCCTGAGAGGTGAGGTTAAGGCGACCCAGCATCTCGGTTACCCTGTCGCCAGAGGTAGCCGAAGATAAACCAGCTCGCTTGTTCCATCTAGTGAGTATCAACAGCCGTATAAATCCAATTCACTTCGTTAATTTCTATGACAAAGTAACAAATCAGCTTTTGGTTCTGTGCGTGGCGGCCTCGTTCGACAAAATATCCACGTGAGATTTGTCCCCGGATTCTTCTTGCCTGTGTTCGAACGCCGGATTTGGGAGAATCCGGGAACAAATCTCATGTGGACATTTTGTCAAACGAGACCGCCACACACAGAACCAAGAGCTGATTTGTTACTTTGTCGTAGAAATCAACGAAGTTATCTGGATTTATACTGCTGTTGATACTCACTAGATGGAACAAGCGAGCGTACGTGCGTTACAAATCATTTGTCCAGTACTAGGTTCAGTTGGGACAGAGTTGGTCCACCTTGGAGACACCGAAGGGACACGCGTGTGCGGCTGCCCGCAGGTGGAGTGGAGCATCTCGATTAACGCAGCCTCCTAGGCGACAGCAGGCCTGGGATCGACAGCTGCTGGCCGGTCGGCTTGCGGCCGCGCGCACAGGAACTAGCGAACTCAGATTTGTCCCCGGATTGGCTTCGTTGATTTCTACGACAAATTAACAAATCAGCTCTTGGTTATGTGCGTGGCGGCCTCGTTCGACAAAATGTCCACATGAGTTTTGTTCCCGGATTCTCTTTGCCGGTGTTCCCTCCGGCTACTTCTAGTACTTCGGTCACTTCAATAATATTTTCGAAGATCATCTCTTCGGCTCTCAGATCCGAACCGTAAGACCTCGATCCGGAACCTATTTACAAATGACATAGATCGAGTTTGCATATTAATCACATGCTTGTATACATATTATCTTGTGCGTTTGGATTAAATAGCAATTCATCTAAATCAAATATGAAGTGTTTATGCAAGCTATATACGTCTTATCTCGACTCCATTTAAATTTGTGTATCGAAACGATGCCATATTTTGTCTTGTTAATTCAACACTTAAATTGTGGGGTACCTAAACAACATGAACCTTCTAATTAAATGTCGGAACCCCGGTTCCGCTTAATATTGTCTAGTTACATCGCATTTTTTCCATGCCATGCATCCTATCATGAACATGCTCGATCTTCTGCTGTAGTATTAAATAGTGCATCCGGTGTTCTTTAAGTGCTTTTCTTTTTCAGGGAGTAGGCCGTTGAGTGGATGCGAGTATCGACAAGTTCTTCGGATAATCTATATTCGATAGTGTTTTCTCAGGCGAGCATTCTCCCTCTTTCTACCTGTTTTGCACTTATAGTCTATACTTTCTCCTGTTGATCTATTCCTACCCGTGTTGCGATGCTTTAGTTTCCGTACAATTATATTCCTTGTAGCCGTTATATTGCCTTTGACACCTCCTATTGCCTATTGTTTGGTAGACAGTTGGCCTTGCGAGTCGTAGTTGCTTGCTCAGGTGTTGCTACGCGTCCTCGATGTTCCATCGATGTTGGGAGGTTGGCACATGCTTAATGGTCAAGATGATCATGGCTTTCGTTATAAGTTGTCAATTAAAATACTGGAATAGATATAATACAGAGGAGCCGGTGGGTAATAGATGTTATTTGGTTTTTACCCGCCCACTTGTGTACACCTAGGACCCGAGCTAACCACATGTGGGGTGTGTGGGCACCCCTATCAGGTATTACCTGATTTCAAAGTACTGTATTGGGGGCCAAAAACTAGTTTGAAGTTTTCATGCCATGTTATGCCATGCTTATTATCTGTTGCTCGATGAGCGTTTACTACTGTATTGTTTTGGATGTGGGTCGTTATGTTGAGGATTATACCTATCTACTCTAATCTCTTGGCCAATCTCGCAACCTCTGGGTCCGTCTTCGGAGCCGGCCGACTTCGTTATGGGTAGCTTAGTGAGGTGGCCCCATGTACTTACTTTGGGTTTGGGAAAGCGTCATGTCCAAAACCCCACCGACATACCGATGGGTGTATGTAATTGATCTATTGGCAAAAGGGTGGAAGTGCGTGTGGATACTTTGGAGCACCCCTACAGGGTTAAACCTTTTCGAAAAGTCGTGTTCGCGGTTATGGACGACTTGGAGCACAGTTTCTCGATCATAGACAACTATAACTAAAGAATTGTTGTTATAATATGACTTGGATCTTATATGACTAGTAAGTTGGATAACCACCATGGAATGAATGAATAAAACTACCAACCGTGTGAGTTTCCTTGGAAGGGCTTTGTCGGACTATTGGCACCGGGGGTACCCTGTCTCGTCGAGTCGCCGGGCCCGCCTGGGGCGCCCTCTCGAGGGCTCGCAAGGAGAACGCGCCTCTGGAGGGGAAGCCAAAGCACGGAGCCTCTACAAGTGCTTAAGCCAGCCTAGACTGGGAGCCGAAGCCTTCAGACGAAGCCTCGGGAGGAGATGCCACCGGATCAAGGTGTGTCCAGCAGGGCGTCGCGCCAACGGTCGGTCCAACTGATGGCCAGTCCATCTGTGGAAAGCAGAGCATGACGGGGTGGGAAGATGACGCAAGGCAAGGAAGACACCCGACATAGCCATTTCGGTGCAAGAAGACTAAGGCGACGACGTAAAGCGGAAGGACCGCCGACCACCCCCTGGCACTGCAGCTGGCTGGTGGCCGCTAGGAGACAAGATAGGTCTAAATCCTTTGGCGGGAATGTGGAAGCCCTTCCCACCCATATGCCATGGGAAGAGGCCCATCGCCGCCCTATATAAGGGGCCCTTCTCCTTCCTCGAAGGGGATCGATCCTAGAGATCTGAAACCCTAGACTTTCACCCTCCATTGTAACCCTGCGAGGCAAGCGAGCAATACAACAAAGCGGGAGTAGGGACTTTACCTCCTCACGAGGGTCCCAAACATGGCTAGAAAACATGGGTGTCAACTCTCTGTCGTGTGTTTGCTCCGCCACCGTAGCCGTCTCCGAGTTCCCTCGGAATCGCGTGTTCAGCCCCCTTGCGAACCAATGGATCGTTGGACCCTAGTTCCTTCGCGGGAAAAATCTCCGACATTTGGCACGCCAGGTAGGGGCTGGGGCATGACCTGGAGGACTTTAGCCAGCGGCATCGGCATGGTCGCTCGCAGCAAGCCTCGCGATAGCCACTCCCGACGGGAGCAAGCAGGGAGACTCAGGGGCTTGCGTCGGGCTACCCCCACTCCTCCACCCCGCAAGGACAGGCGGATGGCTTTATTCTTCAAGCACCTCACCGACCCGGTCATGTCGCACCCCGCTCACTCCGGAAATGGGTCGACTCATGGCAAAAGAGCTCCTCCCCTACTCCCCCGCCAAGGACGCGAGGGAGGAGTAGCAGGCGCGCCTCGCGGCCTTAATGGACGTCGCCTAGGACAACCCCGCGGCATACGAAGCACGACCAGGTGATATAGCCTACAACACACCTCCACTTCCTCCTCTTCGCGGTAGGCCCGGGGGCTTGGGCGATGTGAAGCTGCCCGACATGACGGGTCCTGGGCGGGCCGAGGCCGAACAGAAGTCGTCCGTTTGGCAGAGGACGCGCGGGTGACCTTGGCCAAGCACTGGGGTCACGATATCCGGACCCTCCATACCATCTCGGCTGCAGTCCTGTAGAACCGAGCGAAGCTGACCGGTGGCGTGGAGCCCCACAACCCCAGCTTCCCCGCCCTCACCAAACACCTCCGCCGGGTGGTATGGCCGCTCAAATTCAGGCCAGAAATGCCGCCTTGGTACAATGGCGCCACCAACCACGTGGAGTTCTTGCAGCTCTACACCATGGGCATAGAGGCAGCCGGGGGAGACGACCACGTTCTCGCCAACTGGTTTCCTATGGGCCTGGGGTCGGAGGCATGCACCTGGCTCCAGAACCTTCATAAGGGGTCCATCGACTCATGGTCCAAGCTCGGTGGCCTCTTTTTCGCAAAGTTCGGGGATGCGGACTAATCCACTTACACGTCCGAGCACCTCAGAAATGTGCGCCAATGACTTGGAGAGACCATGCGCAAGTACCTGCAGTGTTTTGACCAAAGCCTCGTTAGGGTCTGTGGGGCCACCGACACGGAAGTCATCACAGCTTTCGCGGAGGGCGTCACCGATGCTCAGGTGCTCGATAGGATCGGTCACCATGGTGGTCGAACTCTTCGCGGTGGCCAACCGATGCGCCATGGCAGAAGTAGGGGATCTATTCCCCCATGGCGAGATCGGGCCCATGGACCCCGCCATGAAGGGCGAGACAAGCCCCATCAGGCACCTGGGGAAAGGTGACAAGCAGCACCCTCTCAGGAGAGAAGCGAGCAACTCTATCAGCTCGCACCTATATTGCGCCTTCCAGTAGAGGCATGGTCATGATACCAATGAGTGCGTCAAGCTCAGGGAGGTAAGGGAGGAGTATGATAGCAAGAAGAGGCAGGAACAGAGCAACAGGCACAACAGACCCTGGCACCCCAAGGCCCCTGAACCATAGCTCTGGCGGAGGGCTCGGGGGCTTTACAGACAGCAACGCCAAGAAACTCAATCCCTCGGGGGAGCCTAGGGAACAGGAGGCACCCCGCACCCCGGGCGCACGCGCCTCCGCCTCCACGGGCTCAGCCCCTCAAGGTGATCGTTAGCCCTCGCTTCTTCTCCGGTAGGTGATACTTTTGCACCCCTCACCAGGGCAGGGAACCCGGGAAGGGAGATAGCTGCAGTTGTTGATGATTTCTATCTGTTTTTGGGTAAATTCATTCGTTCTTTGAGTTTCTTGCTGCCCCCATACTGGCCACATCCCCATATATCCATCATATGAGTGGGGGCTGGGATGGTGCTTGTCGCCTGACCGCCTCTATCAATGCCGGGGGCTGACGGGTTGAGCTCTGAACTTACGGACTAGCTTTGACAATAAGACACCTCGCTCGCAAATCTGTGGTGCTCGAGACCCTCGTATGGTGTATTAATGGAACGTGACAGCACTGTGAACACGGATCGGCCAGGACGCACCCGTCCTCGACCGGGACTACCGCAACGTGCGATACCCACGATGTCCTCCCCTAGAAGATCACGGGATAGCATGGTCCCTACAGTGCTCTCCTCGGGAGGCCTATGGGGTGGCTCGTGAGGCACTTCCCTCCAGTGGCCGAAAAACAACCAGGACCTAAAGTGTCGAGCTCTGAACTTGTGGCCCGTTAATCGGCCAAAACTTACCTCACCCATGGTTCCTAGCGCAGGAAGACATCGCGATGACGGCTCGCAAGGCACTGTTCCTCTGCGGCTTGAGCTCCCGAGGGCCTAAAGTGTCGAGATTTGAACTTGTGGCCCGTTCATCGGCCGCAAGTCACCTCACCCACGGTTCCTAGCACGAAAATACATCGCGATGACGGCTCGCGAGGCACTTATCGAAATTAGGTCAAGTTAATTTGGACCATGCCTGTTTTACTTACCATTCCAAAATTTTAAGAGCTTTCAAGCTTCCTATCTTAAGTGACTTATTGAAATTAGCTCAAGTTAATTTGAACTATTACAAGTAAGTGGTACATTGCTCTTGCAATTTTACAAAAGGCCTTTCAAGGTACCCACCACTAGGCAGCCAATATACGAGAACGACTGAGGGCTTTGAAAGATTCAACTTCTTTCTCATAATTTGCTTGCTGACAAAGTTGACCTTGTTATGAAAATGATACAAGAAAGTAAAGAAAATAAAAAATGACTTACTCATAGCGTACTTTTACGTGTATCACCTACCCTACATGAAAAATATAAACATGAGTTTTGAAAACTTTTGAAAAAAATCTAATTCATAGAATTGGCCTACCATGTATGAATATGTTTCAAGCAGAATGACCAAGGTCATGACCCTATTGATATCACGGTGTATGATAATTTTACAATATTAGGTAGTATATTGGTACATCTTTCCAAAAAGTCTTATCTTACCACTATATAGTGTACGCATAACTTTGAATATTGACCGTTGGATCAAGACCCGCAAATTTCAACATTTCTAGCTGTTGGATCTTCTTTTCCATTTTAGCATCTAGCAGATTCTATTGATTGTATTGTTAGTCTTTACCACAATAAACGCTATGCATAAACCTCAAAACACACTAATCCATCATTCTAGAATCTTGTTCGTCGCTTATCTAGACCATGTTACCAAAACTTTCAAGTGTTAGGTAGCTAATAAATGTTGACTTCTGCATGATACAAAGTACAAGAACCAAATATACACCCGATACTTTATTAACTTGGCTCAAAATTATAATTATTTTTTGAGCTTCACCTAGTATCATTATATATATATCATATTTCTATTATTTGATTCTGATGTGCAAGGCACGTGCAACTTACTAGTCTTATCACTATATAATGTACGAATATCTTTGAACATTGGCCGTTCATTAGAGGCAAATCCCAACATTGCTAGCCATTATTGGATCTTCTTTTCTATTCTAGCATCTAGAAGATTATATTTATAGTCTTTAACACAATGAATGCACAAACCATCATTTCTCTAGAGCATGTATAGTACTAACTGGTTGATTTCTACATGATACTCCTACAAAGTACAAGACCAAATACACGCCCGATACTTTATGGAATGGCTCGAATTATAATTAATTTTTAAGCTTCACCTATTATAATTTTATATAGAAATTGATATGTCATACTTCTATTATTTGATTCTCACATGTAAGACATGCGCAATTTAGTACTAGTCTACTAGAGTAGATCAAAGTCTACTATATACATACCATTGTTCCTAAATTCCCCTCATTGCTGCCCTGCCACCCTCTAATGGTCGCTACTCATCATTCGAGCGGAGGGGAGCTCCATATTTGGACCTACCACCGCCACCACTAGACTAGCTGCCCTGAATCCTCCCGGGCATAGCTGCTGGTCTACTCGATCTCACGCTACTGCGCTCCTCAACATTCCGACAAGGTCCACTTTTGATTTCAAGATGATTGCACTCCTCACGCTGGCTGCTCTCCTCAACATGCTATTTGCTTATTTGCTATCTTGTTTTTCTGAAATTGTGCCGATTTAATTTGATTTCATGAAGAATGATCATAACCAAATACTCAAACTCAAAAAGAGACGAGAATAAGAAATACGATGAGGTAACGTAAATGGATAAAGCAATGGCGAAGATAGAGTTAGCAAAGAATGGGAATGGACAAGAGAAGCATATAATTGAAGAAGTGAAGATGCAAATGGAGTTACAGATCACAGGTATCATCCACGGACACAAGATCCACATGGATGAGTATAGGTTGAAGATTAGGAAAATCAAAAGATATGCTTCAGAGAAGGATATATGCCTACAATATGCATTCAATGTTATTGTGATCCTAGTGGCGGTCATAATCGTAGTGTACAAATTATTGTTACGATTAATTAGAGGCATGAGGTAGTCGCGATAACCGGCTTCATTTGAACTGTTGTTATCCTAGTACTAGTAGCGATTGTAATCACGTTGTTTGGACTATTATCAAATATTTTGTTGTATCCGCTAATAAGAAGTAGCATTGCTACAGTAGTCCAAACCCATAGTTTTGACCCTACCGATTGTAATTTCATGTTTATCCTCTTCATGCGCGTATGTCTACTCGCGGAGTAGAATTTACCATTGCACAGTTCGATCGTACTGTCGTGCATCGCCTATGTATCCTTCTCAAGTTACATGTCTGCACGCGGTGGGTTAATACAAATCCGCTTCTGTTTTGAGAGTAAATGACACGCAACCAACGATCTTCCCTCATGTGATGCATGTTGCCTACCAAAGTCCCATGCATATTCTTAGTTTTGTTGTTTGTTGTACTAAGTACTAGTATTACTACTGTACTAGAACGTTCAAAACAAATGTTATGTCCTGCTTTATTTAGGTGAAGTGTTGGTCTTCACACTACTAGAGAAAAGCCTATCCGAGACGCACCTGGAACCCCATCCGAGGCACATATGGTATGCGCCTCTAGCGCCGCGCCTCTAGTATTTGCTACGCGAGGCGCATATCATATGCGCCTCTAGTATCTGTTATGCGAGGCGCATATCACATGCGCCTCCTATACTTCATATACGCGAGGCGCATATCAGTATATGCGCCTCGCGTATATGAACACTACCAAGAAACAGCCTATAGATAGACAAGATATTCAGTGGCGCATATGTGAAACTATGCGCCACAGATAAATATCAGTGGCGCACTAGAAAATATGCGCCACAGAAACCTGGAAGTTCTGTGGCGCATTCTCTACAATATGCGCCACAGAAGATTGGTGGGACCCGCCAGCCGGGGTGGGTTGATCCAAGTTCTGTGGCGCATAGCGAGATATGCACCACAGAAGTTGCCTCTTTTGTGGCGCATATTTTATTATGCGCCACAGAACATGGAGGAGGGCCCCACCACGGAATCTAATTCCCCCAAGATCTGTGGCGCGTTTTCTGATATGCGCCACAGAACATGGAGGAGGGCCCCACACAGGGAATCTAATCCACCCACTTCTGTGGCGCATATGGACTTATGCGCCACAGAAGATTCAGGATCTGTGGCGCATTTCCTCCATATGCGCCACAGATAAGGGCGTCCAAATCCATGTTAAAAAGGTGACAAAAGCTCTTATCTATCCACCACCACCCATTTCACATCTCTTTCTTTCTACCTCCTCCCAACTCGTCTTCCTCCTCCCTCACACCCCAGTTTGCCCATAGTTTCTCCATTTTCATGTAACTAAACCTACTTTAATCCATAGATTGGTAAGTGGAAGCTTCCCTCCAACTTCTAGATCTAAAAGTTACTTACTTTTCTCTCTCACATCTCTATTTGTTTACTAATTTCCTCTCCACCAACTTGTAGATCTATTTGTCCACACTCTCTCATCACGTGGTCTCGTCTCGCTATTATTGTGTCTACTAGGTGAGTACTTGGCCATGAACATGTAGGTGAAGCTTGTCGCGCGGGCGGTGTGTGTGTGCGATCCATGGCGAGACGATGCTTGTGTGGTGCATGAATGTTTGCAATGGGAGGAAGTTTTTTGTTGCTTGCTTGTTGTTGTCCCGGCCGGTGTGGTTGCATGGATGTTTGCCGAAATGTTGATTCATTTCCATTTCGGCAAATTTTTGCACTACCCATATGTCCTAATTTTAGGAAAGGTCATGCCGAATTTTTTCCGGCTAGCATTCATGCATTTGTGTGTTCATATGGTGTGGTTCTCACCTATACTCTCTGTTTTGATCGCTCAGGCAACAATGGTCCTCACGATGAGTGAAGGTCGAATTGCTAGGTACAAGAAATGCGCGAAGGAGGACATGATTCTGAAGAACAAGACCATGATAAGATGTCCATGTTGAACATGCAAACTGCAGCGCTGGATCGACCCTGAATCTGGACAATTGGAGGGTCACCTGCTCAGGCGCGACCTCAATGAGGCGTCGACAGGACATGGTGGTGGTCATGAAGACGTGGGCGGGCGAGAAGACGAAGATTCTACCGGGCATGATCATCATGATGAAGGAGATGCCAGCGGGCATGATCATCATGACGAAGGAGATGCCGGTGGGCATGATCAGCATGGAGAAGGAGATGGCGACGGGCATGATCATCATGAAGAAGGAGAAGACACGAACACACATACGCTGCTAACTTCGGTCTTGCAGGACCCTCATGTTCAAGAACTGCTCCTCAAGGAGACGAGCAACGACAAAGCTGCAGCCAGAGAGAAAGCCAAGGTGGCCCAAATGGAGGTAGACGGGATGACTCCATTGTATCCTGGGTGTCGCCCCGAGGTTACACGTTTGAGTGTAATGCTCAAGGCTCTGGAGATGAAGGCCGGACACAAATGGACCGATGTGAGCTTCAACGCAAACATGGAATACTGGCACGACCGACTTCCTAAGGGGAACACATTGCTAACAAGTATCGATGAGGCCAAGAAAATTGTGTGCCCTCTTGACCTACCACACATTAAATACCACGCATGCATCAATGATTGCGCACTTTATTGGAACGAGTATGCGGATAGAACCACATGTCCGGTGTCTGGACAAGGACGGTACAAGAGAGGGAACAAGAAAGTTCCTCGAAAAGTGGTATGGTACTTTCCTATCACCCCCCATCTGCAGCGATATTTCGTAGATCCTAAGGAAGCAAAGCTCATGCAATGGCACGCGTAAAGAGAGAAACCCGAAGATGATCCAGAGAAGGGCAAGATCCTGACACACCCTTCAGACGCTAGCCAGTGGAATGCATTAGACATCGAGTTCGAAGAGTTCGGGGGCGATGCGAGGAACGTTAGGCTGGGTATGAGCACCGATGGACTCAATCCTTTTGGAAACCAGAGTAGCACGCATAACACTTGGCCCGTGTTTGTATGGCCGTACAACCTCCCCTCGTGGCTATGCACGAAGCAAAGGTATGTACACATGAGCATTCTTATTCAGGGGCCGAAACAACCAGGTATCGATATGCATCTGTATCTCGGGCTATTGAGAGAGGAGTTAGCCAGCTTGTGGGAGACGCCGGCCCGTATGTGGGACGCCTACACTAAAGAATATTTCCATCTGAGAGCCGTGTTGCTCACGACCGTGCAGGACTATCATGGTTATGCATATGTATCGGCCCAGGTGAGCCACGGACACAATGCATGCATCAACTGCATGGATGAGACACCGCATCTCCAGCTACCAAGGGATCCCGGGTCTTCGCAAACCGTGTTCCAAGGTACTCCAAAGTGGCTCCGCATGGATCACCCGTGGAGAAAATGTGGTGACCTGTTCAATGGTAAGGACGAGCTCGAAAGAGCCCCACGTCTGAGGAGCGGCGAAGAAATCGAGGAGCTTTTGAATAATTGGGTAGATTGCTCTACGCCTCGAAAAAAAGGACCGAGGAAAAAGCCGATGTTGGGTGTATGGAAAGCAAGGTCTGCTTTCTGGGACCTGCCGTATTGGAAGGTCCTTCACACTTCCCATAGCCTCGATGTAATGCACGTCACGAAGAACGTTACCGAGAGTCTGCTTGGCACTCTACTAAACATGCCGGAGAGGACCAAGGATGGGCCAAAAGCAAGAAAGGACCTTAAATTGCTTGGCATCAAGAAAGATCTTCAGTACCCTGATAGTGATGATGATGATGATGATCAGACGGAAGGGACTCAGGGTCACCGCAAAAGAGTTAAGAAGAATGAGGTGGTGCTTCGCGCTGCCTGTTTCACTCTGAGTCTGGAGGAGCTCGAGCAGTTTTTCAGGTGCCTCTTAGGAGTGAAAGTTCCTCACGGTTACTCGGGGAAGATAAGCAGATATCTGGACGTGGCGAAGAAGAGGTTCATCGGTATGAAGTCTTATGACTGTCACATGCTGATGACGCAGATACTCCCTGTTACGATCCATGGGATAATGGACGAGCATGTCCGTGAGACGTTGTTTGGCCTCTGTAACTTTTTCGACGTCATATCTAGGAAGTTGATCGGTGTGAAGCAGCTCGACAGGCTACAGGAAGAGATCGTGATGATACTATGCGAGCTTGAGATTTACTTCGCGCCCGCATTCTTTGACATCATGGTGCATCTGCTTGTACATGTCGTGGACGAGATCATCCAGCTCGGGCCGACATTCCTGCACAACATGATGCTGTTTGAAAGGCTAAACGACGTCATCAAAGGATTCGTTCGCAATAGGTCTCATCCAGATGGAAGCATAACCAAGGGCTTTCTGATCCACGAGTGCATCTCCTTCTTCCAGAATTATCTAGCCACCGAGAACAAGGATGTTGGAATACCCACAAAGAAGCACCTCGGCAGGCTCGATGGATATGGTCACCGCGAGGGCTTCTGCTCACTGCATGTCGGCATTGATGGTCGACACACTGATTTTGAAAGAGCACACCGAGTCGCGCTACAACACATTGAAGTGGCCGGCCCTTGGGTCGAAGAGCACAGAAGCTTAATCGAGCAGGAGTACGTCGACCAGGGCCGGTCGAGGAAGAAGGGAGACGTTACCAGAGAGCACAACTCCAGCTTCACGGGTTGGTTCAAGAAAAGGCAATTGGACAATCCCCCACAGACGCCTTCAATGGAAGATCAAAAACTCATATTCTCCTTGTCGCAGGGCCCAGGGCACAACCTAAGGACCTATCAGTCATACGACATAAACGGTTACAGATTCTACACTGAGGAAAAGGACAGGAATAGCGAATATCAAAACTCAGGAGTAACTATGTTATCATTTGCTGATGACGAGACTACTATGATGGAAAGATTCTACGGAAGGATCGAGGAGATATGGGAGCTCGACTACTGTGGAGAGATCGTACCGATGTTCCGTGTTAGATGGGCCAAGAACGTCGAAAAAGAAGGCCGGTATTTCACCACAATGGTTATACCAGATGCCAAATCGACGAAGAATGCCTCCGCAAAAAATGAGCCTTGGGTACTCGCTAGCCAAGTTGATCAATGCTTTTTTATTATCGACCCGTCAAAGCCCAACCGTGTTGTAGTTAGGAGGGGCAAGAGGAGCATCATCGGAATGGAAGGAGCCGCCAACGAGCAAAACTTCGACAAAAACGGTGACCCAAAGATCGCAGAGGAATTCAACAAGTACTTCGACATGCCTACTACTTCTAAAGTAAGAAGGAGGACCACACTGCCTACTAAAGATTATCCATTCACAAGAAGAAATCTCAAAGTGCACGGGCTAAAGTATTCAACCGCGACGAAAAAGGGCAAGAAGATTGTGAAGAGGCACTAGCAATTGTGTGACTTTTTGGTGTATTAATTCGTGTGGGTATAATGTGATATTAGTGTGGGTATTAGTTAGAGACTAAAACATATAATGTGATATTCGTGTGGGTGTAAAATTCACATTTGTGTGTGACAAGCAAACACACACACACATATATATATATATGATTCAGGAGGGTTTTTTGAATAAATATGCATATGTTCTCTTGTTTTTTTTGAATAAATATGCATATATGTATATGTTCTTGCTTTTTTCAAATAAATATGCATATGTGAATAAATATGCATATATGTATATGTTCTTGATTTTTGTTTGAATAAATATGCATATGTGTGTAATTAAAAATATTTTTTAAAAAAGAAAAAAAGTGTGAGACAGCCAGGATTCGAACCTGGCTGCCCCAGGTGAGAGCTAGCGAGCAAGACCACTAGGACAAGTATATGATCTTGTCATACTACGACACCGCGCTGTTTTGGAGTATGTCCAAAAGTTCTGTGGCGCATTCCCACAGAATGCACCACAGAACGTTCACACTTAGCCAAATAGACAGTTCGGCCTGATCTCCCCCTAATCCCCCCTTTCTCTCTCTCTCTCTCTCGATCCAATTCTCTCTGTTTTCCCCAGCAACCGCGCGTGCCAAGGAACCCTAGCCCCCGCCGCCGGAGCCCGTGGAGGAGGAGAGAAGCCCCCGTCGCTAGAACCCGTGGAGGAGGAACCATCGCCGGAGTCTACAGCGTCCACCGTCCGCAGGAGGAGACAACACCGCGCCGCCAAGATTCAGGAAGGAGGAGGCCCCGCTCATAGCAGGGAGCATCACGCCACCAAGCTCCAGGAAGGAGGAGGAGGCCCCGCCCGTAGCAGGAGGAGAAGGGCACGGTCGATGCTCGCCACCGCAGCCAGAAGCCACCTCGCCGTCCACCGTCTTCTTGCTGTCCACCTTGCAAGCCACCCTAGGTAATCGCCGCATCCTTCCCCTAGGTTACCTAGCGCTCGTCATTCTATGTCTTTCTACAAGTGATATGTACACATTGTATAGTATGTAGTCTACACACAATCACTTGCTAGTTTAGCATGATATCTTTTTTTGCAAAGCTTCATTGCTTATGCCCTTTAATCTATAATTGGCCTACACAATCATTTCTCAGTTCTGCATAAATTGTTTTTCTTTTATGAAAAGCATCCTGCGTCCTGAAGAGTCTGCTTACTTGACTGTTCGATGCAATTCAGATTTTTAACAAGTTCAGAATGGGAGAATTGTTGCAGACAGTACTAATTTCTAGTGATTTTAATATCATTATTATAGTAAAATAAAATACTGAGATTTGAGAAAATATTGAAGATAATGTAACACTTGATATTTAGGTAGATGGTAATTGGTCTTATAACACAATCCATCATCAGTTCAGCATGATCTTTTTCTTCTATGAAAAAGCATCATGCACCCTGAAGAGTCTGCTTACTTGACAGTTGATGCAATTTAGTTTTTAACAAGCTCAGAATGTGAGAATCGGTGCAGAGAGGAACTAATTTCTAGTGCTCTTAATATTGTCACTGGAAAAAGGACCTATGTTAATATTGTTCTCGGAATGCAAAAGTTGCAAGGTTAAAATTTTCTCCAAGTATAGAAATGAAGTTCTTTGTTCTTAACAAAGCCATTCTTTGCATGTGTACATATCTTTAGCTTGAGTGTGACCTAATCCTTTTGCTATATGCAATGCAAGTGCATATCTATCACAGCTCATTCCTTTCTAGAACTTGGCTTAATCTACAAAAAATAAATGGAGTAAGCATTCTAATATTACACAAAAACTGATTCAAAGGTCGAAGTTCAGAAGAATGTTGTATTGTGCAAAGAAACTAAAAACATCTTATATTTTGAAATGGAGGGAGTAGTAGAGTAGCAAAGAAACTAGAAACAAGCAGTTGTCACATGCTCACATCACATTAACATGTCATTTTTAGTTTTGTTGCTAGCATTAACTAAGTTGATGGTTTGAGATATTTTGGCAGTAATGAAGCATGCTTTTTAAGGAAGAGAATACTAGTCACCTGTCCGACTCCCTGTGAACATGCTTGAACCTGCATCATATTATTCTAGGGTCTCTAGACAGTAAGGCTCTCTCATGCAGTCAGTTGTAGATGTTCTTGTTTGGTAACAACAGTAGTAGATGAACTGTAGAAATCAGAATCCGACATTGTTCATTTGTAGTAAGTTAAGATGAGTAAGACAAGGGGAAATGGCATGTGTCTCCAACTGAAAGGCTAAAACACATGCCTCTGTTTACCACTTTCTACTACTACCGATGCCAAGTAGTTGGAGTGTGACAAAGGCCTTGCTCTTTAACTGCTTGCTAATCTGTATTTCTCTACTTGCAGAAGTAGTACTTCTGTTACACTTCTGTATTTCTCTACTACTACACTTCTGTTACATGCCCTGCTCTGTATTTCTCTACTACTACACTTCTGTTACACTTCTGCTATTTAGCAAGTACTTCTATTACACTTCTATAGCAAATACTACTGCTGTTACACTTCTGCTGTTTAGCAAGTACTACTATATCTGTTATATATATATACATGGGGTTGTGATGTGATGATGGACTAGTATATCTGTTATATATATGCTGCATGTGGATGATGGATGCTGGGGTCAATGCATAGGGCTGTCAATATGGGGATGGGGTGTTTTGTCTTGCAGGGATTTCATTTGAGTTTCCCATTTCTCCCGAAGTGTCGATTCACCTCTGTTTCGGTTGAGAAATGGGCATTCCTAGGTCAAAAAATTAGCAAAGGTCATGCTGAATTTTTCGGCCGAGATTTGTGCTAACTTTTTGCCTCTTTTAAATAGAGTAGTGCAAACATGTCAGGCAACAAGGAGTCTGGCCCTTCTAAGCACATGATCATTGTCGAAGAACAAGCTAGACAAGCTAACCAGTTATTCTGGCAGGGGTCCCAACTGGAGGAGGAGGAGGAGGAGGAGGCGATGAGGATGACACCACCACCGGAGGAGGAGGCGACCGTCGCCAGATCTGCTGGGGCCAATGAGGGCGGAGGTCCTGATTACGAGGGGGACGAAGACGACTACGATGCAACTAGTGAAGGCAACGGCGAAGAGGATGACACCACCGATGGCAGCGAGCGCACGGATGGCGGTAGCGGCAACCCGGCCGCTTCTCAGAAGAAGAAGAAGAAGAAGAAGAAGAAGAAGGAACAGAAGGAGCGTAAGGTGCCAGTGCTCGCCACCATCTGCGATGAGTTCACTGAGGTCACAGAAAGTGGCCTACCCATTGCGCCAGAGGCGATTGCTAAAGGGTACAGCCTGCAACTCGGGTGCATCGTCCGGGAAAGCATGTCGATCAACACGAAGTACATCAGACATGCTGACAATGCAGCTTTGGTCGATAACCTCCTTAATAATCTTCACAAGCGATACAGATTCCCAGAGCGGTTTAGAAACCTCGAGAGAAAGAACCCGGTGAACAAACTAGCCCTCACGAAGATGAGCAATGCCTTGAGCAGCTGGAAAACCAGGGTGAAGACTACCATTGACAAAGGTGAAAGCTGAGAGGTTATTAGTAAGAAAAATCCGATGCTCGACGAAGAGGAGTTTAAGATATTCAAGGCAGATATAGCTACCACTGACGCTATAAAATGGACTAAATGGGGAAGGAGTATGCGGGAATGGAACATAGGTAACCACCACCTTGGAAGCGGCGGTTACAGGGGAAACAGGACATTTGGGACAAGGAGGACGCCGAGCTTGAACGCCTTGGCAAAGACAACCCTTGGCTTAAAATCACGGACTTGCAGCTTAGGCAATTTGTTCGGGCCCGCTACTACCTGGACAAGGAAACAGGGGAGTTCATCACCGATGATCCAGAGGTGAAGGATTTTGAGAAGAAGCTGGTAAGGAATTTATCGATGATCTCAAGTCTATTGCGTTCTAATTAAAATAATGAAGCCAAGAATCTAAATGGGTTCACCTTTCCTTGTCACTGCAGGAGGATGAACTGAACGCTACTGCCACAGAGTCGTTCCAGGATTCGACGGAGCCGTGGGACACGGATTTCAACAGGGCGACCAATGCTTACAAGAAGAGGGACAAGGGGTTGCCGTCGTCCTCAGCTGGCCGTGTTTCTGGCTTCGGTACGAGCATGAAGTTCAAGGAGTACTACGAAGAGGACGCCAAGAAAAGAAGGGACAGGAAGAACTAGGATAAAGCCGCTGTTGAAGAGCTGATGATGAAGGTGCAGACACTGGAGGAGAAGGCGATGGACGAGAAAACGGTGGACAATTTAGTGGAAGAGAAGCTCCGCTGATGATCCCCCCTAAGTTTTTCGAGGGGCTTACTACTTGGAATGCGGGAGGTTGACAGGGGCCGATACATCTGCCCAGCTTAAGCGGCAGCAACTCGGGCATCAATGTTACCATGTCGCCGGACCTGGTGACCCCGCCGGCCATCAACGTCGAGACGCAGCCGCTCGTTTTGGTCACATCGATGCCCCCTCCCGCCAAAGATACCAATAAGGCATAGCCGACGGTGGTGGTGCTTCGTGAGGCACCTGAGCGGGAGATTGCAGATGATGATAGGCCGGCCGCCGGCATCGGCCGTGTCTCTACATTAGCCAAGATCCATGCCATCACCAAGGTAACCAATTAGTTAGGGCACGTCATCTCCTTTATGCCTTTGATGCATGACTGCTGCCATCTCATGACGCCCAACAACATGTTTTTTCCTCAGGACACTTGTTGCGTACTCCTTCTTAAAGATGTCGGTGGTGAGTTGAAGGATGTTGCCAAGGGCACTCTCATACAACCGGCGAGCCGCATGATGCACAACAATCCAATGGATGATGAGGTGATGAGGGTCAGGTTGGCTCGGGTGTTGCCAGGGTGCGACAACATGGACCCCCCTTTCAACCTCAGGGAGCCGCAGAACACAAGACCCTTGGAGAATGCTACAACTGGCCCTTGACATGGCCAAAGACCCAGATTCGTCTTGCGGGGGGGGGGGAGCACTGGCGCCACCTCTCGACCGATCGCTCGGCCACCACCTCGGAAGAAAGCCACCGTCGTCGCCACCACCAGCCGTCACCATCAACTCTTGGCAGCGTGTGCACCGCCACATGGCAAAGACGTTGTGCCGCAACCGCCGTCACCCCCGCTACCACCACCACATGATGGCACCCATGAAGATGATGATGAATTGGTCAACGTTGACGACTTCATCAACACCGGCGCCACCAAAGGATTGTATATGCCTTCTGTGGATGAAGAACCCTTCACAGCTCGTGACGACCATCAAGTTGGTCGGCCCAATACATGCACACAACACCTGGTCTTCCATGGTCTTTCTCAAGAGACGCCTCCGGCCGCCGATCCACCACAAGAGAAACCGGGATTGGTTTTCAGCCCCAACACACTCTGAAAGGCGACTGATGAGCAGATGGCAGTGGCTGACACTGTTGTGAAGAAGAAGCACTACAGGAAGAGAGGTAATAATAATAATAAGAAGGGTGCAAGCTAGCCTCTTCCGAAGAGGATCCGGTGTCAGGACGCCGTCGTCATACCATCCACACAATATGGCTTTCCCCGAGTGCATGTAGCTGGTGATCCGATATTGACTCCGGATATGATCCACATTGCGGTTAGATCCATGTTAACTTTGCACGAGGGTGTCAAGACACTAGAGGGCCTCCTTCTTAAAGACTAAGATCCAAATTACTCGGTTTTCACAGCCAAGGTGCCATTGGACGCAGGCTTCGTCGATGAACCCCCGCGGATATATTCTTCATAGCGTTCGAGGACATATTCAAGCTGTTTCTCACGAAACGGCTAGACTATAACTTGGTCCGCCTATACGCGCTCAATCTGGCGATCACGATCAAGAGAGAAAGTACCCCGGAAATCGCGATAGTGGATCCCTACTACATGCGGGACAACCAGTTGGTCGAAGGATCAGAGACACGGACCAAGGCGACGGCGTACCTCGAGAAGTTCATGGTGGACAACAAGAGGAAGGGCACACTTCTTTTGCCTTTCTTTCCCGAGTAAGTACACACACTCGCTCATCGCCACCGTAACTTATGCATTTATTCTAGATTTCTTCCTTTGCTCTTTTTCCAACATTCCGTTCCAATTGTGTTGCGCAGAGACAAGTACTGCACACTCATCGTCCTTGCCCCGAGGTATTCGCTAGCCACGTATTTCGGCTCGGGGAGTTTGACGAAGAAGAAAGACTACACCAGAATAAGGAGTGTTCTCAATGAGGCTCTCAAGGGCTACACCAAGAAGGAATGCACCTTCGTAGATAAGGGGGAATGTATCAAGGATGGCAAACATGTGTTCAAGCACGTGCTCGAGTTCCCCTGCGTCAAGTAGTCGACTACTAGTGCCAAGGAGGCCTTCTACGTCCTCCATCACCTTAAAGGCTATGTTTGGGATTGCCAGAACCTAACGCTACCATCTAGTCTCCGAGGATGGGCCGAAACTTTGGCGTGAATTGATGATGTTGATCTTAGAGAATACTTCCATCGCATTCAGATGAAGTTGTCGCAAATCATCATTGAAGATGTCAACACAAGTGGGGGTGCCCTACAACAAGCCAGAGGGTTGAGTAAGAGGGAGACCGAAGAACGCCTCCGTAAGCAGGGTGACACAAGGACGTGGATGAAGAAAGAGGGTATCTACCGTTCCCGAAGCCGAGTGAGAAGAGGAAGTCTTCATCATGATCGATGTGTGCCTCTAGCATGATCCAGTGTGTGTATATTCTTGATGGATGCCTGCTGTATTAGTGTGTGTCATGAACTTTACTATCTCTTGGTCGAAATGGTCATTGTTGTTAGACTTAAACTACCTTGTGGTCGTGTTGTCGTTGAACTTATTGCTTCTATGATGATCTATCTTTTAGGTTTATGGATCCTTTGTTTTATATTATGTGAACATATATATATATGGATGTGAACCCTTTATTAATTCATTTCATTCTATTTTTACTAATATGCCTTGTTGTCTATAGAGATGGCGATGAGGTGGTATGTGGTGTACATGGGTAGGGTTCCAGGAGTCTACGAGGAGTGGGAGGATTGTCACAAACAAGTGAACAAGTTCAGCGGCAACATTTACAAAGGATACGGGACTAGAGAGGAGGCGATAGCCAAGTGGAGGAACCACTTGTGGAAGAAGAACCGGATGAAGATATTGGTCGGGCTAATGCTCTTGCTCACCATTATCATAGTTGTATTCTATTTGATCCTAGTGTAGGCGGCGGTGGCCACTTCATATTTGTAATGTGAGATGATATGAACTTTGTATTCGGCGCTTGTGTAAACATTCGGCACTTGACACTATATATGTATCTCGATCGGGCTCTAAGTGTGAGGACATTATACTTGTGTTTGTATTATATGTCGGTTTTCATCTACTACATGTGCAATGTACTATTTATACTGATCTGGATAAATACTATATAAATCCTGTATAAATACCTGATTATACACAAGGAATGTATTTTATTTTGAATACATGTAATATACTCAGTGGCACATATAGAAACGGTGTGTGTGGCGCATATAGATTCTGTGGCGCATTGGACTGTATGCGCTACTGATATCTGCTTCCTGTGGCGCATATGTAGGAATGCGCCACAGAAGTCTAGACTTCTGTGGCGCATTCCTACATATGCGCCACAGGAAGCAGATATCAGTGGCGGGGTAACAGTGGCGACAGGGATATGCGCCACAGAAGATGGAATCCCATGCGCCACATAAGAGCTGTTTCCTAGTAGTGGAAGTATAGGAGGCGCATGTGGTATGCGCCTCGCATATGTGGTGGTATGCGCCTCGGGTAGTACCCAATATGTGCCTCCTATACTTCCCATATGCGCCTCGGGTATATTTTCGAAATTCAAATTTACAGCAATTTTCAAATTATAGTTTACAGGTATTCAAATATACAGTATAGTCCAGAATACAGTATAAACAACACAGAATTTTCTAGAAACTTGGAATTGGCAAAAGCATAATATAACCAACATGAATACAAGTATATTACACATCAATCATGACATACACGTTCATACATCAACAAGTGCCAAGTTTTCACACAACACCAAGTGTTTGTGCCACAAGTTCACACCTCAGAGTATAAGTTCACAATCACATTACAACTCCGACGAAGAGCTCTATCTAGATCAAGTAGAGCACATAACCTACCATGAAGATCAACAAGGTTGTGATCACAAGGAAGTTCCTCCACTTCTTCCTCACGTGCCTCCTCCACTTCTCTTCCGCCACCTCTCTAGTCTTGTAGCCTTTGTAGCTGTTGCCCGAGAATTCGTTCACTTGCTTCTGGCAGTCTTCCCACTCCTCGTACACACTTGGAACCTTGTCGGCGTACATGACATAGCACTTCTTCGCCATCTCCTATACACAAGATAGATGATATTATCTATGTTAGTGCAAAGCAATAGCAGTTCACAAGTAAGATCATGCAAATATATGGGTGCAACAAGATCTAAGAAATCACGTTCTAATCATTGGCATTTCAAAGAAAGACCCAAAAAAGCAAACCAAGAATGACTTGCATTAGTGCATCATACTTAGGTTGGGCATGGAAATAACAATGCTCGCTGTTTGATCTTGTGCGGCAAGTAGAGTATATGCCCAAATTACTAGTCTATTTGGCACACGAGATCAAACAGTGGCATAGTCATACACATGATGCCACAACACGTTCTAATCATCGACATTTCGAAGAAAGACAAAAAAAAGCAAACCAAGAATGGCTTGGATTCCTGCCTCATACTATTCATATCGCCAAAGACAAAAGAAGAGAAATACTTCCACGATTCATATAGCATGGGGCATGTTATGTCCAATGGTAAAGCAAGGAAAGGATTCGGTCTCCACGACAACAACTCATTTCGAGTTTGGTGTGTCAAAAGGAGTCATTGTCGTGGACCCAGAACCCTTTCCTTGGCCTACCATTGAACATATTATGTCTTATGTATATGAATCTTGAAAATATCTGTCCTCTTTCGACTTTATGGCTACGAGATGAAATAGTTTATCATTTCATTGTATTGCCAAAGGCGAAAGGAAAGAAATCATTCCACGATTCATATAACAATGTCACCAGTGCTATACGAATAGTGAAGCAATGTCTTTCCTTTCGACGTTGGGGCTACAATGAGATATTTGAAACTAAATACTTCACCCTTTCATTTAATTCACGCTATCTAATCTATTCGTATCGCCAAAGGCAAAAGAAGAGAAATACTTCGACGATCCATATAGCATGGGCATGATATGTCAAGCGGCAAACCAAAGAAAGGATTCGGTCTCCATGTACGGCAACGACTCATTTCAAGTTTGGTGTGTTGAAAGGAGTCGTTGCCGTGGACCCAGAACCCTTTCCTTGGCTTGCCTCTTAACATATTATGTCCTATGTATATGAATCTCGAAAATAACTGTCCTCTTTTGACTTTGGGGCTACGAGATGAAATAGTTTATCATTTCATTATATCGCCAAAGATGAAAGGAAAGAAATCATTCCACGATTCATATAACAATGTCGCCAGTGTTATACGAATAGTGAAGTAATGTCTTTCTTCCTTTCGACTTTGGGGCTACAATGAGATATTTGATACTACATTTAATTCACGCTATCTAATCTACTCGTATCACCAAAGACAAAAGAAGAGAAATACTTCCACGATTCATATAGCATGGGCATGTTATGTCTAATGGCAAACCAAGGAAAGGATTCGGTCTCCACGGCAATGACTCATTTCGAGTTTGGTGTGTCGAAAGGAGTCGTTGTCGTGGACCGAGAATCCTTTCCTTGGCTTGCCACTAGACATATTATGTCCTATGTATATGAATCTCGAAAATATCTGTCCTCTTTCGACTTTGGGGCTACGAGATGAAATAGTTGCCTCATACTTAGGTTGGGCACGGAAAATGACAATGTCCCTGATGGATCTGGTGCGGCAAGTAGAGTATATGCACAAACCTCTAGTCTACTTGGCACACTAGATCTAGCAACGGCATGGTCACACACATGACGCCACAACATGTTTTAATCATCGGCATTTCGAAGAAAGACAAAGAAAGCAAACCACAAGAAGTAGGGCGGCAATAACGAATGAAAAGCAACAAGAACTTAAAATAGTTCATAACACAAATAACTAGCTAGTGTCGCTCACAATCAAGTTCCATGGTTGACGAAACATACTCTAGAGGTTTTGCTAGGCAAGTTTAACATAGTGATAAGAGGTTACAACACGAGTTCGGAACTAACAGCTAGCTACCTAGGCAATGCAATCATCAAGACTTCTTCTGCTGTTGAGTCGGCTTTAGGAGGGCATTGATGAAGCCTGACCGAGTTTTCGCCATCTGCTTGAACATCATGCGGTCACCCTGCTGTGCTAAGCATTCGTCTATCTCCATGTTGGGCGGTGTATGGCCATCGTAGAAGAGGCCCCCGGATTTCATGACTCCCGGGTGCACGATTGTCGCGAGCTCCTCCTGGATGTCGAAGATGTGCTGCCTGAGGTTGCGATCATGTATTGTTGCAAGCCTTTCAGCCCACTTCGCGAGGTCATATGGCAGCGTTTTGCTTGCCATGGCATTGAAGAACGCCTTCATGTGGTAAATGGCATAGAAGGCATCCTTCCTGCTGCCAGATGGCTGCTTGACGCAGGAGAGCTTGGTGTTGTGGTAAAACACGTGCGCGCCGAACTTCGACGTAGCCAGTGCGAGCACCATCAAGAATGTTCTTGATATTGGTGTAGTTTTTCGGGTGCACACTGTTTGAGTCGAGGTACACGGCTGTTGAGTGTTTCAAATTCAATCATATGAGAACGCAACCTGTCTGATCATCCTCCGTGATGGGATGGTAGGGAAGGAGAATCACATCCTTGTCCGAGTATGTTTTCAGGAACATTGAGAGGTAGTCGGTCGCCAGCGCTATGTTCTCGGCATCTTTCAGGACGACGTCCCGCATGAAGTAGGGATCCACTATCTGGATGCTCGGGATCTTGTCTCTGGTGATCTGCATGGCCATATTGAGGGAGAATAGCCGGGCCATGGTATTGTGCAGCTGGAACCCGTTCAACATGTCGAAGATGTCAGAATGCCGCAGGTAGAAGATATCCCTGGGGGGTACACTGACGAAGCACGGCACATAAGGCACCTTAGCCTTGAAAACAAGGTACGGCTGATCGTTCTCGCGAATGCGGCGCTCCTCAATTGTGAGACAACTATAATGAAGATTGTGCATTTGAGAGCCTGCGACCTCGAGCAACGAGTTACACATCATCGGTGCACCTGCCACGTGCTGCTGATTCCTGGCTTGCCCTGCAGGGCCGTCCTGAGCCTGGAGAACAAGATTTGGACCCTTGCTCTGGTCACCCTTAGGCTTCCTTTTACGACCTCCCTTCTTTGGTCCCTTTGGGGTGTCGGCCACCGCGTTCACCTCACCGATCACCTTATGAAGGGTGCTGGGGCTGATCAAAGGAACTGCTAGCCTCGAAGGCTCGGTGAAGGGGGCGGGTGGCGGCGTCTCCTGACTAGTTGGGAAGAGACGCACCTGGCAAGGGGGTTTCGCCGGTGCTGGTTGGGTATCGGCAACTTGATGTGTGCCTGATGGTCCCAGCTCATACCAATCAGAAAACCTTGTGTTAATGAACTGGTCGCCGAAGTTCGAATAAATTTCTCCATCATCATCATAGGGATCATGTGCCATGTTGTCCAAGTCTTCCATCTCGAAGTCTTCATCATGTGCTGGTTATGCTGGCTGTGCTGCCTCTAGGGTGATGTTGAGCTGGTCCTCCATCCCCAAATGGATCTGGCTCTTCGGCCATAGGTACAAGTAGCCGAAGCCGATATTGAGGACCGCCGCCGTCTCCTCATAATCCCATCCTTGAGGTTGAGAGGGAGGTTCCACTTGCTTGTAGCCCGGAAGCACCATACTGTATCTGACCCTCATTATGTCGGGTGGCATTGTGACAAAGTGCATTTTGCGGTTCTCTGGTTGAATGATAGTACCCTTGGCAACATCCTTCAACTGGCCGCCCACCCAGTGCATTCGAGTGCAAGGAGTGTCTCCATGTGAAAGACATGTAGGTCGGGCGTCAGTAAAACGAAGATCAAGTCATCGGTGTGGTTAAGCCTCCCAACTCTCGCTTTAATTAGTTAGTTACATTGAGGGCATCAAACTCGGCCAGGGTTGAGGCACCGCCGCCGGCAGGATTGAGCGCGCAAGTGGCAGAGTGGCTGCCTGATGGCACGATGGTGTGGGACGCAGCGGGCAAGTTAAGCTCCGGAGCTGGAGGAGTCTCCACCACCACCAGCCCTGCTGGAGGAGTCACCAGCGCCTCCAGCCGCGCCATGTTGTCCGATTGGGCGCTGTCGAGGTTGGGAACTGGTGGCGGCCCTCGTTTACCACCCTTCTGCCACTAGTTGTACTTTTCCATGTAGGCGGGAAGGATGGTGTTGAGCTTATCGTTCATTTGTGTCTGGACTTGTGCCTGGACTTGTGTATGAACTTGTTCTTGGAACTTTGTCTCGACAGCCGACACAACATGCTTCACGGCATCTGGGACTATATTGGGAAAGGCTTCCACCTGTTCCCTTAGGTGTCTTACCTCGGCACTTTCAGCCTGCCTCCTGCCCTTCTGGTCCGTGGTGCCATAGTACTCAGACCATGTTATGCCGCCAAAGCCGACCACACGACCAGCCGACGACGGGGCCGCCAGGGGCTCGACATTCTTGGTTCGGTTCATCGCCCTGTTAAAAGTGTTGTCCCACTTGGCGATAGGTGCCGACCTCTGGGATGAGGAGCTCCTACACTCCTCGTCCTGGGCACAAGGAACGTGAAGCATTTGATCACAAAACTGGACTTCATTGATTAATCGTGAATGCAATTAATCGACTTGCATGCAAACTACTTACATATTTTCTCATGAAGTCCGTCACCTTTGTAGCGAAGGGGCCGACAGGCTCCGAGGAATAATTAGAACTCCATTTCGTCTTGGCAAACCGGGCCCTGAAAAAGTGCTTTGCTTGCGGCTCTTTTATGTCGTCAAAGGGAGGACCCCTTTGCACGAGCGCCAGCATCCTCCTTCTCCCATTTGGGAATCACAGCTCTATAACCGTTGGAGCCGAGATGGTGGTTACCAATGTTCTTCTCGTGCAACTCCTTGAAGTACTGACTATTGGCCTTGCCCATGTCGGATTCACATCTGGCCTTGAAGACCTTGAAGTGTTCTTCCGTGACCAGAGGCTCCTTCTTGACGACCTCCGAATAACTTAGCTCGTCCTCAAAAATCAGCTTCTTCACCCAGGCCTTCTAATTCGACAAGGCCTTGGTCATCTTCTTGAGGGCATACTTGTTCACTGGATTCGCTTTGAGATTGTCGTTATTGTACTTGTGTTCCTCATCACCCAGGAACGCGTATCTTGCGTGCAGCTTCTGGAAGAGCTGGATGCGGAAACCCCTGTTCTCTTCGGCCTTCAGGTTCTCCGTGTTGATCGTGACGGTGTTCCGGAGGATTGTCGCAAGCTGGTTTGAGTAACCCGTGACAAACTCGGCCGGCTCCAAAGGCGCACCTTCATCATTCACGCTTGTGATGATGGACCTTTTGATGTCGACCACGATCGGGGCACACTCCTTCCAGGCCTTCTTCAATGTGCTACCATCATCTGTAGTAGCTTCACCGCTGCAATTAGCGGTAGTGGTGTCGCCATCCGTGTCCCCCATCTCCTCATTGCCCGATGACATATCCTCGTCCGCCTCCATCTCATCGTCCCGCGGAACGAATTCCGGGTCCTCTTGGGATTCCATATCCGCCTACTGCTCCCAAAAGGACTTCTTGCTAGAAGGGCCCTGCTCCGCCGACATTTCTAAACACACAAATAAATGGAACTAATAAGCACAAAATTCACAGAAAATTTTGGCATAACCTTTGCTAATTTTCTATGTCTTGGAGTGCTAGAAATTCGCCGGAACGGAAATGAATCAACATTCCGGCGAAACATTGGCAACTCAAAAAGAAAAACCTGCACAAAAAAGCCTAAATAGGCACAAACACAGCCATTTTGCTGCCGGCATACACAAACACAACCACTGTGTACACTCTAAATGGACAGCATACACAATATATGCATAAAATAAATATCAGGTGATGAAGCATTACAAGCAGTTCTTCTTGCATAGGTTAGGTCTGGGACGTCTTCACTACTTCTTTTGAACGGGAGTCCTTTCTTAGGTACGGTTGTGGTGTATGATGCTTGGTTTCCGTATCCGTCTTCCATCTTCGGGTCACCGTTCTGGTCAAAGTCTTGCTCGCTGGCGACTCTGTCCATTCCGATGATGTTCCTTTTGCCTCTCCTGACGACAACCCGGCTAGGCTTTGATGGGCCAGTGATGTACCAGCATTGGTCGACCTTGCTAGCTAGAACCCAAGGCTCATTTCTCGCAGGTGCGTTCGCGCTGGTGGTCTTTGACGGTATAACCATGGTGGTGAAATATCAGCCTTCTTTCTCGACGCTCTTGGCCCACCTGACATGGAACATCGGCACCTTCTTCGTAACGTAGTCGAGCTCCCAAATCTCCTTGATCCTTCCGTAGTATCTTTCCGGGACATCGCCGGTGTAGAATATCCCCGTAACCCACGAGTTCTGGTAATCACAGTTATTGTCCTTTTCCTCTATATAGAACGTGTATCCGTTGATATCGTATGCCTGATAGGTCATCAGGTTGTGCGAGGCGCCCCGTGACAAGGAGAATTTGGGTATATCTTCCTCCGAGTACTCGCCCTGCGGTGGATTAGCAATGACCTTCTCCCTGAACCACCGCGTGAAACCGGAGTTGTGCTCCTTGATAACATCTTCCTCCGAGTACTGGCGCCCCTGGTCAGCGTAATTCTTCTTGATAAACTCTTTGTGCTCATATATGTATGGATCGACCACCTGCATGTGCTGTAGCGCGACCAGGTTTTCTCTTTCAAAGTTCTTGGTTCGGCCCTCGTTGTCGACATGCTTTGGGCGCCGACCCTCGTGTTGACCGCATCCATCGACCCTCCCAAGGTGCTTGTTGAATGGCAGACCAAGAGGGGTCTCGGTTTGTAGAAAGTTCGAACAGAAAGAGGTGCACTCTTCGGCCAGGAAGCCGTTTGCTATGCCTCCATATGGACGGGACCTGTTCTTAACGTATCCTTTGATGTGTCCATTGAGCCTTTCGAATGGCATCATGCTTCGTAGAAATGGAGGACCGAGCTGGACGATATCCTCCACGACATGGAGAAGCAGATGAAGCATGACGTCAAAGAATGCGGGGGGGGGGGGGAATAGATCTCGAGCTCGCATAGTATCACCATGATCTCGTCCTGTAGCCTCATGAGCTGCTTAATGCCTATCGACTTCTGAGAGATCATGTCGAATAATTTGCAGAGGCCAAACAACATTTCATAGACGTGCTTGTCCATTATACCTCGCATCGCGACCGGGAGTACCTGCTTCATCAGCACGGTGACGTCGTGAGACTTCATCCCGCTGAAGCACTGCTTCGCCTCGTCTATCCATCTGCTTATCTTTCCCGTGTAGGCGTTCATAAATTTGACTTCGAGGAGGCACTTCATACACTGTATGGCCTCCTTCTTACTCAGAGTGAAGCACGAGGCCTTGAGCTTGACCTCGCCCTTCTTAACCTACTTTTTTCCCTTGCGACGATGGCTATTATGCATTTCCATCTCCTCCTCCTCGTCCTCCTCCTCGTCATTGCTAGGTGGTGGTTGAAGTTCATCCCTGATGCCCATATGCTTCAAGTCGTTCCTTGCCTTCGGCGCATCTTTGGTGTTGTCAGTGTTAAGGAGGGTGGCAAGCAGACTCTCGCCCATGTTCTTCGTGATATGCATGAGATCGAGGCTATGAGGCACGCGAACGATCTTCCAGTATGGAAAGTCCCAAAAAATAGACCTCGCCTTCCAAACCTTTAGGAGCGGCTCTGGATTCTTCTGGGTCTTTCCTGGTGCAGGGCATTCCTTCTAGTTATTCAACAGCTTGTAGATTTGCACACCGCTCCTCTGGTCCAGGATTCCTTGGAGCTCGACCGCCCCATCGAACAGATCTCCTAGCTTTCTCTAGGCGTGATTCTTGGGAAACCACCTCCGAGCCCCAAGGAACACGGTTTTCCCGAACCCAGGATATTTATGTAGCTGGTGGTATGTTGTATTATCTTTGCACCTAACGAACCCATAGAATCCTTGGACCACCTTCCCCAAGAAGTATCCGTAACCAGGATAGTCTTGCATCGTGGTGATCACCGCCGCTCTCATGTCGAAGTATTCTTGTCTCGAGGTGTCCCACGTACGGGCTCCTTCTTCCCATAATGTGGCCAGCTCCTCTTTCAACAACGTGAGATACAGATTGATGTCTGTACCGGGTTGTATTGGCCCTTGAACCAGCATACTCATGGTTACGTACTTCTTCTTCATGCACAACCAGGGGAAGGTTGTAGATCCATACAAACACGGGCCAGGTGTTGTGTGTGCTGCTCTAGCTTCCGAACAGATTGAGTTCGTCGGTGCTCACGCCCAGCCTGAGGTTCCTTGACTCTTTCCCGAAATGTTGGTAATATTGGAGGTCCAACGCCTTCCACTGGCAAGCATCTGAAGGGTGCCTCAGCATTTCCTCCTGCTCCAGATCATTGTCTTCCTACCTCTTTCTTTCCGCGTGCCAGCGCATGAGCTCTGCTTCCTTAGGGTCCGCAAAATACCGCTGCAGACAAGGAGTTAGAGGAAAGTACCACACCACTTTTCTAGGAGCTTTCCTTGTCCCTCTCTTGTATCGAGAGGTCTTGCACACTGGACATGTGGTCTTCTCTGCATCCTCGCCCCAGTAGATGATGCAATCATTTATGCAGACACGGTATTTCACATGCGGTAGATTGAGAGGGCACGCGACTTTCTTGGCCTCAACGATACTAGTCGGACATGTGTTCCCCTTCTTGGGAAGAATATCGTGCCAGAATGCAATGTTGTCGTCGAAGCATTCGTCGGTCATTTTGTGTTTCGCCTTCATCTCCAGAGCCTTGAGCGTTACATTCATACGGGTATCACCGTCGTTGCATCCATCAAACAATGGAGTGACCGCGTCTTTCTTCATTTGCTCCAGCTTAGATTTCTCTCTAGCGGCGGCTCTGGTGTTACTAGTATCCTTGAGAAGAAGATCTTAAACATGAGGGTTTCACAGCCAGCTCGAATCATGGTCGACACCTTGATCTTCGTGTTCATGACCGGCGCCACGTTGATCATTTTCGTGTTCATGCTCGACGCCACCCTGATCTTCATGATCATCACCTGCCCCGTTGTCGGCGCTTTGATCTTCGTGATCATGACCGACATCTTGATCTTCACCATTATTGACATCCTCATCATCATCTTTGTCATCACGTATCCACCGAGTGTAGCCATCCATGAAAGTATGTTGGAGCAGGCGCGACTCCAGCATTCCGGAATCGTTCCTTACCAGATACATCAGCTTGCAGTCGCGGCACGGACATCTTATCTCCGTCTTGTTTGTGCGTGCCATATTGGTCCTCGCGCATCTCATCCACCTATCCACGAGGGCTTTGCGAATCCGTAGTCGAACCATGGTCGCCTACGCGTGGTACAAAGAGCAAGAGAATAATTAGAGCATATATGGACATCTGGATCGCCCAAAAATTCGGCATGACCTCCCCTAAAAAGAGGACATCCGCGAGTGCTAGAAATTCACCAGAAAAGAAATTAATCGACATTCCGGCGAAACATTGGTATCTCAAATGAAATCCCTCCACAAAAAGAAGCATGCACCATAACACAATCATATAGTCGCGGTGTCGTCGACAACGCGCATGAGCATACAAGCAACGCCTTCACGCTTCCTCCAACGACAAATTGCACAAGAGAGACAGAGGAGAAGTAAAGGGACATGTTGTAGATCTAGAGGAGCAACAAACTTCACTTACATGTGAGTGTCAACCAATGGAGATTGAGCAAGCTTCTATGGTGAATTAATGTGGGAAATGAGGTGGGGAGAAGGAGGGGGTCGACCAAATCTGTCTTTGGGTGGAGAGGAAGAAGTGAGGGAAGTGAGTGGGGTGCATGTGCCAAAAAGGTGCAGAAAAAAGTCAGCCAGGTTATGCAAGGCGCATATTGCAGTAAATGCGCCTCTGATAGTCTAAACTATCTGAGGCGCACATACCAACATGCGCCTCGCCTATGAGGCCACCCGGGCCCGCAGGGGTTGCTTGAGGCGCACACTCCATAATGCGTCTCGCCTATTGAAACTATCGAAGGCGCATCTTGCAATATCCGCCTCTCATATTGGACCACAGATCTCCACCCGGGCCCACCCAAGATATGCGAGGCGCATTTGCCACATATGCGCCTTGCCTATTTAAGTACTAGAGGCGCATGTCCGGCTGGTGCGCCTCGCATAAGATGGGGTGCCAGGTATAGTCTGTACAGATGATAGTGGAGGTGCATTCTGCAGATATGCGCCTCACCTATGAAACTACTAGAGGCGCATGGCTCCATGGTGCGCCTCGCCTATATTGTCAGAGGCGCATATGATGTAAATGCGCCTCTAATGTGCATTTCTCCTATAGGCTTTTCTCTAGTAGTGTCAACTATCTATTTTGTTGTCACGATTTATCATTGCATATGTTATACAACACATAATTGAAAAGCGATAGGCAAGACATACGTTCATACATATAGCTGCATAAAGTACAGACAAAGGCACAATTGCAATACAAAATGGAGTAGTAGTTACTACGAATATGATAGATCAATAGCAACACAACATAAAGTTCCAAATCCGTGTTCATACATTATGCATCCACTAGTTCCTAGTAATACAGAATAGACCACATACTACTCATACAAGATGTTTTTGTAGTTTGAAATGAGGCAGCAAGCTAAGGATCAATGAGACTTTTGGTTGTCGCTTATTTATGGAGTTCTGAGTTTAGTTGGTTGAGCCAGCAGCGGCGGCATCAGTGAGGGTAATGTGCTTTAAGGCAGATGTCCCCGCAGATGCAGAAGACATCCACACTACTAGAAAAAACCCTATAGGAGACAAGCTTATAGGAGGCGCATCCCAAAAAATGCGCCTCCACTAAATATACAAGGTGCATGTCTAAATACCTTCTATATATTAATACCGGAGGCGCATCCTTGAGGGATACATCTCCCATATCGCCTATACGGACCAGATATAGCCACCCCCTTACTCAAGGCGCATCTGATCCATATGTGCTTTAAGTAGTTGAATGAGTCAAGGCTCATATGGACAAGGTGCGCCTTGAGTAAGGTGGGTGGGCCAGGTGGTGGTAGATTCCCCAATATAGGAGGCGCAACATCTAATATGTGGCTCTAGTATTCAATATTGGAGGCTCATCACTGTTAGATGCGCCTCGAGTAACTGAGGTGGGCCCGGGGGTGGCACGCGTTAGATAATCGAGGCACATCCCCTACAAGATGATCCTTAGGTAATTTAAGTATACAAGGCACATCTTGTATGGGATGCGCCTTGAGTAATCTGGCCACCTTTTTCACTTTTTGGCACATGCATTGAGCCACCTACACCCCACTCACTTCTCTCACTTACTTTCTCCTCCACAAAAAGAAAGATCTGGTCACCCCCTCCTCCTCCCCACCTCATTTTCTCCATTGTTTCACCATAGAAGCTTGCTAAAACTCTATTGGTTGACACACATCTGTAAGTGAAAGATCTTGGAATTCTAGATCTACAAGATCTCACTTTACTTCTCCTCTGGATGTCCTACACCTAGTCGTCGTTGAAGGAAGCGTGAAGGCATTGTTGCATGTATGCACGTTGTCATCGACTAGACTAGATTGTGGTGTGTGTTTCCTTTGTTTTGTGAAGGGATTTCATTTTGGGTTGCCAATGCTTCACAGGAATGTCGATCCATTTCCGTTTTGGCGAATTTCTGGCACCCGGCAGATGTCCTCTTTTTAGGGGAGGTCATGCCGAATTTTTCCGGCGATCTTGACATCCATGCTCTGATTATTCTTTTTCTATTTGTATATCGCACAGGCGACCATGGTCTGACCACTTAGCACACCCCTCGTGGATAGGTGGATGAGATGCGTGAGGGCCTACATGGCACGGACAAACATGATGGAGATCAGATGTCCATGTCACGACTGCAAACTAATGTATTTGATAAAGCATGATTGCAGAATGCTGGAGTCACACCTGCTCCAGCGTGGTTTCATGGATGGCTACACTCGATGGATACGTGATGACGAAGATGATGATGAGGATGTCAATAATGGTGAAGGCGAAGATCAAGATGCCGGTGGGGCAGGTGATTATGAAGATCAAGGTGTCATTAGGCATGAACATGAAGATCAAGATGGCGCTGGGCATGAACATGAAGACAATCAAGGTGGCGCCAGGCAGGAACATGATGATCAAGGTGCCGAGCATGATTCAAGCTGGTTGCAAGACCCTCATTACCAAGAGCTGCTTCTTGGGGAGACAAGTAATGCGAGAGCCATCGCTGGAGAGAAAGCTAAGCTAGAGAAAATGGAGAAAGACGATGTGACTCCATTGTTTGACGGATGCAACGACGGGGATATCCATCTAAATGTAACCCTCAGGGCTTTAGAGATGAAGGAGAAACACAAAATGACCGATGAATGCTTCGACAATAACATGGAATTCTGGCACGATCGTCTTCCCAAGAGGGGGAACACATGTTCGACTAGTATCGCTGAGGCCAAGAAAGTCGTGTGCCCTCTCGGTCTACTGCACGTGAAATACCACGTCTGCATAAATGATTGCATCATCTACTGTGGCGAGGACACGGAGAAGACCACATGTTTGGTGTGCAAGACCTCTCGATACAAGAGAGGGACAAGGAAAGCTCCTAGAAAAGTGGTGTGGTACTTTCCTCTGACTCCTCGTCTGCGGTGGTATTTCATGGACCCTGAGGAAGCACAGCTCATGCGCTGGCAGGTGGAAAGAAAGAGGCCAGAAGAGAAAGATCCAAAAAAGGAGGAAATGCTACGGCACCCTTCGGATGCTAGCCAATGGAAGGCGTTGGACCTCGGATATTGCCAATGGTTCGGTAAAGTGTGAAGGAACCTCAGGCTGGGTGTGAGAATCGATGAACTCGATCCGTTCATAAGCTAGAGAAGCACACATAGCACCTGGCCCGTGTTTGTATGGATCTACAACCTCCCCCTGGATGTTCATGAGGAAGAAGTACGTAACCATGAGTATGCTAGTTCAAGGGCCAAAACAACCCGGTACAGACATCAATATGTATCTCACGCTATTGAAAGAGGAGTTGGACACACTATGGGAATACAGAGCCCGTACGTGGGTCGCTACCGCAGAATAATATTTCGATATGAGAGCGGCGGTGATCACGACGGTGCAAGACTATCCTGGTTATAGATACTTCGTGGGGAAGGTGATCCAAGGATTCTTTGTGTGCGTTAGGTGCAAGGCTAATACAATGTATCGCCAGCTATAGAAAGATCCCGGGTCCAGGAAAACCGTGGTCCAGGGTTCTCGAATGAGGCTTCTAAAGAATCATGCCTGGAGAGAGCAAGGACATCTGTTCAATGGGGCAGTAGAGCTCCGAGGAATGCCAGACCAAAGGAGCGGCACAGAAACCGATGAGCTATTGAAAAACTGGAAAGAGTGTCCTGCGCCAGGAAAGAACCAAAAGAAGCGAGAGCCGCTATTGGGGGTTTGGAAGGCGAGGTCTGTTTTCTGGGACTTGCCATACTGGAAGCTCCTCCACGTGCCTCATAGCCTTGATCTCATGCATATCATGAAGAACGTGGGGGAGATTGAGCTTGCCACCATCCTTAACACCGACAAGACCAAAGATGGGTTGAGGCAAGGAACAACTTGAAGCATATGGGCATCAAGAAGGACCTTCAACCACCACCTAGTGATGATGAAGCTGATGATTAATCAAAGGAGGAGTAGGAGACGGAAATGTAAAATAGTCGTTGTAAGGAAAAAAAGGTCAAGAAGGCCAAAGTTAAGCTCAAGGCCATGTGCTTCACTCTAAGTAAGGCGGAGGACACACAGTGTATTAAGTGCCTCCTTAGAGTCAAATTTCTGAATGGCTATGCGGGGAAGATAAGGAGATGGCTAGACAAGGCGAAGCAGCGCTTTGGCGGGATGAAGTCTCACGATGTCGCCATGCTGATGACACGGGTACTTCTGGTTGCGATCTGAGGTATACTCGACAAGCACATCCGCAAAACTTTGTTTGGCCTATGCAACTTTTTCGATGTCATCTCTCAGAAGTCGATAGGCATTAAGCAGCTCACGAGGCTAGAGGAGGAGATCGTGGTGATAATATGCGAAGTAGAGATCTACTTCCCTCCCGCATTCTTCAATATCATGCTTCATCTACTGCTCCATGTCGTGGAGGATATCGTCCAACTCGGGCCTCCATTTCTGTGAAGCATGGTGTTGTTCGAAAGGCTGAATGGACGCATCAAGGGATATGTTCGTAGCAGGTGTTGTCCAGATGGAAGCATAGAAAATGGCTTCCTGGCCTAAGAGCGCATCTCTTTCTGCTCGAAACAAACCGAGACCCCTATTGGTCTGCCATTCAACAAGCACCTTGGGAGGCTCGCTGGATGAGGTCACCACGAGGGTCAGCACGCAAAGCATGTCGACTTCGAGGACTGGACCAAGGACTTTGAAAGAGCAAACATGGTCGCGCTACAACACCTGCAGGTGGTCGATTCATATGTACATGAGCACAAAGAATTTCTGAAGAAGATGTACGTTGACCGCGACCAGGTGAGGATGGAGGAAGATGCAATCAAAGAGCACAACTCCGGTTTCATGCAGTGGTTTAGGAAGAAGATTCTTCATACTCCACCGCAGGGCAAGTCTTCAGAGGATGATAAACTCATATTATCCTTTTCGCGGGGCGTCGCACACTACCTGATGACCTATCAGGGATAGGATATCAACGGATACACGTTCTACACAAAGGAAAAGGACAATAACTATGATTACTAGAACTCAAGGGTAACGAGGATATTCTACACCGACGACGTCCCTGAAAGATACTATGAAAGGACCGAGGAGATATGGAGCTCGACTATATTACGGAGAAGGTGCCGATGTTCCATATCAGGTGGGCCAAGAGCATCGAAAAAGAAGACTGATATTTCACCACCATGGTTATACCTCCAAAGTCAAAGACCACCGGCGCGAACGTACCCGCGAGAAATGAGCCATGAGTTTTGCCTAGTAAAGTTGACCAATGCTTCTGCATTATCGACCCGTCAAAGCCTAGTCGGGTTGTCGTTAGGAGAGGCAAAAGGAACATCATCATAATGGACGGAGTCGCCAATGAGCAAGACTTTGACCAGTATGGCGACCTGAAGATGGAAGACGGATATGGTGACCAAGCACAATACACCACAAGCTTACCTAAGAAAAGACCCTCGTTCAAGATAAAAAGTGAAGATGTTCCGGACCTAACCTATTTAACCACGACAAAGAAGGGCAAGAAGATAATTGTCAACAATAAACACTAATTAACTAGCTCCGACAAAAAAACGACATGCCGCATGCGTGTGCGTGGCATTATTATGTATCGACACATTCTTAATTATTTCTTTCATACGCTAATTGGATGGAATATGATGTATCGAAACATTCTTAATTATCACTTCTATTGGTTTGACAATATTTAGATATTTAAAATATTTACACTATTTTAGACTATTTTTTATAGTTCATATTAATTTTAGACTATTTTTTATAGTTCATATTTGTTTTTTTAAGTTCCAAAAAATACTCTATTTTTTGGATATTTACACTATTTTTTATAGTTCATATTATTTTATACTATTTTTTATAGTTCATATTTGTTTTTAAGTTCCCAAAAAGGTGGCCACCAGGATTCGAACCTGGGTGACCAAGGGACTGGTTGTATAGCCACTGAGCTTGCAATCGTTTTGTGATAAACATATCCTATGTATTCTATTTGACTAGGGCCTCGAACGTTATACAAGACGCATCTTGATGATATGCGAGTCGCACAACATAATACTAGAGGCGCATCCTTCCTAATTGCAACTCATGTAAGTTTGCCCTAATTTGATCGACCAGGCATGTCTCATGCATTATTCTCGTTCCCCTTTCTTCTCTCTACACCGTCGAACCATTCTCTGCTGCTAGCACCCACAAGCTCCTATCGCCGTCCGTCGTCGAGCTCATGCACGCCATCGAGTCCGCATGATGTCGAGTCCGCAGGTGAGACACCCCTCCCCTCCCCCTTCCCCTTTCCCCTTTCCTCTTTCCTATTTCCCCATCTAACCGAGGAGCTTGTCGTCGTCCTGCAATCTGCTTGTTGCTGTGCGCTTTGCAAAGGAGGGTCCAAGAGCTAGAAGAAGGAGCTCCCGCCTGCCACTTCCTTGCATCGAAGAAGAAGGAGCATCCGCTTGCCCGCCGCTTCTCTGCATCGTAGAAGGAGGAGTTAGGAGCCATAAGGAGAGCCGCCCTACAGTCTGCTCGCCGCTGTCCGATTCACAAATAAGGATCCATGATCCATAAGGAAGAGCGCCTACCCTCCGCTTCTCTGCATTGACAAGAAGGAGCGTCTGCCCGCCCGCTGCTTCTCTACATCGAAGGAGGAGCTAGGAGCCTGAAGGAGTGCCGCCCTAGCTTGGAGGTCGCCGTCGAGAATTGAAGGTCTCACCTCCACGAATTGAAGGTAATGTGAAATCTCAATGTACAAAGCCTTTCCTCCACGAATTAAATAGGACAGTTTAATGTTTGTGTGTGTGCAAAGTGACCCCTTGACCTCCTAGAAAATCTATAGATGCACATTAGTGGAATTTTCTTGCTTGAACCAATTTGTATATAATCTCTTGTTTGTTGCTTCCTTATTGGTTAACTTGGATAAGATCATATACTCGGCTTAAATTCTTAGCTTTTCCTGTGATGCAAAGGATGAAGCATTGATTTGTTATAAGAACAGATGATATATTGATTTCTTATAGATAATATGTATTTCTTCTACTACATTAACTAATAGGAATAAATGTTTTTGATTTAATTAGAAGTGTATGTGATGTGTAGTGATGAACATAAATAAGGTATATGTGGTATTTACATGCTCTACTAGTTCTTTATGACTAGGAGTAGAGTTTTTGACATATGCATGCTATGTAAGCTTGATGTGATTTATTTCTGGGTTTGGGTTTACTATTCTTGGTGATCTTGTGGTCACCAAGGTGCATGTGAGATGTTTCTAGTTATTACTGTACTTTGTTAGAGAACTTCTTGGTGTAGATGGCATGATCTAGTGATTTCAACAAATATTTCTTGATAGAGAATAGATGGCATGATCTAGTGACCTCTCTCCTCTTATCTCTTAGTATTTCTCTCTTTCACATCTGATAAAGAACACATGATATTACTTGTTCCTATCTAGTCTTAGATAGTGATGAATCCAAATTAGAGGCATACATTTCTTCTTCTTAGTAAGTTCTTCCCTTCCCATACTACACACCTCTATTCTCTTTCTAGGATGGCTACCTTGCTAGCTTCTATAGCTTGTTCTTCTGGAATTCTGATAAAACCTTCTTCTTGTGGCATGCCTGCACCTCCTAGCTACTTCGTCTTGGTCTGAGCTAAAGTTAGATTTTCCCAAATTCATTGGTACGGATATACCTTAGTGTTATGGGGTCAAATGATAGTTATGGGGTGCTATTTATAGGTTTGAGCATGCTCTAGTAGCATGACACAGGTCGGTGATTCTTGATTGAGTTTGGTGAGTAAGGTGCTTGTTGATGGGATAATCCACATGTATGCTTTATTTTTGGTTACCTAAGTGGCATTTGGTACTAGATGAACTTGTTGCCTGTTTCACTCATATGGGATGCCGCATATATTTGTGGTTTTTAATAATTTGATTGAATGACTAATACAAGTGGCATTAATATTTAAATGGTGGTTGGATAGTGTGGCATTATCTAATAAATATGAAAGTTGATCTATATATCTTCTATACAATACACTCCCCTTGTACCCCATCTGCTCACCAGTTCAACAACTTACAATAGACTAAAGTATAGGATTTGTGCTTGAGTGGGTGCCTTGCTAGCTTTCTTTCTAGCTATAAACTAATAAGAACAGATCTTTGCTTGCTTAAACCCTACCAATGATGCAAAATCTATCTTGTTTTGGCACATAGTTTTGCAATGCATTTTATTCATAGTTCATCCTGCTACAAACACATACACATCATCCTTCCACAAGCACATACATAGAGTTCATCCTGCTACAAACACATACATAGAGTTCATTCATCTTGCTACAAGCACATACAAGTACTACTACAGCTCTAGTAGCTGTATTTTATTCATAGAACAAACTACCCTTCTTCTTCTACATGCTTCCTTCACCAAACTTCACCTTCTTCAGCATCTTGATCCTATCTTTGCAATACTCAATGCCTTTGTTAATCAATAACAATGCACTAGCTACTTTGAGCTCAGGAAGCAACCTTGATGGAACTTTTTTAGGCAAAGGAGATTTTTTTGAATAAACCTTGGCAAATGGCTTCATGCTCTACTATTGTTGGATCATCTGGCACTTCTACCTCACCCAACTTCTCAAGTCCCCTAACATCCTTCCTCTGCTACTTCTCAGCCTTGCTTCTCCTTGTGTAAAACTTGGTCTCCATAGCTAGGAATGAAATGTCGACGCATAGTGTGCTAGAATTTATTGACATACAAGAGCACCTATGGACAAGAGCATGCACACACAAGTAGAACAGTGCACAGTTCAAAGATGCTCACCCCTGCATGCTTTGGACTGCTGCATATACTGCTTTATTCCATTTTGAGGCTTCTTTCAGGCATCTATCACTTCACCCATGCATGCTTTTGGACTGCTGCTAGCATCTATCACTAGCACTTCAGCCAAAATATTCACCCATGCATGCTTTTGCACTGTTGCTAGCATCTATCACTTCACCTATTGACACGGTTAGCCTTTACGTTTATATATATTGCTGCAACTACTTATATATATTGCTGCTGCTACTGGTGGTGCTGCTGTTGCTGTTTATATATATATTTTCTGGTGGTGGTGCTGCTGCTGGTTTATATATATTGCTGCTGCTTATATATATTATATATATATATGTTGCTTATATATATACTATTTTTATATATATGTTGCTTATATATATACTGCTGCCTATTGAACTATGGCATGTACTATTGCTGCTGTTTATATATATTTTCTGTATTGAACTATGCACTACTAAAGTGCCAGCTAGGTGGTGTATGTGTCTTGCTGCTAGTTTTGTGCATATGTAGGCCATTTTTGTGCAGTTTTTTCTTTTTGAGATGCCAATGTTTCACCGGAATGTTGATTCATTTCCGTTCTAGGGAATTTCTAGCACTCCTAGGTCTAGAAAATTAGCAATGGTCATGCCCAATTTTTTTGTGAATTTTGGTGCTTATTAGTTCCATTTCTTTTTGTGTTTAGATATGTCGGGTGGTGGATAGCACGACGCCGAGGCAAGCACTTCTAGAAAGAAGGCCTATTGGGAGCATTTGTGTGAGATGGAATCACAAGAGGACCCAGAATTCGTGTTGTGGGAGGAAGAGGAGATGGAGGACGAGGATACCTCATCTGATGAGGAGATGGGGGACGCTAATGGCGAGGACGCCACTACCACTGATGGCGGTGGCTGTGGTGAAGACATAGATGGTAGCGAACCGAATAAGGCCCAGAAGGAATAGACCCCGATCACGGTCGGCCTCAAAAGGTCCATCTTCAGAAGCGTGAGCGCTAAAGGGGTGCCTTTTGAGCCAGAGGAATTTTTCGCGCCGTACTCACTACAGATCTCTGCAATCCTTCGGAACACCGTCACAATCAACACCAAGAACCTAAAGGCCCATGAGAACGAGCATTAGCGCCATCAGCTCTTGACGAAGTTGCACGCAAGGTACACGTACCTAGGTGATGAGGACAACAAATACAACAATGACAATCTAAAAGGGAATCCGGTAAACAAGTTTTCCCTCAAGACGATGACCAAGGCCTTATTGAATTGGAAGGCGTGGGTGAAGAGGCTCATTTACAAGGACAAGCTAAGTTACAAGCAGGTCGTCAAGAAGGAGCCTCTAGTCACAGAAGAAGACTTCAAGGTGTTCAAGGCCAGATGTGACTCCGTCGCGGGTAAGTCCAATAGTCTGTACTTCAAGGAGTTGTACGAGATGAACATTGGTACCAACCATCTCTACTCCGACGGTTATAGAGCTGCGATTCCCAAATGGGAGAAGGAGGACGCCGTAGCCCGTGAAAAGGGGGAGACACCTCCCTTTGCCAATATCGCCGAAGTGCAGGAAAAGAACTTTGTTAGGGCCTGGTTTCGCAAGCCAAAAGGGAGTTCTGAATATTCCTCGGAACCCTTCGGCTCTTTCGCTCCGAAGGTGAAGGACTTCATCAATATATATGTAAGTAATTTGCATGCAAGTTGATTAATTGCATTCATAATTAATAAATGAAGCCGAATTTCTAAAATGCTTCATGTGACACCACTTTTAACAAGGTGTTGAACCGGTTCAAGAATGTCGAGGCCCAGGCGCCACCTAATTCGGCTAGCCGTGTGCCCGGCTTTGGTAGTATTTGATACATTGCAAATGTATCTATAATTTTTGATGTTCCATGCTTGGTTTTATCCACTTTCTTATGTTTTGTCCACACTTTGGAGTACTTTTCAAATGATTTCTTGGACTAACCTATTAACAAGTGCCACAGTGCCAGTTGCCTGTTTTCTGCTGTTTTTGGTTCCAGGAAGGTCAGAAAATCGATATTCTCGGAATTGGACCAGACAAAAGCCAAAGTTGATATTTTCCCGGAAGACTCACGGAGCCAGAAGGAGAGTCGGAGAGGGGCCACAGGGTGGCCACACCACCCCATGGCACGGGTCCCCCCAGGCCTTGAACACCATGAAAAGAGGAAAGAGAGAAAAAAGCACCATATTACCATGGTAAATAAGAAGATTGCTGAGATGCTCGTTGTTTGCTTGCCTTGTCATTTTGATATGGGGATTCTTCCGTATCATCGGGCAAAGGGTACCCCGTTGGCGGTTCTCTATGATACACATGTACTTACGATGACAAGAACTTACCGGTGACTAAACTTGATTAGCATGAGGAGCGGCCCTCGTATTCAAGGGACATGAGATTTCCAACTTATACTTCGTCAAGCATATACTCCATAGTTTGTTCACTTTAACCTTAATCACTTCAAGATGCTTATGATAGGGGCAATGAGAGCTGAAAGCTATAAGTACCATAATTTTTGGAAGCTCTTTATGAAACTTGAATCTCTGCTTCCTTCTATGAAGGCCTTTCTTCCACCATTATATTGAGTCTCTACCTTCTACCTTTATGCACCTACTTTGAGAGCATAGTGGCCATTCTTAGTTCTATGTGCATTGTCCCAAGACTTGTTGATTGATGCATAACTTTGATATTGCTTGTTTTAAACTATTTGTATCTAGTCACTCTTATGAACTTTGAAGGTGTCCTATGCATTTATGTTTGCTACTCTATGAGGGACAAGCTGAATGCTACTATGCAATGTTTTCTTTATGTGAAACAAACAAACGTCTTGCAAAGCATTGTTATTCATGAATCTTTTGTTTGTGCCTTTTCATGTTGCATCATAGTTTCTTTGTATTATTGCTAGAACTTTGTCTTTCATGTTATGATTGAAGTACTATGATCCCAGCTTTCAATGCTTTACAAATACTTTGATCAAGTTTATGATGGTGCATGTCACCTCAAAAATTATTCTTTCTTTTTATCACTTACCTACTCGAGGACGAGCAGGAGTTAAGCTTGGGGATGTTGATACATTGCAAATGTATCTATAATTTTTGATGTTCCATGCTTGGTTTTATCCACTTTCTTATGTTTTGTCCACACTTTGGAGCACTTTTCATATGATTTCTTGGACTAACCTATTAACAAGTGTAAGTTGCCTGTTTTTGGTTCCAAGAAAGTCATAAAATCAATATTCTCAGAATTGGACCGGACAAATGCCAAAGTTGATATTTTACAGGAATACTCACGGAGCCATAAGGAGAGTCAGGGAGGGGCCACAGGATGGCCACACCACCCCATGGCGCGGGTCCGCCCAGGCCGCGCTAGGGCATGGTATGGGCCCCCTGGCCACCCACCGACCTTGCCCTCTGGCCTATAAGAAGGCTCCCGAGGCATAAACCCTAAAAAATCAAGCCTCCAGCCACGAAAAGTTTCGCAGCGCTGCCGCCACCGAAGGGGAGATTCGGGGGACAGAAAGTCTTTGTTCCGGCACCCTGCCGGGACGGGGAAGTGCCCCCGGAGCCATCTCCATCGATCTCCACCACCATCTCCATCACCATTGATGATTCCCATGATGAGGAGGGAGTGGTTCTCTCTCGAGGCTAAGGGTACTACCGGTAGCTATGTGTTCATCTCTCTCTCTATGCATGATCATATTGTGATCATGAGCTTTGTAATCAAGTAGATCTACCTTGCTACTCAAGTTCTTTAATAGATCTCTGCTCTCCCCATGTGTGTGAAAGTGACAGCGTGCTCACCATGGTGGCACTTAGGCTAGAGATTACAAATACTTGTTATGAGTTATATTTGGAGTTGGATATCTTTATGAAATTGTGGTGTTTGTTGGACTCATCTAGTACTCAAGGTGACAGTGTGGGGTTTTCTAGATGGGAAATATGTACTTTGAGGTGTGATGTTATAGCCCTACCATGGATTAGAGTGTCCAACCGGAGAGTAGTTAAGAGTAGTATCATAAAGAGAAGATATTTATATGAGAGTGTTCACTAGTGAAAGTATGATCCCTAGGCCTTGTTTCTAAGCATTGAAACACCGTTTGCTATTAGATATATTACATGTTTGCTTGTTTCCATCTTTATTTCAGTTTTACTTTAGTCTTTTCCACGCCATCAAGCTATCTTCTATCACAGTTACCAGTTATAATTATCTATACACTTGTATTTCACTATCTCTTCGCTGAACTACTGCACCTATACACCTGACAAGTGTATTGGGTGTGTTGGGGACACAAGAGACTTCTTGTATCTTGATTGCAGGGTTGCTTGAGAGGGAATACCTTTGACCACTTCCTCCCTGAGTTCGATAAACCTTGGGAGATCCACTTAAGGGAAAACTTGCTGCTGTTCTACAAACCTCTGCACTTGGAGGCCCAACAATTGTCTACAAGAATAGAAGTGCGTAGACATCAGTATTCCATGGCCCGAATACTATGGCACCTCGCCACGTAAGGGCAAGAAGGCCGAGCGCACCGAGGTAAAACACCTCAGGGAACATGTGGAGAAGTTTCCGCAGCTGCTCCAAGATAAAGTGAAGGCGGATGTGAAGACAGTCTAGACACAATTCCAGACACAAGTGACCAATAAGCTTAACACCATCCTTCCCGCCTACTTCGAAAAAGACAACAACTGGAAGAAGGGTGGTAAACGGAGGCCACGCCCAGTTCCCAACATCACCAGCGCCCAATCGGACAACACGACATCAGAGGTGTTGGTGACTCCTCCGGTGGGTCCCGAAGGTCCGGAGCTTACCTTGTCTAGTGCAGCGAAGGCGCCTACCCACACTGTGCCAACAAGCTGCCACTCTGCCACTTGCGCGCTCGACGTCGGTGGTGGTGCCTCGACATTGGCCGAGCTCGACGCCCTCAAGGTAACTAATTAAAGCAAGAGTTGGGAGTGTCAACCAATGACTTCATCTCCCTTCTCCCTGTTTTACTAATGATTGGCCTACATGTCTTTCGCAAGAAGACACTCCTTGCACTCTACTGCACTATGTGAACAACGAATTGAAGGATGTTGCCAATGGTTCGATCATACAACTGGCGAACCACATCTTCCATAGTAAACCAATGACACCCGACGTGCTTAGGGTCAAATATAGTATGGTGCTTCCGGTCTACAAGGGCTTGGAACCTCCCTCTCAACCTCATGGATGAGATAGTGACGAGACGACAGTCCTCAATACCGGCTTCAGCTACATGTTCCTATGGATGAAGAGCTAGATCCGTTTGGGGACGGAGGGCCGGGGAACCACCCAAGAGGCAGCACAACCAGCACACCCAACACATGAAGACATCAAGATGGAACAGAATCCTACCGACGATGATGATGAAATTGATGAAAACTTTGGCGACCAGTTCTTGAACACAATGTTTTGTGATGACCATGAGCAATAGGGAGGCCAGCTGTTCACGCAGGAAGTTGTCGACCCCAACCAACACCTGGACCCTCGGAGAAACCCAATTTCCAAGTGCGTCTCTTCCCATCTAGTCAGGAGACGCCGCCACCCGTCGCCTTCACCAAGCCTTAGATGCCAGCTCGTCATACGATCAGCCCCAACACCTTCCATAGGGTGGTAGAGGAGGTAGCGGCGGCCGATGATGTCGTAAAGGGCAAGAAGGGTCGCAAAAGGAAGCCTAAGGGTGCGAGCCAGAATCCAAAGCCTACTTTCCAGGCTTAGGACGGCCCTGCACCAAATCCCAGGAAGTGGGTGCACGAGGCAGGTACACCGATGCTCAGTGAATCGATGCTCACGCTCGCAGGCTCGCATATGCGTAGTATTCATCATGGCTGTCTTTTTGATGAGGAGCGCCATATTCAAGAGGGTGATCAGCCGTATCTTGTTTACAAGGCTAAGGTGCCAAATGTGCCAGGATTCATCGTACTATCCCCCGGGGATATTTTCTACATGCGGCATACCGACCTCTTCGACATGTTGCAAGGATTTCGGCTGCACGATACCCTGGTCCGACTGTTCTCGCTCAATATGGCCATGCATATCATTAGAGACGGGACACCGGACATCGCGATAGTGGATCCCTACTTCATGCGTGATGCTGTCTTGGGAACACATGAGGGCGTCCTAATGGAGACCAACTACCTTACTTCCTACAAACAAACTCGGGCAAGGATTTGATTCTCATTCCCTACCATCCAAAGTCAGAGAGTGGTCACCAAGGCCACGTGATCATATCCTTATGTGCAATGCTCAAACGCATTGTATCTCGACTCAGGTAGTGCGACAAGGAAAGACTACTCCACTATCAAGAGAGTTCTTGACGATGCTCTCAATGGCTACATTGCAGCGGGAGGTGCCATCCCTAGTAGGATAGTTAAGAGGCACGACATGCATGTGTTCGGGCACAAAACGGAGTTCCCTGCATCAAGCAGGTGCCTGACAGCGGGATGGATGCCTTCTACGCCCTACACCACATGAATGCGTTCGTAAGGGACCAACATAACAGTGCATTGCCATCTGACCTTCGAAGGTGGGCTGAAGATCTTGAACGTATACAGTATCACAACATCAGGATGGATTTCCTTGATATCCAGGAGGAGATCCCGACAATCGTGCACCAACAAGTCATAAAATCCGGGGGGCTCTTCTATGGCAGCACTCCACCGCACAACAAGGAGATAGATGAACACTTATTAGCGAAGTGGGGTGACGGAAGGATGTTCATGACGTTAGAAAAAGGAGCTAAATGGGGCTTCATCAATATCTCCGAGCTGAACCATCAGCTGAAGAAGTCTTGATGTTTGCCTAGCTAGCTGTTAGTTCCGAACTTGTGTTATAAAACATTATCCCTATGTTAACTTGCCTAGCAACCTCTAGAGTATGTTTCATAAATTGTTGAACTTGATTATGAGAGACGCTAGTTATATGTGTTATGAACTATTTTAGTGCTTGGTCATATGTTGCATCTCATTCGTTATTGCCACCCTACTTCTTGGTTTGCTTTCCATCTTTCTTCGAAATGTTGATGATTAAAACGTGTTGTGGCACTATATATGTGTTTGACTATACTGCTGATGGATCTGGTGTGCCAAGTAGACTTGTAATTTGAGCTTCCTCTACTTGACACACCAGATCCATCAGCGGAATTGTTATTTCCATGCCCAACCTAAGTATGAGATACTAATCCAATTCATTCTTCGTTTGCTTTTTGTCTTTTTTCGAAATGTTGATGATTAAAACATGTTGTGGCACTATATATGTGTGTGACTATACCGCTACTAGATATGGTGTGCCAAGTAGACTTGTAATTTGAGCTTCCTCTACTTGCCACATCAGATCCATCAACAAAATTGTTATTTCCGTGCCCAAGCTAAGTATGAGGCACCCATATATATGCATGATCTTATCTTGTCAACTGCTATTTCTTTCCACTGACATAGCTAATATCATCTATCTTGTGTACAGGAGATGGCGAAGAAGTGTTATGTCGTGTACGTCGGTAGGGTTCCAGGTGTGTACGAGGAAGCAAGTGAACAACTTCTCAGGCAACAGCTACAAACGCTACAAGAGTATAGAGGTGGCGGAAGAGAAGTGCAGGAAGCACGGGAGGAAGAAGTGGAGGAACTTCGTCGTGATCACCACCTTGCTCTTCATGGTAGGTTGTGTTCTCTACTTCACCTAGAGAGCTCCGTCGTGTAGTTGTAATGTGATTGTGAACTTGTACTCGGTCCCTGAGAGATGTGAACTTGGTGTTGTGTGTGATGTACTAGTTGGTTGATGTGTGAACTCTCGTATGTCGCGTATTATTTCAAGTTGATGTGTGATGTACTTGTATTCGTGTTGGTTCTATACTATGTTTTGGGCAATTGCAACTTTCTAGAAATTCTGTGTTGTTTATACTATATTCTGGATTGTATAATACCTATGTACTGTGTATTCTGGACTGTATGGTGGTTCCGTGAAATTTAAAATTTCAAAATGCTATTTGCGGCACATATGTAAAACTATTATAGGCGCATATGTTAGTCAGAGTGGAGGCGCATCTTTCAGACATTGTTGAGGCGCATCTGGTATGTGCCTTGTATACCCTAGATATGCGAGGCACATATCAGATGCGCCTCGGGTAAAAATACTAGCAGCGTGGGCCTCGTGGCGCATCACATTTGCGCCTCGAATGACTTTTTTGATGTGCCTTGAGTAGGCTTTTCCCTAGTAGTGCCATGCGGGCCTCGAAGCCATAGGGCTGCTCCGAGAGGTAGCCCATGATAACATGTTTAGTCAGGTAGATGAACAGGTTGAGGTTCTCATACTAGACGAGGCGTTGCACGACGAGAGCCGCCTCGAGGTGGACATCTGTTGTCGTTGGCGCGGTGAGCTGTAGGTCCATCAGAGTGCGGAAGAGGCCATCACCATGGAGGCCCGTGAACAGAAATTCATAGGAGAGAGGGGAAAGTTTGCCCTGGCCTGCTTGTAGAGAGTGGCAAGCTCGTCCACCTTCGTGGGCACGACGCTGAACCCTCGGATGAACTGGTTGAGCGTTTGCTTAAAATCAGCGATGAAGGCCTTGTCAGCATCGATGGGGGAATCCGATATCAGGCTGAGACTCGCCACGACGAGAGCTAGAACTGCTCAAAGGCGGTCCAAAGCTTTGGCTGGCATGTCGATAGCATTGTCCATCGAGCGCAGACGATTGTCGGTCGCCTTAATCGCCTCCATGGCTGGTCAAACTCCTATCTTAACCTCTCTTTTCTTTTTTAGCTTGGCTTGTTCTCTATCAATGTCTAGGTGTTACGCTCGCTCTATATAAGATCAACTGAGTGCACGATTATTTATGGTCATTGTTGCTAGGATCCTTGTTGCTTTTCGAGCTTGCTTGGGAATCGGAAGGGAAAAGTTGACTCTAGTGAGTTAAGATGGTGATGCATGTAAAATGCATACATGAACTTTGTAGTTTGTTAACATGTTTTCCCACATATTTGCATCATATATAATGCTATATACCTGTTTTATATTGATTTTTGGAGATTTACCAATCATCCTGTTTATTTTGGTTATAACCCTGCAGGCAGAAAAACCCTGTTTTCAATGTTTTTGATGTTTCAGGACCTAAACAAACTCAAATGGACCTCTACTTTTGGGAATACCAATATTTATCCACGAGAAGCATCTGGATCACTAGAATCTCACTAGGAGGGCTAGGAGGGCCAGGATGGCCAAAAGATCCCATGTGGTGTGCCCAAGCCTGGTGGGCACGCCACCCATGTTCTTCCCTCCTCGACTGTCCGATCGCCTTGATTCTTTCGCCCACAGAGTTCTCTTGACCAAAAATTCCCTATATAAGGACCCCCCCCGGGGGCATCCTCGGAGGGAGAGCCACCAGAGATGAAAACACCACCAAACAAAGTCAGATCGAGCGAAGATTGGAGGGGAAAACTCCACCGGAGCCACCTCCGGGGAGATCTCCACCCTCTCCAACATCTCCAGCTTCATCACCACGATGAAGAGGAAGTAGTCCACCTCTGGGCTATGGGTTTGTGGTAGTATCTTGATCTATTTCTCTCTCGTTCTTACTATATCTAGTACCATATGAGCTTCCCAACATGATTATGGTCATATTTGTAATTCCTATGTGGTGGATCTTTGTTCTATGATTTGATATTTGAGATTGGAATCTATTTTGTGTAAGATGTTTTAATAGATGCATATCATGCACCCTGTTCTTCATTTCTTGTTTTGATCCAACTTGTATGCAAGAACTTGTATGGGGAGAAGTGTGTTATATGGAGTAGCATGGGGGTAGAGACTGAATTGTGACACATATTATTCAAGATCTACTTTGGTTTTTACCTTTCTTTTGCTGCCTCACTAGGGGTAAAACTGAAATCATGTGCTATAGTTATCACGTGACAGTGTAATGACCTTGATTAGATTAAGGTAGCATATTTTGTATATCAAACATCATATAATATTGCTTAAAGCTATACTCTGATCTATTCTTAAATAAAGATTGCATGGAGATTTCCCTTCTTGAGGAGTATAAGAGAGAGAGAAATATTCCATCTCAATATTAGAATGTGATGCCCATATTAATTCCTTTTATCAAGCACTTATAGAATTTCAATGAATTTTATCATTGATGAATTGTTTTGTGATCACTACAACCTAAAAAGAGAGTAGACAAGTGAACCCATGAACCCCGGTCCGATTTTTATCATAAGAAACCCCTTTCCTTTGCATCTACTATCCTTTACAATTTATGCAATTTATTATTTTGAAAATACAAAAATACTTTCTCTACTTGCAATCACTTATAAAAACCCCAAAACAACTCTACTATATTCCATACCAGCTAGTTTGCATTACTTTACCTTATTTACTTTCTTTACTTTAGTTTGTTTTATATTTTATATCTTATTAATATTATGAAACCTTGTGCTTGACAACCACTTGCTAGAGTTAGGGACACAAGACAAATTATTTTACTTTACAGGTTGCTTGAAGAGGAGAAGACAAACATCCTCCCATAACCAATTCTGCGAGAGGTCTATATAAACCCTCGAGTCACCCTTGTGGGGAAAAGAAGATTTCTACAACACTCCGCACTTGGAGTCCCAATGAAAAGTGGCTGCATTTGTTGCCATCAAGACTATTTTCTGGCGCTGTTGCCAGGGAATTGGAAGAAGGATACATCATAGTGGTTGTTGTGTGGTGAAGCATAAGCCAACTCCCACTGCAACCGCCAGACTATTTTCTGGAATTGTTGCCTAGGAAATGGCGAAGGTACCTCACAACTGCATCCTCATCCAGTTTTAAGAGCAAGGTAACTCCCACGACAACTTCCTATTTTCTGGCGCCGCCATCTTCCTCAACTTGTGCAAAAACCCAAGCTTGGGGAGGTTGCACCACTGTGAGCTTTTTCTTATACTTTTTGATTTTTAAAGTATTTTATTTTGTCTTGTTTTTAGTCTTTTTAAGTTTTCCCTGAAAACACAAAAACACATAAAAATTAATATTACTTATTTGCAAACATGGGAGAAAGAACAAAACTTTGTGACTACACAAACACCCCTGGTGATCAGTTCATGGCTAGACCCATTACCACTCCTGAAATTACTGTTGAAAGTTTTGAAGTAAGTCTCGGTCTTTTAAATCTTATAACTAGAGAACAATTTGGGGGAGTACTAGTGAGGATGCCTCTATGCATTTGCACAATTTTTTTTCAAATTTGTGATACGCAAAAGTTTAAAAATGTGGAAAATGACATTGTCAAACTTAAACTATTCCCATTTTCACTAAGAGGTAGAGCTAAAGAATGATTATTATCACTTCCTGCTGCTAGTATAAACTCTTGGGATGACCGAAAAGAATCTTTCATTAAGAAATACTACCCACCGGTTATGATCCTACAAAACAGAAATAGTATCCTATCATTTAGATAAAATGATAATGAACATGTAGCAACAGCTTGGGAGAGAGTTAAAAACATGCTTATATCCTTCCCATCACATGGGGTAAATGAATGGACCATATTGTGTTCTTTTTATAATGGTCTAAATATTATGTCAAGAAGCATTCTAGATTCTGCTATGGGGGTGCATTTATGAGTAAAACTATGTCTCAAGCTAAAATTATCCTAGAAAGCATGCTCCACAACCATAGTCAATGGCACACTGAAAGAGCACCAAACCCATCTAAGAAAGTCAACTCCATTGAAGAACTAGACCCCACAGGAAGTAAAATTGATGCCATATTTGCCTACATATCTAAGCAAAGTACTGATAATGTTCCACTTCAAGAGTTAGTAACAAACACCAATAAAAGTGTAGATGTCAACTTCATAAGAAACTTTGGTAGTAATGGATATGGGAACAATTAAAATAAATCATATGTTAGGCCACCGTATGCTCCAAACAACTATGGTAGCTGTCCCTTTGTTCCATATCCTAATGCTAATGAAAGTAAATGGAAACTTGCCACCATTCCACAAGCTAATGAAAACCTGGATAAACAACAAGAGCCTAATAAAAATATTAGTGAATAAGTAGCTCACCATGCCACCATGATAGAAGAACTACATAAGTTACTTTCATCCATAAGTTCTGATATTAAGGGTTTACAAAACCAAGCAGCTGGTTGGACAAAGCTTTATCAAAACTTGCTAATAATCAAGCAACCTTGTTAAGTATGTCTGCAGGAAAACCACAAGGGCCATCTGCCATAGGTATGAATTCTATTACCATCACCACAATTACACCATCTTTGGAAGAAACTTATCATGAATTAATGAATTATAATGATCTCCTTGAGGCACCATTATCACAACTCAAGATCCAAATGGTAGAAGAACCATCAAAAGAGGATGAAGAATCTACTATGATTGAAAGTGAAAAAGAACCAAAAAGAGATAAACAAGTAGAAGAAGTCAAAATGTTAAGTGAAAAAAAGAACCTCTACTTGATCTTGATAAATGTAGCTTGCATGAACTCACTAACTTATTGCAAAAAATTCTAATGATCCATCCTTTAATGGTCATCAAGCAGGATTTGGTTCCTACCTAGCAAATTATGTTATAAAAGAAAAGATTGAAAGATACAATAGAGAAGCTATGATACCACCTAAGCTTGGGGTTGTATGGATCCCCAAGGTATTAATCACTATTGGAAAAGAGACACACCATGCTATTCTAGATTTAGGATCTAGTGTCTCAGTTTTATCTAAAGATCTATATGACTTACTTGAATTGAAACCTATGGAAAAATGCTCAATAGATATGTTTCTTGCTGATGATTCAACTAAACATGCTTTAGGAAAAGTTCAAGATATTATGGTTGAATTACATATGACATTTGTGCCTATTGATTTTATTGTCATGGACACGGGGATCAATACCTCAAGTCCTATAATACTTGGTAGACCTTTTATGAGAACCACATGTGTGATCATTGATGCAAAAGAAGGAAATGGAAAGTTTCAATTTCCTCACAAGAACTGCATGGAACACTTTTCAAGGAAGAAGTAGGTAGCTAAGAAGCACAAGCTATCCCATGAGTTCCACATCACCTAAACCAAGTAAGTAAAGCCTAGATATAGAGCTATAAAGAAAGTGCTTTGCGGGAGGCAACCCGGTTATTTTTTTTTTGTTTTTTTGTTTTTCAACTCTTTATGTTGAAAGAGAGTTTTGTTTTGGTTTTCTTTCTGTAGTTTGTAATAAAGTATCAAGTGGAACCCATTTTGGATGTTGTAAAAGTTGCTAAGCACATGGAGTAGCAAATTTCTGCAGAACAGTTTTTAGTGTGTGAATTTTCTGTTTTTTATGTAACTTTGATTGCGCTCCGATTCATACAACATTTACAACTTTTAATCCTCTTTATGCACAAAAATTGGCTAAAATTCCTAACATGTCTGAGTGGACGAAAAAATTCACTTTTCTGTTGCTGAAAATCTGGACAGATTCTGCCATTGTTTTGTTTTAAACCATTCCCAAGTGTCCTAAGATGATTTGTATGACATGTCTGAGTGGACGAAAAAATTCTTTTTTTCTGTTGCTGAAAATCTGTACAAATTCTACCATTGTATTGTTTTAACCATTCCCAAGTGTCCTAAGATGATATGTATGAGTCATATTATATGCCAGGGATATGTAGGAACATTATATGCTTGCTAGAAAATTTATAAAGAATTTTTTCTTTGATATATATGTAACAACTATTATATTCTTGTGCCACTAATGTCACCTCTCAGAAAAAAGATGGGAGAAAAAGTTTTGTGTTGAAGTTTTTTGACAGGGAATAGAGGAACACCACACCAAAATAAATCCAAGGATGGTGAAAACCATAAGCTTGGGGATGCCAAAGGCACCCCACTGGACCAACTCAACTCTAAGTTTTCAAACCTCTTTTGAGCAACATAGAACTATCATAGAAACTTGGAGCGTATGTTTTGTCATTTTACTTTTTGTGTTGCATTAAAAAGACCACCACCACCATTATCATAAATGTTTATGATTATCTACTCAAGAGGAACTCTGTCTTAATGAGATTAAAAATGAAAAGGAATGCCATGGAATAAAAGAAAAGGGGAGATAAAAACAAAAGCTAAAATTCATGTTGTGTCTAGTTCTTAAGCTCAAGTACTTTATATGAAACATGATTTGTTTTATGCCTATTAATTTGTATCCTTTGCTTGTGCATGTTTATGTTCAACATTAAGAAGCAAAGTTAGAAAATAAATGTTGACATTATGAACTAGATGGCACACTCTTTAGATCTATTTTTGCTAAGCCTTTTTCTACACAAGCTAAGACTTGTTCCAAGCCCCTTAAAACTAGACTAGGCATATCCACCTACTTGTGGCAAAATATGCTTTCAAGTATAGTATGTATGTTAATCCTCCAAACATTCTTAAAAACACCCTTTTTCATGTATTTTAAAGCTCATAAAAAGTAAGGTTTGGGGTGATACCACTATGGAATTTTTTGTGATTTACATCTTATTAGTTGTTGTTGGCTAAACCATGCTGGCATGGCACAAGCTTTCAATGTTGAATGTTCATAATCAATCATGTTTAAAATTCTACCTATGGATTGCATCGATGTGAAATGAAGTGTGCACACTGGACTAGGCATGTTGGTAGGAAACGCTCCTGAACCGCTAGCCAAAGCCATGCTTGACATGGTGGAAACTTACAGCATGATGATCCTTGTTGATATGATTCATATGTCTATTTTTCTTATCTTCTAGAGTAGAGATACTGCCCCCTCCCACCTCGAACACAATCAAGGAATTATATTATCTTTGATGATAAATAAGAAAATAAATAAATACCAAAAGGGGGGAATATAGCTACACAAGGGGCAAGAGGTACTTCAGTGATGCGGTTTCACAAAACTAATGTGAGTATACAATGATAGGCCTAAGTTGAGTAGCATGACGAGTGCAAGATCATAGACTAGGTGCATGAAACAATCAACTTGTAAGATGTTTAGCACATAAACCATATGATGCTTTAAAACAAAGTGAAAATCAAAAGCTGTTGGGAACCCCATCCTTATTAGTATTGTTGACATGAATTACATAGCTCAAAATTCTATTTTTTATTATTTATGGAGGATTAACATATGTATTCAATGCTTAATTTCGGTATGGGATGCAACACATCAAAAGGGAAGACATAAAACTAAGAAGTGAGTCTTCCAGACAAGGGAATGAAACAAAGAAGTAGCCCAAAAATAAAGGGATGAAAACACCAATGCCGATCATGAAAAGAGTCTCTTATTCTATAGGTTCATCAAAGTGTGCTTGAAATTTTATTCTGTTCATCATTTGTTTTATCACACCATCACTTCTTGTTTAACATATTTATGGATGTGTAAAAGGTACAACTTGATAGTACACTTGCATATTATGTTTCATTGAAATGATTTGAGCCTATGAACTCTAAATGATAATGAAGAAAGCAAAGGTAACAAACTCCAAAGTCCATGTTTAGTTTTATCACCTTCATGCTTGAGCACGAGCATAGGTTAAGCTTGGGGATGTTGATGCATGTAAAATGCATACATGAACTTTGTAGTTTGTTAACATGTTTTCCCACATATTTGCATCATATATAATGTTATATCCCTGTTTTATATTGATTTTTGGGGATTTACTAATGATCCCCATTATTTTGGTTATAACCCTACAGGGCAGAAAAACCCTGTTTCAATGTTTTTAACGTTCAGGACCTAAAAAAGTCAAATGGACATGTACTTTTGGGAATGCCAATATTTATCCACGAGAAGCATCTAGAGCACTGGAATCTCACAAGGAGGGCCAGGAGGGCCAAAAGAGCCCAGGGGCGCGCCCAGGCTTGGTGGGAGCGCCACCCATGCTCTTTCCCTCCTTGACCATCAGATCGCCTTGATTCTTTCGCGGACGAAGTTCTCTTGACCTAAAATCCACTATATAAGGACCCCTCGGGGGCGTTCTCGGAGGGAGAGATACTAGAGACAAAAACACCACCAAATAGAGTCAGATCCAACAAAGATTGGAGGTGAAAACTCCACCGGAGCCACCTCCGGGGAGATCTCCACCCTCTCCAACATCTCCAACTTCATCACCATGATGAAGAGGGAGTAGTCCGCCTCTGGGCTATGGTTTTGTGGCAGTAGCTTGATCAATTTTCTCTTGTTCTTCATGAACTAGTACCATATGAGCTGCCCAACATGATTATGGAAATATTTGTAATTCCTATGTGGTGGATATTTGTTCTATGATTTGATATTTGAGATTAGGATATATTTTGTATAAGATGTTTTAATAGATGCATATCAGGCACCCTGTTCTTCATTTCTTCTTTTGATCCAACTTGTATGCAAGAACTTGTATGGGGAGAAGTGTGTGTTAGATGCAGTAGCATGGGGGTAGAGATTGATTTGTGACACATATTATTCAAGATCTACTTTGGTTTTTACCTTTCTTTTGCTGCCTCACTAGGGATAAAGTGAAATCGTGTGCTACAGTTATCACGTGATGGTGTGATGACCTTGACTAGATCAAGGTAGCATATTTTGTATTTCAAAAATCGTATAATATTGCTTAAAGCTATACTCTGATCTATTCTTAAATCAAAATTGCATGGATATTTCCCTTCTTGAGGACTGTAAGAGAGAGATGTATTCCATCTCAATATTAGAATGTGATGCCCATATTAATTCCTTTTATCAAGTACTTATAGAGTTTCCATGAATCTTTATCATTAATGAATTGTTTTGTGATCACTACAACTTAAAAAGAGAGTAGACAAGTGAACCATGAACCCCGGTCCGATTTTTATCCTAAGAAACACATTTCCTTTACATCTACTATCCATTAAATTTATGCAATTTATTATTTCGAAACTACAAAAATACTTTCTCTACTTGTAATCACTTATAAAAACCCAAAAATAACTCTATTATCTTCCATACCATCTAGTTTGCATTACTTTATTTTATTTACTTTAGTTTGTTTTATATTTTATTTCTTATTACTAATACGAAACCTTGTGCTTGAAGATCACTTAGTGGAGTTGGGAACACAAGACAAATTATTTAACTTTACAGGTTGCTTAAAGAGGAGAATACAAACATCCTTCCATAACCAATTTCCTGAGAGTTTGATGTAAACCTTCGAGTTACCCTTGTGGGAAAAAGAAGCTTGCTACAACACCCTGCACTTGGAGTCCTAATGAAAACTGGCTGCATTTGTTGTTATCAGATGGCAGAAGTTTCACACTTGGAAATTAGAAAATGATTTTTTGTTCATACAAATTGGAAACTCCTGGTTATATTGTTTACTATGCAAAGAAAAAAGGACGTTCATTGGAGAGACCAATGGTTTGGAACAATCCTAGAAATATCTAACGGATAATTTTTCCATGCTTTTCCTCTCCCCTCTCTCTCTATCTCTCTTGTCAGTGTATATTTTTCACAAACATGTGGGTCCCATTTTATGGTAAAGTTGACCGCCTACCCTGATTTTGTTTGAATCGGAGGTATACAATTTTATAAATCTTCATTCAGAGCATGGTCATGTATGATCGGTTAATATGACTTGGACTTGGATTCCTAAAGAGAGGAGGTGCGATGTATGACTAATTTCTTTGAATCCGAGGTATCAAATATTGTGGTCATGGATGATCAGTGTGATTCTCAGCCTTAAATTCCTGAACAGATGCAGTACAATCTACTACTACCATTTTTCTATTATTACTTTGATGATAGGAAAATTCAAAATCTCAATCGAGTGGCAAAATAGTCCACCAACCTCAAAACAACTCGCACCCCTCTATTTCAAACATTGTCAGGCAACATTTCCCACTGACCCCGAAACATTTTGCACCCCTGTGTTTCTGACAATGTGAAATTTCCCTTCAACCCATCTCATAGATGACCATGGTTGCAGCGAAGTCAGCCGGTCGGGAGGTGCGCTTGTAATATTTTCTGTTCACCACCTCTCTAGTTCTAATCCGTGGATAATCCCCCTCACGCCATACACCCTATGCCACACTTCGCCGGCCCTCCTCCACACATTGGATCCACAATCTTTTCATCCTCCAATCCGCCAGAGCCGCCATGCACAGCTAGAAGCGCTTCATCGATGTCGAAGTGTGTCAACATCCTCGTAACAGAACACGACGTGCGTCAACTCCCTTGTCCATCGAGCATGACCGATGCTGCATCTGGTCTTCTTCACCGACATCACTGTTCACTGCACATGATAATGTTCACCGACGTCATAGTGCAAATGAACTGATCTGCTTCAACGATCCTATTGACAATAACATGAGTTGTTGTGTGACGCTGCAAAGTTCTAATGTAAGTCCCTCATTTTAGTTTGATGTGCTTGGTCATTATCTTGTTTATCTAAGTTTTACAAAAATAAAGTCTTTCCCATTCCTCACACTCTATATCTCTAGGATACCCATGTTGAATTGATAAATCAATTCCACAATATGCAGTTGAGAGATCCAATAGTTAATAGGTTTCATAGATTGTTACTTCTTGATCCCCTGACTATTGCTTCTCTAACTACAGAATGATCTGATTGTATACATGAGGCAAACATAGTTTTGATCTCTTATTTCATTCTTTATGTAGTTTGTAGGCACACGATCTATAAATTACTTGTTTGTCCATTAATACTTCAAGGAAAACAGTATTCGGTTACTCATTCAATTATATTGTGCACAAAAAGATCTCATTTCATTTTACTAATAGTCTATATTAGCCCCATAACATCTTTTTTCTTCTTTTAATATAAATTTTTTATTTTATCGATGACTAAAACAAGTCTACCATTAGTAGTTAAAGATACAATAGTCAGAGGAAGGCAGCATCAAGAAACTACTTTTCTACTTATGGTGCCATTTCTTTTTATTTTATCTTCAACTGCAAAATGATCTAGTTAGTTTATATGTGTTACATGATTTCTTGTTTGTCTGATACTGAACATGCTTCTTATCTCGAGTTGTTATAGGAAAAGTAATCTATTGTGCTTCGTTTGGCCATGTAGTTGCTAGATTTCATTTGGTGTTTCTGGCTATATGCATGTTATCCATACTCTATATGCATGTTATCCAAAAGTCCACCTGCTTGATTCATTACATACATGTTATCCATACTCTATATGCTTCAATCTCTATGAGCTATTTCTATTGATTGCTTCCTTTGTTGTACCTAGAAAATGATGGTTTCCAAATTCTTCGAAAATGGACTTTGTGCCATGTAACCTATTTTGTCTTAGTTTCATACTACAAATAAAGCTGTATAGGTAGAAGGGAGCAGAGTGAGAAAGCCGACAAAATCCATGATTCTATTGATAATCTTAGAAAGCATGGGACTGAATCACCTGCAATATTGAGAAGAGGTCACAAAGAGCTTGCAATACTTACCCTAAGTGTAGTTAAGCATCTCGTTCCTAGTCTAAGAAGTGACCAAAGTAGGTCTATGTTTTATCTAGTTCTTTGCCAACAACTTTTGGTAGAAACAAGGAAACCACAGGGCTCCAAGAGTATAATGATATGCTTATAAATCAAACATAGGAATCAGATACTAAGATCTCTAAAATACGCCAACTGCATGAAAACATCATGTCGATAACTGATTGTCATTCACTTGATACATTTGTGACGAACGAAGCTCCTGAAGCATAACTTCTACGATTTGAGTTAATTCTGATCCGCATGTAATGCTTTACTTTATTTTTTGTAATTTTTGGAGCTTATGTAATAATTTAAATACTTTGTAGCTTATGTTATTGTTCATTTAACTCCCATTTGTGACCTATATCTAAATGGCCAACATAATAGACTAAAAAATTGGTCGTCCAGGCAATGCAACAGATCAGGATTACTATGTTTAACATGCCTTAAATGGGATATGTTTCGCCAAAACAGTAACATGTAGGAACATTTTAAGGATCTTTACGGGACGCTAGAAAAAATCAAAATCTCAGTTGGGATATAAAATTTACAACGCGTCTACTCTGATTGAATTGGAGGTATCCAATTTTCTGTGCAATTATACTCATGGATGTAACACTCGGCCTTGAATTCCTGGACACATAGCATACGACTGATGATCAGTTGATCTCACTCTTGGCCTTCAATTCCTGAAGAGGGAGTACCCATTTTTTTTTATTACTTAGACGCTAGCCAAATTAAAAATCTCAATCTATGCAATTATTATGGTCATGGATGATCATTTGATGTGACTCTCATCCATGAATTATTAGCCATACGACAGTACAGTTAACCACCTTTATTTACTACTAGTAGATGGACACTAGCCAAATTCAAAATCTCAATCGAGCGGCAAAATCACCCACCGACTTTGAGGCAAATTCCCGCCACGCCGTTTCACTTTGAGGCAAATTCTCCCATCGGGGAGTACCATTTTTCTATTAGTATAGAAAGATGGACGCTTGCCAAATTCAAATATCAATCAAGTGGAAAAATCACCCACGGACTATGAAGCATTTCGCGTCCCTCTATTTTTAAAACTTTGAGGCAAAATCTCTCATCAGGGGAGTACCATTTTTATGTCTATAATTAGTAGATGGACTCCAGCCAAATTAAAAATCTCAATCGAGTGGCAAATCACCCATAGACTTTCAAGCATTTCATGTCCCTCCGTTTAAAAAACTTTTAGGAAATATCTCCCACCGGGTACAATTTTTCTATAATTAGTAGATGGAGGCTAGCTAAACTCAAAATCTCAATCGAGCGGCAAAATCACCCACCGACTTTGAAGCATTTCACGCCCCTCCATTTAAAAAAAATAGGAAAAATCTCCCATCATGGATTACCATTTTTCTATCATTAATTAGTAGATGGACGCTAGCCAAATTTAAAATCTCCATCGAGCGGCAAAATTACCCACCGACTTTGAAGCATTTCGTGCCCCTTCATTTTAAAAAAAATTAGGCGAAATCTCCCACCAGGAGAGTACCATTTTTTCTATCTATAATTAGTAGATGGACGCTAGCCAAATTAAAAATCTCAATCAAGCAAAAAAATCACACACCGACCTTGAAGCATTTTGCGCCCCTTCGTTTCAAAACCTTTTACTTTAAAATTCTCATTCTATCATTTGTTCAGATGACAAATGGGCATGCTAAAGTTGGTAGCTTGGGGGCATGATCATAATTATTTTTATGTCGACCTCTGTAGTCCTGATTCACGCTGTATTTCTTGCAGGCCCTCCCAAAAATCCCAAGCTCCTCTCTCACACTCTCACCTCCACGACCACCACGTGCATCGGCCGACGGTCAGAGCCGCTTGAGCTGCGGTCTCGTCCATCACACCAAAGCCGCATCACCGACGCCCACTACACGGATCTAGTTCATCGGGTCTCTCTGCGACTGATTGGAGCTATGGTCTTGTTCACCGCGCCGATGGCGTCATCGACCACCCAAGCTCTCCTTCCCTGCCGCCGATAGCTACCCAACCATACAGGAGCCGCTTCACCGATGTCCACTTGACGGGATCTAGTTCAACGAGTTCCATGTTCGCCTCTCCATATCAGCTACACGAGCATCACCGTTCACTGCACTAGATCTGTCTCACATCCACCACATTAAAGACGGCATCGACCGTCCAAGATCTGCTTCCCCGACGCCAACAACCCCGCAACCGCACCCACACGGTATCCACGATACTTAGACACCTCTCTGACCAAGGTAAACAAATCTCTAACTTGTTTTTGTTTTGTCAATCGTATAGGAGGTTCAAGCATGTCGTAGTGAACGGCATTTTTGTAATTGTGCTAGTACATACAAGTCACTAGGCATGCCTGTTATTTGTGATACATACAAGGACACTAGACATATTGTTTGGATTCGATGCTCCACAAATTTCAAGTATGCACAGGTTTGTTATTTTGTCGTGCACACATTCTTAGCTACTCCGTTCAACAGTAATTGCCTGCTATTGTGTACTTATTAAAAAATCTAAAGTCAGTGGAACATATCAGTGTGGATTCCGTGCTCTACACTTGCTGACATCTATCTGGTTTGTCCTGAGCTAAGTTCCTTCTATTGTGTCCTCGCTGGCATCCTTCCGCTATCCTGTAGTACCAATTTAAACTCTTCGTATTAACTCATTTATAATTTTGTTGTTGCCATCTAGTTCTTAAAAATCTACAACACTAACTATTTTCTTTTTCTTAAACATATTGGTTTGCAAAGCTTGTTCTGTAGGTTCACAAGTGATGCCTTTATATTTCGTATCTAGTTCTGGTTTGTCCTCAGCAACTACATAATTATTCTCTACTGTGTAGTTCATTCGTGGTTTGCATTCCTTCTCTACAAGTTCATGTATCATGCTATTATAATTTCTATCTGGTTCATACTTAGTTATGACAGTAACTGCACGCCATTGTGTAGCTCATCGCAAATTGTGATCCACCCAATATATCTTGCATTCCAGGATACATGACTTTTTCCATTTATATTTGTTGAAATCACTAGTAGGAAAATGCCTAGTCCCGACGTTTGGAAAAAGGGGTCGTGGCGTTTAAACCGCACGCCATTAATTTCGCGTCACTGGTAGGTCCTAGTGGTGACGTCCTATGTGAACGCCACCATTATCACTCGTACTAGTGGCGTTCTTTCTGAACGAAATGACTAGGGGACATAGTGGTGGCATTTGGTGCAAATGCCAGTATTATATGTACTGTTTGTGGCGTTTAAACAAAGTCAAACACCGCAAGTATATATTTTCCAAAAATTCAAAAAAAAATGGTTTTGCATGTTGTTGATTAAATGTTGCAATGTAACATCACGAAATGCATATTCACATAAGCAGGAAAATAATGATTTGGTTCACCACAAATTATTAACAAGCAGTTCAAAACATCACAAGTTGCATCTACACTAACAAAGAATCACAAGGAACTAGCTAGTCACTACGAATTATGATGTCAATGACGAACATTATCTGAATGTTACAGCATGAAGTGGTCCTTCCGATGAGGAGAATGTCTTGCCCAACTTTTAGATCATCATGATCTTCAACAAAGTTCTTCCACTCCTACGTGTTGAACATGATGCGGTCATCACTCACTGTCTTGTACGAAATGGCGCTTATGGAACCTATTGCTCCAACGCGTATTCCAGCCTCGCCTTCTTCAGAAATTTGAAGAGAAAACCCATTCTTGATGGTAGTTTCTAATTAAGATACAGACGTTAGAAATCTTATAACTATCATATAATAGAAGTACAATAGGAACTAAAGAAAGAATGATAAGTGAAAAAATACCATATCATGTAGCTGAATATGTGTCTTGCTCAAGCGAGTGACAAGTTCTAGGATGATGTAGGAATTTTTTAAAGGAATGTTGTGGACAATATAGCTCTCTTCGCTCTGGGTAAGCTTGCATCTTTCTGCGATAATTGTATGATCCAATGGTCATTCTTTCTCCTCATCGCTCTCATACTCGTCCTCCTCCTCATCGCCCATATCCTCATTGTCCTCATCCTCCTCATCTTTCATATATGCAATAGTGATTTTTTGACCAGGAGCTCCCATTCCAAAAAACAGGTACACACCAAAGTAGATTTGGTTTTCGAAAATGAACTTTCTTCATGAAGAATCTGCAAGGGGAGTCATTGCTCGCTCTTTGCGCACGTCAACAACATATGTTCACCCAAGAGCTTGAAACTCCACGCTTTGTCCTATTATTCTATTGAATTCCCTCCTTAAATTGCATGGGATAGTCTAAACATGAAAAAACTAAGTAAATAAATGATAATAGTATGGAAAAAAATTCAATGAATTTAAATAGGAAAAATTATACGTACCAATGAACGCTCAAATTGACCCCGTATGAGACGGACGCTGAATAGCAAACCTGACTTAGTATCATCGCTACAGTTCATGAAGCAAACTTGACACAACGCCATGTCCTCTACAAGAAAATGTAGTTATTTTATACATGCATGTCTCACACATCGCCATATATAATATAAAGCACTCGTTAATTAATCCGAAAGCTCGCTAAGATTAAAAAAAGGGTCTCATATTTGCAATGGACACACAAATATGATGGAGTGAGTGAGAAAAGTAGGATGCACATTGTATCCTCACATTGTAATCATCATCCATATGGAAGTACCAAACCAAAATAAACCTAAAAGTAGGGCCTCATATTTTCATTGGATGAAAATAATTACAGGAATGGTGTTAGTGAGCCAAATAGGATGCATAAATTATTTATTTGTACATATCACAAGGCTCACTCACACCACCCCCTACATTGCATCCTCACATTGTAATCATCAACCTAAAATCACCTATTTTCTACATTACACAAGAATCATTAGGTTTTGTACCCCTACTTAATTTTCTACCCCTAAAATCATGTAAATTTGCTACTATATACTAAATCTAAAATCATCTACACTAAACCATCTATAATCATCTAAACTAAACCATTTTAAATCATCTACACTAAAAGAAATAAAAAGAGGGAGAGAGGGGATCAATGGCGGTGGCTCGAGGAAATTGTGAGGCGGCGCGTGGATAAGCGGATGTGTCGAGATGGGGAACAGGCGATGACAGGGACAAGGTGGTGACAGGGAGACGGGGAAGAGGGAGCGACGTACACGAGCGTATGTAGTGGAGGCGACTGATGCGATGTACGCGTAGCGGATGCGGTGGAGGCGGCTGGTGTGGTGGAGGCGTATCGGATGCAGGGGAGGCGGCTGATGTAGTGGAGGTGGATGGTGGTGGCCCATGCGGTGCACGCAGGGTGTGGCGATGGCCGACGCGATTGGGAAGAGGGACGGGAGGTCGGGAAAGAGGCAGAGGGAGTGAATGGTGAAAGACGCGGGTTAGGGTGGCACATGGAAGTTTTTGACATACGCGATCTATAGCTAGGATAACATTGGCGTTTCTTTCCTATGAACGCCACTAGGACTATAGGCATTGGTGGAGTTTGCAAATTCCGAATGCCACACCTCAATTTGGCCTGGTTCCACCTGTAGTTCTGCTTTAGTAGTGGCGTTCGGATTACACTGAACACCATAGTTAAGATCTAGTAGTGGAATTCATTTTATTCCATACTCTACAACTATGTTGGCTCTTAGCAACAGCATGTTATTTCTATGGCACGCCACTAGCAAAATGACTGCTACATGCACTTTCCTACTAGTGAATGACCTAGCTAGTTTATATTTGCTGATATTCTAAGAAACACTTTGTTTCATTGCTCATTTAATTGTAGGCACACTTGTTTAATGCTTGCTTGTCCAACTCTGCAGGTTCACGAGCGATGCCATTATATTCCGCATCTGGTGCTGGTTTGTCCTAAGCAACAACATAACTATCCTCTACTGTGTAGTTCATTCGTGGTTTGCATTCTTGCTCTACAAGTTCACATATGATGCCATTATAATTTATAGGTTCATTCTTAGCTACGACAGTAACCGCATGCCATTGTGTAGATCACCACAAATTCTGAGTCACCCAGTGTCTCTTGCATTCCATGATATACAACTACTTCCATATATATTTGTTGAAATGACCTAGTGAAATATCACGGTTGTCGCTTAGAGGGGGTGAATAGGCGGTTTAAAACTTTTACGAGATGGGCTTAACAATGCCGGAATAAAACTAGCGTTTTCTTTTGTCAAGCATTACGCCTAGATATACTAAGGTTCACATATGTGCACCAACAACTTATGCTAAGCAAGACAAGCAACAAAGTGATAGAAATATAGATTACTTCGAGCACGAAGGCTATCACAAGGTAAAGTGCATAAGTAAAGAGCTTGGGTATAGAGATAAACAAGGCACGCGGGGACGACGATATTTTACCGAGTTCCTCCCGACAAGGGAGTACGTCTTGTTCGAGGGGTGGACAGTACTAAGACCACCAATGCCACAAGAGGCCTCACCCTACTCTCCCGAGCACCCACCACGCGGCAAGCATTCGTACCACTATGGGACACTTGAGGGCAGTCACCAAACCCGTACAAGAATTGGGCAATCTCCACAACTTAATTGGAGGCTCCCGATAATCACGACCAAGGCCACTATCTTGGGGAGAGCTCCACAACTTAATTGAAGGCCCCAAGAACATGCCACAACGGCCACACAACCGTCTAGGGTTCCAAGAACCCAAGAGGGACAATCTTCTTGATTTCACCAACCAAATCCTCCGTAGAGAACTCAAACCGATGCACCTAATGCAATGGCAAGTCCTTCACTCTCAAATTCCACCAAAGCTATAAAAGATATTGGGGGAATAAGAGAGTAAGAACACAAGAGGACATCCACAAAAGAAACCCCAAGATCTAGATCCCAATATGTTCCCCTCACATAGATGAGAGATGGATTGGTGGACTTGTAGATCTAGATCTCCTCTTTCAAATCCTCCAAAAAGATTCAAAAAATATGGGAGGGATTGAGAGTATTTGCAAGCTCTTGAAGGTAGAAACAATGGAGGAGAGAGAGAGCAAGCAACCAGCCACTTGGGGAATAAGGGGCCCTTTTATAGGTGCCCCACAACAACTAGCCGTTGCAGAACACTTATCCCGGAGTCTCCGACCTTTAGGACCAGAGTCTCTGGCCTTCAGGACCAGAGTCTCCGGCCCCCAGAACCGGAGTCTCCGGGGTCCAGACTCTGGCCAGGAGTCTGGGCAGCCTCTAGATGCTCTCTGTACACCCCCCCAGAGTCTAGGTCGGAGTCTCCGACCCCCCGGAGTCTCCAGCCCTCACAAAACTGGCAGAAACACCGATACGAAAACAATCATAACTTTTGCATTCAGACTCCGATTTTGATGATCTTGGGCTCGTTTTGAAGAGGAAAACAAACTCTACAAGATTATACAGGGAACCATAATAGTCCATCAAGGTAAGGTAGAATCTAATGATGAAAAGTTTAACCTATCTATAAAACACAAACCGGTAAAACCTCCAACATCGAAAACGCAATCAAGAATACATATGAAATCCGTTTTCGATGAACTTGATCTCGTCATGGAGATTAGCACAAGCTCTAAATCCTCTCATGGATGAGAACCAAAAGAACCAAGAAAGATGATGCCAAGTATACAAATGTTTGAGCTCTATTTGAAGGATATGATCAAGTTACTCACTCGAGAGCCCCTCTTGATAGTACGGCTATCTATCCTAAACCCAGTCTCCCAACAACAACACGAGACCAGCAAAAGAGAAAACCTATCAAGATAATACATTTTCCTTGACCAATCCACTTGACCTCGATGTATACGATATTGTCCTTCTCAAGATGGACACCTTTCTTGATTGCTCTTCCTTGAGAAGGAATGATGAAGACTTGAAACATTTTCCCCCATACACCATAGGTAAACCTCTTCTTTGACCTTGTCTTCACCGATCCATGATCACCGAGGATGGCAAGATTCAAGCATGAGATCTTCTAGAGATGGAGCATCTTGAGCTTGCACAATATTTCTTCTAACTCCAATTGGATGATGTCTTGAAGACACACATGAGGAACTCCATCTACTTATTCAAGACACACTTGATCTTCTTTTCTTCATTCTTCTTATTCTACAAGATTCCAATAGGCCCAAAGCCCTTGGACAATGCTTATTCTTCATTTCTTATACCTTGAAGCCAAAACATGCTCCAAGCAATGCCAATGGACAATTCCAACAAGTGCAACTTAATGCAAACATTAGTCCATAGAGATTGTCATTAATTACCAAAACCACACATGGGGCCCACATGCTCTTTCAATCTCCCCATTTTGGTAATTGATGACAATCCCTTTGAGAGGGTTTATATAAGGAATTTTAACTAATAAAATGGTATCACCAATATCACAAGTATGTGATATTTGTACCACCGCCATATATAGAGCAAACTCCCCCCACAATCTTTGCATGTGTGATGAACTTGAATTTTATTGCATATATTGCCAATCATAAACATTGTTGGAGTTTCCTGTATATAAACCACATGCTAAGCAACAACAAGATGCAAGAGCATGACAATAAAATGCTTAAGAACAAACTCAAGAATAAACCAACTTCCCTTAAACCCTCTAAAACTTCTCCCACATTGGCATCGATTGCCAAAATGAGTGAAAGTTCTAGAAGGCCAATATAGTGATAATTCCTCCAAAGCTGTGAATTTGCACATATCCAATGATGCATACTTGGGAGGAAATAGAACTATATTGAGGACCCAAAGAGTGCCAAAGTAAATAAAAATAAAAGAAGCATCAACAAATGATGCAAGCAATCACAAGATCCGACAAACCAATTGAAAACAACAAATGAGATCAAATGGAAACAACAAGATATTATGATATGATTAAAAGAGTGTTTTAAATAAAATTAGAGAAGCTCCCCAAGATTTGTGCACAAATAGATTAGTTGAATTTGAATAAATCATGCACAAATTTGGAATCCTTGTTCCCCCATGAGCATTTAAAACACAACAAATGATAAAGAAGACAAATGAGCATTATTAAATGAATTGGAGGAGTTCCCCAAGGATTATGCACCAATTATGATAATTGCATTTAGGAACAAAGTGTATAATCATGGAATCCTAACTCATCCAAATTCATTTAACAATACAAGGTATCAGAGAACAACTATGAGTGCCCAAAGACGAAAATACAAGAGACAAGAACTCATTGGAAAATTAATTTGGAAGCCACTGAAGCATCAAAAAGAAATAGAAAGGTGGTCGCCAAGGAATAAAATGTCGACAAAAAATATCTTATCTTAAGTGTATAAGTTTCTAAGTAGAAAACATCACAAAGACATATGCCCACAAGGAAACAAGAACACACAAAGAAGGTGGACAAGATAGCACGAGAAGACCAAAATGAAGTCATAACATATACCAATAAGATTTTTGCTTGAAACCATGGACAAAGGCACAATTTTATCTTATTGTTCATTAATGAGCTTCAAACACCAACACACTACATACATTACAACTATCACCAAGGTAAAAGGAGGTAGTTGGAATATATGGAGAAAGGCAACAAGTATCACAAAGGAAAAATCAACTAGCAAAATCTCACTATTGCACATGAGGAGGAGTTGAGGAAAGGATAGGCAATAAAATTGCTAGATTGACATATTTGGGATTGGTGAATCATAAGCATGATTTTGTGTAGTCCCAATTATATGCACTCATCTCAACTTACACACATTTGCAATAAGGAGTTCTCTGAAAACCAAGGCTAGAACCACAACAACTACAAATACAAAAAATCATGCTAGAAGGCAACCCACAGACAGTTGGAAGCAAGATATATGAGCATGAGAAAGAGATACTTGTTATCGAGATATAACTGGTAGGATTAAGAGGATATGAATTCGATGATCATCCTATAGCTTGCCTCCAATTTCCATGAACGCACCACTTATTCAAACTTTGAGAGACAAGCATCCAATATATCTCCAATGTACCTAAAACACATTTAAGTACAAAATGGTCCCCAATAATATTCGGTCCAAAGTAGTTAGTGCAACTACAATATATAGGATAGACTCCACGTAAATATGTGCATATAGATATTGAAATTTAATTTCATGCACATCTTAGCCAATTAGGATTTGGTGGAGTTTCCCTTATATATTGGATCAAGAAACGGAAGCATGCCATAATATATACACATAGTAACTATGCATGCAAGCAACTTTCAAGAACCAAAAGTAGATATAATTTGAACAAAAACACCAAGTAAACTAAGAAGTCACACAAAAGTGTGACACAACAAAAGGTTGTCGAAATTATATCAAAGAACCAAATCAACACATGAAGGATCACAAGTTTAACAAATGAACTAGACAAAATCCAAAGAGCAAAAGATAGATAATCACAAGTGCTCAAGGATTTATCTCATTCTAAAAGTTCAAATCAAGAAACAAGGAATGAGACAAAACCAACTCCCAAAAGAGCAAGGTTCCAACAAATAAACCAAAACTCTCGACACTTTTCTTGATGGCACAAAATACCAAAAAAAAAAGATCAAACTTTCAAGAACATAAAGCATGATATGGATCAAAGCAAGAAACATAAAGGAGTGTTCTAAATAATATAGGAGAGCTCACCCATAAGTAGTACATTATATAGAATTTTTCTTCTCAATGCAAAATGCACACAAATGAGATCATCACTACTACCTTCATTAAATAGAACACACAAGGATACCAATAAAATATGAAGACCCATAAGAGGCAAAGAAAGCTTGGGAGACAACACCAAAACATTTTCTTGGCAAGATATAGTACAAAATTAAGAAAATGCAAAAGTGAATATGATAAATAAATTGGGTTTTCTACTCTCGTGCCCCTGGTTCGTTAGTTGTACTCAGTTTTCCCCAGCCGCTTAACTTTTCCTCAGTTTTCCCCTCCCTCTAGTTTGAAACCCCTCGCAGACGCTCGGATGGGAGGGTTGCCGTCTGGTCAGAGGCCTTGCCTATTACCAGTGACGGCTCGGGAGCCACGGTGGTTTTGAATTGACCGTTGCTTTCGAATTGTGTTGACTGTTGACTGGAGGAGCTCACCCAAAGCTTTCCCCTCCGCCCGAAACTGGAGGAGCTCACACACCGCCCCTTCGCTGCCACACCGTCCTGCCCTCCTACCTTATGGCGTTGTCCGCCGCCGAGACGCCCCCGCCCCCGCCACCACCCCCGGGTGGCGGAGAGGGCTCCGCCTCCACCAGATCTGGATCTACGCCTGTCGTGGAGTTTGTATATCTGTCTGGTGTGCCTTCTCTTCCCGTCAGCTGCGGAGACGATTGGGAATCGGAGGGATCTAACACATGGATTCCATCTGGGTAAGCATCGTCTGCCTATGTGAATTAACAGTAGGCAGTTTATGAGCGCCAATCGTTGTTGCTCAACTAACAGCGTTGCTTTTCGAATAGGATTGATCCAGCGCTGGCTTTTCGGTTGGTGGTTAGGCTGGATTCTAGCTTTACGCATGATTCTAAACGCTATAAGAATGGGTTTTGCTTCCCTGCGGTGGTTGTAACCACCATCTCGTTGAGGGATTTGAAAGCTAACATCTACTATAAGTACACCTGGAGCTCTCGCGATGCAGTTCATTTTGAATATTTCAAGAGCACGGAGCGAAGATTTGTTCCACTAATTTCCGACGATGATTTGGGAATTATTTTTTTGCTTTGAATGCTTCTTGCCGGTTCGGTAAAATCCGTATCCATGTGGACAGGGGCCAGGCATCATCTGGTGCTGGGCATCATCAGGTGGTCGGGCATCATGTCTCTCTACTGCTGCTGCCTCTGCTAATAGTGTGCGCCGCGGCACTCCTTGTAGGTCCACAACAGCACCATCTGTCCCCAGCGCTAGTGGTAGCCAGATCGTTCCTGCGGTCGATGTGGAGGACGATGCAGAGATTGGGGATCAGTCTCCTCAAGATGATGCGGATGAGTTGATGTTTCCTGAATTGGTAGATCGATGCAGTAAGCAGGCAATGGAGGATCAATACATGGAAGATATTGCTTTTGGTGCCAGATTTGATGACACTGATGATGAAGAGAAGAATGAGAACAATGACAGCCTCGTTTTAGCCTATTACGAAGGTGATGACTTGCCAACAATTGAGTGGAACAGGGAGGATCCTCAGCTTGCAGAAGGCATCGTATTTCAAACGATGATGGATTGCCATAATGCAATTACTACATATTGCCTTCTCTCTAAGAATAATTATGAGGTTATTAAAAGTGAGCCATGTAGGTTCACAGTTAAATGCCCATACAAGAGGTGTAGGTGGAGGCTGCATGCATCCACAATGCGCAGAAGCACCTTGGTTCAGGTACTACGCAAACCAGTTGTGTATTTTAGATCACGGTGTAATATTTGTTAACTATTACTGACATCCCTTATCATTATGTTTCAGATAAAGAAGAATGAGCACGTCCATGCTTGTCCACCTCGAGGGGAGAGCCAGAGGTGAAAACAAAGCTAGCGAAGACTAGGTGGTTGGTAGACATAATCCTAGATTGGCTGAGAGAAACTCCTTCACTTGGTCCAACAACACTCCAGAAAAAGATGGTTGAGAAGTTTCAAATAAAAGTACCTTACATGAGGATGTTCTATGCAAAGGAAATGGCTCTTGACAAGATCAATGGTCCATGGAATGAAAGCTTTTAGTTGCTTTACACTTTCAAAGCTGAAGTGGAGATGGCTAGTCCAGGCAGTGTTGTAGCGATAGACAAGCATACAGTTCCCTAAAAATTGAAAAGCGGGAAGGTAATGCACAAGGAATGTTTTAGAAGGGAATTTGTTTGTTTCAAAGCTTGCTGGAAAGGCTTTCTAGACGGTTGCAGGCCTTATTTGGCCGTGGATGCAACAGCTCTTCATGGCAAGTTTAAAGGACATCTAGTTGTTGCTACTACAGTTGATGGACACAGTTGGATGTTATGGAGTTTTGGAGGTTGAGTCAGAGGAAAGTTGGACTTGGTTTCTATAGAATTTGCGAGACATTATAGGTCATCCAACAAGACTTGTTATCCACACAGACGCTTGCAAAGGTTTGGAGAGTGCGGTAGAAGCAGTATTCCCTGGAGTGGAGCATAGGGAATGTATGCGACACTTGGTATAGAATTTTACAAAGAAATTCAAGGGTAAAGTTTTTACTGACAACCTATGGCCAGCTTCATACACATGCAGCTCTAGGAAGCATCTGTTTCATTTGGATGTGTTGTATAAACAAAAACCTGGGGTGAAGGAGTACTTGGATGAACATCATGGTAGGGTGTGGTCAAGAAGCCAATTCAATGAAATTTGCAAGGTAGACTATGTAACAAGTAACCTTGCGAAGAGTTTCAATTCAAAGGTCAAGTCATTGAAAGGGCTTATGCTGTGGCAAATATTTGATAAGATTAGGCAGATGATAATGATAAAGATCGATCTGCGTCAAAGAATTGCATCCACAAAATATGCTGGCCATCTCATGCTCCCATCTTTGATTAAGTCTTTGCATGACAGGGCAAAACAATTGAAGATGCAATGCGTCAGAAAAGGAATGGAGGCTGAGGTAACCTACACTGATAGTAAAAACAGGCAGTGGAGGTATCTAGTGAGTTTTCTTGATAGGAAATGCCATTGTAGGGGATGGCAGATCCGTGGGATACCCTGCATACACGCATTGTTTTTCATGAGTGTTATAGGGGGTGAAGAAGGTGAAGTTGATCAGTATGTGTCAGATTATTTCTCTGTTGCCAAATTTAGGGCTGCATATGCTATGAATGTTCCTACCTTGTTGGGAAAAGACCAATGGATGACAGTCGATCCAGGCTTCAAAATGTACTCTCCAGTTTTGACTAGACCGGCAGGTAGGCCGAGGAAGAATAGGATCAGAGCTAGTGCAGAGGGTGGTGCACCGATTCAAAGACGTAAGTGCAAACGTTGTGGAATCCCTAGACACATTGCTAGGCTTTGTAAAAATGATGTTGACCTAGCTCTTGGAATGGAAGATCAGGCGGGAGCAGCAAATGCAGAGGAGAATGAAGCAGCAATTCAACATGAGGAGATTGAAGCAGCAATTCAGCATGAGGAGATTGAAGCAGCAATTTGACATGAGGAGATTGACGCAGCAATTCAACATGAGGAAATTGAATCGATGGATCGAGAGCTGATTGAACCGATGGATCTAGAGCTGGTTGAACCGATGGATCAAGAGCAGAGGGAACATATGGATCGAGAGCTGCTTGAACCGATGAGTCTAGAGGAGAGGGAACAGATTCACAGAGAGTGCCTTGAATTTAATATGGCCCGGCTGAGTGCTAACTTCGAAGAGCAGATTGCAGAAGAAAAAGCACAAGCTTCGTAGAAGAAGAAGAACAAGAAAGAGGGCAAAAGGAAGGTAGACACCGGTAATATCCCTGGTAGGGTTACCCGGAGTAAGGTGGTGGCCCCAGCGAATCACACCAGGAGCAAGAGAAAGATTTTATTCTGAACAATTAATTTTAATTTGTATGAACAATTTTAATTTGTATGAACAATTTGTATTGGGGATCCCTTTGTATTGGGGATCCCTTTGTATTGAACAATTTGAATTTGTATGAACAATTTGTTTTGGGGTTCCCTTTGTATTGGGGTTCCCTTTGTATCGAACAATTTGAATGTAGGGATCCCTTGAATGTATGTGTTAAGCCACATTTATCATTTTCTCTAGGGTTTAGGGTTTTAGGGTTTAGGGTTTTAGGGTTTTAGGGTTTAGGGTTTACGGTTTAATTCAAAATAATTCAAAACATGGTGGAACCTTCCCATGGAGTCTTGTTATGTTATCTACGACCTAGAGAAATAATAATGGAAAAGGAAATATAGAGATATGAAGTTTTTATGCCAAAAACTTCAAAACCACTTCCTAGTCCATGAGCTACTAGCTATGAAGATGCAGGGCTTTCTACTCAACACACCTCCCAAATACCCACTATGCTTACAAACTTTGTCCAAATGAGTCCAAATTTGTCACACTTGTGTATCTTTGAATTGCAAACAATATCACGTCGGCCAAAATGTACTATACTGTTCAAATAACACAATTTTACAATTTTTATGCCAAAAGCTTCAATTTCCCTTAGTCCCTTTATTATTTGGGTGCCCCTGTTTTACTTAGTGTTACTCAGTTTTCCCCCTCCAGGCCCACTTGTTTTACTAAGTCCTACTCAGTTTTGCCCTTCCGATAAACATTTCCTCACTTTTCCCCCTCTTAGTTCTACTCAGTTTTCCTCACTTGTACTCACTGGCTGATCTCTGATTGGTCGAGATGTATGTCACACGGATCTTGGTTGGTTGAAAGCTCAATGAACGCTTGCACCGTTCGATCATTTATGATCGGACGGCCTGTACATCTCTCTCTACCATGATGGACGCATACGGAGAGAAGAGCAGAGCACATACCTACCAACCCTGGCAGTCGCATCTTCCTCTCTCCTATTTCCTCTCTTACTCCGGTGGTCGCGGCGACGCGGATCTAACCGTGCGTGCGGCGGCGTGCGGCGGCGTGGATCTAAGAGTGCCGGTGAGGATCTAACCCTTAGAAATAGTTGAAATGTCTCTCTCTGTCTCACTTTCGTTTCTCTTCTCAGATCTGTTGATGATGAAGAACACCAAGACGGCGGCAGTGCCGACAGTGGTCATCAATGGCAAGTTCATTGAAGCCATCGCTTACAACATTGCTTCGACGGCGCATATCCAGCATTCAATGTCGGAGCCTGTTGATGTCTCATTTCCGTTGCCCTCCTCAGATCCGTTGTTGATGAAGGACACCAAGACGGAGGCCGTACCGACAGTGGTCATCGATGCCACGAACATTGAAACCATTGCCTACAACATCGCTTCGACGGCGCAGATCCAGCCTTCAATGTCGGAGCCTGTTGATGTCTCACTTCCGGTGCCAAGAGTGCGAATCGATGCCAAGACGATTGAAGCCATCATCTACAACCGCGCTGCGAAGCCGCCAATCCAGCCCTCCGCAGATCCGTCGCTGATGAAGTACACCAAGACAGCGGCGGTGCTGATAGTGGTCATCGATGCCACGAACATTGAAGCCATCGCCTACAACATCGCTTCGACGGCGGATGGCGCAGATGACCACCCCTCAGCCGCCCGTCGTCCCGGCCCTTCTTGCCCATCGCTGCGTGGCCGTGTTCGACGCCGCAAATTGGGATAAATTATGATAAATTTGTATTTTTCAATTTCAAATTGGGATAAAATTGTTCGAACTACTACCTCCGTCTCAAAAAAAGCTTCTCCACGTTCTTGATGTGTCCATGTACATCCATATGTGTGATTTGAATTCTATCCCAACTTGATTGGGAAGATTGATATGTATTTGATCCGAGAGGCTGGTACATGCTAAAATTATCGCGCACATTACTTAGCACAACTAGGAAATTGTACGCCAAAATACAGTGGTTAGAGCCACAACAAAATACAGTGGTTAGAGCCATCTACTGAATAACAATTCTATACTATCTAAATCGTCTACCACAACCACATAACTGCTAGGACAGGGATGACAACTAATAAAACTGCCCAGATGAATCTACTTTTCTCCTCTCCCATCACTTGAAGTTCATGTTCTAGATTTTCTACCACTTGATCAAATATGGCAAGATCTGTCTCAACTCTCAACTTCTCCTTGCGAATAAGATCTGAATTCTTCTTTTCTTCCTCCACAATACGCTTCAGCTCGAATATCATCAGGTTTTTACGGGCCAATTCATCACCTAAATTGGCCACCTTCTCCTCCAAATCCATCCTATGGCTACACCACTAGGTTGATTCATCTTGGTATGCAATATACCATGGATCATCGGCTTGCCTGGCTAACTGTAACAATAATGGAAAAAAGAACAACTGAAATCACTCCAACAAGCCATGGCGGCACTTCAAATTCAACGGTAGTACAGAGAGCAGAAGCTAGATACCTGCACTTCCGACGAGGTAGGAGAAGTAGAACGTGGCCACGACATGATTGAATCCCCACCCTTGTCGGTGTACCCGCTATGACCAGACATTAAGGACTATTTCACACCTACAAACTCCAATAAATTAGGGGAACCAAATCGATTAGGGGGCGGGGGAGGCAGAAGCGGAGGTCTTACCAAGCTATACTACCAATTGGTGCGCGGAACAAATCCCGGTCGTCGTGGGCGGCGGATCTGCTTGCGGCGGACTTTCCTGCGGTGGGTACAATGCGTGCGGACGAAACAAGTGCTGGAGCCGTGGTTGACGTGCACCGCCGCAGTCCGTCCGACGCCGCCGGGGGACAGAGCCGGCGGCGCGACGAGGCGCCGGCGATGGCTGCTCCGTCCGAGGGTGGGGAACGAGCTGCCAGCGGTTCTCCGGTGACTAATGAGATACACAACACTAGGTTCCAGCCATGTTTAGCATAAAATTCACTTTAGATTAAGCTGTGAAAATAGTCACCTGATGGGTCTAGCTTAAGAAAAATTAATTAGCGAACTTGTTGCTTCTCTCTATGATATTCTCTAAATAAATAGACGACCCCACTGGTCATTAGCTGCGGCAGCCCCACAGAGCGGCAATATATGTCTTTTCCTGAAAAATAGACGACCCCACTGGTCATTGGCTGCGGAGGCCCCACAAAGCGGCAATATATGATTTTCTATAAATAAATAGACGACCCCACTGGTCATTGGCTGCGGCAGCCCCACAGAGCAGCAATATATGTCTTTTCCTAAAAAATAGACGACCCCACTGGTCATTGGCTGCGGAGGCCCCACAGAGCGGCAATATATGATTTTCTATAAATAAATAGATGACCCCATTGGTCATTAGCTGCGGCAGCCCCACAGAGCGGCAATATATGTCTTTTCCTGAAAAATAGATGACCCCACTGGTCATTGGCTGCGGAGGCCCCACAGAGCGACAATATATGATTTTCTATAAATAAATAGACGACCCCACTGGTCATTGGCAGCGGTAGCCCCACAGAGCGGCAATATATGTCTTTTCCTGAAAAATAGACGACCCCACTGGTCATTGGCTACGGCAGCCCTATAGAGCGGCCCCATTTGTCATTGGCAGCACCGCCTATAAAATCATGAAATAAAACGGCCCACGCGTCAGCGATAGATGGATGGCTGCTCCGACGTGTCTCCTGACCCTACCCGTCAGCACGAGACGGTCAGGGAAGAGCTGCCACTGTGCAGCCCCACCCGGTCAGACTAACGGTCAAGGCCTCTGACCTGACGGCTACCGGCCGTTCCAGCACTTGTGAGTGTTTCAAACTACAGGAGGGGAAAACTGAGGAAAAACTAAGGGGCTGGGGAAAACTGAGTACAACTAAGGACCCAAGGGCACGAAAATAGAAAGCCCAAATAAATTCTACCATAAATCTAGTACTAATTGTCCAAGGACAAGAAGTATGGAAATAATCTTCCCAAGGTAGTTCACAAGGATATCCAAGATCATATTCACACAAACAAGCATATAACAAAGTATAAGAATTAAGTTTGATGCTTCAAAAGATATTCTTGGTAGCTTACAATAGTTACACAATCACTAGTGATTAGAGTAACTTGAAGCTAATGGTTTCGATGTGGATATAGAGATACAAATATGAGGAAACACATACCAAGAAACACTCTCACAAACAAGATCCAAAGGATGAGAAACAAAGGCACTGAACTTGTTTGAGCAAATGTGTCACATGGGAGGTAGATAATTATCAATATCAATTCTATTTGACACAACCTCGAATTTTCACATTTTCTAGGATTGTAATATGCACTAAGAATATGACTCCCCCATAATGTGATAACCATAAATCTTAACACGAGGCAACAATATCCAAAATAGAGATAATTAGTGGACACTATAGAACTTAAATTTCTCATGAGTATGATATACCACATAGAGATTAGGTAATCTTGCATTATCACTACTAAGTGGTATTCCTCATGTGCACACATTTTAGGATTGTGGAATGCCTAAGCATAACACTCCCCCAAAATGCGATAGTCCATTAATCTCTCACAAGAGCCAAAAAGATATCAATTGAATTCAATAATAGCTCCAATACAAGAAACACACATACATGGTGTGCACACCAACAAACACATAAATTTGATAACTCAAGATAAGTAAGTGGTAAGCACAACATATACACAAACATGCAAGGTACAAAACCAGCACATGCACACACAAGGGGCGAGTAACTTTCAATGTAATGAGTTAAGCACATATTACCGCAAGGAGGAACATTGGAAATATAATAGAGGCAATTAATCCACATGACTTGGCTTGACAAATATAATAGATGAAGATCCCTCAATTCTTCATGATGAAACCAAGTCTCCATTGTCCTCCACAATCACCTATTGATCAAGTTTTGGCTTGTTGGTCCCTAACCAAGTTGGGTCCTAAGAAGTTAGTCACAATAGGCTTGAAAACCCAAATAGTTCTTTTCATGACACCACTTTGGGTACCAATATCTTTGGCAAACACATTGCCCACCTCATCCTTACGAAGTGAATAAGCATCAACGATCATGATAGGGTTGGATGAGGAGTTACCAATAGTGCATGAGGAAGAAATGTGCCCCTTCTCATGCCATATGTAGCAAGTTCTTCTCTTGTTATCTTTATTCTTAGGTGATGCCACAACTTGAGGAAGAGCACGAGTTGTCCTATTAGGAAGAGGCCCATCTACAACTTGAGGTAGAGCTTGAGGCTGCTTCCCTTGTTGCTTCACACCAAGAGGCTTCTTCTTCAATGGGCAAGATCTAACATGATGCCCTTCTTCCTTGCACTTGAAGCAAACAATGTTGGCCGGATACTTTACTTGATCTTGGCCATTCTTCGTGTTGCCCTTGTGCTTCAACACGTTAGTGGACTTGTTCTTGATATTGGAGTTGAATCCAAGTCCACTCTTATCATTGGGGGCTTTTTGCACACTCAAGATGTGGTTGAGTGTGGCCTTCCCTTTATGACCCTTTTTCAAGTCATTCTTCAAAGAAGTGACTTGAGCCTTGAGCTTCTTGTTTTCCTCTACATGGTTAGTATCAACAACAACACTAGAGGAAGTAGATGCTACATTGTTGGAGAAACAAGGCACAGGATGTAATTCATCACAAGATGTAGCAATAACACGAGTAGATGAACTACAAGGACTAGCACATGGCAATATCACATTAGGAGTAGAAGTAGTGCTAATGTCCACATGATGCCCACTAGATGTTACCTTTGACATAATGGCCTCATAAGCTAACTTTAGCCTATCATGGGAGACTAGAAGATCCCCATGCGAGCGTGAGAGCTTAACATGACTTTCTTCCAATTTCCCACATTTTCTAGTTAGCAAAGCAAGTTGAGCCTTTAGCTCAGCATTCTCCTTCAAAGAAGATGCTTCACAAGAATTAGAGTTAGTAGCACAAGCATCAATATTAATAGCAAGACGTGAGGAAACTTTGCAAGCTCTTTTTAATAAGAAACTTTAAGTTGCTCGTGTGACTTGGTGAGTTTGATGAGCTAACTCTTAATGACCCGAGAGCCGTTTTCAAGGTGCTTAAAATCCTCAACGAGTTTTCCATGGGAAACTACAAGTTCATCCTTTTTAGTTTTGAGAGCACTTGCCAACACAAGTTCTCTATCATGGTTTTCCTCTACTCTAGATAATTCTAGAGCAAAGGTTTCCTCAAGAGACTCCTTGGTGGTTTTATCCTCTAAAAAGGCTTTTCTTAGATCATTAGAGATGCTTTGAAGGTTTTAAATGTTGTGCTCTTGCTCCTCATCTTGATCTTTCAATTGCTCAATAATTTTCTTGATCTCCATTGCAAAGGTCAAGATTTCAATGAAGTTAGAGCAAGCAATATTATTATTAACAATAGCACGATAAACAACCTCACCCTTTTCATCTAAAGAGGCAATCTCATCCTCTTCTTTCTCACTATCCTCGTCAACAACAACATCATAATCATAATCATCATGAGATACAATGGGATCCAAAGAGGTTACCTTAGTTCCCTTAGCCATAAGGTATATTTGAGAACTGAAAGAAGGTGATGATGAGATTTTACTTGAAACTCCATTCAAAACCTTGTCTTGACCCATAGACTCATTGGTTTCCTCTACATGGTTGGCAACACAAGCACTAGAGGAAATAGAAGCATTTTATCATGGCAACAAGACAAAGTGAGCATATCATCATGAGATTTATTCAAGTCATTTCTACATGATATGCAGGGACTATCAACACTAGCATGTAAGGAGTCTTTAGTACTAGAAGTGTTGAGGTCCAAACATAGAACATTGTAACTAGATAGAGAAGAAGTATTACCAATAGTAATCTCACTACCCATATTGCAATTTCTATCACCACTCACCATATCACTACCTTGTGAAAAATCACATGTTGGTGAAGTGGTAGAAGATGAGAACTCATCACGACCGGAGGTGGAGGGAATATAATCATACTCAATAATGTTGGACTCACTATACTTATCTTGAAGATTTGTCCATATCTCATGTGCACTCCATAAGACATGATTGAAGAAATAACTACATTGCTCACAATAAGTAAAAGCAATTGAGTAGCTTGAGCATCTATATAAGAGTTCATCTTCTCCTCTAAAGATTCGTTTTGGGTATCCATAGGAGAAGAGAAACCCATATATAGAATTCCCTCAATATATGGGTGAATGTCCTAGAAATAATCTAGCATGCAAGATTTCCACATATCATAATTTGTGCCATCGAATATATAGAAGGAATCGTGCACTACTCCCCTAGTCAACATCTCTACTCTCAAGGCGGTGAAGCCTAAAAGTGAGAGACCTTACTCTGATACCAATTGAAATATCACGGATGTCGCCTAGAGGGAGGGTGAATAGGAGGTTTAGAACTTTTACGAGATGGGCTTACCAATGGCAGAATAAAACTAGTGTTTTCTTTTATCAAGCACAAAGCCTAGATATACTAACGTTCACCTATGTGCACCAACAACTTATGCTAAGCAAGACAAGCAACAAAGTGATAGCAATATAGATTACTTCAAGCACGAAGGATATCACAAGGTAAAGTGCATAAGTAAAGAGCTCGGGTATAGATATAACCGAGGCACGCGGGGATGACGATATTTTACCGAGTTCCTCCCAACAAGGGAGTACGTCTCATTGGAGGGGTGGGCGATACTAAGACCACCAACGCCACAAGAGGCCTCACCCTATTCTCCCGAGAACCCACCACGCGGAAAGCACCTGTACCACTATGGGACACTTGAGGGCAGTCACCAAACCCGTACAGGATTGGGGCAATATCCACAACTTAATTGAAAGCTCCCAATAATCACCACCAAGGCCACTATCTTGAGGAGTGCTCCACAACTTAATTGAAGGACCCAAGAACACGCCACAAAGGCCACACAACCGTCTAGAGTTCCAAGAACCCAAGAGGGACAATTGTCAACACCTAGATTTTTAAGTCTAGATGCCTGTTATACCGTACATCGCAATCCCAGGATTACCATTTTTGCAAGACATAACAGAATTGGTACCATAGTACATCGTCCATTACAAACCATTATAAAGGTCTTACAAATAAAGGATCTCATGATCTAGTCTTAATACAATCAAAGCAGCGGAAAGTAAATGTAGTAGGCTCTGTCTTCATGGTAACAGGCAATGCTGACGATGGGAGACAATCCTAGTTGTCATAGACCTCCTGCTGTCCATCTTCCGGGTAATCCTCCTCATAGTCTGGCCATGGGAATATCCAGGTACAAAGCATTAGTACTCTTTAAGTACTTGCAAACTAACACTAGCATGAGTAAGGTAAAAGTTGTAGGAACCTTAAGCTCTAGTTTTGTTTGCAAAAAGCCAGGTTTATTTCATAGACTGAAGAGTAACAAACCTAACTTTAGTTCTGTATATCACTTAATGGGGAAACTAGTTTTCATGTCCACAACTCTGTTGTGGTCAAGTCGAAGTCATCGTTCAAGTCACAAATCATTTTGAAAACATCTGACAACGGAACAGTATGGTGACTCCAACTATCCATATCCACGGATGCGGCTATTCGAATAGTTTGACACTCTGCAGAGATTGTACACTTTCACCACAAAATTCGATACATCCGTTAGGGATAACCCTGAATCATCATACTTGGTATGCAGATAATCAATCCTAACCTTTCAATTACACACCCTAGTATAGGCACCTCCCCTATGAGTTTGGCATCCCAGCCATGGCCATCTACCATCATGGGCACTGCATAGGTGAACATTCATCACGAGGCATCCTCATCTCAACCTCTTCTGCAAGGGAATCCATACTAAGACATAAACTTCTAGTCAAGCCCTACCCAACTTAGGTAATGTGGTTGTACGTAAAATTGGAATGGTATCGCATCCGAACCCAACCATCAGTTTTTGTCAAAGTCAAGGCTCATGCCTCATTCAGTTTCATCATCCAACCAATGTGTTTCATAACACATGTCAAAACATTTCAATAGAATGAATCATCATTCCAAGGTTTTCATAATCATTTTCACCAAGTATTTCCATCTAAAGTGATCAAGTTTTAGCTTAGCACTAGCCACTAATGTTGAGCGTATCACTATGGAGGTGTGCTAACCAAGTATAAGTATCCATGGCTATTTCTATGATCTTGATGGTATCCATCCTATTTTCCACTAATCACAATTTATTAACTAAGTAAGGAACTTTAATAAAAGGGAAAAGCAAAGCTTGAAGTAAAACTAGGAATGGTATAATTCAAGGTGCATAACCAAGCATGCCTACTGCATCTGGTATAGGGGCTTGCATAGATAGCATGCATAGTTCTATCTTGCACTGATAGCTTGCCTTGTTGGGTTCAGTTGTTGAAGTTCTCTTCTTCTTCCTCGAAATACTCCTCCTCGTCGTAGCCCGGGTCGGTACTAGCGTCTATAAATACATACAATATACACAATCACCAAACAACACTTACTACTTCTATTTAGCACACAAGGGCTCCTATTAGATGATCTAGCATCATCCTACTCGTTACATGTAATAATGGAACATTTTTATATATCTCATTTGAGAAAAGTAATTTCTACTTATTGAGAAAATACTTAAGATTTAATATTCACCAATTAAAATAGTGGATCATGTTGACACATGTCATCACCACATATTCCAATACTTGGGAATGTGATTTAAATTGGTGGTCAAGCATTACAAGATTTAATATTACTATTTAATAATATTTAAGTGACTAGAAATGCCTTTATATCATTCTTTTAGTACTAAGCCATGTTTCATATCTATAAAACCAAATGTTTTTACATATTCATGTAGAGCATAGCAAATGTGATTTTTGAGAGTTGGAATCAACTCAAAAGCATTTATAGTTTATTTTCTAAAAATGTTTGAAGTGACAAAAGTCTCTGTCTTCTTATTTTTAGTATAAGTGATCTGTAGTTTCAATTGGTTTGAATCCAACGGGAGTGAATAGATATTTTCAATACCTTTTTAACAAAATTGGAATCATGCATTTTGGATCAGTACAACTCTTTGAATGGAATTTTGAATCTACTAACAGAATAGGGTTTTAACTAAATAGAAAAATTCTTATTTAAATTGTTGGGCTCTACACGGGAAAATAAATGGGTCGGCCCAACTGCACAGCGCTGGCGCAACGGACTGCTGACAGAACAGTCCCACGTGTCAGCGGATCATTTAACCTGAAATGATATCGATCAATACTAGCCCTACGATTAGAACAGGATCTACTTCTGAGGTTCATCGTCTACGACGAACAGCTCCGGCAAGATTCTAACCCTAACGCAGTGGTGGGGGTCACTGGGGACCCGCCGGGGCTCCAGTTAGGGTCGGCGATGGGGGCGAATGACGTTGTAGACAACGACGGTTCAAACGGTGGTCACGACGGCTCCTGGGATGGCTCCAATCGTTGGCTTCCTTCCTCGACAGCAGCGGCAGACTCCAGCCAAATTTCGGTGTCGTGGTGCTCGCCTTGCTCCGGGAAAGGTCAGTGAGGTTCCTGGATGATTGGGGAGTGGAATGGTGTGCAGAATGAGGTATGGGGTGGCCTCTATTTATACACCAGCATCGGTGGCAGGGCGACATGGTCTGGCTCCTCCGGTGATGTTGCTACAGGTCTCACTAAGCATGGCGGAGGGCATGGGTCGATGTGCGGCACTGTGGCGATCGTCACACGCATGACGGCATGGCAAGGGGCGGTCTCGATTGGTCGGGCAACGTCGGCACTCTGTTCGGGTACGCGGGTGTTTGTCACTTGGTACGGTGGTCAGAGGGCGCGCGGCGGTGAACCATTGTGTCTGGGAGGTCACTGGTGCCATGGCGACTACAGGTACGAGCGGAGAGAGCGAGGCCCGGCTTGTGTGCATGAGGCGGATGTGGCGCTCCGTCGTGCTCTCGACATGGCGGGGATTAAATGGGTGTGGCTGGTCTGGCTCCTCCTCGCCTTGTCGTTGGTCAAGGGGTGGACAGGGTGTGGCAGTGAGGTCACGGTTATCAGCTAGGCATCATGGGAGAGGGCAGCGTGGCGCACAACAACTGGTTCGTGGTTGACCGGCATGCCAAGCTCGGTACGGGCATGTCACTGGTCAATGTGGCGAGTGATGCCTCTCCCCTGCACGGCCAAGTACTAGGAATGATCATGGAGGAGTAGTGGAGTGGAATTGGGTACATTTGATGATCAATCGATAGATCAAAACAGTAGATAGTTGTTGAGGTTGTACTCTATCTGTGAGGTGTTCGACTAAATGGCCGCATGAATTCATCTTTTGAAGTTTTGAATTATTTTTGGTGAGTGATCTAATCAGATGCTTGGTAGTCTATGGTTGCTGGGATTTGTCAAGTGGAAGTTGTTTGAGTGGTTTTTGAAAAGTGATGATCTAGGTATATGAACTTGATTCAATTTTGAATTGCCTCTTAAATAGATTAGAAAATAGTTTCTGCCATTTTGTAAAGTTTGCTTGGGTTCACTTTTACTTGGTCTAGCAAAGGGTGAAAAGAACTAGAATTGTTTATATTAGAAATCTTTTACTATAGATTCCCAAAGTGGGCTAGTGGTTAACTTTTGCCAAAATGACCATATGCTCATATGATCCATATTTGACTTTCTTTTCATTTGATTTTGTTTATAATTGACCTAGATGATGTGGTAAAACTTTTTAAAGTAATCCTTATCATTGGTAGCACTCAAACATGGCAAATGCAAGTATTCATACATTACCACAAATCACACATGCATTCATATCAAATTTAATGATAAAAGTTTTTGTTAACCCTAAACTTGTGTGATTACATCTTGATAAGCTTGATTAATATTTTTGAGATGTTACAACAATCTTCTTGATTTCACCAACCAAATCCTCCGTAGAGAACTCAAACTGATGCACCTAATCCAATGGCAAGTCCTTCACTCTAAAATTCCACCAAAGCTATAAAAGCTATTGGTAGAATAAGAGAGGAAGAACACAAGAGGATATCCACAAAAGAAACCCCAAGATCTATATCCCAAAATGTTCCCCTCACATAGAGGAGAGACGGATTGGTGGAGTTGTAGATCTAGATCTCCTCTTTCAAATCCCCCAACAAGATTCAAGACATGTGGGAGGGATTGAGAGTATTTTCAAGCTCTTGAAGGTCGAAACAATGGAGGAGAGAGATAGCAAGCAACTAGCCACTTGGGGAAGAAGGGGGCCTTTTATAGGTGCCCCCATGACAACTAGCCGTTGCAGAACACTTACCCCGGAGTCTCCGGCCTTCAGGACCGGAGTCTCCGGGGTCTAGACTCCAGCCAGGACTCCAGCCAGCCTCCAAATGCTCTCTGTACACCCCCCGGAGTCTGGGCTGGAATTTGGGCTGGAGTCTCCGGGGTGCAAACCCCAGAGTCTCCGGCCCTCACAAAACTGGCAGAAACACCGATACAAAAACAATCCTAACTTTTGCATCCGGACTCCGATTTTGATGATCCTGGGCTCGTTTCGAAGAGGAAAACAAACTCTACAATATTTTACAGGCAACAATAATAGTCCAGCAAGGTAGGATAGAACCAAATAATGAAAGGTTTAACCTATCTATAAAAGACAAACCGGTAAAACCTCCAACATCGAAAACGCAATAGAGAATGCATATGAAATCCATTTTCGATGAACTTAAGCTTGTCATGGAGATTAACACAAGCTCTAAATCCTCTCATGGATAAGAACCGAATAAGAACCAAGAAAGATGATGCCGAGTATACAAATGTTTGAGCTCTCTTTGAAGGATATGATCAAGTTACTCACTCGAGAGCTCCTCTTGATATTACGGTTATCTATCCTAAACCTGGTCGGCCAACAACAAGATGAGACCGGGAAAAGAGAAATCCTATCAAGATAATACCTTTGCCTTGACCAATCCACTTGACCTTGATGTAGACGATCTTGTCCTTCTCAAGATGGACACCTTTCTTGATTGCTCTTCCTTGAGCATGAATGATGAAGACTTGAAACATGCTCCCCCATATACCATGGGGAAACCTCTTCTTTGACCTTGTCTTCATCGATCCATGATCACCGACTATGGCAAGATTCAAGCATGAGATCTTCTAGGGATGACGCATCTTGAGCTTGCACAACATTTCTTCTAACTCCAATTGGATGATGTCTTGAAGATACACATGAGGAACTCCATCTACTTATTCAAGACACACTTGATCTTCTTTTCTTTATTCTTCTTCTTCTACAAGATTCCAATAGGCCCAAAGCCCTTGGACAATGCTTCTTCTTCATTTCTTATACCTTGAAGCCAACACATGCTCCAAGCAATGCCAATGGACAATTCCAACAAGTGCAACTCAATGCAAACATTAGTCCATAGAGACTGTCATTAATTACCAAAACCACACATGGGGGCCCACATGCTCTTTCACCTGGCTAGTTTATATTCGCTAAAATTCTAAAAAAAACATTTTGTTTCATTGCTCATTTCATTATAGGCACACTTGTTTAATGCTTGCTTGTCCTATTTGTTTAACGTGTTGGTCAATAATTGAACCATGGACCAGTAGTAAACTCTAGTTCATAGCTCTTGTCATATCATTCAAATGAGTAGTTTAAAATTCTTTGATAATGAAGATGGTTGTTTGTTTGCATTTTTTGTTGCAATAACTTGTTATTACTGTCGTGGTGGTGTCACGGCAGATGCCATGGATAGGCTAAAGGTGGGGACTAAATGCACTAGAGGAATCTAGGGAGGGATAGTGTGGTGATTCCACACACAGTTGCTTTGTATTCAATGAGATTCCAAGTTTACAAGTGCTCCTTGAGCTGTATTGGGGAGAGGAGGAAGAAGGAACTCTCTTACTGTCACCGCTAGCTAGCTCTCAGGAAACTAGAATTGAACTTGTAAAGACCAACCCTTTCTACAGAGGCCCTAGCCCTCCTTATATAGGGGTAGCTAGGTATCCAATTGGGGCATACGTGGAGGCATATTCCAGGGAATATGCCTCTTTCCAAAATAGAAAACCGACCGGGTCACTTTACCCCAACGTAAGCCATGCAGAGGCTACGTGAGCCTCTACGGCGCCTGCGTCATCCGACATAGGCATCGTCACCCTTGTCGGCCACGCCTCGGTGGTCCTGGACTCTGTCATCTTCGCTCACGCTCTGCGTACAGTGGCCACCTATTGACCAGCGAGATACCTTCCTTCTCTTGCAAGCCTGATATAACCCGGATTACGCCTGGTTAATCCGGCCACACCTGTACCTGCATACAAGTTAGATACATCCTACCGACATATGACATAAGTCGGCTGGGACTCAGTTAGGCGGACATCCTCCGGTCCGGGTCACTCCGTGGTTCGGCCTACCTTGAGGTGACTCGGCCAGCACTTGCTTTGACCTTGCCGTACCTCGGCTAACTCGGCCATTATACCCCGGCATGACCCTACCCGGGGGTATCCCCCCAACATGAGTCCCCGAAGCTGGTGCGGTCTTAGCTGCCTTAGCTGCTAAGGCCACAGCAGGTTCAATTTTACCGAACCTTTTGTTCCTTTTCTGAGTTATCTCATAGTCCGGATTCCATAGGTTTACTTTCCCTTGGCACATTTCGAGTTTTCACTCACTGGCCGGGTCATCCTTTGGTTATCCGGGTTACTCTTCCTTTCCACGTGGAGGGTAATCATTATCTTGCCTCATTTTAAGGGCCTGCGCCAGTAACCGCCGCAGTTATTGTCAGATATTACTGTAGCACACGTCACATCGTGTCTGTCTCCTTGTTAACTGTATCTCCTGCGCCCTGTGGTCCTTCCTGTGGCTCGTCGCTGATTGGCTGATTCGGATCATACATGGCCACACCGTGCGGCCCATCCGCACAGCACGATCCCACTACCCCTATGTGGCGTGGTTAAATCTGGGAGGGGCGTGCCCCTTGGGTCTTTTCCCCATCTTTCGCCCCTCTGCCCCTTCTCCTTCTTCTTCCTCCCAGCGACAGCGCCGCCGCCGCACCTGCTTAGCTGCACCGCCGCCAAACCGTCCCTCGCGCACCAGCGTCGCTGCCACTCCCGCGCATCTCCTCTGCCACGGGTCCGCGCCAGTCCAGGCCACTGCCCCCCACCGCCGTTAGGACCAGTGAGGACAGCGACTTAGAGATGATAGAGGAATAACTCGCCGTCACGGAGCCGGAAATGGAGGAGGAAGCGAGGAACGCTGACCGTGGCACTTGCGCTAGGTCCTGGGTATGCCAGGACAACCTTGACTGGTTGTACTGCACCCGACGTATCCCGGAGGGCGTCATTGCCCGCCTCGCCGCCGAGGAGCTCACGCCCTCACCAAATCCGGGTGAGTTTGTGGTGTTTCTCTCCCACTTCCAGCTCGGGTTTGGCCTCCCCGTCAGCGACTTCTTCCATGATTGGCTCAATACCTATGAGCTTCAAACACATCACCTCCCAGCGAATGCCATCACCTCTCTTTCTGCCTTTGCTTCCACCATGGAGGGCTATGCCGGATTGTGGCCCACTAAGGAGCTCTAGATCCGGTTTTTTGGTCTTCGCCGGAATGTAATTCCGAATAGAGAGCTTGACCCGGAGGAAAAGCAACTTACGCAGTTCGGGGCTGCCTCTATCTCTCCTCAAAAGCAGTCCATCTTTCCTCGGGTCACGGGGCTCGAATCCTGCAAGGGCTAGGCCCGAACCTTCTTCTACGTCAGAAATGGCATGGATGAAGATCAGATACGGCTGCGCCCCTACGCTCTGGGTCCTCCTAATCCGGATCTGTGGGACAAGATCTCCAAGAAACCCACAGTCCTGGCGAACCAAGTTAACAAACGGTTCCAAGAGCTGAAGGATCTGGGACTGCGCAATGAGGATGCAATGATCACCTTCATCCGCAACCGGATCTCCCCCCTCTAGAAACGCACGCATAAACTTTTCCACATGAGCTGGCGCCTTGACCCCAACCGGACCTCCTCATTCGAGTTGAGCAACACCGAAATTTACCACCGGGTCAAGGCCCTCTTTACCACCAACAAGAACTTCTCCGCTGAGTGGGAGTGGGGGATCGAGAACTTCTGCCGAGATAGGCTTCCTCCTGCAGTAAGTCTCGTGCTCCAATCTTTTTCCGAGTTAAACCATATGTCGGATTTTGTTGTATGTTTGATCCCTTCATGTTTTCTTTCTTTTACATGTTTCTTCAGCAAACTCTTGAGGATGGCACCGAGCCTTCTCTCAAGTGGGCGCCTGATCGAGATACCCTGGACGAGGAGGAGCCAGATCAAGAGATGTTCCTGTCGTTCCCTGATGCGACCAAGCGACACACCGGTAAACTCTCTTCCATTAGAGATTGGCCTGACGATGAAGATGAATCCGACGTTGAGGTGATGGAGGCAATTGACGTTGTCCCCCTTTCTTACACTTTTCCGGCATTAGCTAACCCCAGTGGGCAGATCCATGAAGATCCTCCCCTTGCCACGGGTGAGCCAGTCCCGGTCGCATCGAAGAAAAGGGGGGCCGCATCTGCTTCTTCCTCCGGACCTTCTAAGCCAACCAACAGGCGAAAGAAGTCCACAGAGAAAGCTGCCACCAAGTTCACGACTAAGGCCGTAGCCCGGAGAGCTTGCTAGCCAAATGAGCCTTTGACCTCAGATGAGTAAGTCACTTCTCCCTTATCCTATCTTCTGTTTCATGTTTTGCTATTCATTTGTTCTTCTTTTGTTATAGTTTCTCATCATTCATCATTTGATTTGGCAGGGCCGCGGTGGAGGTTCCTCAGAGCGGGTCCGACATCGCCTCGCCGATTCGACATAGCCCTTCTCCCCCTCATGGCGATGATTCACGCCCGTTGAGCCCCATTCAGGAGGGTTCAGCGGCTGCTCCGGGTTCTAGCCCACCTCGTCAAGAGGAAGGCAACCTAGGAACAGGGGGAAGTGGTTCTGCCAAGGCTGCAGTTGCTCCCTCTTCGGCTCAGCCGCAACCAGCCACCACCGAGGCTCCTTCAGCACCCCCGCCAAGACAAAAAACAGCACTAGCACAAGCAGCAGCCGCACAAGCATCAGCAACAGCACCAAGCCCCTCCGCCTCGTCTGAGTCTTCCAAGACTCGGCGAGAAGGCACCAGCAGCACCAAGGCTAGCAGTAAGGCAGCTCCCAAAGCCAAATCCGCGGCTCAGACCTCCACCTCTCAGCAGCAACCCAAGGGCAAGAAAGCTCATGATGCCACCAGGGCAGCGTCAATCGAAGTTGGACAGCGTACACTTGCGTCCATGCTCTCGAAGAAAACCCTGCCGACGAAGGATACTTCTGTCGAGTCAGCTGATGTGAAAATCGTTTTGCACACCAGCCCTGATGTTGCCCAGGTTGAAAGGAGGGAAGCCCATGCTAAGGGTTTGGTTGCACCCCACATGCTTAGCGGCGAACGCTATCCTCCGACCTTGATCGAGTTCGTTAACAACTGGAACAAGGCGGAGTTCGTCCATAATGACGATCTCCCGGAGAAATTTGGGCCCGCTAAGTTTGCTGCACAAATGAATACTGCTGCTAAGGCAATGAACCTTGCAGGTCGGATGATGGATGTACGTTACTTCGCCTTTTCCTTAACATGTACTAGATATTAGTGATATATCCATTAGTCCCCGAGCCTCCGGGGGAGTGACTTGTTACTCGGCCGGATGCTCCTTAGAGAACTAGCGTAGCTCCTTAATAACTTTGAATATGCACACACCTAGAGCCGGGTTAAGTTCCACTTGGCCCAGATTTTGTACACTTCGAATATGCACACACCTAGAGCCGGGTTAAGTTCCACTTGGCCTGGATTTTGTACACTTCGAATATGCACACACCTAGAGCCGGGTTAAGTTCCACTTGGCCTGGATTTTGTACACTTCGAATATGCACACACCTAGAGCCGGGTTAAGTTCCACTTGCCCAGATTTTGTACACTTCGAATATGCACACACCTAGAGCCGGGTTAAGTTCCACTTGGCCCGGATCTTGTACACTTCGAATATGCACATGACTAAGCTATACTTTTGTACTCTTTTCAGGTGACCACTAATCGCCGGAGCGCTGAGTTTCAGCGTCTCTTGGACACTCACAAGATGCTGCGTGCGAAACATACTACGCTTCTCGCCGAATACGAGAAAAGGGGTAAGTTCTTTCCTTCGCGTTTTTCCATTTCTCTTCATCTTTTTCCGCTGAACTAATCCATCATTCGGATTGCGCAGCTGGAGTGGAGGCCGAGAACATCCTTATGAGGAAAATTTTGGACCAAATAAAGGGTAAGTTATTTTCGCTTAATCCTGCTCTGCTCTCTATCTCCTTTTCTCCTTGTCTCGGCAAATATTCATACCTCGGCTTTGCCGGGTCAACAAACTATTTTAGCATTTCTTGAAGATAGTGTGCCCGTGCCTGATATGATGCTGTATTTTCTCGAACAAGCAGGGCAGCACCAGGCCAAACTCAAGAAGAAAGATGACGAGCTTGCCCTCCTCCGGACCAAAGATGAAGAAATTTCCAAGCTTAAGACAGACATGAAAAAACTCAAGGTGCTCCACAATTCCGAACTTGATAAAGCTGGCCAGAATTTTACTAAAGAACAAGAACATCTCAACCTCCAAATTGCTAAGGACCAAGAACTGCTTAAGGAGGCCGACATTAAGGTTGAGTCGGCGAACGGTGAAGTTGTGCAACTCCGGGAGAGGCGTGACAATTGCATCAAGGAGCTGACCTGGATCCACATCCATATCTCTTGCAAGTTCTTTTTCTTCAGCTGGCATGAATCTCTCCAGGTCAACTTCCTTCACTTATTTCTCTTGTCTTGTTTTTCTAGACAAGTTTCCGGAGGGTGATGCCATTGCATTCAATGCTGTTACCAAGTTCCGCCAGCAGAGAGGTACTCCATCTGGTCCTGGCGCCATTCCTCTTGATCTGGAGGACCTGCTTGTCAGCTTGTCCTCTCGAGTTGAAATCATGAAGAACCACGGCAAGGATATTCTAAGCGCAGCAATCCATGTCTTCAATGCCCTTTGGTCTAGTGAAGACACTTCGGAGGGTTCCCCTGCTCTAATTAACAAGTTAATGGAGTGCGAGACCTAGCTAGACCTTCCGAGGGAATCTGTTGGACGTGCCGGAGCTGAAACCGTTCTCCACTATGTGCTCACATGGTACGAGAAAATTTATCTCGATCTTCTCGAGCACATGCGCACCGGGTCAAGGTGGTCAACTGATCCGGAGTGTGTAGCTCAGCGCAAGGCTTGCGCCCATAACCTCATTCAATATGCCCCCATCCATCAATGGAATGAGGGACCAAGCTTTCCCGATGCCGTTGACGATGAATACGTCGAAGATGGTTCGGGTGAAGATGATGAGGGCGAAGCTTCGGACGTCGAAGAAGATGAAGATGATGCTGAAGCCGAGGCTGGAGTTCCACCTGCTGGCATTGAGTTACCTCCCCCTGCTGCTCCTTGATTAAAAACACTTTGCAGTTTATCAGATCCCCGGTATGCCGGGCGCAAATGTATTAAGCACACAAGTTATATTTTTCTACTAAGTTGTTTGTGCCGGATAACTTGGGTGTAGTCCCCGAGTTTCATTTTCTTGTTTCTCCAATTTCTTGGCTCGGCTCGTGTCTACCTTGGCTCGGTTTTATGACTTACGAGTTCGATTTTCAAAAATTGACTTAACAATACTTGGAAACTTTAGGATTAGCTCAAAATAATTCAGCATAGTAAACATAAAGTAAGCATAAGGTTAGTCCAAATAACAAATGTCAGCTCGATTAAGTTCCTTTCCTTAGACGTTTTTCGTGTGCTACGCAATTCCAAACTTGTTATCTTGCTTGCCATGAAGCCAAATCTTGTTGGACAGCAACAAGTCGAAGAGTTAGGTTTTTGGTGCTCACACACTACTAATCCGGCTTAGGTAGAAGCAACATATGCCAGCCGACACATAAATAATAAAATAGAGAAAACAAACAATAAATATTACTAAGGTAGTCCCCGAGTTACTGCTCGGGGTGCCACCATCTCATTGATAAGCTCATTGTCGGCATACATACTGGCATATGAGAGACTTGGATACACACACTTCTTTGCTAAGTATAGAAAGGACGAAGTAGAGCTACATTCCATGGACGCTTAGATTCCTCGCCGGACCTGTCCGCTTTGTTCTTCTCTTGCGGTTTTGCATCGATGAGATAATACGAGTCATTGTGCAATGCTTTGCTCACAATGAATGGCCCTTCCCATGGGGGGGATAACTTATGCATGCCAGCAGTACATTGTACCAACCGGAGTACTAGATCACCTTCCCGGAAAATTCGGGGGTTTACTTTCTGGCTATGATAGCGTTGGAGATTTTGCTGATATATGGCGGATCTGGACAATGCCAGTTCTCTCGCTTCTTCCAGCAGATCAACATCATTTTTCCGGGCTTCTTGCACTTCGGCTTCTGTGTATTGGGTGACCCTAGGCGAGTCATGCTCTATGTCGGCTGGTAATACAGCTTCTGCCCCATATACCAGAAAGAATGGCGTATATCCTGTTGATCGATTCGGAGTTGTTCTTAAACTCCACAGTACCGCCGGTAGTTCTTCTATCCAGCACCCCGCTGATCTTTGCAGCGGCTCAATGAGCCGGGGTTTTATCCCGGATAATACCAATCCATTGGATCTTTCCACTTGTCCGTTCGATGCGGGTTGAGCTACCGAGGCTACGTCTAGCCGTACCTTCTTATCTCGGCAGAATCGCGCAAATGCTCCTTCAGCAAAATTTGTGCCATTATCTGTTATGATACTGTGAGGATAACCGTATCTCAAGATGATATCTTTGAGGAATGTTACGGCGGTAGCTCCATCACATTTACGTATTGGCTTCACTTTAATCCACTTCGTAAACTTGTCAACCATGACCAAGATGTGGGTCATGTTCCCTCTTGCTGGTTTAAATGGGCCAACCATGTCCAAACACCATACGGCAAATGGCCAAGTAATTGGTATGGTCTTGAGCTCCAACATTGGCATATTCATCTTGGTAGCATATCTTTGACAACCATTGCATTTTCTTACCAGATCTTCTGCTTGTTCCAAGGCACTTGGCCAGTAAAACCCGTGACAGAAAGCTTTTGCTACCAAGGCTTTGGACGAGGCATGATGCCCACATTCCACTTGATGTATATCTCGGACGATGTCAAGTCCTTCTTCCGGGTCAACACATCGCTGGAGAACGTTTTTCACACTCCTTTTGTATAGCTCGGAATTGATGATCGTGTATGCTTTTGCTCTCCTCTGAGTTTGCCTGGAAAGCACCTCCTCACCGGGCAAGGTTCCATCTTTCAGGAATTGAAATATTGGCAGCGCCCAAGCTGGTATAGCTCGTACTGGGAACACATCCTCATCAATCTCCATATGATCTACCGGCATAACCTCAACCGGATCACGCTGCGTAGTCCCCGGGTTTGCCGAGGCAGTCCCCGGGTCTCGTGAACCACTTCCCACATCAATGTCCATGGGCACAGCTCCTGATTCTGGATTTGCCGGGATAAAAATTGAGTCGGATTCCAGGGATGGCCTGATAGATGGTTTTCTGAGGTGCTCTAGTGCTACCCCTGGCGGGATTGCTTGTCGGGTTGATCCGAGCTTCGACAATACGTCGGCAACCTCATTTTCCACCCGAGGTATATGATGAAACTCGCATCCCTCAAAGTATCCTGGTATCTTCTGCACATGAAATCTATACAATGCCATATTTGTATCCAAAGCATCCCATTGTCCGGAGACTTGCTGGACTACGAGATCCGAGTCACCGAAGCATTGGATCCGACGTATTCCAATTTCTTTTGCCACTTTGTGCCCATGCACAAGTGCCTCATATTCTGCAACATTGTTTGATGTTGTGAAGTGGATCTGCAGCATGTATTTCAGCTGGTCCTTCTTGGGCGAGGTAAGCACAACTCCGGTGCCTAACCCGGTTTTTGTTTTTGACCCGTCAAAGTGCATTCTCCCGTAGTTCGGATCTGGCAATGGTGGCTCATATTGCACCTTGGCCCAATCCAAAAAAAGTCGGCTACCGCATGAGACTTGATTGCTTCTCTCCTGTCATATTGTGGCGCATAAGGGGCTAGCTCAATTGCCCATTTTGCAATCCTGCCACTCGCATCCTTGTTGCTCATTATCTCGGATATGGGGGCTTCACATATTACTTTGATGGGGTGCTCTTCAAAATAGTGCTTTAGCTTTTTAGCCGCCATATACACACCATATGCCATCTTCTGATAGTGGGGATAGTTTTGTTTCGAGGCTGATAATACCTCGCTCAGATAATATACTGGCCTTTGCACTGACTTACCCTCTTCGTCGCACTCTACCACAATTACTGCACTTACAACTTGGTTGGTTGCGGCTATATAGAGCAACATTGGCTCCTTTGATAGTGGAGAGGCTAACACTGGTGCAGTGGCTAACATCTTCTTTAATTGGATAAAGGCTTCATTGGCCTGCGGCGTCCAAATGAACTTGTCTGACTTTTTCATCAGTTGATAGAGAGGCAGTGCCTTTTCTCCCAACCGACATACAAACCGACTTAAGGATGCCAGGCAACCAGTGAACTTCTGGACATCATTAAGGCACTTCGGCAGTTCCATTCGCTCTATGGCTCGGATTTTAGTTGGGTTAACTTCGATACCTCGGCTGGAGACAAGAAATCCGAGTAACTTTCCAGCCGGGACACCGAAGGTACATTTCTCCGGGTTAAGCTTCATTCGGAACCTTCTCAGGTTTGCGAATGTTTGCCTGATATCTTCAAGGAGCGTTTTGCTTTCCTTGGTATTTATAACAACATCATCCACATATACCTGCACATTTTGACCAATTTGGTCATGTAGACATTTCTGCATACATCTTTGGTATGTTGCCCCTGCATTACGTAAACCAAAAGGCATGGTGCGATAACAATAAGCCCATACGGGGTGATAAATGCAATCTTTATTTGATCACTTGGGTTCAGAGGTATCTAGTGGAAACCAGAATATGCATCAATGAATGACAACAGTTCACACCCAGCAGTAGAATCTAGGACTTGGTCTATCCTTGGCAGCGGGAATGGATCTTTTGGACACGCCTTATTCAGGTTCGTGTAATCGATACACATGCGCCAAACGACTGCCACGTTCAGATCATCCTTCTTGTTCTCCACCAGCACCGGATTAGATAGCCAATCTGGGTAAAGTACTTCCATGATAAATCCAGCTGCTAGGAGCTGAGCTGTCTCATCTCCGATCACCTTTCTCCTGTCTTCGGCGAAGCGGCGGAGAGGTTGCTTCACCGGCTTTGCTCCGGGTCTCACATTCAAAGAGTGCTCGGCCAACTCTCTCGGAACACCTTGCAAGTCTTGTGTGGACCACGCAAAAATATCCCGATTCTCACGGAGGAAGTTGACGAGCTCGCTTTCCTATTTTTCATTTAACCCGGCACCAATTGTTATGGTGCGCTCTGGGAAGATATCATCAATAGGCACTTTCTTGGTATCCTTTGTCGCTTGGAATGAGACACTACCATGCGGGTTACTCAGCGCCGGCATATACTATTGCGCGTATTGAGCCAATGCCGCCACCTCCTGGATCTTTCTCTTCTCTTGCGCAATCACGAGTGACTCGGCCAGGTTAGACCCGGCTGACGCGCACTCAATGGAACGTCGGAAATCACCAGCTATGGTAATTACCCCATTTGGCCCAGGCAGCTTCATCTTTAGGTAACTGATGTGGCAACTCGCCATGAACTTGTTCAGAGCTGGCCTACCGAGCAATGCGTGATATGCGCTCTCCAAATTGACAACTTCGAACTCCAATTTCTCAGTCCGGCAGTTATCTCTTGTGTCGAACAGCACATCAACCCAGACCTTGCCAATGGGTTCATAGGAAATGCCTGGCACAATGCCATGGAATGTTGTCCTTGTAGCTTGGAGCATGTTCTCCGAGATACCCAACTTGCGCATCGTGTCCAAGTACATGATATTTATGCTGCTGCCATTGTCAATCAGCACCTTTGAGAACCTCACATTGATGTTTGGCCCAATGAATATTGGATCCAACACTAGCGCGTACGATCTAGGACTTGGCATAAGATTGGGATGATCTTTGATGCTCCAGGTAATTTCCTGGTCCGACCAAGGCATATACCTCGTCACCGCTGGCATTACCGCATTAACTTCCATGTGTCGGCGCTGCAAGCTATTTCTGTCTGTCTCTTCTGTGGTGAACACACAGTAACTCTGATGATGCTCTATGTACTCATTTCTCCCCTCATTTCCGGGGTACCTTTGATCTGGTCGATGCTGGTCTTCCACTTGATGCACTGCATCCCTTCTCTCATGGTTTTCATACCTCGGCGGAGGGGGAGGCAACATTAACTGTTGCGTGTTTGCTCCGGGGAGCAATTGCTGTCGGGGTAACTCCTGCCGAGGTTGATCATTCTGAGGTGCCTAAGCATTCCCCGAACCACTTTGTTCTATCTTTCGCATCCATTCACACTGCCTGGTTGTGTGAGCCGCTAGGTTGCTCGGATTTGGCGTCTGAAATTTACACGGCTGATCCAGCATTGCCTCATAAGTATACCTCGGACGGTCCTTCTTTTATTGCCACTGTTTCTTCTGCTCTAGCGTCCGAGATTTCTTGCCATCATTCCTTGGGGTCCATTGCTGCCCTCCAGTTTTCTGACGTTGGTTGCTTCCTGCTCCGGGTTGATCTTGATTCACAGCAGTAACTTGTTGCGAACTGTACCGGTAATCTGGTCTATCATCTCTTCTTTTACCCCAGTAATCATTCCTCCGGGATGATCCGGCCCCGTCTCGCTGATAGCACTCCTCGCTTGACTCGTTTGACATGAGCCTGGGCTGAGTCGGATCACCCAATGCGTAGGAATCAGCAATCCGAATTGTTTCTGCCAATGTAGTTGGCATATCCCTTTGCAACCTTTGCCATAGCATGATGGCATACCTGCAACCTTGCGCAAACCAAGCTATGGCTTGTGACTCAATTATGCCCTCACATGAATTTCGCACTGTGCACCAGCGGGTTAAGAATTCCCGGTTTGTCTCATTCGGTCTCTGCTTGCACATTGCCAGGGTTTGTGGTCTGTTGGGCCTCTGATACGTGCTTGAGAAATTACTAACAAACATTTCCTCAAAGTCGATCCAACAGTTAATACTTCCGGGCGGCAAATTGTTTAGCCATACCCTCGCTGGCCCCTCCAGCATCTGAGGTACATATCTCACAGCCCATCTCAAGTTGCGTGTAGCAATTTTTACAGCTGTTGCATAGTTAATCAACCAATCCTCCGGCTTTGTGCTGCCATCATATGTCTTAGTGCCTCTAGGTAACTGAAAGTTAGGTACCGGAGGCTCCTTCATGATTCGGGGTCCAAAAGACGCTGGACCCGGAGGACCTTGACACTCAATCTGCTCTGACCTATGAAGCCGCTCCAGTTTTAACCTGGTGTCATCAGGCATCAAGTTCCTGCTTCCCAATCTTGACCCTATCACGTGATAGTCCGGCCTGGGATACCCAACGTTCACCATTTCCGAATCAGCATCATTGTATCTATCTTGCTCTTGTGGAGCCGCTCTCTGTTGCATACCTTGGCCGGCACTATGCTCTTGCTGTGGCATATTCCGCTGCTGCGGTTGCCCTGTACCTGCCGAATTGCGCTATCTAGCATTGCTGTTCACAGCGTTCCCTGACCGGCATTGCCTTGGTTGCGGTTACCTCAGCCAGCTTCACCTCGGCTCACACTTCGTCGATCCTCATTTCTCTGCACTTCTTTTCCTTTCCCTGCCCTTGCCGGGTCATATGGGACTATTTGTTTGTTCCTCCTGGCCGAGGTTACTACCTCTTCTCTCCTAGGACCACCATCAGGAGACGATGCAGCTCCAGCTGATTTCTCCGGGTTACCTACCGTCGAATAAACAATCTTGGAGGCCCCAGATCTTTCCGGGTTAGCCCTGAGCAGCTCCTCATTTTTCCTGTTTGCGATCCAAACTAACTCATTAACCCTTTCCTGATGTCTCTCTCGGGCTTCACCCGTCAAACCCTCTAACTCAGATGTAGCTGCATCTGCTGCATCGAGGTTCTTTTCCGGGGTACTATACTTCGGCAGCCCCACGGACAGACAGTTCTCTGATTCCTCAATCCTAGTATCACCTTCTTTGTTCATTTCACTCATGAGGTTTCTCCCCTTCACTTTTACAGCATCAACCTTATTTGCCTTTGCGTACTCACGCAGTGTCATGTTCAACGACTGCTGAGCCACGGCTATCTTTTTCGCACCCTCTAATATTTTTTCCTAGTCTCCTCTAGCTCGGCATGTGCCTGAGCCGGATCTACTACTGCTGCCACGGGGCTTGCCAAGCTATCTATTGCCTGCTGCAGCACATTCTCTGGCCTCTCTAGAGGAGGACCTCTACTTTTCCTCGGTGCCTTGGGCGTTACCTCCGGATCTGGTGCTGGATCCTTGCTCGCGCCAGCGCCTGGCGCAGTCATCATCACCTCAGTGTGGTCAGGGGAGCAAGTGATACGCGCCCCACGAGCCGCGCTAAGGGGTGGCTTGCCTCCCTCGATGATGTGCCGCGGGTGAACACGCGACACATCGACAGCGACATAGATCTTGTGTGCGCCAAGCTTGACGAAGAGGCCGTTGCGCGGAAGAGGACGCTTGCCGAAGCAGCTAGCATTGTCGCTGACGAAGTCCAGTGCTCCAAAGCGCTGAACGAGCCTGGATACGATGCATTCGCCGGTGCCGATAAGGTTTCCCGTCTGGATCTTCACCCCTACTAGCGTCGCTAGCCCCACGGTGGGCGCCAACTGTCGTGGTGGTTAGCAGGATCATAGAAGGCTACAAAGCATTAAAACATACGACCTTACGGGGCCACATAGTGAAAGGCTTGAACAGTAACATGCCTAAACAAGAAAAGGCTAGAATGGTTAGCAGGACAAAACAGTAGCATACCTTCTCACAAAATGGGACGTTAGTAGGCGGCCTGCTGTGGGCAGGCTTGAACAGTAAAAGACCAAAACAGTAACAGACCTTCTCGCACATGGACCTTTAGTGAGTGGTCATCCACAGGCTTTAAGAACAGTGATGGGTGTAGCTTAGGCCTCTAATGGGCCGCACAGTGATGGACCAAGCTGGGCCTTACGCAGGCTGAAATAGTAATGGACCAGAAAGTTAACTGGCCATAGCTGATCTACAAAATGATGGGACCCTTTAATTAGCGAGGCCTGATACATTGCAAATGTATCTAACATTTTTGATGTTCCATGCTTGGTTTTATCCACTTTCTTGTGTTTTGTCCACACTTTGGAGTACTTTTCATCTGATTTCTTGGACTAACCTATTAACAAGAGCCACAGTGCCAGCTGCGTGTTTTTTGCTGTTTTTGGTTCCAGGAAAGTCAGAAAATGAATATTCTCGGAATTGGACGGGACAAAAGCCAAAGTGCCTATTTTTCTAGAAGACTCACAGAGCCAGAATACGAGACAGACGAGGGCCAGGGGCTGGCCACCCGCCCCCCCCAGGCGCGGGTTGGGCCTGGCCGCGCCAGGGCATGGTCTGGCCGCCCTAGGCTACCCCTCGGTCTCCCTCTTCGCATATAAGAAGCCTTCTGACCTAAAAACTCCGAGGGGTTCGACGTTTTTCCAGAAGGAGTTCCGCTCCGCCGCCACCACCAGATTCCACGAAACAGCACCAGAAACTCCGTTCTGGCACCCTGCTGGGACGGGGAATTGGAGGAGATCATCGCCATCATCATCACCATCGCTTCTCCATCAACCATCCATGTCTCCCCCATCTATGAGTGAGTAATCCCCCACTGTAGGCTATGGGGATGGTAGGGATTGGATGAGATCGTTCATGTAATGGCATCAGATTGTTAAGACATGGTGCCTAGTATCTTTTATTAGTGCTTTGTGACTTTGTTGCGACTTGTTATGCTTAATGCTTGTCACTAGGGCCCGAGTGCCATGATTTCAGATCTGAGAATGTTATTGATTCATTATGATAGTATTGTTTTTGGTCTTATCTGCAAGTTGTATACACACGTTGTTGTCCGGAACCAATGGCCCGGAAGTGACAGAAATCGGGATAACCGGAGGGAATGGCTTTGATGTGAGGATCACATGTGTTCACAGAGTGTTAATGCTTTTCTCCGGTTCTCTATTAAAAGGAGCACCTTAATTGTCAGTAGTTCCCTTGAGGCCCTGCTGTAAACGGGCTGGCAGGACAAAAGATGTTGTGCAAGTTCTCATTGCGAGCACGTATGCCTATATATGGAACACGTGCCTCGGATTATCTAGTACTTGGATGCTTTATCTTATTTATCTGCAATTGCCTTATGTTCTGATTGCTATGTGAATTGTCTTGTCCATGCAACGCCCGTCCATCCATCCCTATGCCTACCGCACTCGAATCCTACTGTTTACTGCTATTGTTACTGTTGTCTTTACTTTACTATTCCTACTACAAAACTGTTGCTACTAATAAACTGCTGTGAGCAAGATTGTTTCCAGGTGCAGCTGAATTGACAACTCAGTTGTTAAGGCTTATATATTCTTTGGCTCCCCTTGTGTCAAATCAATAAATTGGGTTTCACTTCCCTCGAAAATACTATGATACACCCCCTATACTTGTGGGTCATCAAGACTATTTTCTGGCGTCGTTGCCAGGGAGCATAGCTTTATTTATCAAGTTCACTTGGATACTCTATTGTTCGCTACTATCCATCCATCATGGGTAAGTCTCGTGATGGCAAGTTTCCTATTTTACCATCCACTACAAGAAGAGGTACGGTTCTGAACACCTCTGCTGCTCTTGATTCACCATCTGTTATAAGTAAGCTCGTTACACCACCACATACACATACTACACACACTGCTACTACTGCTGAATCTGAAACTTCTGATGCTTATGATGCTGCTTCTACTATGCTTGATAAGAGTGGTTCACTAGGTCCTTTCCTAGATGCTACGATTGCTAGAACTATAGCTGGAAATACCGAAACTCTTAATGAAGACACTACCACACCTGTTAGTTCACCTCAGTCTAGTGAAAGTTATGATATTGAAGATGGTTATGTTGAGATGACCGATGGATTTATTAAAGAATGTAAAAACACCCATGATAGGAGTGCTGCTAAGAGTCTCCTTGAGAGGCGTACTATTAGACCCAAATTGTCTCCTATTGCTAAGTTTGCTGCTTCTCCCATAAACATTACAGATAAAGATTATGATTTCTCTCTCAATCTATCTTACATAGCTATTGTCGAGAAAGAACCTTTTTGTGGGACTAAGAATGAAAGTGCGGTAGCACATATGAATGAACTTTCTAGCATGAATGGCTTGTTTTCTAATGATATTAAGATGCGTATTTACTTTGTTGCCAAGATCTTCCCTTTTTCACTGAAAGGAGAAGCTAAAACTTGGTTTAGTAATTTGCCTCCTGGATCTATTGATAGCCCTGAATGCTTGATTAGTACTTTCCTGCAGAAATATTTTCCTCCTAGTGCTAGACATGCTATTTTGCAGGAACTTTTTGATTTTAAACAGGGAGAAAAAGAGGTATTGCCTGAATCTTGGGCAAGGTTTTGTGCTTTGATTCATGCACAGGCTGGAAGTCCATTACCTAAGAATGAGCTTCTTGATATATTTAATAATGGACTAACCGAAGAATCTAGGACATACCTAGATAGTTGTGCTGATTGTGTTTTCAGGAATGCGACTCCTAAGGAAGCTGAGGAGTTAATGGCTAAAATAAGTAAGAATTATGAAGATTGGACTCCTCCTAAACAAGCTATACCTGAAGTAATTATACCTGAACCTACTATTCTGGTGCCTATTCCAACAACAAAGAAGAGGGGAGTTATTGAATTAAATGATGAAGTGATGAAGGAAGCTAAGATATGCCTTAAGGAGAAGGGAATTAAAGCTGCAGATGTCAAGAATTTACCTCCTATAGAAGAATTATGTAAGCATATTCCCTACTCATCCACTATTGAGGTACACTCTCTCCAACACTTTGATGAAGGTGATATCCCTTACTCTAAACCTCCTGATCAATTCTTAGAAGAATTCGATATCTTTATTGTTAAGCAACATAACTTTAATAAAAGGGTGCAAAATCATCTATTGGAAAACACTAGAGCTATTGTTGAGTTGAAAGATATTGTGGAAAGAACCTCTAATGATGTTAAAATGATTGTTAAACACTTTCAAATGGTTCAAAATCAAATAGATCAACTCATTAAAGTGCAAAAAGACTTGTTAGTTAATGCTGCTAAAGAAAAACATGCTTATGAAATTAGAACTAGAAGTGGTGCTGCTACCCAGGATCCTCTATATCCTGAGGGGCATCCCAAAAGAATTGAGAAGGATTCTCAACAAGCTGAAAATAGTGGTTCTACTCGTAAGAAAAGGAAAAAGAAACATAAAACTATTGTAGAACCCTCAGAACCTGCTATAGATCCTAATAGTATATCTGTCTCTGATGCTGAAACTAAAAGTGGTAATGAAGAAAATGAAGTTCCTAATGAAGAGAAAGTTGAGGAAGAACCTGAAAACCACACTAAGAATACTAAATACACCAAAGAAGATTTTATTGCTAAGAAACATGGTAGTGAAAGAGAACCTTGGGTCCAAAAACCTATGCCTTTCCCTAATAAGAAACAAAAGTAAAAGGAAGATGAACACTATAATAAGTTTTGTGAGTGGATGAAACCTTTATTCTTGCAAATTCCTTTAACTGATGCTATTAAATTGCCTCCTTACTCAAAGTATATGAAGGATATTGTCTCGAATAAAAGGAAGATCCCTAATGAATAAATTTCTACTTTGCTTGATAATTAGTCCTTTAATGGTAAGGTTCCTAAGAAACTTGGAGACCCTGGGATTCCAACTATCCCTTGCTCTATTAAGAATAGTTATGTTAGAACTTCTTTGTGTGATTTGGGAGCTGGAGTTAGTGTTATGCCTTTCTCTCTCTATAAGAGGCTTCAACTAGAACAATTAATACCAACTGATATATCTTTGCAAATGGCTGATAAATCTACCACTATTCCTATGGGTATATGTGAGGATGTACCTGTTCAAGTGGCTAATAATTCTTGATATTAACTGATTTTGTTGTGCTTGAAATGCCTAGAGATGATAATATGTCTATTATTCTTGCGAGACCTTTTTTTAATACTGCAGGAGCTGTTATTAATTGTAACCAAGGAAAGGTGACATTTAATGTTAATGACAAGGAACATACTGTCTATTTCCCCAAGAATATTGAAAGGACTTATGGTTTAAATTCGATTGAACATGTTGAGGGCATTCAAGTTGGAGAAATATATTGTCCCATACCAAGAGAAAAATTTGAAACTATTATGACTAGGACCATTGCTATTAAGGTTGAGGTAACATAATCATTAGTGGAATACAAAGTTTTGTCTCATATGGAATTGTTTTGGTAGCAAGACTTGATCAACCTTGTTAACAAAAGGATTTCATTGAACAAAACAATGTTTTCACCATGATTATCTCCGCTTACTTCTATTCTATCTATTTTAGTTTTTGCTTATGCCTAACTTAAAGGCGTTAAAGAAAAGTACTTACTGAGAGATAACCCAAAAGTTTTAGATGAGTCTTGGAAGTTATTACTTCAGTAATAACCGCTCCTTACCCTTTTTATTTGCTTTTTGTGCCAAGAGTAACCTCTAATGAGAGAGAAGTAATACTTGGGAAAGTTGTTTTTCCGAAACAGATTTCTATGCTACACCGTAAAAAACCTGTAAAATCTCTGTACGTCCTTTTGAGGCGTAAATTTTTGTGCTTTTGACCCAGGTTGTTATATAACTTTCGTTAGTTCAACACTTTTTGATTTGAGCAACAGAAGGTCTTCTAAAAAATTTGTCTTTACCTGCTGGTCTGTTTTGACAAATTTCTGCCATTATTTGCATTTGCTTCTTGTTGGTTCCTTTTTGAGTTCTTTTGGGGAATTGAGCTTTTTGAGGGAAGTGCTATAGTAGCTTGTGTTTTAATGAAAGTTTTATTGGTGTTTTAACTGAACCTAAAGACCAATTATCTTGAGTGCACTAATGTTGCTAATAAAGATTGTGTGAAGTTTTGTATGAAGGAAAAATTTCAGGTGTATGGATGGAATGAGTAATGAGATGAAGGATGGAATAAAGCTCAAGCTTGGGGATGCCACACGTGTCACCCCAAGAATTATCCAAGAAATACAAGCGTCAAAGCTTGGGGATGCCCAAGGCATCCCCTTCTTCATCAATAAAAATCTCAGGTTTCTTCCAACCACTTCATTTTTATTGTTTCATGCACATTTGTGTTCTTCTTGGAGCATCTTCTTTTTTGTTTTTCATTTTGGTTTTCATTTGATTGGTTTTCTTAGTTTGCTGAATAAATTGGTTGGACCTCCACTTTCATACATTGGTGTTCAAATAGTTTGGTTTGGTTTGGAAAAGAGTAGGAAAGCTCATGCTTAAGTGGTAAAGAGAGCTTGTTTTTGACTGTGGCATATGCTTTGTCATGCCATGCTTGATATTGTTTTGGATTTATGCTTAGTATTCTTTGTTGTAGCATGACTTGTTATAAACAATTGAGATTGTGTAATATGCCTTGGATGAATCATGCGCTGTTTTACAAATATTAAAGCATAGTATAGTGGTATTCCCCTTTGATGCTTTATTTGGGTTGACTTGGCACATGCTCACACCATGTTATGACTATCCCAAGTCAACATAAGCCTTTATGATCCTTTAGTTTTCAACTTGTAGTATCACTTTATGCTTTGATCAATGATGTTTTGTTGCTCTGCATGATTATGGCCATTATTGCTCTCTCGTTTATCGCTCCCTTACTATTGCTAGCCTTCACTTCCACTGAGTATTTTACTCATGTTTCCAACTCCCTTAAACCAAATATTTCCAAAGTGTCCACCATACCTACCTATTACCATCATTTGATACTTCCGTGCATATCCAATATGCCTTGTTTTCTTCCGAATAAAATGTTTGCTTGTTATGAGAAAGTTAGTTAGTAAAGCTCTCACGAACTTGATGGCACACTTTATTTTCTGCACTTAATGAACCTGAACCATTGTGACTCTCCATGAAAGTTATATGCTTGCAAATTATAGGCTGGGGATTAGCAGAACCGTGCTATCACGGGGAACGCTTTCAACACTTGTAAATATATACCCAGTTGATACCATGCTCTTTTGTTTGCGGATGTCGTCGGTGTGAAATAAAAGGGGAGCTTGTAAGTCCATGGAGTTATGTATGTGTGTTAGAGAAACGCCTGGGCCGCTGGTCTAATCCATGCTGACATGGTGGAAACCTGTAGCGTAACCATAATGATATCTATGAAGCATTCTTCTTATATAAAAAGAGAGATAGCTATTAAGAAAAGAAAAAAAGAGATTTTTGAAAAGAGGAAAGAGAGAAAAAAGCACCATTTGCCCATGGTAAATAAGAAGATTACTGAGATACTCATTGTCTGCTTGCCTTGTCATTTTGATATGGGGATTCTTCCGTATCATCGGGCAAGGGGTACCCCGTCGGCGGTTCTCTATGATACGCACATATTTACGATGACAAGAACTTACCGGTAACTAAAGTTTAGTAGCATGAGGAGTGTCCCTCGTACTCAAGGGACATGAGATTTTCAGTTTATAGTCTGCCAAGCATATAACTCAGATTGGACCTCACTTTCACCTTAATCACATTAAAGATGCTTATGATAGGGGCAATGAGAGCTCAAAGCTAATGAGTACCATACTTTCAGCATTTGGAAGCCTTTCAAACTTTTCAAAACCTGTTCATTTGCTTGTTGAGTCTCCGCACATTCTATGAGCACTTTCTTGAGAGCATAGTGGCCATTCTTAGTTCTATGTGCATTGTCCCAAAACTTGTTGATTGATGCTTACCTTGATATTGCTTGTTTTAAACTATTTGTATCTAGTCACTTTTGTAAAATTTGAAGGTGTCCTATGCATTTATGTTTGCCACTCTATGAGGGACAAGCTGAATGCCACTATGCTATGTTTTCTTTATGTGAAACAAACAAACATCTTGCAAAGTATTGTTATTCATGAATCTTTTGTTTGTGCCTTTTCATGTTGCATCATAGTTTCTTTGTCTTATTGCTAGAACTTTGTCTTTCATGTTATGAAGTACTATGATCCCAGCTTTGAATGTTTTACAAATGCTTTGATCAAGTTTATGATGGTGCATGTCACCTCAAAAATTATTCTTTCTTTTTATCACTTACCTACTCGAGGACGAGCAGGAGTTAAGCTTAGGGATGTTGATACATTGCAAATGTATCTATAATTTTTGATGTTCCATGCTTGGTTTTATCCACTTTCTTGTGTTTTGTCCACACTTTAGAGTACTTTTCATATGATTTCTTGGACTAACCTATTAACAAGAGCCACAGTGCCAGCTGCCTATTTTCTGCTGTTTTTGGTTCCAGGAAAGTTAGAAAATGAATATTCTTGGAATTGGACGGGACAAAAGCCAAAGTGCCTATTTTTCCGGAAGACTTACGGAGCCAGAATACGAGACGGAGGAGGGCCAGGGGTTGGCCACCCCCCCCCTCCCCGCCAGGCACAGGCTGGGCCTGGCCGTGCCAGGGCATGGTCTGGCCGCCCCAGGCTACCCCTCGGTCTCCCTCTTCGCCTATAAGAAGCCTTCTGACCTATAAACTTCGGGGGAGTCGACGTTTTTCTAGAAGGAGTTCCGCTCCACCGCCACCACCAGATTCCACGAAACAGCACCAGAAACTCGTTTCTGGCACCCTGTCGGGATGGGGAATTGGAGGAGATCATCGCCATTCATCATCACCAGCGCTTCTCCATCAACCATCCATGTCTCCCCCATCTATGAGTGAGTAATCCCCCGCTGTAGGCTATGGGGATGGTAGGGATTGGATGAGATCGTTCATGTAATGGCATCAAATTGTTAGGACATCGTGCCTAGTATCTTTTATTAGTGCTTTGTGACTTTGTTGCGACTTGTTATGCTTAATGCTTGTCACTAGGGCCCGAGTGCCATGATTTCAGATCTGAACATGTTATTGATTCACTATGATAGTATTGTTTTTGGTCTTATCTGCAAGTTGTATACACACGTTGTTGTCCGGAACCAATGGCCCCGAAGTGACAGAAATCGGGACAACCGGAGGGAATGGCTTTGATGTGAGGATCACATGTGTTCACGGAGTTAATTCTTTGCTCCGGTGCTCTATTAAAAGGAGCATCTTAATTGCCAGTAGTTCCCTTGAGGCCACGCTGCAAATGGGCTGGTAGGATAAAAGATGTTGTGCGAGTTCTCATTGTGAGCACGTATGACTATATATGGAACACATGCCTAGGATTATCTAGTACTTGGATGCTTTATTTTATTTTATCTGCAATTGCCCTATGTTCTGATTGCTATGTGAATTGTCTTGTCCATGCAACGCCCGTCCATCCATCCCTATGCCTACCGCACTCGAATCCTACTATTTACTGTTGTCTTTACTTTACTATTCCTACTACAAAACTGTTGCTACTAATAAACTGTTGTGAGCAAGATTGTTTCCAGGTGCAGCTGAATTGACAACTCAGTTGTTAAGGCTTATAAATATTCTTTGGCTCCCCTTGTGTCGAATCAATAAATTGGGTTTCACTTCCTCGAAAATACTACGATACACCCCCTATACTTGTGGGTCATCAAGGCCTCCGGGCAGGATGAAACAGTAACAGACCATCTTCTTATTGGGCTTCTCGCATCGGTCGGCCCACTTCATAGTTAGCAAGCCTTGGCTTCCACCATAGTTTTGTGACCATTAACAGCGGTAACCGACTATCAACGGTGTTTGCCACGTGGCAGTTTGCATGACGTCAATAGTCAACGAGAGGTGTGATCTGCCACGTCAATAGTCATGGCACGCTACAGGCGCAACAGGGTCTGGGCTCACCGTAGGGGCAGGCCGACCGCCGAGGGCCTCACGTGCAAAAGGCCGAAAGGGGAACCATGAACGGGCTCCAAGAATAATAAAAGGATGGAACAATATAAGGCTAGAATCATAGCAGGCCACAAAGTGGTAAAAATCCTACGTCCTTATGGGGCTAGACAGTGAAAGGCTTGAACCGTAATAGGCCCGAACAGTAAAAGGATAGAATTGTAGAAGGCTAGAATAGTAGCGGACATTCTCACAAAATGGGCCATTAGTGGGCGGCCCGTCGCGGGCAGGCTCGAACATTAGAAGGACAAAATAGTAGTAGACCTTCTCGCACAAAGACCTTTAGTGGGCGACCGTCCACGGGCTTTAAGAACAATGATGAGCCTAGCATAGGCCGCTAATGGACCGCACAGTGATGGATCAAGCTACACCTTACGTAGGCTGAAAAAGTAATAGACCAGAAAGTTAACAGGCATCAACTGGGCTGCAAAGTGATGGGAACCTTCAATCGGCCCAGGCCTCGGGCAGGCTGAAACAGTAATGGGTCATCTTCTTATTGGGCTTGTCTCATGGGTCGGCCCACTTAATAATTAGCAGGCCTTGTCTTCCACCATGGTTTTGTGACCGTGAACGGAGGCAACCGGCTATAAACGGTGCCTGCCACGTGGAAGTTTGCATGACGCAACAGTCAACGAGGATGGCGAAACTAAAATACGACGGCACAAAATTCCATGGTTGAAGGGTGCGATCCACCACGATCGCGAAAAATCCATGGTAGATTCTTTGGTGACGGGGCTTTTATCACAGGTACCCATCCGTCGCGGAAGACTTTTCCACCATGAAAAATGGGCCTTCTACCACGCAAACCATCCGTTATAAAAGCCAACTTTTCTTTTAGTGTGTGATAATAGAATAAATGTCAAATAAGGGTACATTAACAATTTGCAAAGATCATACGGATCTGGAAGATACAGACCATTGACAAACTGTTTTCCATGAGAAAGCATGAGCAATATCACACTATGCGATATGGTGTTTATGATTAGTAACAAATGCAACTAGACTAGTTTGTACTATAATGCAAGTGGAATACTGAAAGAGATATGCCCTAGAGGCAAATAATTAAGGGTGTTTATTATCATATCTCAATTAGTTCATAATAATTTTATACCATGTTATAACTATATCAATCAAAAACATTGGTATACGTGTGGTAGGCAAACAAACTAAGTCTCTAGTAGCCTCTATTCAACTAGTTCATTGGTCAACTGATGGTCAAGGTTTCCTGATCATGGGCATTTATTTCAATTAACAATGAAGTCATATCATTATTAAATGATGTGATAGACACGCTTACCCAACATAAGTATTGCAACACGACCAAGTCATAAAGTTCATCGTTTCGATAATTAGAAACGAAGTATCTTACTCCTTAGACCATGAGATCTTATCTAATCACTGTCACCCAAGGCTACCTTGACTGCACCAACCATCACATCATAAAAGGGTAATCATAAAGGTGTCTATCAGGTATTACGAAGGCATAGGTTTAGGCGTATGCAACAAGATCGGGATTTGTTCTCCCACATGACGGGAAGATACACCAGGCCCACTCGGTGAGATTACATCCAAAAAGTTGCGCATCGTATGACTAGATCATGAGGATGGAATATCACGGGAACGAGTTAAGAAACACTTGTCAGTAACGAGATTGAATTAGGTATGGTTATTCCAATGATCAGATCTTGGACAAGTCAGGTATCGAAGTAACAAAAGAAATTGGACTCGATGTTTATGGTTCAAACGACATATAATCTTTGAATGCACAGGTGTCATTATGGGCATCTATGTCCTGCTGATGATTATTGGTCAAAGAAGTGTCTTGATCATGTCTGTGATGTTCCCGAACCATAGGTTAACACACTTAAGGGTTCAATGACGCTTGGAGATAGTTTTGGATTCATTGGGATCACCGGATTGAAGAGAAGAGAGGATCGGAGATGTTCCATGTGCATTCAAAGGTTGTTCGGAGTGATCCGGAAGATGTTTCAAATCATATGGAAATAAATAATATGTATTTTATATTAATTAATATTATAATAAATATTTAAATTTAATTTTGGGGGCATCCCACCTTAATGGGCCAACTCCTAGAGGGAGAGACCCATGTGGAGTTGTCGTCCCAAAGAGGATGAAGGGGGATCGGCTGGCCTAGGGCTTGCACGAGGGGTGGGGCCCAACCCAGCCGCCGCCGCCTCCACCCAACCGGCGCTGCCTCCCAAGCCCTAGGGCACCCCTCCCCTCCCTATATGTAAGGAGGGGTATGTGGGGAGGGGAGTCACACCAATCCTTCAAGCCTAGAGACATTTTCCCCTCTGGCTTCTCTCTTCCCCTAGACCGAAAGCGTTTAACGTTCACGATGAACGTGGATGATGTAGTCGAATGACGTAGTCGACCTCAAGGTCGCGTTGCTCCTTGTATGGTAATCCAGGTGCCACAACTGGCAGCACCTCCATGGTTTCGCACTCATTCGATGCTCAACGATGACTCTTGGTCTCTATGATCCAGCCGAGATTGCGGAAGTAGATCTTTTGGATCATGGATCTAGCAGCATGACGGCGTCCCAATCGTGAAGTCCTCTTCCACCTAATCCTGCTCCTCCTCGGAAGCTACGGTGCCACTAGCGCAGGGTACCTAAGCATAGTAGAAATTAGTATACATAATAGCAATTAGTAGACATAATAGCAGTTAGTAGACATAATAGAAATAAGTACCTCACTAAGGGAGGGCGTCGAAGGACGCCGTCATCTACCCTTCTGTACAGGGGCAACCTCCTGAAGTAGTCTAGTCATGGGGCCTCGTCCTCGCTGTGAAGGTTCAATATCCTCAATTATTCTCCTTTGAGGTCGCCCTCGTCCTCTAGGGGGTAGACCCTCGTCCCCTCTTCTATCCTCGTCACTTTCACCGAAGTGACTAGGAGGTCTTCTATTTCGAAAAGTTGTTCCTAGCTTATTTTGGGTGTACATCCTGCTAAGCATGTTTTTTACGGAATTTTTGCTCTTGGTTCAATCACGTGCATTGAGAATGAGTAAACAACTAGTAATGATCTTAGTGGAAATAAATAAGCATGATAGCAATTAATAGGCAATAAATAATCATGATAACAATTAATAAGTATGGTGGCAATAAAAACCATGGTAGCAATTAGTAGGCAATAAAAAGACATAAAGACCCTGAGAATCATCACTCTCGTAATCACTATCACGTGAGTAGTAAGGCAGGCCCTCGAACGATGGAGGCTCATCATCATCACTGTCACTTTCATCGAGATTTAACTTGGAGAGCACATCTATGTCTTTATATTCACAATTGCCTCTCGAGGTCTGACAGGGGTATGTCAACGGCCCTCTGTTAAGACCGTTGGCGTCGTGCTGACGCCGTCAACGCGCTATCTTCAGGGGGGGTCATAGGTGCCATGTGGAGGGCGTTATACACCGACAACGGCTGTTGGCGTAGCTCCACGTAAACCGATGGCCGTTATGCACCGACGGTGTAGCTCCTGGTACGTCGATGGCTATCTTTTGGCAGTGGACGCCGCTGGATTGTGCCGATGGTCCCGACATATGACCGTCGGCGTAGCAGCTAGCCGTTGGCATATCGGTTGATTCCCGTAGTGGATATAGGACAGAACTTCACAACACTTTGTAAAAGTGCAAGTGGTGTACTTCCATCAAAAACAACACATAAGAACAATTGTTTGATTCCCATATCCTCCTTATATGCATGCATACAGCAAAGAAAACACACTTGTTGGAGAAAAAACAGCAGCAAGCAAACATCGCGAACCCATGGACACATGGTGAACAAACTGTCACATCGAAACAATATGCAGTAGAATCGACAAACGGTAGCAGCTGACGACGCATATATCTACACTTCACCAGCCCCCTCGCGCATCCGATCGGAGCGGCTGGTGACTTAGTTGCTCCTGTAGGACCCGAGCTTGGCGGCGCTGGCCCTAAGCACGTACTGGTGGTACGCGGCGGCGATGGCCGCGCCGATGAGTGGCCCTACCCAGAAGATCCACTGCATAAAACAAACAGCAATCAGTACGTGGCAGATCAGCGGTAGCAACAGATGGGACATATTGGTAATGTGTGTACGTACTTGGTCATCCCAGGCCTTGTCGGTGTTGTAGATGACCGCAGCTCCCAGGCTTCTCGCAGGGTTGATGCCGGTGCCGGTGATGGGGATGGTGGCCAGGTGGACCATGAACACAGCGAATCCGATTGGAAGAGGAGCCAGCACCTGAGTAGTTGGATAAGTTCAGAACATTCAGTTGAAATCATCAAACACATGCACCTGATTTTGTGCTACTAGCATGCACGCTGAGCAGTTACATCAAGAAACTAACACTAGACAGCTTCTTTATCTACTACTCCTATACTATTATATAGCTAACTATGGATAAGGGAAGTTTAATGTTTTTCAAAATTGAATATGCTTTGCAAGCCAAAAACAAGGACAACGAGTGCATTATTCTCTGAAAATAGCCCAGACAGCCCATCATTTTGATAGAAATTTATCTTGTATTTTTTGCAATATGTTCCTATCTCATGGAATCCATATAGCCATTAATTGGTGGTGATCATTTGCGATTCGCCACCTCAAATTTGCTGTAGAGGAAAGGCGACACAATCGGACAGGGACTAGTGTACTGTACCGAGCAAGAGAATCTTCCTCTATCTGCCTATTGGCACGCAGTGCATCAGACAAGAAGATACATATGCACATGCATGTGCCTGATGTAGTGTGGTTTTGCACGTTTTGGACCATAAGTATTGCATGATTTTTTTGTGTGAACCTTAGCCTTTATTAGGTGCACTAAAATGCTTAACTTGTCAGGATTGGCAAAATTGATTGGCCTGCTCATGTATATATTCATTATGTGTGAACAGGTACTGCCAGAGACGCCTCCCAAAAGTATAGCACCAGTAGCAGGAAGGAACTCCGAATATTATATATTCAATTACCTTTTAGCAGCAAATTCAGTAATTCGAATTTAACTTACTAGAACGCTTACTACTAGAAGGTTTACTTAACTGTAGGTAAACCTTGCATCCATAGGTGCATGTTAAGTGCTAGCTACGTGGTATCAAAAAAGTTTCTTTATCTACTACTCTTATACTATTAATATATAGCTAACTATGGATAAGGGAAGTTTAACGTTTTTCAAAATGGAATATGCTTTGCAAGCCAAAAACAAGGACAACCAGTGCATTATTCTCTGAAAATTGCGGTCCTTGTACAAAGGGACGTTCCTCGAATCTGAAAATAGCCCAGGCAGTCATCGTTTTGACAGAAATTTATCTTGTATTTTTGCAATGTGTTCCTATCTCATGGAATCTATATAGCCATTAATTGGTAGCAATATTTGCGATTCGCCACCTCAAATTTGCTGTAGACGATACGGCGATACAGTCAGACAGGGACTACTGTACTGTCTGATCAAGTGAGAGAATCTTCGTCTATCTACCTGTTGGCACGCAGTGCATCAGACAAGAAGATACATTTACACATGCATGCACCTGATGTAGAGTGGTTTTGAACGTTTAGGACCACAAGTATTGCATGATTTTTTTGTGAACCTTAGCCTTTATTAGGTGCACTAAAATGCTTAATTTGTCAGGATTGGCAAAATTGTTTGGCCTGCTCATGTATATTCATCATGTATGAACAGATACTGCGAGAGCTGCCCCCCAAAAGTATTTTGCTAGTATAGCACCAGTATGCGGAACTCAGAATATTATATATTAAATTATTTTTTAGCAGAAAATTCAGTAATTCGAATTTAACTTACGAGAACGCTTAATTATCAGTACTAGTAGAATGTTTACTCAACTGTAGGACCTTGCAGGTCCGTGGTATCAAGAAAGTTTCAAAGACTGTATGGGAGGATGGAGCATGAACAGTCTATTTCTGAAGATTCTTCGCAAAGTTGTTAAAATGTTTTCAGGGTACCAAATTAAAGCAAGTTGTTCGAATGCTAAGTCAAAAGCAGAGTAAGTGCAAGGTCAACGACTCATCACTCTCTGCATTCATCTCTATCGCTGGTGGTCATATAGAACCCGGCCGGAAGCATCAGTTCTACACTCACAATGACTGCTCACCGGGATGTGGGAGTCACGGGCGTTGCGCTTGGGGTCGGTGGCGGAGAAGACGGTGTACACGAGCACGAAGGTGCCGATGATCTCGGCCGCGAGTCCCGTGCCCGTGGAGTAGCCTTCGCTGAGCCCGTTGGCGCCACCGCCGTACCGCTGGTAGTATGAGCTCTGGAAGCCCTTGACGAGGCCCACGCCGCAGATGGCGCCGAGGCACTGCGCGATGATGTAAAGCAGCGCCCGGATGAGCGACACCTTCCTCGCCAGGAACAACCCGAACGTCACCGCCGGATTGATGTGTCCACCTGCATCCATGCAGTGTGAGTTTCCAAACAGTTGGTTACAACTGATCGGTGCTGGACGGACGAATTACCCGATACGCCGGCGGTGCAGTAGACGAGGACGAAGATCATGCCGCCGAAGGCCCACGCGATGCCGAGGATGCCGACGCCGCTGCAGGCCGCGTCGGTGGTGTTGACGGTGGGGTCGGACTGGTGCTTGTAGCCGATGACGGTGGCGACGGTGATGTAGAGGAAGAGGAGCGTGGCGACGAACTCGGCGATCACCGCGCGGTACAGCGACCACTTGGTGAGCTCCTCGAAGTCCACGATCGGCGCCGGGGGAGGGTCCGAGTAGTCTTTGGCCGAGAACTCGCCCCCCTGGGGTGCCGCCTCAATGTCCTTCGCCATTGCTGCTTAGCTAGCTTGAGCTGTGTTCGCTGCAGTTGTGTGGTGTGAGGCGATATGGGACTAGGAGGTCAGGTTTATATGGGGAGCGGGGACGAGCTCATCATCAGCTCGATTTTGGCTTGGTTAAGGGCGAGGCAGATTGATTATTGGTGAAGGATAAGGTTTTCTGCTTAATTTAGGGGGGGATTCGGGTTATAATTTGCCGCCCACAACCGACTATACCATCATCGACAGGACATTTCGGAGCCTAATTATCGAACTGGTGGCTAGTGATCAATCGGAGGGGCTATTTTCTAAGGTACGTGCGCTTACGTACTACTGTTGCTATTGTACTGCTTGGAAAAAAGAATATGCAGAAAGGTCAGAAAGCACATCACTGATCGCTGCTTCTAATTTACTTCTAGCTGGCTATCTGTTTTTTTAGATGAAATTCTAGCGAGCTATCTAGTGGCCAGTAACTCACCAACGGTACGTGACGTTATACAGCGACCTTAAGCTAGGGGCGGGAAGAGTTTTTTTTTCTGGAGAAAATCCGAATATATTACATGAGTTTAAAAGAAGCACAAAGCACACCAAAAATAATAAAATTTACATTGAGATCATTAGACCACCTGACGACCACTGCTGCCGCCGCCGCTCCTTTACCGGAGTCGGCCTGACGTTGTTGCTGATAGTCAGAAATTCTCCATGCACGTGCCTCTTGTTGGAAGTCTAGGGTAGAACGATGCGTACCCTCAGGGGCATCGGTTACGTGTTAAGTAGTGCAGGGAAAAGCCTCCCACGTGGCTATACAAGGGATGTAACGTATACAGGTGGAGTACTACTCCATACTGTATATGTACTGTATTACAACTCTAACATCCCTCCTTAATCTAAAGTTGAAAAGATTTAGATTACGCTTAAACGCATCAAGTTTCTTAGAACACAAAGTCTTGGTAAAGCCATCAGCAATTTGATCCTTGCTAGAGATAAACCTGACATCAAGTTGCTTGCTAACAACTCGTTCTCGAACAAAATAGAAATCAATTTTAATATGCTTAGTACGTGCATGAAAAACTGGGTTAGCTGACAGGAAAGTTGCACAAGATTGTCACACCAAAGACAGTTTTTTTCCGAAGTGAGACACCCAATTCTAGAATAAGAGCCTCGAGCCAAATCAACTCAGCTTTAACATTGGCGAGAACTTTATATCCAGCCTCAGTGCTACAACGCGACACCATAGGCTGTTTTCTGGCACTCCATGATACGAGGTTAAGACCAAAGAAAATAGCAAAACCTCATGTAGACCGTTTGTCATCTAAATCACCTGCCTAGCCTGCATCTGAAAAGGCACTAAGCAATGTCAAGGAGGACCGACTAAAAGTGAGTCCAACTGTAAGTGTACCATGAATATACCTCAAAATACGTTTTAGTGTCATCCAATGTGTAGTAGTAGGAGCATGTAGAAACTGGCAAACCTTATTAACTGAGAAACACAGGTCTGGTCTTATCAATGTCAAATACTGAAGAGTACCAAAAATACTTCTGTAACGGGTACTGTCTTCGGCACCAAGAGGAGAGCCATCATTCAGATATAAAGTGTCACTAGTGGACAGGGGTGTAGGACATGATGTGCAATCTTGCATACCAACACGTTTCAGAATATCAGTAGCATATTTTTCTTAATTCAAGAGAAGACCATTTTACCTTTTATGAGCTTCAAGACTCAGAATATCACCAAGATCTTTAAGAGCAAACTCATGACTAAGAATTTTGAGGAGGGTTGTGATTACAGCATCAGAGGAACTTGTAACAATAATATCATCAATATAAATGGGAAGAAATATCTGGATACCAAATTGATCAAACAAGAACAATGAAGTATTTGCGTTGGAGGGTATAAAACCAAGTCTGTGTAGCTTAGCATTGAGACGAGAGTACCATGCTTGAGGTGCCCGTTTCAGTCCATAAACAGCTTTGTCAAGTTTGCAAATGTAATTTGGATTAGCGGAAGACTCAAAACCAGGTGGCTGTTTCATGTAAACTTCCTCTTCCAGAACACCATGTAAGAACACGTTCTTGACATCTAGCTGCCTTAGACTCCAACATTTGGAGATAGAGATGCACAACACAATGCGAATAGTAGTAGCCTTAACAAAAGGACTGAAATTATCCTCATAATATATACCATACCTCTGTGTGAATCCTTTGGCAACAAGATGAGCTTTATACTTGTCAATTGTACCATCAACATTTTCTTGATGCGATCAACCCACTTGCAATCAATAAGTTTTTTATTGGAGCTTGGTGGAACAAGATGCCTTGTGTGATTGGTCATGAGAGCATCATATTCATCTTGGATGGCATATTTCCAGTGTGTATCAGTCAAGGCCTCACGTAAATTTTCCGGTTCTCTCGTAGAAGTCAACAGTGCCCACCGAAGTGTACTATCACTGCGATTTTTTGGATTTTTAATACCTTTTTGTAGCCGAGTACGCGGTTCAGCAACAAGAGCATCATCCGGCACAGAGGATCCTGGCACCGGTGGTTGCACGTGCACAGCAGAATCACAAGATTTGTTGTCACTACGAACCAGCGAGGTGCCATCGCTTTCTCCTAGCGCGAGGGAGGCATGAGGGGACAGCTCGGCGGTGTTGCTATCTGGCCGTGTCGGCAACCCAGGAGGGGACCCGGATCAGTACCCATGTGGAGAAGGGGACTCGGAGCGCGACGTGGCGGACCTCCCTTGGCTCGCGGGCATAGACACGGAACACGATACGGGGGATCCTGCCGATGACGTGGTCGAGCCAGAGTGGCTCGGGTTGGCGTGTCCAGGTGACAGGACGTCAGCGTTCGACGAGGGCGGGACCGAGGCTGATCTTGCCCCTGAATCAACCTAAGATTTCGTGCATTCTTGGCCTGTAGCGCCTGGTTCTTCAACATCAATATTGCATGTGATTTGATCAGTATTTTGGGAAGAATTTGTCATGAATTCTTCAGTAGAGCTTGTAGTCGTACTATTAGTTGTGACATGTGGAGGATAAATTGAAGGAGATGCCCTAGAGGCAAATAAAAAGTGTATTGTTTGATATATCTCTTATATGTTCATAATACGTTTCATAATATGCTATAAGTGTGTTAATACGAAACGTTAATACACGAGTGGTATGTAAACAAACCGTGTCTCTAGTTACCTCTAGCAACTAGATTATTGGTCATGAGGATGATCTAGGGTTTCAAGATCATGGGAATTTATGCTAATTGACAGTGAGGTCATATCATTGGTTGAATGATGTGATAGACAAACATCCGATAGTTGTATAATAATGAGATCTAGTTACAAAGTTCACCATTAATGATAAACAAAGGAAACCTCGCAACCCGATCCTTAGACTGTGAGATAATGCAAATCACCATTCTGGAGGAAGCTTAGATGGTATCAAGTATCACCTCGTGATAGGGTGATCAAAAAGGTACTACTCAGGTTTCCCAAAGGGGCGTGTAGAGGAATATCAAGACCAAGATTTTCCAATCCATCTAACAAATAGATACATGTGGCTATCTCGGTGATGTTGCATTAACGAAGCTTGCAAGTGTGTGACTTAATCACGAAGTTCAACGACATGGGAACGACTAAACAAGTTCATCGTTAACGAGACCGAATGGAGGTATGGAGATACCATAGATAAAGTCTCAGGTGAACTAGGTATCAAGTTGCAAAAGGAATGGGAAACGATGTTAACGGTTTGAGCGATAAGATTCGTGAAATGCACGGGGGTCAACATGGGCATCGAGGCCCCTCTGATGATCACTGATATGAGAGAGGTCTTAATCATGTTGAGAGTGTTTCCGAACAGAAGGATGCCACGCTTAAGGGTGGGGACGCTTAGGGATAGATGCGGTACCATAATAGAAATAGAGAGAGAAACCAGAATAGTTCCGTGTAACACCCGATGTTGATCGGGCGGTCCAGAAGGAGTTCCGGAGTGAAGGAATATAATAATATGTGTATTTTATATTAATTATTAAATTAATATTAAAATATATATTTTATTTTTATTAGGAAGCCCATTGCTAATGGGCCTCACTCGGAGGGGAGGCCCAAAGGGGCAAGGTGCCTGGGGAGGAGGGCCAGCCGGCCAAGGCTTGGTGGGCTGCCCAAGTGGGGCCCACCTAGGAACGGCGGCTCCCCCTTGGTGGCCGGAGAATGTGGCGGTTAGTCCCACAGTGCCTACCCCTTGGGTGGTGCCCCTCCCCTCCCACTATATATAGGGGTCTTCCCCTCCCCTTGGAATCATCCCATTCTCTCTTCTCTCTCTCTCATTCCTTTGAGGATTTCCCTGCAATATTGGAGAGGACATCGAGGGTTTTGAGTTCTCCCCTTTCATACCACCGTCGTGTGATCTTCGATCCGCCATCTTCCTCTTCCGCTGCTCTGCTGGATCGGAGCCCGGGAGGCGCCACCTACATCAGACATGTGTAGTACTTAGGAGGCACCAGACTTGGGGTGCTTGGAGCTGATCGTCTTCATCAAAATATGCCTTCCCGGTATTCCTCCGTCTTCAAGGTTATGAATACCGTCTTCCTTTTCCGTTGCTTATGTCTACATAGTATAGATCCTGGTATTAGTGTTCGCATAGATAGATTTTTTTTGTTTTCTGCTATGGAACCCTACAGTGGTATCAGAGCGGGTCTATGGGTAGGCATGTCATACGGATAGAACACATAGAAATATATGGGCATTGATTTTCTAGTTGCTACCCTATTTTAATGTTCTTGTTCATATTGCAGCACTATTTGATGAAGCGGTCCCCAACCGACCTCACATGGTGATTCACGAGACTGGTCCACAATTAAGTGGCTTTGGGGGGTGTTTGTCTCTTTACAGTAGTTCATATGGCATCAATGTTGGAGGGCCCTAAAAAGGGAAGTAAAACGGCATTCATTGAATCCATGTTGTGGCTCTACGTTTATAGGTGTGAAGGGGTTCTACCACGAAAGCCCTAAAGCCGCGTAAAACTTGCAATAGATAAAGTAGAGGCGTCTATCTTTATTTTGCATAGGGGCATGTGTTGTGCCATGGAAATGACAAGTTTGTGAAAAAATTCATTGGAGCTCTCGATGGCGATCAAGATACTGAAAACAAGTCATGGCACTATACTTTTGAAGTATTCCTTTTGCACCTTATTATGCAAGTATAATTAGAATATACGATGGTAGCAATAAGATAATCTCTCCCAGAATTCCAGTTATAGTATTCCCCTTGTGTGTGAACCACTAAGAAAGTTCTCCGTTATGAGGAAGCCTATGACGATCGGGTGTCAGACATATATGCGTTCGCATACGGTAGGTGTAAGCCATGTTGCACTGTGGATACACACAAGTTAGAATTGGCGAGCCTAGCATGTGTAGACATGGCCTCGGAATACAAGATACTGAAAGGTCGAGCATGAATAACATGGGATGTGATTGACATTGAGAATGTCTACCTTTGAAACTGATTTGCCGGTCGTGAATATCGCGGGTGTAGTAGCGGATTGGGGTCATGTGATCACTAAATGAATAGAGGGATGTTTGTTTTGAGTGGGAGTTCCTTTTGTTTTAGTTTAGTAGCATAAAATTAAAACTTGAACTCATTATTATGAACATGGTCTAAACACTTTGCAAATCCATTGTAGATGTATTGCCACCCACCTTCAACCTTAGCATGTTCCTAGAGAAGGACAAGATGAAAACTGATGGAACCAACTTCACCGCATGGTTCCGCAATTTGAGGATCCTCCTAGTCCCCTACAAGTTGACTTATGTCATCGAGGCTAAGCTTCCAGCAAAGCATGCAGATTCCACCTCCCTGGACGAAAAGAATGTCTGGCAATCCAAGGCGGATGATTTCTCCCTCATCCAGAGTGCAATGCTCTATGCCATGGAGCCGGACCTTGAAAAGTGTTTTGAGAAGATGAATGCTTTTGAGATCATTGAAGATCTCAAGGCTGTCTTTGCTCCATAGGCTCGGGCGGAGAGGTATGATGCTTCCGAGCTCTTCTTCTCCACCAAGATGGAAGAGCACAGCAGTATTAGTGAGCACGTAGTCAAAATGTCTGGCTACATTAAGCGCTTGAATGCTCTAGATTGAAAAATCCCGGAGGAGCTCGTGATTGATAGGGTATTGCACTCACTGCCCCTAGCTACAAGAGCTTTGTGATGAACTACAACATGCAAGAGATGACTAAGACCCTTGCTGAGGTGTTCGCCATGCTCAAAACTGCTAAGACAGAGATCAAGAAGGAGCACACGGTGTTGATGGTCAATAAGACCACCAATTTTAAGAATCTGGGCCAAAAGGGCAAGGGAAAGAAGCCTAAGAAGGATAGCAAACAAGTTGCTAACACTTCTAAGGCTACTAGGACTAGCCCTAGGCCCAGCACCACGTGCTACTATTGCAAAGGGGATGGACACTAGAAGCGCAACTACCCCAAGTACCTTGAAGACAAGAAAGCCGGCAAGATGGCCGTAAAAAAACAAAGGTACATGTGATATACATGTTATAGATGTCTTTCTTACTAGAGCCAGGAGTAACACCTTGGTATTTGATACCGGTTCTGTTTCTCACATTTGTAACTCTCAGCAGGAGCTGTGGAGTAAGAGGCACCTGGGGAAGGACGAGGTGACGATGCGCATCGGCAACAGCACGAAGGTCGATGTGGTGGCCGTCAGCACTTTACCTCTATGTCTGCCATCATGATTGATTTTGGTTTTGAATAAATGCTACTATGTACCCGCATTAAGTATGAATATTGTGAGTGGATCTTGCTTGTTGCAAGATCATTATTCGTTTAAATCCTGAACAAATGGTTGTTCTATTTATATGAATGATGTTTTCTATGTTCATGCATCTGTGTGTAATGGTTTATTCTTACTGGATCTTGATTGCAATACTCACATCCATAATATTGATGCTAAACGTTGTAAGCATAATGATGTTAATTCCATGTTTATGTGGAATTGCCGTCTTGGTCACATTGGCGTAAAGCGCATGAAGAAGCTTCATTCATGTGGACTTCTTGGATCATTGGATTTTGAAGCTCTTGATACATGTGAGCCTTGCCTCATAGGCAAGATGACCAGGACACCCTTCTCTAGCACAATGGAGAGGGTTGCAAACCTACTGGGGACCATACATACGGATGTATGCGGACCAATGAGCGTCTCAACATGCAATGGTTATTGTTATTTTGTTACCTTTACTGAGGACTTGAGTAGATATGGATATATATCTACTTAATGAAGCACAAATCTGAAACCTTTGAAAAGTTCAAGGAATTTCAGAAGGAAGTAGAGAATCAACTTAACAAGAAAATCAAGCATCTTCGATCTGATCGGGGAGGCGAGTATTTGAGTTATGAGTTTAACATGCACTTGAATGATTGTGGGATCATACCACATCTTAAGCCAGCTGGAACACCGCAGCGTAATGGTGTGTCGGAACGGCATATCCGTACTCTATTGGATAGTGTGCGTTCCATGATGTCTTTGACTGATTTGTCCCTGTCATTTTGGGGATATGCGTTAGAAACCACTGCTTTTATTTTAAACCGAGCATCATCCAAATCCGTGGAGACAACCCCATATGAGATATGGTATGGCAAGAAGCCAAAGTTGTCGTTTTTCAAAGTTTGGGGATGTGAGGCTTATATCAAGAAACTACAGCCTAACAAACTCAAACCCAAAGCGGAAAAATGCATCTTTGTAGGATACCCAAGGGAAATTCTTGGGTATACCTTCTACAACCAGGCCGAATGCAAAACGTTTGTCGCAAAGAATGACACCTTTCTTGAGAAAGAGTTTCTTGCTAAAAGAGTTAGTGGAAGGAAAATTGAGCTATATGAGATTGTTGATCCTTGTCTCCAGATTCTGAGTAGCGCAACAGAAGCTATTCCGAAATTGCCCTCCGACATGGAAGAAGAATCAAGCGATAATGATCAAGACAACCACATCGTAACTCCTATGGTTCGCAAGTCTAAAAGAATTCGTACCACTCCCTATTGGTACGTAGTCTTGTTATGACTGTCATTTTGAATGAACAAGAAGAACCTACAAACTACGAAGAAGCTATGGAAAGGGTTGATTCCGAGAAATGGCTAGAAGCCATGAAATCCGAAATAGGATCCATGTATGAAAACCAAGTTTGGACCTTGGTAGATCTTCCGGAAGGCCGCAAAGCCATGGAAAATAAATGGATCTTTAAAAAAAAGACAGATGTAAATGATAATGTGACTGATACGTCCATTTTGCATCACTATTCTATGTCATAATTCACTGTTATTCGATATATTTCGTATTGAGAGGTGATACTTATGTTATTTCATCTGTTTTTACATGGTTGATGACTTTTGCAGCATGGACCGCTGCAGTCAGGATTCTGATGGAAAAGGTGCTGTTTGGAGGCAAAAATTTGCGAAGATCAGAAAAATCCGGGAAAATACATGGAAAATCCTATTTTTCCAGAAGACGAAGGAAGCTAGAAGGGGGGCTGGAGATGGGCCACAGGGGGCCCACACCACCCCCTGGCGCGGGCTAGCCCAGGCCGCGCCACCAGGTGGTGTGGTCGCCCTGGTCCACCCCTGGCAGTCCCCTCTAGCGTATATTATCCTCCTGAAACCCTAAGACTCGAGGAGCGACCACAGAAAGATTCCGCCGCCTCTGCGGGGCGGAAAACACCGAGAGAGAAAGATCTCTCCAACAGACAGATTTCTGTCGGGGGAATTCCTTCCCGGAGAGGGGAGATCGTCGCCATCAACACCACCATCAAGCTGGACTTCATCGGATCATCATCATCATCACCACCATCATCACCATCAGCACCCTCATCACCATCTCCATATTGTTGTAACAATTGAGTTGAATCTCGCATAGTTCATAGGGGAAACTTTCCCGGTGTTGATTACTCTTTGTAGTTGATGCTATTGAGTGAACCATTGAATTATTGTTTATGTTCAGATTGTTATACATCATTATTCCATCTCTGATCATGATCCATATGATGTCTTGTGAGTAGTTCGTTTTGTTCTTGAGGACATGGGAGAAGCCATGTTGTTAGTAGTGGAGTTATGTTGAGAAAGATTCAATGGTTTGAATAAGTTGTGGTGTACTTCTTCTAGTGGTGTCATGTGAATGTCGACTACATGACACTTCACCTATATGGGCCTAGGGGAATGCATTGTGTATTTGGCTACTAATCGTAGGGGTTGCCGGAGTGACAGAAACCTGAACCCCCGTTAGGAAACCATTGCACAAGGGACGTAAGGGTCTTAGAGTTTAAAGCTGTGGTTAGGTTTCTACCTTAATTACTTTCTTATACTTACGGATGTTTGCAAGGGGTATAATCACAAGTATGTATTAGTCCTAGGAAGGTCGGTACATTAGCCCAGGTTCACCCACACAACACTTAGCAAGCTAAAGAAGATTAATCAACTATATGAACCGAAAGCACTTGATAGTCTTCCCATGTGTCCTCGAGAACGTTTGGTCATCTTAAGTAATACAACCGTCTTGTCCTTTGCTGCATAAAGGATTGGGCCACTTGCTGCATTTATTCCTACTGTCTTTTATTTACTCGTACTTTGTTTACTTGCTTTATCAAAAACCCCTAAAAATCCGTTTGCTAAGTATTTGTAGAGAACTCCTGATCCATACGACTAGCCAGCATTTTCTGCCGCAGATGCCGGGGAGTGAAGCGCTATTGGAGAGTGGAACTGGTAAAGGAAACTTCTACTGTGAGTATTGATGTCTACGCACTTCTATTCTTGTAGACAGTTGTTGGGCCTCCAAGTGCAAAGGTTTGTAGAACAGCAGCAAGTTTTCCCTTAAGTGGATCACCCAAGGTTTATCGAACTCAGGGAGGAAGTGGTCAAAGGTATCCCCTCTCAAGCAACCCTACAATCAAGATACAAGAAGTCTCTTGTGTCCCCAACACACCCAATACACTTGTCAGGTGTATAGGTGCACTAGTTCGGCGAAGAGATAGTGAAATACAAGTGGTATGGATAATTATAAGTGGTAACAGTGCTAGAAAATAGCTTGATGGCGTGGAAAAGACTAAAGGCAAACTGAAATAAAGATGGAAACAAGCAAACATGTAACAAATCTAATAGAAAACGGTGTTTCAGTGTTAAGAAACAAGACCTAGGGATCATACTTTCACTAGTGAACACTCTCATATAAATATCTTATCTTTATGATACTACTCTAAACTACTCTCCGGTTGGACACTCTAATCGATGGTAGGGCTATAACAGCACACCTCAAAGTAAGCCTTTCCCATCTAGAAAACCCCACACTGTCACCTTGAGCACTAGATGGTTCCAACAAACACCACAATTTCATAATGACATCCAACTCCAAATATAACTCATAACAAATATTTGTAATCTCTAGCCTAAGTGCCACCATGGTGTGCATGCTGTCACTCTCACACACATGGGGAGAGCAGAGATCTATTAAAGCACTTGAGTAGCAAGGTAAATCTATTTGATTACAAAGCTCATGATCTCAATAAGATCATGCATAGAGCGAGAGATGAACACATAGCTACCGGTAGAACCCTTAGCCTCGAGAGAGAACTACTCCCTCCTCATCATGGGAATCAGCAATGGTGATGGAGATGGTGGTGGAGATCGATGGAGATGGCTCCAGGGGCACTTCCCCGTCCCGGAAGGGTGCCGAAACAGAGACTTCTTGTCCCTCGAATCTCCCCTTCGGTGGCGGCGGCGCTGCGGAACTTTTCGTGGATTTCTGATTGACGATCTAGGGTTTCTGTATCGGGAGGAAGATATAGGCGAAAGGGCAAGGTCGTTGGACGCTGGAGGGGCACACACCACCTGGTGGCGCGGCCAAGGGGTACCCGCGCCTGGGGGGTGTGGCCAGGCCCTGGCCCTCCTCCGTCTCATATTTTGGCTCCTTGAGTCTTCCGGTAAAGTAGGAACTTTGGCTTTTGTCCTATCCAATTCCGAGAATATTGATTTTCTGACTTTTCTGGAACCAAAAACAGCAGAAAACAGGCAACTGGTACTGTGGCATCTTGTTAATAGGTTAGTCCCAGAAATCATATGAAAATTACTCCAAAGTTGGAACAAAACACAAGAAAGTAGATAAAACCAAGCATGGAACATCAAAAATTATAGATACATTTGCAATGTATCAACATCCCCAAGCTTAACTCCTGCTCGTCCTCGAGTAGGTAAGTGATAAAAAGAAAGAATAATTTTTGAGGTGACATGCACCATCATAAACTTGATCAAAGTATTTTTTAAACATTGATAGCTGGGATCATAGTACTTCAATCATAACATGAAAGACAAAGTTCTAGCAATAAGGCAAAGAAACTATGTTGCAACATGAAAAGGCACAAACAAAAGATTCATGAATAACAATGCTTTGCAAGACGTTTGTTTGTTTCACATAAAGAAAACATAGCATAATAGCATTCAGCTTGTCCCTCATAAAGTAGCAAATGTAAGTGCATAGGACACCTTCAAAGTTCATAAGAGTGACTAGATACAAATAGTTTAAAACAAGCAATATCGAGTTATGCATCAATCAACAAGTCTTGGGACAATGCACATAGAACTAAGAATGGCCACTATGCTCTCAAAGTAGGTGCATAAAGATAGAAGGTGGAGACTCAATATAAAAGTGGAAGAAAGGCCTTCATAGAAGGAAGTAGGGATTCAAGTCTCATAAAGAGCTTCCAAAAATTATGGTACTAATAGCTTTCAGCTCTCATTTCCCCTATCATAAGCATCTTTAAGGTGATTAAGGTTAAAATGAACAAACTATGGTGTACATGCTTGACGAAGTATAAGTTAGAAATCTCATGTCCCTTGTATACGAGGGCTGCTCCTCATGCTACTCAAGTTTAGTCACCGGTAAGTTCTTGTTATCGTAAGTATATGTGTATCATAGAGAACCGCCAACGGGTACCCCTTGCCCGATGATACAGAAGAATCCCCATATCAAAATGACAAGGCAAGCAGACAACGAGCATCTCAGCAATCTTCTTATTTACCATGGGAATATGGTGCTTTTTTCTCTCTTTCCTCTTTTCATAATATCTCTTTTTTTCTTTTTCTCTTTTTTTTCTCAATATAGGACTCTCTTTTTTTTATAAGAAGAATGCTTCATAGACAGCTCATTATGGTTACACTGCAGGTTTCCACCATGTCAGCATGGATTAGCCCAGCGGCCCAGGCATTTCTCTAACAGATATACATAACTCCATGGATTTACAAGCTTCCCTTTCATTTCACACCGACGACATCCATATACAAAAGAGCATGATATCGACTAGGTACAAAGTACCCGTGCAATGTTGAAAGCGTTCCCCATGACAGCATGGTTCTGCTAATCCCCAAAAAATAAGTGCAAATATATACAACATAGACGATACAATGGTTCAAGTTTATTAAGGGCAAGAAATGTAAAGTGTGCCATCAAGTTCGTGAGAGATTTAATCACTAGTTTTCTCATAACAAGTTTAATTTGGAAGGTAAACAAAAACATGAATATACTTGGAATAGCGTATGCTAGTAGGTAGGTATGGTGGACTCTTTGGAATAACTTGGTTTAGGGAGTTGGATGCATGAGTGGAACTCATACTTGGTTGTGGAGGCTAGCAAAAGACTGGGAGCGACAAACTAAGAGAGCAATAATGACCATAATCATGCAGAGCGACAAAACATCATTGATCAAAGCATAAAGTGATACTACAAGTTGAAAACTAAAGGATCACTAAGGCTATGGTGACTTGAGATAGTAATAACATGGTGTGAGCTTGCGCCAAGTCAACCGAAATAAAGCATCAAAGGAGAATACCGCAATACTATGCTTTAATATGCTAAAACAACGCATGATTCATCCAAGGCACATTAAGCAATCTCAATTGTTTATAACAAGTCATGCTACAGCAAAGAATACTAAGCATAAAGCCAAAAAAATATCAAGCATGGCATGACAAAACATAGGCCACAGTCAAAAACAAGCTCTCTTTACCACTTAAGCATGAACTTTCCTACTCTTTTCCAAACCAAACCAAACTATTTGAAAACTAATGTATGAAAGAGGGGGTCCAACCAATTTATTCAGCAAACTAAGAAAAAAAATCAAACGAAAAACCAAAATGAAAACGAAAAAGAATACGCTGCAAGAACAACACAACTATGCATGAAACAATAAAAATGAAGCGTTTGGAAGAAACCTGGGATTTTTATTGATGAAGAGGGGGATGCCTTGGGCATCCCCAAGCTTTGATGCTTGTAGTTCTTGGATATTTCTTGGGGTGACATGCATGGCATCCCCAAGCTTGAGATTTAGTCTATCCTTTATCTCATTACTCATTCCTTCCATACACCTGAAATTTTTCCTTCATACAAAACTTCACACAATCTTTATTAGCAACATTAGTGCACTCAAGAAAAATAAGTCTTAAGGTTCAGTTCTAACACCAAATAAACTTCCATTAGAACATTAGCTACTGTAGCACTTCCCTCAAAAATCTCAATTCCCCAAAAGAACTCAAAAAGGAACCAACAAGAAGCAAATGCAGAGAATGGCAGAAATCTGTCAAAACAGACCAGCAGGTAAAGACGAATTTTTTCGAAGACCTTCTGTTGCTCAAATCAAAAAGTGTTGAACTAACGAAAGTTAGATAACAACCTGGTTCAGAAGCACAAAAATTCACGCCTCAAAAAGACATTCAGAGATCTTACACGAATTTTTACGGTGAAGCACAGAAATCTGTTTCGGGACAACAACTTTCTCAATCATTACTTCTCTCTCATTAGAGGTTACTCTTGGCACAAAAAGCAAAAAAAAAGGATAAGGACCGGTTATTACAGAGGTAATAACTTCCAAGACTCATCTAAAACTTTTGGGTTATCTCCCAATAAGTACTTTTCTTTAACGCCTTTAAGTTAGGCATGATAGTTTGAGAAGATGCTCACATAAAAAATATGAATTGAAGTAAAAGAGAGCATCAAGAAGCAAATTCAAAGCACATTTAAGTCTAACCCACTTCCTATGCATAGGAATCTTGTAAATAAACAAGTCATGAAATCACAAAGCAACAAGCATAGTAAAGCAAAACAAGTGCAACTTCAAGACTTTCAACATAAAGAGGGGAAACTTAATATTATTGAGATGCATATAACCATGTTTCCCTCTCTCATAATTACTTTCAGTAGCAACATGAATAAAATTAACAATATAACTATCACACAAAACATTCTTATCATGAGCCATATGCATAAAAGAATTAATACTCCCCACATAAACATAGTCATTCTTATTAATTGTAGTGGGAGCAAATTCAACAAAATAGCTATCATTATTATTCTCATCACCATAATCATCAAATATAGGAGGCATATTGTAATCATAATTAATTTTCTCCTCAATAGTAGGTGGACTGAAAATATCATATTCATCATTGTAATCATCATATATTGGAGGCATAGTATCATCAAAGTAAATTTTCTCCTCCATGCTTGGGGGACTAAAAATATCATGCTCATCTAAACTAGCTTCGCCAAGCTTAGACTTTTCCATAGCATTAGCAATAATGGTGTTCAAAGAATTCATACTAATAACATCGCTATTAGCATGCAAATAAAGTTCCATAGGTTTTTTAATTTTCTCTTCAAACACTTCATGTCCTAACTCAAGATAAATACTATAAAGCTCTCTAATTTTGTTGTTGTTTTCCATTAAGCCTAACTAGTGAAAACAAGAAACAACAAGACAAAATTGCAGAATCTAAAGGAAATAACTTCGAGCACTCAAACCGGAGGATGTGAGTAACTTTTACCTTACCTCCCTGGCAACGGCGCCAGAAAATAGGCGTTTGCCGTGGGAGGTTCTTCTTCTTTAATCCTCCGGTGTGAATACCTTTTACCTTACCTCCTCGGCAACGGTGCCAGAAAATAGGTTGATGTCTACGCACTTCTATTCTTGTAGACAGTTGTTGGTCCTCCAAGTGCAGAGGTTTGTAGAACAGCTGCAAGTTTTCCCTTAAGAGGATCACCCAAGGTTTATCGAACTCAGGGAGGAAGTGGTCAAAGGTATCCCCTCTCAAGCAACCCTACAATCAAGATACAAGAAGTCTCTTGTGTCCCCAACACACCCAATACACTTGTCAGGTGTATAGGTGCACTAGTTCGGCGAAGAGATAGTGAAATACAAGTGGTATGGATAATTATAAGTGGTAACAGTGCTAGAAAATAGCTTGATGGCGTGGAAAAGACTAAAGGCAAACTGAAATAAAGATGGAAACAAGCAAACATGTAACAAATCTAATAGCAAATGGTGTTTCAGTGCTAAGAAACAAGGCCTAGGGATCGTACTTTCACTAGTAAACACTCTCATATAAATATCTTATCTTTATGATACTACTCTAAACTACTCTCCGCTTGGACACTCTAATCAATGGTAGGGCTATAACAGCACACCTCAAAGTAAGCCTTTCCCACCTAGAAAACCCCACACTGTCACCTTGAGCACTAGATGGTTCCAACAAACACCACAATTTCATAAAGACATCCAACTCCAAATATAAATCATAACAAGTATTTGTAATCTCTAGCCTAAGTGCCACCATGGTGTGCACGCTGTCACTTTCACACACATGGGGAGAGCAGAGATCTATTAAAGCACTTGAGTAGCAAGGTAGATCTACTTGATTACAAATCTCATGATCTCAATAAGATCATGCATCGAGAGAGAGATGAACACATAGCTACCGGTAGAACCCTTAGCCTCGAGAGAGAACTACTCCCTCCTCATCATGGGAATCAGCAATGGTGATGGAGATGGTGGTGGAGATCGATGGAGATGGCTCCGGGGGCTCTTCCCTGTCCCGGCAGGGTGCCGAAACAGAGACTTTCTGTCCCCCGAATCTCCCCTTCGGTGGTGGTGGCGCTGTGGAACTTTTCGTGGATTTCTGATTGACGACCTAGGGTTTCTGTATCGGGAGGAATATATAGGCGAAAGGGTAAGGTCGGTGGAGGCCAGAGGGGCCCACACAGCCTGGTGGCGCGGCCAAGGGGTACCCGCGCCTGTGGGGTGTGGCCAGGCCCTGGCCCTCCTCCGTCTCATATTCTAGCTCCGCGAGTCTTCTGGTAAAATAGGAACTTTGGCTTTTGTCCCGTCCAATTCCGAGAATATTGATTTTCTGACTTTCCTGGAATCAAAAACAGCAGAAAACATGCAACTGGCATTGTGTCATCTTGTTAATAGGTTAGTCCAAGAAATCATATGAAAAGTACTCCAAAGTTGGAACAAAACACAAAAAGTAGATAAAACCAAGCATGGAACATCAAAAATTATAGATACATTTGCAATGTATCAAGTATTGTTTACTTCTGCTAGTTGCTTTATTTTCGTTATGGATAATTCACTGAGTTTCTTATTTGGTAATGCTACTACCACTGCTAAGGTAGTAGATAAGCCACCGCCTGCTGAGAATGATGCTTTCAAAATACCTACAAGAATTATTGATCGTGTTAGGGATAACTATTATATTGGGGATGGAACTGTCCATCCCGGTGATCATTTGCTCTTTATACACGAATTATGCGGGTTGTTCAAGTGTGCAGGTATTACTACAGATCAAGTTAAGAAGAAGTTATTCTCATTATCGCTGAAAGGAAGAGCTGAGGAATGGTATAAGTTGCTGAAGAATGGTCAAGCTCTTGAATGGGAGGAAATAGTGCCTCTCTTTTATTCAACCTTTTATCCTCCTAGTGAGATTCATAAAGATCGGAATCAAATATACAACTTTTGGCCTCTTGATGGAAATACTACAGCTCAAGCTTGGGGGATACTGAAGTTACTAATGCTCAAATGTCCCATTCATGAGCTCCCCAACAATATTATTATCAATATCTTGTATGCAAGGCTCCCTCTACATGACAAGGATTTATTGGATGCTTCTTGTGCTGGATCATTCACTCGCATGGAAGAAGAAGCTAAATGGGATCTTCTGGACCGTATTCAAGATAATGCTAAAGCATGGGAGAATGACAAAGGTAGAAAGTCAGGTATAAATTATGATTATGAATGCATTCAAACTTTTATGGGAACTGATGACTTTCAAAATATTAAAAATGCTTATGGTCTAGACTCTCAAGCTATTGCTTCTTTTTTTAAGGCTTTTGCTTCCTACATTGAAGTGCCTAAAAAGAAGTGGAATAAGTATCATGAACCGTATAAAGTTATTACTAAGAGTGTTCCTACAAGAAATACTGAAGTTTATACTGCTAATCATGTCTTACATGAACCTTATATTGGGAAAATGCCTTTCCCAGTTAAGATGAAGGAACACTCTATGATAGCTAGTATGGTTAATGAAAGTAAGAATGAAGCTGTTGAACCTATGGTTGATGAACCTATAATAGCAAATGTAAAAGACTTTGTTACTAAATATGAAGAAGAGGGACACACTATCCTTTGTAAGGATACCTCTAATATTGTTTCACAAAGTAGTGTTATGAGAGCTAGTATACATGTGTTTTCTGTTAGAATAAGCAATCATTGCTACGATGGTGCTTGTGATAGCTATATTGTTAAGTTTATGCATGATACTGAAAGTTATTATGAGAAAGGGAAAAGTGTTCTTATGTATCTCAATAATATCAAGTTTCCTTGTTTTATGCTAAAAGTTTTTATGTTGCACTTCTTTTGCCTTCTTATGCAAGTAGCCTCTAGTTTCAACAACTTGTTTGTTTATAAAATTCCCTTGCATAGGAAGTGGGTTAGACTTAAATGTGTGTGTGTTTTTGCTTCTTAATGCTCTCTTTCACCTCAATACATATTCCTGAGTGAGCATCTTCAAAATTATCATGCCCATCTTAATGGCTATAAAGAAAGAGCTTTTTGGGAGACAACCCAATTTGTTTTTGCTTCCAGTTTATTTTTGTTTATTTGAATCTTGGAAGTTATTACCTCGGTAATAACCTCTCCTTATCCGTTTTGTTTGGTTTTTGTGTCAAGATCAACCTCTAATGAGAGAGAAGTAAGATTTGGGGAAGTTGCTGTCCCGAAACATATTTTTGTGCTGCACCGTAAACATATTTTTGAGCTGTAATTTTTTGTGATTATGCCCCAGGTTGTTGTTTAACTTTCGTTAGTTTTGCACTTTTTGATTTGAGCAATAGAAGATTTTCTAAAAATTTGATCTTTACCTGCTGGTCTGTTTTGACAGATTTTGCCACTCTTGCATTTCTTCTTTATTCGATTTTCTTTTTGAATTCTTTTCGGGTTTTCGGAAGGATTTGCTACAGTAGCTTATGTTTTGATTGTTTTCAGTTGAAGTTGAACTTAAAAGGTTTTATCACTTCACTTATACTAATGTTGCTAATGAGAACTGTGTGAAGTTTTGTGTGAAAGAAATTTCCAGGTAGTGGAGAAAATGGTGTAATGAGAAAGAGAAAGGTTTCATGACTCAAGTAATGAGTGTATGAAGAAGAAGATATTGATGTTATTCAAGTGGTGACTCCGGAAGAATCTACTAGATACCAAATTCAGAGACCTGCAGAGTCCGTTTTCAAATAGGTAACAATTCTGGTAAGAAAAGTTCCGCGAAAATACAATCCAACTATATTTTTGTAGTTTTTAGTCAATAAGAAAAGCTACAAAACGAAAGAGGGACGGAAGCGGAGCCAGGGTGGCTCACACCACCCTGTGGCGCGGGCCCTCCCCAGGCTGCGCAACCAGGTGGTGAGTCCACCCCGGACTCCGCCTCCGACTCGTTTTCGCCCAGTACCTTCCTTTTGTTTTGAAACTTCGTAATATATAATCCCCTGGATCCCCCGAGGTTCATATATCGTGTTTTCGTCGTGTTTTTTTGTTTCGATCTGTTTCCTCCAGGAACGATTCTTGAAGCTTAGAAGCACAATGGTGTCCGCCAAGGATAAAGGGAAGGAGCCTATGGAGGAAGACCTCCAAGACCCAGGGAAGGAGAAGGAGATCAAGAGTGAAGGTGAAGAGGAGCAAGGCCAACATCCGCACACCGGCACTACCATTGCAAGCATTGGAGTGGTGAAAAAACCTGCCAGGATTAGAAGGACTGCACGGATGCAGCCTGTGGGGGAAGCTCCTCGTCACTGTTTGGCTCCACGGTCACTTCCTTCGCGCACCAAGAACCCTTTCCATACCCTTATCCATGAGCATCAATACCAGAATATTCCCAAGGGGAAATTACCCTCCAATTGGGGTTTGCCTCGTTCTAGCCATGTAGGAAAAGAAGACTTCAAGGAGGAAGAGTGGGGAAAGAATAGCAAGAGCTGGAATTCTCAACCCGACATGATCATGAGCCGCATTGAGCAAAACTCACAGCTGATTCGTACTCTCACCTTTAGGATTGAGGACTTGGGGAAACTTATCAGAGAGCTCATCGAGAGGATACCACCACCACCGAAGGAGTAATTCGTCATCAGGTTTGGCATCCCCTTGGTTTGTTCCAAGCTTGGGGGAGTGCCGCGGTATCACATCACTATCTTCTATCTTTTTACCTTATTAGTAGAGTCATATCATGAATAGAGAAGTTATTATGTAGGATGGTTTGCATTATGGAAGTGTCTCCCCTCTCGTTATATATGTATCCCTTGGTGTGAGTTGTCGTTATGGAATATTAATGAGAAGTTCTATCATTAACTCTTTTGCATAGCTTATATTAGTTTTCAATTCGAGGTTATATGATTGATCTTGTTGTTAGTATTGGTATCACTTTGGGATCATTGAGTTAATTTAGTTGGTTTTAGCAAACCTGGCTTGGTCAGTAGCACACTATTTTTGAGAGTTGAAAGAAAAGATAAAAGTACTCTAAAGAAATATAATCTCATCATCTTTCTTTATTAATTTGCTCATAAGTCTAGTATTCTCTAGTTAAGATCTTTTGTGCTTCCAAGGAAGATTGCATGTTTGTTTTTATCATTTGTATGTTTGATTGTTTCCTTCAACTCTTGTACTTGCTACCCAGCCTTGCTAGCCAAAAACCTGTACTGAGAGGGAATTATTCTCGTGCATCCACTCCTTTAAACCAAAACCCACGCCATTTGTGTCCACCATACCTACATATTAGCATTATTGCTATTCCAAGTAAATTCCTATTTTATCTACCTCCCAAATTAAACTTGTTATGTGAAAATTAGTGATTAAAGCTCTCACGAACTTGATGGCACACTTTATTTTTCTTGCATTTAATAACTTGAACCATTGGGTCCTTCTTTGTTGCGTATATGCTTGCGCTTTATGAGTTGAAGTTTGCAGAACCATGTATCATGGGGAACACTTTCAACACTGCCGTGGTACTTTGTACCTAGTTGATATCATGATTCTTCTGCCTATGGATCCCGGTGGTGTGAAATAAAAGTGGAACTTGTAAGATCATGGAGTTTATATGTGTGTTAGAGAAACGCCTGGGTCGCTAGCCTAAGCCATGCATAATCATGGTGGAAACTTGCAGCATAACTATAGTGAGCATTCTATGAAGCATCCTCAATAAAAACCTATGCAAATAGCAAATAAAAGGATCGCTGAGATGCTCATTCTATGCTTGCCTTGTCATTTTGATTATGAGATAGCTCATGTATCTTGTGCAAGGGGTACCCCGATGGCGGTTCTCGATGATACACATGTATTTACAATGACAAGAGCTTACTCGTGACTGAAGTTGAGTAGCATGAGGCTCGGTACTCATAAGTAAGGGCCATGAGATTTCAACTTATAACTTGTCAAGCATATCCTCTTAGTTGTGTCACTTTAACCTTAATCACCAAAAGATGCCTATGATAGGTGAAAGAATCGTATGGGCACCTAGAGGGGGGGTGAATAGGTGCTACTTCAAATTTTACTCCTTTTTGAAATTAGGGTTTGACAAGAAAGGTAAATTCTCTAGATTATGCAACTAAGGTGAATTTACCTATATGACACACAAGCACACACTAAACCATAACTAGATAATTAAAGTGAGGTAGAGGATAGAAGGAACCAAAGTGGAGCACACAGAGACACAAGGATTTGTTTCCCGTAGTTCCTTCCTTTTAAAGGGAAGTACGTCTACGTTTGGAGAGGGGGTGGTTTCAAACCACCAACGACACGAGAGGCCTCCCTTGTTCTCCGATGAACCTCACCCCAACGGGTTCGATTCACCTCTTCCACTATACGGCAACCTTCGAGGTGGAAGCCAGCACCTTTACAACGAGTTCGGGGCACACATCCACAACTTAATTGGAGGCTCCCAAATACAAGCAAGCTATCAAACAATCAAAGACAAGCTTGTAAGAACCAAATCAAAACCTAGGGTTTCCAATGAAACACTAGAGCATGGGGGGCCTCAAGTGAATGAGGGGGAAATGAAGATCTCTCTTGGTGAAGCTGTAGATCAAGGCCTCCTCCTTCGATTATCCAAAGATCAAGGACTTTGGATGGTTGGATGAAGAGATCTTGTTGATTTGGTGGCTCAAATGGACATGGTGTTCTTGAGGTGGACGAGCAGCTAGAACAAGGGGATAAGGTCCCCTATTTATAGCCCTTCGGTCAGCGAACCGTTTTTCTGCCCGTTGGAGAAGAAGCAGACTGGAGACTCCGGCACCACACCGGAGACTCCGGTCTACACCGGAGACTCCGGTCAACCTCTAGACCAGCCTACGGACCCCTTGACAGAATGACCCAGTGCACTGTAGAGCCAAGTGGACCAGAGACTCCGGTCCCTCTACACCGGAGACTCCAGCCTGAGATAGGGACCAGAGACTCCGGACCAGCCTCTGGACCAACCTCCGGACCACCTCACAGACTAACCCAGGCAAGGAAACAGAGGCCACACCGGAGACTCTTGGGGAAACTCCGGTCTGTGAAGACCAGAGACTCCGGTCTGGAATCCCCAAGATATAAGAGGACATGCATGGAATGATTTGTAGGCCAATGGTCCTTTTTCCTTTGTATAATATCAACATGTAGACAATAGTAAACTGTAAAAAGGGTCTACTAGTTGTTAACGAACACTAAAAGTGATTATGATAGTAAATGTCCTTTCAATCTCCCTGTTTTTGTTGTTCGATGACAACTAGTGAATTTGCATGAACAAAACTACGCAATTACTTATGACAAGGTATGGACATGCTCCCCTTGGCTAAGTGCATAAAGATAAACAAGTAAAGCAGGCAAGGTAGGTAGAGCATGGATAAAACACATGGTTGACACATGAGTTACAATAAAGTTGGAGCACCCACGGAGTTACACACACACACAAATAGCAAACAGTGTCCCACAATAACATAAGGCAAATAGAAACGAGAAGGCAAATGCGAATCAAGTAACCCAACCCCATGCAAATCCCGATGACAATGTCTTCTCCCCCTTTGGCATCGAAACACCGAAAAAGGGAAAAGACCTAAGCTAGCATCCCAATGGATCAGTAGTCATTGTCATCCTCCTCCTCGTCCTCCTCATCCAAATCCTGATCCTCATCATCATGATCATAGTCCTCATCATCATCTGGAGCTGCAGGCCCTTTGCCGTGAGGGCGAGAAGAGGAAGTTCCTTGATACCCAAACCTAGATGTGACATCAGAGAAGGTCTTCCAATCCACCAAGCTGTCCTGATGGGCATTCCATGCCCCAAACGAAAGAGTGTGATCTGACTCGGTGGACGGCTGAGCCCCATGCTCATCAGTGTACTCATCCTCACCTTCCTCATCATACGCTTCACCCTGAGCCTTGATCTCCTTGAGTAGTTTCTCGATGCGGCGGTTGCTCTTGTAGGAATCATGTTGTTGCTTACGGATGTCCACATTCATGCGGCACATGGTCCTCTCCCAGAATGAGGCCTTCTTGACCCTCTCATGGACATAGTCATGTGTCATGGGTGGAAGAGGTGCATTGGAAGCATTCTTCCTTCGAGCCCTAGGAGGTGAGGAGGCCCTGTCAGTCTCTGAAATCTCCTCTTCCTCATGTGCAAGGGAGTGTCTAGGAGGAGCCCTCATAGCCCCTTTCTGCTGCAAAGATACGAGAGTGTGCTCGGTAAGGTTGGGAGGCATAGCAAGTGGCGAACCATGTGGCTGAGTGTTGATGAGTCTCATGACCAGAGGTGCATATGGAGGGGCCTTCCTATACAAGATGGCATGATACATCTCCTCAAATATGTAGTCCATCACATCAATAGGATCAGCATCAGCATCGGGGCCAGCCATGTAAGTTTTGTGGGTGTGATACAGCAAGTTGACCAAACCACATCTGATGGCATCAGCATTCCCAGCACTAGGGGAAATGGTCTGGCGGAAAATCCTCAACATCAGATTGTAGAGAGGCTTGAGTCCATTGGACCCTCCCACAACCCCTTCACTACCATATAAAGGGGCAAGCTTGTTCTTGTTCACCCCAAGAGCTGCTGAGTGCATGCGAACTCCAACATGAGTAGATACCCCCTAAAAAGTCTCGAAGATGGCTTCAGCAAAGTCATAGAATGTGGCAGACAAGCGGTGGTTGCCAGTCATCCAAGTCATAGTCCTGGCTTGGTCAGTCCCAAACACAACTATGGCGTAGAACTGCTGCACGAGGGTGATGTTGTAGTCTTCACGGATCTCCATCAAGTTGAACAGCCCCAACTTCTCACTAATCCACAGAGCATTAGAGAATTAGGGGCTCTTCCTCATCTGCTCAACACTCAAGTACTTCGTGGGCATACAAGAGATCTCTTGAGCACACTATAAATGTCTTTCATGAAGACAGCTTGCTCCTTCCTCCAATAACAGGAGTCATCACTAGTGCGAGGCAATTCATAGAAATTGGTCTTCCGCAGCTCACGATACTCCTTCTTAGACATGCGAGCCAACAACTGAATGTTGTCATATTTTGCCCACTTGGCACGTTTCTCTTCCTTAGCCCTTTCCTGCTCTCGCTGCATATAGGCTGCATCATGGGCTAGCTGTCTGCGGTTGGATGGGGGCACAATGTACTGACCCTCAGACTCATCATAGCGAGGATCCCCCCTCTTCATCTTGGCCTTGGTGCGAGGAGGACGACGAGAGCCAGAGCCTGTGAACAGCAGTGAGGGAGATAGCATGAAGGTAAGTATATATGTCCCATGGAGGCAGCACAGAATCATTGAGACCATGAAAAAATGTGTTAGATTCAAACCACACTGGAGTCTCTGTGGTTCACACCGGAGTCTCCGACTTAGACCGGAGTCTCCAGTCTGGACCAGAGTCTCCGGCCTGCGGGCCGGAGTCTCCGGTCTGGAGACTCAGGGGAAGATCAAGGAGGCTCCAATGGGGTTGAATCCAGCATATCGGCCATGGTAACAATGATAAAGTACTCAGGTGCATGCAAATAAGGAATTCCAGTGGTCAAAACTAGTACCAATCCTCATAAACAAGGTAAGGGAAGAACACTAGGTGAAGAAGAGGAGGACAGGTACTAGATCTGTCCATAGAGGAGATTCCACTTGTGGGAATCACCCAATGGTGGAAAGGAGATGATTGGCCAGCGGCACGGCAGATCTCGGGGGCTTCTTGACCTCCTGGGAGAATATTTGGTAGAGGAGGTGACGGGGGCAGAGATGGGAGGACGGGGTGGATGAATGAAACTGTTGTTTTAGTTCACCCCGTCCTCCCTTAAAGTGGACAGAAATCGCCCAGACTGGAGACTCCGGTCTATACCGGAGACTCCGGTCCACACCGGAGATTCCGGTGTGAACACACCGGAGACTCTGGTCCTCCTCGACCAAATACTTCCAGGTTGTGTGTATGGGGACATATATTATATAGAGAGGGTTGTCAAGACTGAGAGAGGGCTTGGGTTAAGATGACATACTGTGAAAACTCAAGAAAACCACGGAAAACTCTCCAAATGTTCATCAAAGTACCAAATAAATCCGAGCTAAGAGCCAATTTTTCGAATGAGGAGAGGATGGTGGCCGAAGCCACCATGTAGGAGTTTGTGGCATGAAACCGCGAAGAATTATCCTTGGGTTCATAGCCACTACTTATCAATGATGCTCACATATCACTAAATGATACTAAGAGAATTGAATTTCTTAATATTGGCATTATGGGGGGAGGGATAGTCCAATGAATTAGAACCGCACCCCTATTTCCATGCCTACACCTACACCAAATATGGGTCAAGACATAGGTGAGTATGCAAGGTAATCAAGTCAAGCTCCTAGAATCCACGATATTTAGTTCATTCCTCAAATAACAAAACCTTGCTTCATCAAGTGGCTTCGTGAAGATATCGGCAAGTTGGTCTTTGGTTGACACATATGAAAGCTCAATGTCACCTCGGGCAACATGATCTCTAATGAAGTGATGACGAATCTCAATATGCTTTGTTCTTGTATGGTCCACTTGGTTGTATGCAATCTTGATGGAACTTTCATTGTCACATAGACGAGGCACTTTGTCACAATGGACACCATATTCCTTTAAAGTTTGCCTCATCCATAGCAATTGTGTACAAGCACTAGTAGCTGCCACATACTTGGCTTCGGCGGTGGAAAGAGATATACAGTTTTGCTTCTTGGAAGACCAACACACCAAGGACCTCCCAAGGAATTGGCAAGCCCTAGAGGTTGATTTTCTATCATCCTTGTCACCAGCCCAATCCGAATCCGTGTACCCACAAAGAGAGACGTAGAGCCCCTAGGATACCAAATACCATAGTTTGGGGTATGAACCAAATAACGAATGATTCTCTTGACTGCCATCAAATGGCTTTCTTTAGGAGCCGCTTGATATCTTGCACACACTCCTACACTCAACACAATATCGGGTCTAGATGCACAAAGGTAAAGCAAAGAGCCAATCATGGACCGGTATACCTTTTGGTCCACATCTTTACCATTTGGGATTAGTTCAAGATGAGTCTTTGTTGCCATGGGAGTAGGGGCTCCTTTGAGATCTTTCATGTTAAATCTTTTGAGCATATCTTGAGTATACTTGTCTTGGTTGAAGAATGTACCACCTCTCACTTGCTTGATCTCAAAACCAAGAAATACTCTCAATTCTCCCATCATAGATATCCTGAACCTGTCAGTCATTAGCTTAGAGAATTCATCATTGAAAGCTTTGTTAGAAGAGCCAAATATAATGTCATCTACATAGATTTGGCACACAAAGAGTTCCCCATTGACCCTCTTGGTAAAGAGAGTGGGATCGATTTTCCCAACCTCAAACCCACGATCTAACAACAACTCTCTAAGGTGCTCATACCACGTGCGTGGGGCTTGCTTGAGCCCATAGAGAGCCTTATCAAGTTTGTAGACATGGTTTGGAAAGTTGGGATCCTCAAATCCTGGGGGTTGTTTCACATATACCAACTCATGCAACAGACCATTGAGAAATGCACTTTCTACATCCATTTGTTTTAAATTATGATGGCCGCATAAGCAAGAAGGATACGGATGGACTCAAGGCGGGCCACGGGAGCATAAGTCTCTCCATAATCAATGCCTTCAATTTGAGAGAACCCTTGTGCAACCAATCTTGCCTTGTTCCTTATCACAATTCCATGCTCATCTTGCTTGTTCTTGAAAATCCACTTGGTGCCTATAACATTGCGGCAATCTTTCGGCTTTTCCACTAACTTCCATACTTTGTTTCTCTCAAAGTTGTTGAGCTCTTTGTGCATTGCATCCAACCAATCCGAATCTTCAAGATCTTCCCATACTTTCTTTGGTTCCACCATGGAAATGTGTGCTTGGTGCTCACCAAAATTCTTCAATTGAGATCGAGTGGATATCCCTCTTCTTAGATCTCCAACCACATTCTCAAGAGTGTGGTCTCTTAATTCCAATATTCTATCCATTCTAGCTTGGCGACGAGTTTCGATCTCCTTGTTGTTTCTTGGTGGGATCACTTCAACATTTTGGTCCTCATCTTGACCATATACTTGACCTTGATCATCATTGGAAATATTCTCTTCTATAGGAGGAGAGGATTGACCTTGGCCTTGATCAGTCCCACAACTGGCCAAGTATTCAGCTGTTCTTATGGAAGTTTGTATAGATCTTGCTTGTGTAATGGCCTTAGCACCACTGGACATCCTGGCAAACGGAGACTCAACCACCTCTTGGCTAGAGGCATCTTCTTGATCAGTAGGTTGAGGGTCCACAACTTGTCTTTGGCACGGGTCATTGTCCACCTCGATAGTAGCTTGTTGAAGTTGCGAAGATGAGGGCTCCATGTGAGTAGAGCATAGTTCTTCTCGATCCACCATAAGGGTTTCCTCAACAGGGCGGATGAAACCCGCATCCATTCTTCCTATGGCATCCTGAGGCATTTCATCATCTACATCACAAACATCAACATGCCCCGCTTGGGGACCATCATATTCTTCAAACACCACACTACAAGATTCTATGACAATTCCTGAGAGCTTGTCATAGATTCTATAAGTGTGGGATTCGAGACCATAACCAACAAAAATAGCCTCTAATGCTTTGGAATCAAACTTGGATAAACGAATGCCCTTAATGTGATAGAAGCACTTACAACCGAATACTCGGAAGTAATAAACATTAGGCTTGTTACCAGTAAGGATCTCATATGGAGTCTTGATCAATTCTTTGCGGAGGTAGAGACGGTTTGATGCATGGCATGCGGTGGAGATAGCTTCAGCCCAAAAATTGTAAGGAGATTTGAATTCCGCCAACATAGTCCTGGCCATATCAATGAGAGTCCGGTTCTTCCTCTCAGCTACACCATTTTGTTGAGGGGTATATGCAGCGGAATATTGATGTTTTATTCCCTCATCACTAACAAATCCATTTAATGTGTAGTTCTTGAACTCGGTACCATTGTCACTTCTTATTGTTAATACTGGGACATTGTGTTGATGTTGAGCCATGTTGATGAAGTCGATGAAGTTCTCTTGGGTCTCACTTTTTAACTTGAAGAAATATACCCAGGTGTATCTTCAGTAATCATCAACAATCACCAAACAATATTTCTTCCCACCAAGACTTGCATGAGACGGGGGACCAAAGAGATCCACCTGAAGAAGCTCCAAGATCCTCTTGGACTTGATGTAGTTCTTTGGCTTGTGGAGAGAATCATGCATCTTTCCTTCAACACATGCCCTGCAAACACGATCTTTGGCAAAGCAAACATTTTCTTTTAGTCTAACAATATGACCATCCCTGTGGAGGCTTTGCAAAGTTCTCATTTTGACATGGGCTAGACGGCGGTGCCATAGCCAACCCACATCGGCCTTTCCGAATAGGCACATCGAACCTGTAGTGGTTTTCCCGGAGAATTCCACCACATACAAGTCATCCTCGACGTACCCCGCGAAAGCAACCTTTAGAGTCTTGCTCCACAAGAGGATCACAATATCAACATCAATGAAGACAGCAAAACCCATCTTTCCTAGAGCACGGACTAAAAGTAAATTATAGCCAAGGGTCTCAACAAGCATGACGTCCACGAGAGTGATATCGTGTGCCACCACAACTTTGCCGAACCCATTACCGTAGACTTTGATTTGTCAGCATATGTCACAGATATTTGATCAACATTTGGTCTCAATTACTTGACACTAGAAGCGCTTCCGGTCATATGACTTGTGCATCCACTATCGAGCACCCATTTTGACCCTCCGGAAGCATAGGTCTACAAAAGATCAAACTAGTTTTTAGGTACCCATTTCTCAATGGGTCCTCTTTTGTTAGCAACAAGGGTCTTGGGAACCCAAATCAACCATGCAATATAACCATCAAAAGGGCCAACATATTGTGCAAACACATAACCATAGTAATCACGCATTAAGACATAGTGAGGTTAGCACTACCCGCAAAATCATCATGAGACATAGTTTTGCCACTTGTGGTCTTACTTCCCACAATGACCTTGTTCTTTTCTTGAGCGGGCTTGGACTTCTCCTTCTTGTTATTATATTTGTTCTTGGCTTTAGAGACAAAGCCTAAGCCCCCTTTTTCACCATTTGACCTTTGCTTGTTTAAGAGGTCATCAATAGACTTGTTTCCTTTGGGAAAGGAAGTCTGAGCTAGCTCCCCCTTCAACCTAGCATGTTCTTCAAGAATATTTGTACAACTAGAAGGAATGAATGTACTAGGTGAGGGAGTATTGATCAATTGAGTTTGAAGCTTTTCACGAGACTTTGTGAGGGACAAGAGTTCACTTTCCAAGGCCTGGTGAGCCTTGTCAAGTGTCCTAAAGTCCTCGGTAAGTTTTTTATGAACAACATCAAACTCAATATTATCCTTTTTAGCCATTTTGTATTTAACAATAGCATGATCACGTTCCTTGATGAGTTTATTAATAATGAGGTCATTAGCTTCATCAAGGCCCTCTAGTTTAGTTTCAAGAGATATTCTAGTTTCTTGTTCTTCTTCTAGAGCATTACTAAGAGCTTCTACCTCAATCATGTGCTCTCTTCCTAATTGGCACCTCTCATCTAGAAGTTCTTGTGTGTGTGAAAGTTGATTTAGGAGGTCCACAACATGTTTCTTGTGTTCCCCTTGCAAGTTATTCATAAACACATCAAAAGCAACTAGTTTCTTTTTGACCTCAAGAGATAACTCATCATCAAAATCATCATTGATTAAGGAAGTGTGGTGTGATGATGATAATACCTTCGTTCCTCTTACCATAAGGCAAGTGATGTTCTTGTCGGAGATATTCTCATTTGGACAGACGGAGAGTGAGAATGAAGGAGTGGAGGTAGTGGCAAGAGCTGCCACACCACTTGGTGTATCCTCTTCTTCCTCCTCATCATCATCATCAGAGGAGTACTCTTCATGTGTGATCAAGACAATTTCTCCCGGCTTCTTGTTGGTTGGGTTTCATTTGATGAAGGGTTTCATGTATGGAACTTTGGAGGTCTTCTTCAACACAAGTTTACCCCCATTATCTTCTCTTTTCTCATAGGGACAGGCTGCAACGAAGTGATAACGTTCACCACAATTGAAACAAGGTCTCAACTTGGACCCATTGTCTCTTCTCCCATTGGGGTTGCTTCTTTGTTGCATTTCCATCTTGGCCTTGGCGGGGTCTTTCCAAAAGTTTCTAGCATAGAAGGCCATGTATTCACCATGAGCAATCTTGACATCATCCGGGTGGCTCATTGAAGGTCCCTCATCACTTCCTTCATCTTCATCATACTCCACGACCTTGGCCTTCAAGGCAAGATTGACACCACTACTCATTCCAATGGCACGAGCACGGGCGTCTTTGGCATTCTTGGCAGCAACCTTGAAGGCAGCCATCTCTTGCATCACTTCATTAGAGGTCATGAGATGGTAGTTGTGTCTTCCTTGGAGAATCTTCAAGTCAGTAGGCTCGAAGGGCATGAGAGCACTCACATACTTCCTTTTGATCCAAGCGTCATCAATGTGAGAGGCGCCAACGTTCCTGAAAGCGGTGGCTGTGGATTTGAGTCTTCGATACATGTCATCATGATCCTCACCATCCTTCATAAAGAAACCTTCGGCCTCATTGCTTAAGGCATCATATCTATTTCTCCTCATACTCTCATTGCCAACAAACAAGTCAATGAGAGCATCCCAAGCTTCCTTGGCGGTGTTGTAGTGCTCAATGTGGGAAAATCCTTTGGCCCCACCCCAAGTTGGATCATGTGCAAGGCAGTCGCATTGAGTTGGCTATTAACCACTTCTCTTCTTGTCAAGTTGGTTGGATCCTCAATTTTGAGTCCATCTTCAATAATATTCCACAAACCAATGCAAGAGCTGCGCACATGAGATTTCATTAACACTTGCCATTGAGCAAAAGTATGTGCAGCTAGCTTAGGTGGGTCTCCTCTATTGTTTATATGTAGATGAGGGATAGGAGGGTCGGGAGAGTACCATCCGGGAACCGTATGGAACTCTTCCTTCCCATCACCCCTTTTTGTGGCTGAGTTAGTGGAATTATGTTCATCCCCTACCACTTCCTCCAAAGGCTTTGTCGGAGCATTAGCCTTTGGGTTTGGTGGTGTTTCCACTAGAGAGGGAGGAGGTGAGGTTTTCTTATCCTTAACAAGTTGCTCAACGAGTTGACACAATTGTAGGATTTCGTTGCCCAAGGTAGAGCTCAAGCTTGTTTCCAAATTCTTGAGATCTACCATGGTCACCGACTGGCTCGCCTCACTTTCTCCCTCCTCTGGGTTGCCCATAATCTCTTAGGCGGTTAAGCCCGAATAAAGAGCCGAGGCTCTGATACCAATTGAAAGGATCGTATGGGCACCTAGAGGGGGGTGAATAGGTGCTACTTCAAATTTTACTCTTTTTCAAATTAGGGTTTGACAAGAAAGGTAAATTCTCTAGATTATGCAACTAAGGTGAATTTACCTATATGACACACAAGCACACACTAAACCATAACTAGATAAGTAAAGTGAGGTAGAGGATAGAAGGAACCAAAGTGGAGCACACGAAGACACAAGGATTTGTTTCACATAGTTCCTTCCTTTTGAAGTACGTCTACATTTGGAGAGGGGGTGGTTTCAAACCACCAACGCCACGAGAGGCCTCCCTTGTTCTCCGATGAACCTCACCCCAACGGGTTCGATTCACCTCTTCCACTATACGGCAACCTTCGAGGTGGAAGCCGGCACCTTTACAACAAGTTCGGGGCACACATCCATAACTTAATTGGAGGCTCCCAAATACAAGCAAGCTGTCAAACAATCAAAGACAAGCTTGTAAGAACCAAATCAAAACCAAGGGTTTCCAATGAAACACTAGAGCATGGGGGCCCTCAAGTGAATGAGGGGAAAATGAAAATCTCTCTTGGTGAAGCTGTAGATCAAGGCCTCCTCCTTCGATTCTCCAAAGATCAAGGACTTTGGATGGTTGGATGAAGAGATTTTGTTGATTTGGTGGCTCAAATGGACATGGTGTTCTTGAGGTGGACGAGCAGTTAGAACAAGGGGATAAGGTCCCCTATTTATAGCCCTTTGGTCAGCGAACCGTTTTTCTGCCCGTTGGAGAAGAAGCAGACCAGAGACTCCGGTCTACACCAGAGACTCCGGTCAACCTCCGGACCAGCCTCTGGACCGCTTGACAGAATGACCCAGCGCACTGGGGAGCCAAGTGGACCGGAGACTCTGGTCCCTCTACACTGGAGACTCTGGCCTGAGATAGGGACCGGAGACTCCGGACCAGCCTCCGGACCACCTCACAGACTGACCCAGGCAAGGAAACAGAGGCCACACCGGAGACTCTTGGGGAAACTCCGGACCACACCGGAGACTCCAGTCTGTGAAGACCGGAGACTCCGGTCTGGAATCCCCAAGATATAAGAGGACATGCATGGAATGATCCGCAGGCCAATGGTCCTTTTTCCTTTGTAGAATATCAACCTGTAGACAATAGCAAACTGTAAAAAGGGTCTACTAGTTGTTAACGAACACCAAAAGTGATAATGACAGTAAATGTCCTTTCAGTAGGGGCAATGAGAGCTGAAAGCAAGTAAGTATCATAATTTTTGGGAGCTCTTTATGAGACTTGCAATCCTTGCTTCCCTCTGCGAAGGGCCTTTCTTTTACTTTTTAGATTGAGTCAGTAAACCTACTCCTTTCTATCTCAGCAAGTATTTTGAGTTGTTATATTTCATTCATTCATATGATGATTTATTCACTCATGTTGCTTATGTTCCTTGTTTTGCACATTGCTCTTATCTTGATGTTTACTACTTTGAAAGCTATCATTGAAAACCAGTTATTTGTGAACTCCAGCAAATTATCAACTATTCTTCGACCAAGAGCTAAGTTTGCCATTACCAATTACGATTCACTTTATGTATCTGTATTGTGTTTCCTTTACTCATTGCAAGTTGAGTTATATAATAGTGAGTTGTCTTCTATTATGATCTATGTATTTGATGAATGTGATGCTTCTTGTCCATATTCTTTTATTGACTCTTCACTCCATAAACCTGAGGCCATGTTTATTGAGCTCAGTTTCGCTTGGGGACAAGCGAAGTCTAAGCTTGGGGGAGTTGATAAGTCCATTTTGCATCACTATTCTATGTCATAATTCACTGTTATTCATGGATATATTTCGTATTGAGAGGTGATACTTATGTTATTTCATCTGTTTTTGCATGGTTGATGACCTTTAGAGCATGGACCGCTGCAGTCAGGATTCTCATGGAAAAGGTGCTATTTGGAGGCAAAATTCGCGAAGATCAGAAAATCCGGGAAAATACATGGAAAATCCTATTTTTCCAGAAGATGAAGGAAGCCAGAAGGGGGGCTGGAGATGGGCCACAGGGGGCCCACACCACCCCCTGGCGCATGCCAGCCCAGGCCGCGCCACCAGGTGGTGTGGCCGCCCTGGTCCACCCCTAGCACTCCCCTCTAGCGTATATTATCCTCCCGAAACCCTAAGACTCGGGGAGCGACCACAGAAAGATTTCGTTGCCTCTAGGGGGCGGAAAACACCGAGAGAGAAAGATCTCTCCGGCAGACAGATTTCTGCCGGGGGAATTCCTTCCCAGAGAGGGAAGATCGTCGCCATCAACACCACCATCAAGCTGGACTTCATCGGGATCATCATCATCATCACCATCATCACCATCATCACCATCTCCATATTGCTGTAACAATTGGGTTGAATCTTGCATAGTTCATAGGGGAAACTTTCCCGGTGTTGATTACTCTTTGTAGTTGATGCTATTGAGTGAACCATTGAATTATTGTTTATGTTCATATTGTTATACATCATTATTCCATCTCTGATAATGATCCATATGATGTCTTGTGAGTAGTTCGTTTTGTTCTTGAGGACATGGGAGAAGTCATGTTGTTAGTAGTGGAGTTGTGTTGAGAAAGATTTAATAGTTTGATATTTAAGTTGTGGTGTACTTCTTCTAGTGGTGTCATGTGAACGTCGACTACATGATACTTCACCTATATGGGCCTAGGGGAATGCATTGTGTATTTGGCTACTAATCGTAGGGGTTGCTGGAGTGACAGAAACCTGAACCCCCGTTAGGAAACCATTGCACAAGGGACGTAAGGGTCTTAGAGTTTAAAGCTGTGGTTAGGTTTCTACCTTAATTACTTTCTTGTACTTACAGATGTTTGCAAGGGGTATAATCACAAGTATGTATTAGTCCTAGGAATGTCGGTACATTAGCACAGGTTCACCCACACAACACTTAGCAAGCTAAAGAAGATTAATCAACTATATGAAGCGAAAGCACTTGACAGTCTTCCCATGTGTCCTCGAGAACGTTTGGTCATCTTAAGTAATACAACCGGCTTGTCCTTTGCTGCATAAAGGATTGGGCCACTTGCTGCATTTATTCCTACTGTCTTTTATTTACTCGTACTTTGTTTACTTGCTTTATCAAAAAACCCTAAAAATCCGTTTGCTAAGTATTTGCAGAGAATTCCTGATCCATACCACTAGCCAGCACCTTCTGCTCCTCGTTGCGTTCGACACTCTTACTTATCGAAAATACGGCGATAGACCCCCTATACTTGTGGGTCATCAGTGACCATTCATAAAGCTCAACTTGTCGCAAAGGGTTTTTGACAAATTCAAGGAGTTGACTACGATGAGACTTACTCTCCCGTAGTGATGCTTAAAGCCATCCGGATTCTACTAGCAATTGCTGCTCATTTCGACTATGAAATATGGCAGATGGATGTCAAAATCGCGTTCCACAATGGACATATTGATGAAGAGTTGTATATGATGCAACCGAAAGGTTTTGTTGATCCTAAGGATGCTGGGAAGGTGTGCAAACTATAGCGATCTATTTATGGACTGAAGCAAGCATCTCGGAGTTGGAACCAACGTTTTGATCAAGTGATCAAGAGTTTTGGATTTGTCCAAAATCAACAAGAGTTCTGTGTTTACAAGAAAGAGAGTGGGAGATCAGTGCTTTTCCTAGTAGTATATGTGGATGACGTATTACTTATGGAAAATAATGTGGAACTGATGGAAAGCGTGAAACCATATTTGAGTAGTCAAGTTTCCATGAAGGACCTAGGTAAAGCTGCATAAATATTAGGCATCAAAATCTATAGAGATAGATCTAGATGCATGATTGCATTAAGTCAAAGTACTTACCTTGAAAAGATTTTGAAGAGGTTCAAAATGGAAGATGCCAAAAAAGGGTTTGGTGCCTATAACAAGAAATAACACACTGAGTTTGAATCAATGTTCGGCAACGGATACTGATAGAGAAATGATGTCTTACATCCCCTATGCTTCAGCCATAGGATCTATCATGTATGTAATGATAAGTACTCGACCTAATGTGGCATTGGCTCTTAGTTTGACAAGTCGATACCAAACTAATCCAGGATCGGATCACTGGACAGTTGTGAAAATTATACAAAAGTATCTCAAGAGAACAAAGGATATGTTCCTAGTCTATGGAGATAGTGATGAAGCTCTAAACGTATCTGGTTACGTGGATGCGAGATGGCACTTAGATCTTGATGACTCAAAGTCTCAAATAGGATTTGTGTTTCTAGTGAATGGTGGGGCGGTAGCTGGAAGAGCAAGAAGCAACCAGTAGTAGTGTAGTCTAGAATGGAGTCGGAATACATCGATGCTACTGATGCGGTGAATGAAGCTGTTTGGCTAAGGAATTTCATCATCAAATTGGGAGTTATTCCAAGTGCACAAGACCCCGTAACGATCTATTGTGACAACACGAGCGCTATTGTAAACACAAAGGAACCAAGAACTCATTCCACGGCCAAACACATCAAGCTATGGTTTCACGTTATCCGATAGAACATTGACGAAGGTGAAATCAAGATTTGCAAAGTACACACAGATCTGAATCCTGTAGATCCTCTAACTAAAGCTCTCCTATAATCCAAGCATGAACAACACCGAGATGCCATCGGTGTTAGGTTCTTGCCTATTGTAAACTAGATTAATTTGTACTCTAGTGCAAGTGGGAGACTGAAGGAGATATTCCCTAGAGCCAAATAATAAAGTGTATTGTTTGATATATCTCTTATATGTTCATAATACGTTTCATACTGTGCTATAATTGTGTTAATATGAAACGTTAATGCACGTGTGGTATGTAAACAAACTGTGGCTCTAGTTACCTCTAGCAAACTAGCTCATTGGTCATGAGGATGATCAAGGGTTTCAAGATCATGGGCATTTATGCCAATTGACAATGAGATCATATCATTGGTTTAATGATCTGATAGACAAACATCCGGCAGCTTTACCATAATGAGATCTAGTTACAAAGTTCACCATTATTAATGATAAACAAAGGAAACCTTGCAACCTGGTCCTTAGACTATGAGATAATGCAAATCATCGTTCTGGAGGGAGATTAGATGGTACCAAGTATCACCTCATGATACGGTGATCAAAAAGGTGCTACTCAGGTTTCCCAAAGGGGCGTGTAGAGGAGTACATATCAAGACCAGGATTTGCCAATCCATGTAGATACATGTGGCCATCTCGGTGATGTTGCATTAACGAAGCTTGCAAGCGTGTGACTTGGTCAAGAAATACAACAACATGGGAACGAGTAAACAAGTTCATCGGTAATGAGACCGAATTAAGGTATGGAGATACCGTAGATCAAGTCTCGGGCGAACTAGGTATCAAGTGGCAAAAGGAATGCCAAACGACATTAACGGTTCCCTCTGATGATCATTGATACGAGAGATATCTCAATCATGTCTAGAGTGTTTCTGAACTGAAGGATGCCACGCTTGAGGATGGGGACGCTTAGGGATAGATGCGGTACCATAGGAAAATAGAGAGAGAGAAACCGGATTAGTTCCTGGTAACACCCGATGTTGATAGGGGGTTCGGAAGGAGTTCCGGAGTGAAGGAATATACTAATATGTGTATTTTATATTAATTATTGAATTAATATTAAAATCTATATTTTATTTTATTTTATTTTTATTAGGCAGCCCATTGCTAATGGACCTCACTCGGAGGGGAGGCCCAAAGGGGCAAGGCTCCTAGGGAGGAGGGCCAACCGGCCAAGGCTTGGTGGGCTATCCAAGTGGGGCCCACCTAGGGCTGATGGCTCCCCCTTGGTGGCTGTAGGATGTGGGGGTTAGTCCCACACCGCCTGCCCCTTCGGTGGTGCGCCCCCTCCCACTATATATAGGGGTCTCCCCTCCCCTTGGAATCATCCCATTCTCTCCTCTCTCTCTCATTCCTTTGAGGATTTCTCCGCAATATTGGAGAGGAGTTTGAGGGTTTTGAGTTCTCCACTTTCACACCACCATCGTGTGATCTTCGGTCCACCATCTTCCTCTTCCGCTCCTCGGCTAGATCAGAGCCCAGGAGATGTCATCTACACCGGATATGTGTAGTACTTCGGAGGAACCACACTTGGGGTGCTGGGAGCTGCTCATCTTCATAAACATACGCCTTCCCGTGTAAGGCGTTCCTCGGTCTTCAAGGGTATGAATATTGTCTTCCTTTTCCGTTTCTTATGTCTACATAGTATAGATCCTGGTATTAGTGTTCGTGTAGATAGAAATGTTTTTCTACTACGGAACCCTACATCAATAAAGGGTACAATATGCAAATAGTGATCACTAGTATGCACACCCCTATTTGTGTCTACTGAGGAGGATGTGTCGGGAGGTAGTAAAAGAATTTCATCACGGAGATCACGACTAGCTTTTGGATGAAGAGAGGCAAAATGAAAAACATGCTCGTCAAAGACAACATCTCGTGATACATTGACACATCCAGTAGTAATATAAAGACATCGTACCCCTTTACGACGAGGACTATAGCCAAGGAAAACACAACGTTCAGAACTGTAGGAAAGTTTATGTTTGTTGTAGGGGCACAAATTTGGCCAGCAGGCATAACCAAAAACATGAAGAGAGTCATAGTTTAGTTTGGTGTAAAAAAGTTTCTCCGTAGGAGTCTCAAAATTTAGCACTTTAGATGGAATGAGATTAATAAGAAAAGTGGTTGTAAGAACGGCATCATCCTAGTACTTCAATGGCATAGAAGCATTAGCAAGTACAGCAAGACCAACTTCAACAATATGAGGGTGTTTACGTTCAGCAGAACCATTTTGTGGGTGTTCATGAGGACATGAAACATGATGACTGATTCCCACCTTTTGAAATAAAGCATGGAGTTTTTCATATTCACCACCCCAATCAGTTTGCATAGTAATGATTTTCCTATCAAATTTGCGCTCAATAAATTGTTGGAAATTAAGAAATGCTTGGTACACATCAGAGAGCTTTTTGGGTAGATATATCCAAGTAAATTTACTGAAATCATCAATGAAGCTTACATAATATGTATGTTTGCCTACAGACTGAGGAGCAGGACCCCAGACATCAGAAAACACTTGTTCCAAGGGAACAATAGAAATACTGGTGCATACAAGATATGGTAACTGATGGCTCTTGCCATGTTGACATGGATCACATATGTAAGAATTTAATTCTGGGATATATGAAAGATTGTTTTTATTAAGAACTTGCTTAACAATATACAAAGAGGGATGCCCTAGACGACGATGCCATGTAGAGGATGTAGGCTTGACGGTGACCAAAGCATGCTTGGAGGAACCTATTGACACAGGAACAAGGGGATATAGACCACGACGACATGGACCTCTAAACATGATTTTCCACGTTGCTTTGTCCTTAATCAAGAAAAAGAATGAGTGAATTTCAATGAAGGCATTATTGTCTAGAGCAAGTTTATGAGCAGAAACTAAGTTTATTAAAGAGCTAGGAACATGTAAAATATTGCAAAGTTGAATTGAGCTATGGGGGGTCAGCAAAACTGAATGACCAATATGAGCAATGTCCATACCTTGACCACCGGCATTGTGGATTTGAGCATGTCCATGATAGGTGTCGTGTACTTGAATCTTGTTCAGCTGGCCTATAACATGATTTGTTGCCCCAGTGTCCATGATCCAGTTTGTGTCAACACCATAGGCACCTTTGTGATTATTAGAGGCATCCTCATCATCATCATCACCATAGTGCCACAAACACTCATCAGCAGGGTGACCCTATTTTTTGCATATCAGAAAATACAAACCAGGTTACCATGGAGAGGCAACATGGTCCCTACGGCCATGTTGCTGGCGACACGCCCCCTTTGGGAGACGATCATGGCGCCCCTAATCTAAAAGTGAGCGCTGCTCCTAGGGAGGTGGAGGAGGGGTGCTAAGGTTGCTGCGATGGGTATGGGTGTGGAGGATATGGGTAGCGCTGTGGTGGATAGGTAGGCTGAGGGTATGGTTGTGGTGGTAGTGTGGCATAGGTGGGAGGAGCATATGGTGGAGGATGATAAATTGGTGGTGTGGAGGCATATGTGGGTGGAGATGGCAGAAAGGGTGGTTTTGGTGGTGGTGCGCCCCCATATGGAGCCGGAGGGCGACAAGCGGCAACATTAACAGAAGATGTAAACATGCCGGTGTTTTGACTAGTAGCAGCAAGCATATTTTCATGGTATTCATAGGACATGAGTTGAGAACACATGTCAGAGAGAGTTGCGGTGGGATTTGCATTAATAGAAGCAACAAGGGGACTAAAAGTACCATCAAGACCGTTGAGGATATAGTCCTTGAGCTCATCGTCATCAACCTGTTTCCCTGCAGCAGCAAGCTCAAAAGCGAATCCCTTCATCTTTGTGAGGAATTGAGAGGCAGTCATATCAAGTGTTTTGTATTTGTGAGGGCACGGACTATGGAGACCCTAGTTTTGGATTGGGTGGAGAAGAGTTCGGTGATGGCAGCCCACACGATGCACAAGTCCATAGACATGGGAGAGCATATCATCGGCTAAGGAATTAACAAGAAAACTCACCACCTTTTGATCTTTGATGACCTAGTCATCATAGGAGGGATTGGGAAAAGAGATTTTTTCTTGTTTGCATCTTCAGCGTCGAGGAACTCGGGTGGGGCGCAATCGGTGCCATCCAAAAGGCCCAAGACCCGGGCACCACGAAGAGTGGGCATGACCTGCATCTACCAAGAGAGAAAATTCTCTCACGTGAGCTTTGTAGCAGGCGGAGCTCTAATGGAGGCCGACGTGATGGTTGTAGACGTAGACATCACGAGATCTCGGAGGGTTGGGATCGGGAAAGAAGAAGGGAATTCGGATCAAGGAATAGTGGGAATAGGAAGATCAGGTCCTGGTTGTTGTTTTCTGGGGGAAGGTCTGTTGTTTTGGGGGGAGGAAGAAGCCCGGCGATGGTGGAGATCAAGCTCGGCGGCGACAGCTAGAGGGGAAGGAGGTAGCTCCCGATACCATGTTGGAAGTCTAGGGTAGAACGATGCGTACCTCCAGGGGCATCGGTTATGTGTTAAAATCCCTGCATGGCTATACAAGGGATGTACCGTATATGTTGAGGGATAACCTCGTGGGTGGCCCGATCTTCACGGATCTCGTGGTCAAATTGATGGGAAAGCAAGGGGAAAGGGAGAAGGTAGCAGAAGCGGACGCACACCTCGCGAAGAACACGATGAACACACGCAAAACTCACACGATACAAGGCCGATTGCTCCTGCCGGTGGCCATCGGTCCGATAGAATCCTCGCGAGGAAAGATCGGTCAACATGCTCCCATCAATCCCAAGCGGAGAGGGAAGAACACCTTGGAGAGGGTCTTAATAACTACGCTCACGCACTCGCAAACGTAGGCCTTGTACAACGTGGGAGGCGCGATGCAAACTCCAACTAGGTGGTGACGATAGTTGATCCCCTTTGGTAGAAGGGGATGAGACAAAACTAGAGATTCCACAAAGGGGGTTGTCTTTAGTCTATCATCTATTCCTAAGGGATACATGAGGGGGTGGGTGCTCTATATATAGGCCAACCACTTAACAAGGGGTGGTTTGGGCATAAAATTAGGGTTTCTAAGGATAAGAGGGGGTACATGGGCCAAGGCCCAATTCAAGGCGCGCATGCCCATTCCACTTAGGCCAGAGACTCCGGGGTGGGTCGGAGACTCCGGGGTCGATGTGGCTCTCCGGGGTGGACTCCGGGGTGGCATGCTGAGACTTCCTAGCAGGGTTCCGGAGTCTTGGCCGGAGTTGTGGGGGCGGAGACTCTGGTGTCGAAGGGCAGGAGACTCCGGTGTCGCCGGAGACTCCAGGGTATGGCGGCGGAGACTCTGGGCGATGACGGTGGAGACTCAGGTTCTGGAGCTGGCTGCTCCTTGTCCATCTTCTTGGGTGACTTGGGGACGATCTTGGGGACTTGGCGTTGTAGATGTAGTAGCTTCCGTAGGATGGGCTACATCAGCTCCCCCTTCAAAAAGAGTCGTCCTCGACTCTTCATGCTCATCACTAAGAAGAGGATGTTGAGAGACCTTCTTGATCCTGGGGTTCACCATATAGTCGTCCTTGAGAAGCTTTATGTGGCAACTCTTCAATGTTCCTTCACCTTCCATGAAGCCTACAAAGCTCACAATGAAAGTGAAGCAACACTAAAAGAGTAGCCAATTCATGAAGATTATAGCATGAGTCATCAAGTAGAAGGAAGTCACCTTATAATGTATGGATATCTCGATGAAGGGCAACCATAGGTAACTCTCTTTCATTCGTCTTGTCAACTTATGGTCCATAGAGGTTGAGGCGTATGCAATTGTACCTTCATACAACAAAGACCAAGAAACATATGTTTGTGTGTGATAGAGGAGCATGTCATTTGTGGCATGTCCATTCTTGTTCACAACACTATTAGAACAACTCAAGTATAGCAAACGGGATGCATATGCAAGGTCAAAGTGCATGGAAATCATTTGAACATCATCCAAATGTGGAAACTCAAAAACTCCATATAACATATTAGTCTGGCACTCAAAGCAATTGACTAAAGTATTGATCAACATCTTTGATGCAAAGCTAGGAGAATTTGGCAAAACACAAGAGGATGAATATCCAAAACAACATCATTAGGTGTGCAAATCAACCATTGGAAATAGAAATTGTTCGATATGTTGGATGCCACACACAAATCATCAAAAACAAAGATCATGGCATAGGAGTATCGCAAGCGGAAGCAAAAACAACATGTTTGCAAACAAACCATATGAAATAGAAAGTGTTACTTATGTTTGTTGCAACAACTATACGAGAGACTTGGAAGCTCTCGTGACAATACATGCTCATAATGGCATTGTGGTTGCACACAAAACATCGGAAAGAGAAACTGTTCAACATTTTTGTTGCAACACACAAAGCATCAAAATGCAATAGCAACGAAACATGATTGTCACAAGGTGAAAGAATACCATTAACATGCTTGCAAGCTAACCATAGGAAAGAGCAATTTTTCAACATGAAAGATGCAAAGCATGCAAAAGGTATCAGAGCTGGGTTCGATCTTGAACTCACTCGAGGGATGCTCTCTAGATCTCCTTTTGTCAACTCGTGCTCAACCGAGGTTGACATTCTTGTGCGGGTACCTACATACATCAGACACAAAAGGAAGAACGTTTGTGCGTGGTAGAGAAATACATCATCCATCATGTCGTATCTCTTATTGTGCACATCACCATTAGTGTCAATCAAGTATGAACAATATGCATGGTGAGTATGCAAGTGGTGAACATTCTTATCATGGCAATCATCAAAATCTCCAAAATTTGAGAAAGCTATGGGGGCCATCTCAATAGAAACCATATTAGAATTATTGTTGCAAACAAAACAAGTGAAAGAGAAATTATTCAACTTATTGCAAGCAACGGGAGAAATTGTAAAACATCCATGACAAAGCATGGTCCTAGGGGTAGCATTGTTATCATCATTGCAAGCAAAACATTGGAAAGAGCAATTGTTCAACAAAGTGCAAGCAATGATGTCATCAATGTAACGTGTAGAGCATATCATGTCTATGGCAATATCATGACAATAAAAGGATTCCATATGGTCATCATGATGCATAGCAAAATCAACACATGGGAATAAGAATGGAACATATGTCATGTCACAAATATCATCCATAGAATGCAAGTCATCACAAATCATCATGTCCACTAGTGGGATCATGGCATCATCAACACTCGTATTCTTACCTTGTTCATACCTCTCATATGAATTGGGTGTTGTGGTAGTATTGGCCTCCATGTGGGCGACTTCTTCATCCAATATGGGGATGGCCTTAGCTTCATACACCATGTTCACCTTCTCGGTTGGATGCATCATCATGTCCAAGCTTGGCGCTTCTTGATCCATGGAACCTAGCACATCATGAGAAAACACACTAGAGGTAGAGGGCAAGTTGTTAGAAATCAATGTGGTCTCACATGACCTATCAACTACCACTCTCAACTCACTCGGTGTCTCTCTCATGCCCTCAAAGTGGAAGCACTCAATCTCATTTAAGGTGGAGTCACTCATCTCACTCTTGTTCTCACTCAAGTGGGTTAAGTGTCTCTCATACTCACATGGGATTGGTACCACATCATCACTCAAGCATATGGGGATAGGCTCGATGTGCTCAACTCCATGCACCTCCTTTGGTGAAGGGAAAATCCCATGCTCACCATTCTCGACCTTGTCGTTGCCATCTTGTAGGGTAGGCTCTTTACTTGGAGCTTGATCATCCTTCGCCATGGCCACCTTGTCTTGTGTAGACATCCTCTTGACATACTTGTCCAACTTGGCAAAGTAGAGGTCTTCGTCTTCCTCATCCATGAAGTTGCATGTGTCATCTAGGACGTCAAGTTTGGGCGTTGAAGCTTGATGGCATGGAGGAGAGCTTGCTCTTGGTGCCATTTTGGTGGTGGCACGAGTAGTTAAAGGTGCCTTATGATGGTGTCGACGGAGGTCATTGGCGTGCCTTGCCAAAGCTTGATGTAGATGGCGCACTTGGTCATCCACATGATGCAAGCAATGATGCTCCTTGTCCTTGGCACTCTTCTTGGTGAGGCGTTGTAATGAGCGCAAAGCATCATTTGTCTTGGCCATCATGCTCATGGTCTTGATGAAGTTGTCATCCATGTCCTTCTTGTAGTTGTTGAGGGTGCTTTGGAACTTGTCCACTCGATGGTGTACCTTGGCGCTCTCGAGGTGGAGGCTCCATCTTGGTCGACGCGACTTGAGGAGCTTGTCGTTGTCGTTATTGAAGTCGTCCATGCTTGGGGAGTCATTATTGTTGTAGTACTCCATATCACCCAAGCATGTGGAGCCATTGTCGGTGTAGTGCTCCATCATGTCATCCATGCTTGTGGAGGCATATGCATGGTGGCTCATCGTGAATTCTTCATAGAAATCATCCTCGGTTCCGGAGTCCCTAGACATGATTCACAAGACTAAGTGGTGTATATGGAAGTGGTAGGGGGTTAGGGAAACTGAAAGATCACCGATGCTGCCTAGAGGGGGGTGAATAGGCGGTTTAAAACTTTTACGAGATGGGCTTAACAAAGGCGGAATAAAACTAGCGTTTACTTTGTCAAGCACAAAACCTATATAAACTACGGTTCACCTATGTGCACCAACAACTTATGCTAAGCAATACAAGCAACTATGTGATATCTAGATATAAGACTTCAAGCACGAAGGCTATCACAAAGTAAAGTGCATAAGTAATAGCTTGGGTATAGAGATAACCGAGGCACACGGAGATGATGATTTATTACCGAGTTCCTCCCATAAATGAAGTACGTCTTGTTGGAGGGGTGGGTGGTACTATGACCACCACACCACAAAAGGCCTCACCCTATTATCCTGTGAACCTCGCCACAAGAGGCTTGGTTCACTTCTTCACTATCGGTGTACTTGTCGGTGGCAATCCGTAACCACTCACAAAGATTTTGGCACTTCTCCACAACTCAATTGGAGGCTCCCAACAAACAAGCTCGAGGAAAGCTCCACAACTTAATTGGAGGCCCCAAGTAATCCACAAACCTGCAAAGCAACTGAACCATCTAGGGTTCCAAGAACCCAAGAGTAAAAAGCTTCTCACCTTTCACCCAATCGAATCCTCATAGAGAACTCAAACCAATGCACAAAATTCAATGCCAAGAACACGAGAAGTGCTCAAGTCCTTCTCTCCCAAATTCCACCAAAGCTACAAAAGCGATTGGGAAATAAGAGAGGAAGAACACAAGAGGAAATCCGCAAAAGAAACCCCAATATCTAGATCCCAAGATGTTCCCCTCACATATAGGAGAGATGTATTGGTGGAGTTGTAGATCTAGATCTCCCCTTTCAAATCCCCCAAAACGATTCAAGAAATATGGGAGGGATTGAGAGTATTTGCAAGCTCTTGAAAGTCAAAACAATGGAGGAGGGAAAGAATGCAAGACACCATCCTAAGGAGGAAGAAGGGGTCTATTTATACCCCTCCCAAACAAAATATGACCGTTTGGGACCTCCCAGGCCGGATAATCCGCCCCTCCCCCGAATATTTCGGGTTCCCCGGGCTAAAATATGGCTAAGGACTTCGCGGCGCGACCCTCTGTATAGGGGGTGGATATTTGGGCCAGATAATCTGCCCCCTGGAGGCTCGGATAATATGCCCCTGTTATAGGGAGCCACTCCTCAAAGTCCGTAGCCGTTTTCCGAAAATTGGGCCGGATAATCCGCCCCCCTGAAAACTAGCAGAAATAGCGAAACTGAAACAATCATAACTTTTGCATCCGGACTCCATTTTTTATGATCTTAGGATCGTTTTAAAGAGGACAGTGAGATCTACAAGATCATACAGAGAAACATCATAATCCATCAAGGTAGGATAGAACCAAATGACGAAAGGTTTGACCTCTCCCAAAAAGACGAACCGATAAAACCTCCAACATCGAAAACGCAATAGATAATGCATATGAAATTCGTTTTCGATGAAATTGAGCTTGTCATGGAGATTAACACAAGCTCTAAATACTCACATGATTAATACCCAAATAAGAACCAATAAAGATGATGCCAAGTATGCAAAGGTTTGAGCTCTCACCAAGGGATATGATCAAGGTACTCACTCGAGAGCCCCTCTTGATAGTACGGTTATCTATCCTATATAACGGTCTCCCCAACTAAAACCACGAGACCGGTAAGAAAGAAACCCTATCAAGATCAAACAATTTCCTTATGTATATTCCACTTGATGTTGATGATGACGATCTTCTACACCTCAACATGGAACACCTTTCTTGATTGCGCTAGCTTGGTGAAGACTTGGAATTTTCTCCCCCATACTCCACTATGGAAGAGCCTCTCTTTTAGGCATATCTTCACATATACATGATCACCATAAGGTTGGCAAGCTACACTTGAGATCATATTATTATTCAAGACACACTTGCCATAGGATCAACTTCTACTTGACCAATCTCCGGATCATTCCTTGAAACCTTGATCAACACTTGATCTTCTTCACTTTATTCTTCTTCCAACCTTGAAGCAAACATATGGTTCAAGCATTGCCTATGGAAAAATCCTACAAGCAAAACGCAATGCAAACATAAGTCCATAAAGATTGTCATTAATTACCAAAACCACACAAGGGGCACACATGTTCTTTCAGAAACAACGTCAAACCTTACTTTACCTTGGAAGATAGTATCGTGCAAATGGACACACTTGAGAGCAATCAAAACTAAGCAAAGTGAAGGTCACATGGAACACCAAAACCAACTAACCACTAAAACACACACACACAAAGCTTATGGTGGATGGGTATGGAAGGTGGCGTGTACAAGAACAATCCGAAATCAAGATATTGTAATGGCAAGTAAAGAACCACGATGATCGCAAAGAAAAACAAGTCAATCCACAAGGAAACACACACGATGGGATAAATAGGACTTATACGACGGAGAAAGTGAGATAAGAACCAAATGATTACCTAGCGAAGACTATAATCTCGTGTCGCACAAGTGCAAGGAGAGACACTAGTTCAATTGCACAAAAATTGGTGGGCTACAAGATATGCACAAAAGTACCACCTATTTGATGTTCATCGAGCTTGCGCGTCCTATTCTATGAGGCACTTCTTTCTTTCTTGTTTTCTCTTTTTCTATATATATTTTTCTCCTTTTCTTTCTTTTTCTATTTTTTCTCTTTTTCTTTTCTTTTTCACTTGCCTCATGTGCCAACAACTATATACGGTAACTATATGAGATAGAGCTCACAACTTTTACTCGGAAATATACAAGTATCAAATGTGCATAACCCAAGCAATCATAGGAGAAAGTAGTCTCAATAGGTGTTTGTTGTTCGTAAAGATAGTGTGGCTCACAAAGGTATGCAAGTGGGGAGACGTCGTGGAATTTATATACCTTTCGTCGCCGATCTTCACCCTTTATTGGTGGATTCCGCCTTTCTCACGGAATTTGTATGGGGTAGATAGCATGAACGACCTGGATCATGATGTAGAGCTCCTTCTCCTCTTCAAAACGAGTTAAAGAATACCAAAATCCGAGTTCGTATGCAAAAGTTATGCTCAAAACCGTGAAACAAATTTGCTGTCGCAGGGGGGCGGAGACTCCGGGGTCCGAGGCTGGAGACTCTGAGGTCGGGGCCTGAATCGCGTCCAGAACTCGAACATGACGCGTGTTGGCGGAAAAACTCGAACCAAAACCTCAAATTGATGCTATGGAAACGCAGGAGAAGGTAGATCAACAAGTTTAGCAAGTAATCCACGGATCAAAACCTACCAAAACACACTCAAATCATAGATCGATCCAAAACAGGGGCTATTTTTGGTGGAATTTTCAAATTTATGGGGAAAACACCAAATCGATGAGAAATCCGTGGCAACCAAAAGCTGCTGATACCAGATGTTAAGGGGTAACCTCGTGGGTGGCCCGATCTTCACGGATCTCGTGGTCAAATCGATGGGAAAGCGAGGGGAAAGGGAGAAGGTAGCAGAAGCGGACGCACACCTTGCGAAGAACACAATGAACACACGCAAAACACACGATACAAGGTCGATTGCTCCTGTCAGTGGCCACCGGTCCGATAGAATCCTCGCAAGGAAAGTTCAGTCAACGTGCTCCCGTCAATCCCAAGCGGAGAGGGAAGAACACCTTGGAGAGGTTTTTGACAACTATGCTCACGCACTCGCAAACGTAGGCCTTGTACAACGAGGGAGGCGCGATGCAAACTCCAATGAGGTGGTAACGATAGTCGATCCTCTTTGGTAGAAGGGGATGAGGCAAAACTAGAGATTCCACAAAGGGGGTTGTGTTTAGTCTATCATCTATGCCTACGGGATACATGAGGGGTGGGTGCTCTATTTATAGGCTAGCCACTTAACAAAGGGTAGTTTGGGCATAACACTAGGGTTTCTAAGGATAAGAGGGGGTACATGGGCCAAGGCCAACTCAAAGCGCGCAGGCCCATTCCATTTAGGTCGGAGACTCCCGGGTGCAGGGGCCGGAGACTCCGGGGTCGACGTGGCTCTCTAGGGTGGACTTCGGGGTGGCATGCAGAGACTTCCTGGTGGGGGTCCAGAGTCTTGGCCGGAGTCGTGGGGGCGGAGACTCCGATGCGAAGGGCCGTAGACTCCCGTGTCAAAGGGCTAGAGACTCCGTTGTGGCCGGAGACTCCGGGGCATGGCGGCAGAGAATCCGAGCGATAACAGCGGAGAGTCGGGTTCTGGAGCTGGCTGCTCCTTGTCCATCTTCCTGGGTGACTTGGGGACGATCTTGGGGACTTGGGCATAGTAGATGTAGTAGCGTCTGTAGGACGGGATGCATCAGTATACAGATGGAGTATTACTCCATACTGTATATGTTCTGTAATACAACTCTAACACCCCTAGGAACCAGCGCCCTAGAGCCAAAGTCATTGTCATTGAACCCGATCTGAAGCTTCTAACACCAAACATCTAACACACTTAGACTGGACGAGATCCACCACTCCATGAAAGTGGCGACCAGACGAATTCCCGCTCTCATCAACGCCACCAGCGTGCTCGCCGCCGAGGTGGACGAGGAGACGGGTATCTTATTTTTGTCCTGCACAACGCCACCATTGCCACCGTAACGACAATGTCGGTTGACGAAACTCTAAATTTAGGGACCCTCTTTAGTGCCGAGCGCAAGTCTGTGGTCCCCACCCCCTCCAGCCGCCGGAGCGGCATCAGAGGAGGTGGGCCCTTCGATTCCTGATCGAAGAAGGCGAAGACGAAGATGATGGTAACCCTAGCTGCCGCCTCTGTTTATTCACTTGCCAGGGCGAGGAAGAGTTAGTGCGGAGCGGGTGAGGTATGTAAGGGTTAAGAATTGTGAATTTTTTTGTTATCCTATAGAAAATCAGCCATGAGTCCATTCAAAATGCATGCATACGGCAGCTAATAACAGCACATCCATGATATGCACTCCACTACTAAGCACATCACATGCATACTGCTCAATAAAACTGTCTACATATCCAAACATTTTTTAGTGGCAATCACTCCGAACATTTCGGCAACCCTACTCCTATCTTTCAGGAAACAATTCAGCATATACAGTGTTATCTTTATACAGGTTCGGTATATACATGCTTATGTCCACCAATGGAGATGCTCAGAAGCTTGATTGGTACCAATAACAAACAAAGACAGCGAATGGTTGCTAAGAAAGACAGCTTGCCGAGCTACATACAAATGGAGATTCGCCTCACTGGCTCGATTAGTTGCAACCACAAGCTGCATGTATGAGGCGACAGCATATTGGCTAGCTAGCTGGCCGGCCTGCTCTCCTCCCCGAGAGAAAAACGTGCTCCTGAAATGTCAAACCCGGTTGGTTAAACCTGATGCTCTTCTGATCTGAAACCGCAAACACATCATTGCTCATGCGTCGTCATAATTAACGCTAATTAAGTCCAACAAATCAACATAGTTTTTCTATCGAATAAATTGGTGAGCAGTGTTTATTGCTACCGTCTCAAAATATATGTCGCAATTTTTAAAAAATTTGAATGTACTACACAATATTTGGTATATCTAAATTTATCTAAATTTGGATAACCGGACATCCATTTTAAAACGGAAGGAGGATTATTTTTTTGTGAAAAGTTGTCTTTATGGTCGAACTGCTCTTCCCCCCGTCGGGCGTATGGGTTCGGGGTCCCTCTTCTCGGCGGCTGTGCTCCTAGGGCGGCGGAGGGCCACCACTAGTTGGGGGCGAGACAAAGCGGTGGCGCAGCTGCGGGCGGCGGGGCTGCGCAGCATAGCAGTGGCTGGCGGGGCGAGGGGCTGGCTGCGCCATATCTGGGTAGTAGGCGGGCCGACCGATTCTTCTCTGTCTGCTTTGCAGATCACGGCGGGTAGGTTGGATGGGATCCGCTGCGATCTCGGCCCTCGACCGGCCTGTTGCAGCGTGGTTGCGGACTTTACGGGCCCGTCAGGGCCCGGTCGGACCGTCATGGGACTGGTGTGTCTCCACGGAGGCTTTACGGGTCCGTTGGGCCCTATGGAGGATTGGTGTGGCTATGGCCGTGTCCGGTCAACTACCGCCTCCGGCGGTGGAGGCAGTTCCCTCCCGTGTGGCCACGGTACTGTGGCTCCTGTTTCATTTCTACCCGTGTCTCGATGTTGTAGATCTCACGACTGCTTGCTCGGTGATACGATGATGGCGGAGTCGAGACCAGAGTGGCGCATGCTCGTGGACGACAAGTTTGGTGGTGGCGAGGTCTCGCCCTCACAGGACTCCTATGCAACGGATTGCCCGGAGTTGTGGATAGTGTTTTTTTTGGGACAAATCCTTATCGGCTCGACCGACACCGATGCGGTGCCGTCTGCGGGTTGCATCTTTTCTTCCTGAAGGGCGTCGTGGCTATCTTTCATCCACTTCACTCTATGTGCCGGGAAAAACCCTAGGACTAGTCTCTGGTCCAGACAACAGTGGTCGCTTTGTCTTTTAAGGGTGTTGCTTGGTGCTTGACGAGTCGGGGCTATGAGCATGGTGAGGATTTTTCAACGGGCGCAACCACAAGCTCGATCAGTTGCATTCACTAGCTGCATGTATGAGGCGACAGCCGACAGCATATTGGCTAGCTAGCCGGCTGCTCTCCTCCCCGAGAGAAAAACGTGCTCCTGAAATGTCAAACCCGGCTGGTTAAACTTGATGCCCTTCTGATCTGAACCGCAAACACATCATTACTCATGCGTCGTCATAATTAACGCTAATTAAGTCCAACAAATCAACAGAGTTTTTTCTATCAAATAAATTGGTGAGCTCTGTTTATTGCTACATCTCAAAATATATGTCGCAAATATTTATAAATTTAGATATATCTAGACAATATTTAGTATCTAGATTTATTTAAATTTAGATAAACTTCTGATATCTATTTTAAAACGGCGGGAGTATTATTTTTTGCGAAAAGTTATCTTTTTTTTTTAGATTTGTGGTATTTTTTTTGGAAAAGAGCATATATTAATATCACACGGATACCTTACACCCAGCCTCTGCAACAACGCATACCCTTGGCAATACGTATGCACACAGCCAAAAAAAGGAAGAAGAATTACAAAAAGGAAAAGTCCCGCTACAGTGATTAGATCCTTAGTAGCAGCGACACTAACTCCACCAGAACAACACCAGAAGTCCAACATCTCCAATAGCGATGCCTTCAAGAAGGAAACAGAGCACAAACACCGTCATCGCCCGATCAAAGATCATAGGTTTTCACCTAGGAGAAAGTCCTCACTCACAAAACAATGCCTTCAACAAGGTCATTGCCAAGCACAACCAATTAAGGCCAGACCTGGATTTTCAACCTGCAAGGTAAGAGTGTGAACTCCTCATGTGCTGCCGCCCCCATTTTCCGATGCCGCTGCTACAATTCACGAATCACCAAGCCAATTCCTTATCGCCACCAGTACTCGAGCCACCATAGCTAGTCCACCAATCTTGGCTTCCATGACATTCTCCGCACACTGACTTCACCATGGAACTAAAGACATATTCCATGATGGCAACATACTGCAAAGCTTCGCCTCGCTCCCTCTGAAACCAAACGGTCAGAAAAACGACGGTTACGCACGATCGAATCTCATCCGTTCTAGCAATCTCCAGGCATGAATCGCCCATGGGAGTTCGCCGGCGGAGCCTTCCGGAACACGACACTGCCACCAGATCTATGGAAACAGGCTGAAGGCAGATCTTCGTCTTGGCGTGAGAGAACTCCTACGACCGAGCCTCTGCCAGCAGATGCAACCCGCGTCACCATCCGTCGAGGGAGAACCGCCATCAAATCCCGAGGCCGCCGCCCCGGCTTTCAGACCCCGCCGTCATCAGATTGCCGTCGGGGCGACAACCATCGAGCGCCCAAGGGTCTTCCTGCGGAGGAGAGGCCACCACGCGAGGTAGCAGCCCCGCCGTCACCGTCGGCCGGTCGGACTTAGCCCGCCGGCGTCCTCCAATAGCAGCGAAGGAGGAGTGGGAGGAGAAATCGGGAACGACGGCGGCTTAGGGTTCCGCCCGTGCCGCCCCTCTCGAGAGCAGCGCGTGCGGGCGTTTTCCATTTGTGGTATCTTCTAGTCACTCGTCATAAATGAGCGCGCGCAGGTGTTGTCCCGAGCCACTAGGCATCTCGCCCTTTTGCTTAGGAGCGAAATCGCTTTCGCTGATCAAGACAAGTATAACGACGAAACAGGCAGGCGCAGAACGTTTCCCAGTCTGCGAATATTTCTATGAGATTTCGATGGTACGGTAGACCCCACGATCGATGACGTCTCCTCCATTTCCTACTACTCTTTCAGCTCAAAATCTTTTTCCTGTAACTAACTCCGTCCAGTGGCACAAATTACGTGTATAAGAAGCCTACGGGACACGTGCGCGTAGGCGGGTCTTCGGATGTAGTACAATATCCGGAACCGCCTCGCCCGACCGGCCAATCCGGCACGGCCACCTACGATCCGGTGGCTGGAAAGAACCGGGCGGCTCGGGTCACACTCGCTCACGGCCCCAATCATTTAGATTTCCAGATGCTCCTCCTCGCCCTAGCTACAAGCCTACAACACTGTATGCGATGTATACCTACTCAGGACAAGAGTTTGTTCTCACAAGCAAAACAAAGAAGAGTTGGCAAACAAATATATGTAAAATGTAATGGTTCTTCCGATCTATAATAATCCCATTTGTAGCGGGTTAGGATCTGTTTATTAATCCCATTTGTAGCGGGTAATCCATCTGAGGACCCAACCATTTGTAGCGAGCAATCCATCTGAGGACCCAAATTTTGGGAATGCATATAATACTCCATCCAACGTGAAAGAGTATATGTTTAGCGAAATATGATAGAGTATTATTGAGTCTCATAGACGAGTACATATAGACGTACAAGGATTCATTTTGGAGTATAATTCAAGTTAGGACTATATGTAAACAGATTCTAACTCTATCTAAACTACCATAACAGCTTAATACTCTAACAGTATCGATTAGTATAAATATATCAAACGGGCGATACTTATTATATATCGGATGGAGTACTCTGTTTTGTATTTGAACTCCCATGTGTTTTGTTGTTCTACTGACCACTAGTGAATGGTCATGTGTAAGGAAGGGAGAATTCAAGGCTGGGTTCGAAAAGGACATTGAGCCAATTGAGTTACATAAGAGATCAAACTCTTTGAGGGTTTCTTTGGTTCATAGGACAAGAAAAGTGTAGGATAGAAAACTTATATGATTGAGATGTCATGTGTATTTGAATCTTATGGAAATAGAAATCCTCGTTGATTTTGGTGAAGATTATTTTATGGGATCTAACCTATTACTATTCTCTTTGAAATTTACACTTTAAGATTTCTTTGAGATTATTTCCTAAGGGATATGATCATATGAATTAAACGATTCCTGAAGAAAAAATTACCATTGAATTATATCCTACACAAATCCTTTGAAAATTCTATGAGGCCCGAGTCATTGTTCGATACAAAGCAAGTTATACCAGTAGTCTTAGTTGTCAATGTTTAGACCGGAACCGTTTCCTACTCCCTGGGCTCAACTACGTGTTAATGTATATGTGGGAAAAGCCCCTACTGTGGTATATAAGAGTTGTGCACGTTTTTTTTGAAATGGGGTATAACCCTGGCCTCTGCATCCTGGGATGCACACATCCCTTTATTAAAAATAAGAGTTGCGTACGTATAGAAGTGGTATACTAAATCATATCGTATACATATTGTATTACATGTCTAACAATCTCCCTTAATCTAAATCTCGAGAGAGGTTAAAATTACGCTTAAACTCGTAAAAAGTTTTACCGGTAGAACCATTGTAAAGCTATTAGTCACTTGATCTTTATTGGAGATAAATTTGATGCCCAACAGTTTGCTAGTAACTCTCTCACATATAAAATGATAGACAATCTTAATATGCTTGATCCGATCATGGAAAATGGAATTTGCAGATAAATACAAAGCACCAATATTATGACACCAAAGACAAGATCTTTCTCGAATAAAATTTCAAGCTCACACCCAAATTAATTCAGCAGTAGCATTAGCCAAAGACTTGCATTCAACTTCAATACTAATACGAGAGAGAATAACTTGCTTTCTAGAGCGGATATTTCTGAGGAAAACTGCCTCTGAGTGGCACGCGCATGCGGCTCCGGGGTGATCCAATCCCACACGGAAAACCACATTACCGGGCCTCCCTAACAAATGTGGCAGCAGCTGACGATGCGAGACTGAGACCGGAGAAGCGGTAACTGGGAGGCGGCCTTCTTCTTGGCATATACTCTCTACACTTCAGCGCCCCCCTCGCGCGTCCGATCGGAGCGGCTGATGGCTTAGTTGCTACGGAAGGACCCGAGCTTGGCGGCGCTGGCCCTCAGTACGTACTGGTGGTACGCGGCGGCGATGGCGGCGCCGATGAGTGGCCCCACCCAGAAAATCCACTGCACAAAACAAACAGCAATCAATCAGTACGTGGCAGATCAGCGATAGCAGCAAAGGCGCCGCTTCAGTATGAAGCTTTTTGCATACTGTAAGATATCCAAGCAATATATAACCACTTATATCTTCTAACGAATTGATTAGCTACTGTTAGAAGAACTGAAAGCTAAACATAGTTAAATTATTTGGGCGATGGTGACATATTCAGCAAATTTAAGAAAAGAAAAACAGGCTGTTACTTTACACGGGGCATCTTTTAGGTGGGTGTTAACATAAGACATGAGAGAGTGGGGATGGATTAGGTTGCATATTGCCTCAAGTCAGTGGATGGGTTCTCTAAAAATTAAAAATTTTGTGGATGAGTATGTCATGCATAACCTAAACAAGTGATTTAAGCAAGCAAGTTCGAGTGACGACATATTAAATTTTGGAGTGAGCTAGCTGTTTAATCTGGCCAGCCTTATCCTGCCTTTGGTTTGCAATAGACTATCCATACGATGATAATTGTCAGCCTTATATCCTACAATATCTCGTGTGATTGTCAATTCATTCTAGCAGTCTAGCTAGAGTTTATCTAGTACCGGTTGATTGCGAACTGTCACCAAATGTCGAATATGCTACAGCACTTACTAATCATACTAGCGAATACTCCCTCCGTTCTGAAATATAAGATATTTTTGTGAAGCAAATGTATCTAAACTCTTTTAATGTTTAGGTTCACTTAGAACTTATACTAAAGACATCTACATACATTTGCTTCACAAAGTTAAAACATCTTATAGTTTGAAACAGAGGGAGTAACATGTATTTTTTCCAAGAGACAAATGGCACGTATTGGTAATGTGTATACGTACTTGGTCATCCCAGGCCTTGTCAGTGTTGTAGATGACCGCAGCTCCGAGGCTTCTCGCCGGGTTGATGCCAGTGCCTGTGATGGGGATGGTGGCCAGGTGGACCATGAACACGGCGAATCCGATTGGAAGAGGAGCCAGCACCTGAGTAGTTGGATCAGTTCAGAACATTCAGTTGAAATCATCAAATACATGCCAATTTTGCATGCTATGCACGCTGAGAAGTTACATCAAGAAACTAACACTAGCAAGCTTCTTTATCTACTACTCCTATATTATATAGCGAACTAAGGACTAGGGAAGTCTAATGTTTTTCAAAATTAAATATGCTTTGCAAGCCAAAAACAAGGACAACGACTGAATTATTCTCTGATAATTGTGGTCCAAGAAAGGGGCGTTCCCCGAATCTGAAATAAGCCCAGGCAGCCATCGGTTTTGACAGAAATTTATCTTGTAGTTTTCCAATATGTTCCTATCTCATGGAATCTATATAGCCATTAATTGGTGGCGATCGTTTACGCCACCGCAAATTTAGTGGAGACGATGCGGCGAGACAGGGACACCGTACTGCCTGATCGAGTGAGAGAATCTTCCTATCCGCCTATTGGCAGGCAGTGCATCAGACAAGAAGATACATTTGCACATGCATGTGCCTGATGTAGAGTGGTTTTGAACGTTTTGGACCATAAGTATTGCATGATTTTTTTTGTTAACCTTAGCCTTTATTCGGTGAACTAAAATGCTTAATTTGTTAGGATTGGCAAAATTGTTTGGCCTGCTCGTGTATATTCATTATGTGTGAACAGGTATTGTGAGAGCTGCCTCCCAAAAGTATTTTGCTAGTATAGCACCAGTAGTAGGAACTAAGAATATTACATATTCAATTCTTTTTACTTCAAAAAAGAAAATATTTTTAGCAGCAAATTCAGTACTAGAACGCTATTAACAGTACTAGAACGTTTACTTAACTGTAGGTGCATGGAAAGTGCTAGCTACGTGGTATCAAAAAAGTTTCAAAGACTGTATGGAGGATCGAGCATGAACAGTCTATTTCTGAATATTGTTTGCAAAGTTGTTAGAATGTTTTCAGGTTCAGGGTACCAAATTAAAGCAAGTTGTTCGAATGCTAAGTCAAAAGCAGAGTAAGTGTGCAAGCAGGCCAACGACTCACTCTGATCATATAGAACCTGGCCGGAAGCATCAATTATACACTCAACAATGGTGCAGCTAGCGAAACGTGTATAGGTGCTCACCGGGATGTGGGAGTCACGGGCGTTGCGCTTGGGGTCGGTGGCGGAGAAGACGGTGTAGACTAGCACGAAGGTGCCGATGATCTCGGCCGCGAGCCCCGTGCCCTTGGAGTAGCCTTCGCTGAGCCCGTTGGCGCCGCCGCCATACCGCTGGTAGTATGAGCTCTGGAAGCCCTTGACGAGCCCCACGCCGCAGATGGCGCCGAGGCACTGCGCGATGATGTACAGCAGCGCCCGGATGAGCGACACCTTCCTCGCCAGGAACAGCCCGAACGTCACCGCCGGGTTGATGTGTCCACCTGTTTCCATGCACAGTGAGTTTCCAAACAGTTGGTTACTGTACAATCGACCGGTGCTGGATGGAGGACGAAATTACCCGAGACGCCGGCGGTGCAGTAGACGAGGACGAAGATCATGCCGCCGAAGGCCCACGCGATGCCGAGGATGCCGACGCCGCTGCAGGCCGCGTCGGTGGTGTTGACGGTGGGGTCGGACTGGTGCTTGTAGCCGATGACGGTGGCGACGGTGATGTAGAGGAAGAGGAGCGTGGCGACGAACTCGGCGATCACCGCGCGGTACAGCGACCACTTGGTGAGCTCCTCGAAGTCCACGATCGGCGCCGGGGGAGGGTCCGTGTAGTCCTTGGCCGAGAACTCGCCCCCCTGGGGTGCCGCCTCAATGTCCTTCGCCATTGCTGCTAACCTGATCAAACTAGTGCCCTGCCCCTGTGGCTGGCTTGAGCTGCGTTTGCTGCAGTTGTGTGGTGTGAGGGGATAGGAGAGAGAGGTCAGGTATATATGGGGAGCGGGGAGGAGCTCATCATCAGCTCGATTTTGGCTTCGTTAAGGGGCGAGGCAGATTGATTATTGGTGAAGGATAAGGTTTTCTGCTTAATTTTAGGGGAGAATTTGGGTTATAATTTGCCGCCCACAACCGACTATACCATCATCGACAGGTCATTTCGGATCCTAATGATCGATCGAACTGGTGGCTAGTGATCAATCAAAGGGGCTATTTTCTACGGTACTATGTGCGCTTACGTACTACCGTTGCTATTGTACTGCTCTGGAAAAAGAATATGCACAAAGGTCACATCAGTGATCGCTAGCTATCTAGTGGTCAGTAACTCACCAACGGTATGTGACGTTATACAGCGATCTTTAGCTAGGCTGGCGCGGGAAGAGTTAGGTCATCTCCAGCGGGCCGACCCAAAACCACGACTCAAACCGTCCATTTCTATCCGGATGGATCATTCCGTGGATAAAATTTGGGTTGTGGTCCAGCCTGTCTGTGCAGTGCCTGCAGCCGTACGACCCATCCAGTTCGCTATGGGTGGATTTTGGTCATCACTGTGTTCACCGGTGCCAACACGGGTGTGTTTGCATCGCCATCCTGCCGGCGCGCCGTTTCCCGTCCTCGTTTCTCGCCGCCCAGTCCTGTTCCCGTCGTTTTTGGATGTTTTCCGCTGCGTCCAGCAGCTGGCAATAAAAGCCACGGCAAGCGGCGGTGGATTCCCCACATCCTCCCAAAGACCATCATGTCTACCTCCGTATTCCCGCCACTGGCGTGCGCAACCGAGGCCGAGGAGCGCCCGGGGAGTTGTCAGTGCCAGACCAACGAACGTCCCAATCGACGCAAGGACGTGCACAACCGTTCGAGGTGCCATGCAATAGGACCACCAACAAGCGTTTCTCGTGCGACGTACACGACAACATCTTGTTGCCGGAGTTTCAATAGCGGCAAGCACTCGAACAAGAGCTAGATGAGGTTATGGACGCAGAACGCGCCAATCCCGGTGACGCAGCCATGCATGCCCGCGTCATCCAAGTTTGGGAGGACCTAGAGACACGGAAGGTGGTCTACCACACTCTCCAGGAGGATGGGGTCTTGTTCCTCAATCGCCTCCACCAGCGCCGTAGACAGCTCTACTTTAGGTTGTTGCATCTGCCGCTAGGGTCGTGGCAAACGTCCCGCTTGTAAATATGCAACTAGTAATGGAAATTTTTCATTGCAATCGATGTTACCGCACTTGTTTGATCGATGTTGCATACATAGTTTGAACACATTGATACAAAAAAGCGATAAAAGACAAGATAAACTAGGAGATCATGGTTTTCTTCTCATCCTCGTCTACCCATCGGAGTCGGAATGGTAGTGGCAACGGCAGTTACTGTCGTCAAAGGCGCTGACAGTGAGCATTGCTTCGACATCGTAGTTCAAGACGAGGAGGTACCCGACATCGATTTGGTGCGCGCGGGCGAACTCCTTCCAACCGTTGCCGAGGTAAATTTGGCTATAGCGATCGAATAGCACCTCGACGGAGCACTGGCTGGCAGCACCGTCGGACACCTACAGTAGGACAATGGACACGAACTTCTAGGGGAGGCACATCCTTTCCCAGTTCATGCCCAAGTGGATGGTCACGGCGAACTCGAACCCATCGAGGTTGATGGCAGTGGGCTCTAGCTCGGGTGACAACGATGGTGGCGACAGAGGAGGTGGCGGCGAACCGATCTAGCCGTACCCCCACGTCTTCTTGGATGGCCACAACCATGACTAGGGCCTGGTGAAATGGATCGTATGGGCACCTAGAGGGGGGGGGGGGGGAATAGGTGCTACACCAATTTTTAATACTTTTTCAATTTTAGGCTTAGCACAAAGGATAAATTCTCTAGATAAACTATTAGGTGGAATTTTCCCTATATGCAAACCTATCTACTAGTGAGTAAAGAGCGAGTGGAAGAGGAACGGGTAAATCGAAGTGAAGCACGCGGAGACACATGATTTGTTTGACCGCAGTTCCTTCCTTGTTAAGGGAAGTACGTCTGCGTTGGAGGGGTGGGTGGTACTAAGACCACCACACCACAATAGGCCTCACCCTGTTCTCCGATGGATCTCGCCACCAAAGTCCTGATCCACCTTTCCACTATAGGTACCCTTCGAGGCGGGCACCAGCGCCTTTACACAACTAGCGGGGCAACAACTCCACAACAACTTGGAGGCTCCCGAAATGACAACAAGCTGCCATAAGAACAAAGTTATCAAATACAATAAACAAGATCTAGGTATTGACAAGAATACTAGATCAGGGATTTCTCCAAGTGAATGGAGAGGAGTTGAAGCGCTTGATTCTTGATGATGATGATGAATTTCTCCTCCTTCAATTCCCCCAAAGATCAAGACCTTCGGGTGGTTGAAGTGGGAGATCGAGAATGAGAGCTCTTGCACAATGTCTGGACAATTTAGAATGAATCAAGAGTTCTGAACGTTGGGGAAGAAGGGGTATTTATACCCCCTTCAAAAACCAGCCGTAGGACACTTTGGGGGCCAGATTATCCGCCCAAGTGAGGGCCGGATTATCCGGTCTGGGGAAAACACCGCCCCAGACTCGGAAAAACCGGCAGATAATCCGCACCCTATCAGAGTGTCGCACCGAGCTTACCCTTGATCAACTTCTGGGGGCCGGATTATCCGGTCCTATGCGAGGGCCGGATTATCCGGCCTGGGGAGGAAAAACCGCCCCAGTTCGGATTTTCCGGGAGAAAATCCGACCGGATAACGAGCGACGCGTCTTGGCTCCTTTTGCTCGAAAACTAGGGACTGGATTATCTGGCCCATGCGACAGCCGGATTGTCCTAATGGGTTCGTAGCATGGAAAACAAAAAATTTCTACCGCAAGAACGAACAAAACCCAGATCTAATCTAAATAAAAGCCAAGATCTAATCTATTAGACATGTGCAACGAGATAGATCTGTACTAACCCTTGTAGATCCGAAAGCGTTACGAGATTAGATCTCGTGGTTGATGTAGTCGATCACTTGCCGATCTCAAGATCGTGTGGACGATCCTTCCGGCGCCACGTTCCGGCAGCGCTTCCGCAGTCGGTCACACGTACGGAGTCGAAGCAGACCTTCCTCTCCTCGTTCCAGCGAGCAGCGGAGGTAGTAGATCTTCTCCACGGAATCACAGCAGCACGACGGCGTGGTGGTGGTGGAGTAGAGAATTCTGCAGGGCTTCGCCTATGCCTGTGCAGAAGAAAGGAGGAGGAGAGAGGCGGCGGAGATTTGGAGTTGTGGAGGAGGGCTTGGAGGTGGCGCCCCCACCCCTCTATTTAAAGGGGGGAGGCGCCATGGGAGGGGGAGTCCTACTAGGACTCCCCTCCCTCCTATGGCCGGTGGATTGGGGGGAAGGAGTCCTCCTCCCCATGACTCCTTGTCTTGCCCCACCAGGACTCCTTGATCCCTTTCTTGATTTTCAAGCAAACTCCAAGAAATCTTCCAGAACCTTCCGGAACATTCCGAAACCTTCTAGAATCCTCATACAAATACTCCGGAACATTTCCTAACTCAGAAAATGATCCCCAATATATGAATCTTATTCTCCGGACAATTCTGGATCTCCTCGTGATGTCCCGGATCCAATCCGAGACTCCGAACAACATTCGGTCTCCAATGCACATTCCATATCTACTTAAAACAACTTTGAACCTTAAGTGTGTCACCCTACGGTTCGTGAATATGTAGACATGACAGAGACACATCTCCTATCAATAACCATCAGCGGGACCTGGAGATCCATAATGGCTCCCACATACTCAACGATGACTTCGTGATCGATTGAACCATTTACATATGAAACCAATTCCCTTTGTCACGCGATACTATACTTATCTGAGGTTTGATCGTCGGCATCTCCATACCTAGTTCTACCTCGTTACTGATAAGTACTCTTTACTCGTTCCGTGATATGTCATCCCTTGTGACCCAGTCACATGCTTGCAAGCTAACTAGATGACATTCCACCGAGAGGGCCCAGAGCATATCTATCCGTCATATGGATGGACAAATCCAATCTTGGTCCATGCGCTTCAACACATACTTTCAGAATACCCAATGACACCTTTATTACCACCCAGTTACGAAGCGGTGTTTGATGTCATCAAAGTACCCATCCGGTGATGGTGATTAACACAACCTCATGGTCGAAGGATTAGGTTACTATGCATTTAAAAGCTTATAGCAATACGAACTTAATGACTTGATCTTATGCTACGCTTACTATGGGTGTGTGTCCATCACATCATTCTCCTAATGATATAACCTTGTTATTAATCACATCCTAATGTCCATGATCAGGAAACCATGATCATCAATTAATCAACAAGCTAGTTCAACAAGAGGCTTACTAGGGACTCTCTTATGTTTACAAAACACACATGTATTAGTGTTTCCTAATAATACAATTATAGCATGGGATGTAAACATTCATCATAAACACAAAAATATAATAATAACCACTTTTATTATTGCCTCTTGGGCATATCTCCAACATGTCCGGCCTGGGGAGGAAAATCGCCCTAGTTCGGATTTTCCGGGAGAAAATCTGACCGGATACCGAGCGACGCGCCTTGGCTTCCTTTGAGCGATGAGGTAGGCCGGATTATCAGGGCCTTGGTGGGGTGGATTATCTGGCCCCCTCAAAGCTTCCTACAAACTTAGCGCACATGAATGATCTCCATAGTATTGTTATCTAACACTTAAAACATAGGAAAACATGAAATGTTCTTTCAATCTCCCCCTTTTTGGTGTTTGTCGGGGAGATGATTCCCAGGTACCCAAACCGGACAAGAAACCAGGCAGTCAGATCGAGTCCGGCTGACCAGATGCAGCCGGACAAGGTAAGACAGGCCGGCTATCACCCGGTAGCCGGATCAGCAAGGGACAGCCGGATACGGCGACGTAGCCGGACCCAATCAGTGGGACAGGACGACGTGCGTATCAGTGCACGGTACGCCGTGTACGATGACAAGACTGGCAACCACCCGGCCATACCGAAGACTTTGTGAGGATGACGCAGGAACAGTGGCATGTGCTGACGACGGGCTCGCACGGCGTCCACTGTGCCTACAACAGCTATACCGCTCGTACTCCGATAAGACATACCATACCGGACACTATGGATGACCAGCCGGCTGGGGCCCGCGTGTGGGGCCCGCCAGTCGGATTGGCCAGGGAGACCGTTGCCTCTCTGCCTATATAAGGAGAGGCAAGGCCTCAGTAGAAAGGGTTGGTGATATAGCATTTAAGGCAGTAGCTAGCAGATACAGCTCGAGGAGCACTTGTAGTTCGTGTATTCCACATAGTCAAATCCGGCAGGAGTAGGGGTTTTACCTCATCACAAGGGCCCCGAACCTGGGTACTTCTTGCATCCCGCTACGCTCGCTTGTATCCAATCTCGCCTGCGGACGCCGTCGATAGCTTCCCTGCTAGTCCCCACACCTCTATCTAACCTCCTCAGGTACTGCCGTTCCCAATACAACGACAGTTGGCGCCCACCGTGGGGCAAGATGGCTTCGACCGGAGTCACGTTCTGCACGGGACCCCGCACTTCAGCCGGTGAGCGCGTGGCCTCCGGGCTGGTGCTCACACTTGGCAAGTTCGACTGCATCATCGACAACGCCTCCTGCTTCGCCGGAACCTCCTTCCCGGCGAACGGCACCGTCCTGCTATTCGGCGATCTCCCTGTCTATGTCGCCACCGTCCCAGAGCGTTTCCCTAGGGAAATCGTCTCTGTCGCGGAGCTGCCGCGCTCAGGGGGCAGCGCCTCCGCCGCATCCCGCGGCGTGGAGGTCATGATGGACGGTTCCAGCTGCCATCCCCGCCAGCCGCGGGAGCGAGGCGCGGACGAGGTCGGAACTTCCGCTCCCCCGCAGCCTCAGAACCCGGTGGAGGATGCCATTGATCGGCTCCTGACGTCGGTTAACCTCGGGGATAACCCGGAGGAAGCGGAGGCCAACTTCACCATGGAGAGACAGATCCTCCTCCAGGAGGCCATGGAGCTGGCGGCGGCCCGCAAGCAACTCGAGATCACCCGACGTGAGTACGACTGCGCGCACGGCCTTACTCCGGCTACCGCGGAGCCGAGCCGGCATGGCCAGTTACGGCGTCGGGGCAGCGAGCTGGGCGGTAGAATGGAAAAGGACGGGGAACCGGATCCCATGCCTGCCCTCACATGGCCCACCTACAACACGCCCATCAAGAACATGTGCACGGCGCGAGCCGCGGCAGAGGAACTACCCAGCCTGGAGGGCGAGGAGTGGGCCCGCCAGCATGCTCGCGTGTAGGAGCTCCTCCGCGTCGCGGACGAGCAGGCCGGCGCCAACCGGCAGATGCAGGAAGACCTCAGCTACTCCAGGGGGAGCAAGCTACCTGCCAACAGCAGGGGCGCGCCGCGCGACACCCAGTAGACGTCCTCCCCTCAGCCGCCCAGGGCCCGCAGCAGGTGTCGCAGCTCTGGCAATAGGGGCCAGCCGCTCCAGGAGCAGACGGTGAACAGCAACCCGCCACCTCCCCTCCGCCAGCTGGAGCGCCCAGACCAGCCGTTTCCCGTCTATCGGGCCGGGTGGGAGCGCCCAACCCGGATTGTCCGGATGCCCCTGACCGCATCGAGCTCCTCGCTCAAGCACGCGTCATGGAGGAGGAAGATTCGACCGGCCCGGTTTGTTTCGGACCCCGCATCCGGAACGAGCCGTTTCCGGATAAATTCTCCCTGCCTAGGGACACCCCCAAGTATGACAACAGCATGAAGCCGGAAGACTGGTTGACCGACTACGCTACATCAGTCGGCATCGCCCACGGGAACAAGCGCACAGCCATGCGCTACGTCCCCCTCATGCTAACCGGGTCGGCGAGCACATGGCTCAATAGCCTTGCGCCCAACAGCATCAACGCCTGGCCTGACTTCGAGAAGGTGTTCGTCCGCAACTTCAACGGCACGTACAAATGTCCAGGGTGCCCACGCGACCTAGCCTTGTGCGTCCAGGGCGACCGCGAGACCGACCGCGAGTACCTCGCCAAGTGGACGGAGCTGCGCAATACTTGCGAGGGCATCCTGGAGAGCCAAGCCATCAGTTTCTTCATCGAAGGTTGCCGAGAGGGCACCATGCTTTGCCACCGGCTACTGTGTGACGAGCCGAAAACCATGGCGGAGCTCATGACAGTTGCGGACCAGTATGCCATGGCGGATGCCGCCATGAAGAAGCCCCTCCGAGTAAACGCGGACGGCTGTCCGACTCCCATGGAACCGGCTCGCGACCGACCAAGCAACCCGGTAGGAGAAGCCGGATCCTCCAGACGCCACGACAACGACAACCGGTTACATGGGGACCACTAGGCTGGACAGCAGAAGCCTCGCTACCACGCGCGGCAGGTCAACGCTGTGGAGGGCGCGCCCGATGCACTGGCTAATGAGGCAAGAAGGCAGAAGCCACGGCTCACCTTCGACCAGATGTTTGACGGCCCGTGCAAGTGGCATAGTGGTCCCTTCAAACCGGCTACTCACACCACTCGGAACTGCAGCTGGACCCGCCAGCTAAAGGACCAGGGCAACCAGCCTCGTATTGCCCCTCCCCCACCGGGTGGACCTCCACCACCGGCTAGGGGAGCCAGTAATGATGGTAACGGCGGCAACGGCGGCAACAACAACAACGGCTACCCCCAGCCGCACACCGCCTACCACATCTTCGAGACGGAGCAGGACGACAAGCACAGCCGCAGGCGACGCTCCAAGGAGGTCAATGCCATCGTCTCTCCGGTCCCCCAGTACCTGAACTGGTTGGAAACCCCCATCACCTGGAGCCGGGCGGATGAGCCTGAGCATCTACCGACTCCCGGGGGCTACGCCATGGTGCTCGACCCTCTCATCGTCTCCAACGCGCGCACATGCCGATTCTCGCGCGTCCTCATCGACGGAGGCAACAGCCTCAACCTCCTCTACCAGTCCTCGCTGGAGAAGCTGGGCATTCGCGAAAGCGACCTGCGCCCGACTACCACGACGTACTGCCAGGGCCAGCCTACGCCCCGCTAGGGAAAATCCGGCCGGACGTCATCTTCGGGACCGAGGAGAACTTCCGCCGTGAACCAATCTGGTTCGAGGTGGTAAATCTGACGAGCTCCTACCACGCTCTCCTCGGGCGCCCCGCCCTCGCCAAGTTCATGGCCATCCCCCACTACCCATACCTCAAGACGAAGATGCCGGGACCCCACGGCGTGATCACCGTCGCCGGCTGCTTCAGGTGGTCGATGGAGTGCGCCTTAGCTGGTTCCAAACTGGCGGAGACCCTCATCATAGCCGAAGAAAAACGGGTGATCATGCGCAATGTGGCCATGGCCCAGTAGGACATTCCGGCTAGCAGCAAACCGGCTGGAGAAGGAGCTTTCCAGCCGGCGAAGGAGACAAAGAGAATCCTGCTCGACCCCTCCGATCCGACTAAGTTCGTCACCATTGGTGCCGGCTTGGACAGCAAATAGGAAGGCGCGCTCGTCGACTTCCTCCGTGAGAATCGGGACATCTTCGCATGGTCCCCCAAGGACATGCCGGGTGTGCCGAGGGAGTTCGCCGAGCACTCACTTCATGTGCGTCCGGATGCCAAGCCGGTCAAGCAACCCCTGTGTCGGTTCGCAGAGGAGAAGAGAAAGATAATCGGTGACGAGATCACCCGGCTCCTTGCAGCCGGGTTCATCATGGAAGTGTACCACCCGGACTGGTTGGCGAACCCAGTCTTGGTGCTGAAGAAGAACAAGACCTGGCGCATGTGTATCGACTACACCAGCCTGAACAAGGCGTGCCCGAAAGACCCCTTCGCCTTGCCCCGTATCGATCAAATCATCGATTCCATGGCCGGCTGTGATTTGTTGTATTTTCTAGATTGCTATTCCGGGTACAATCAGATCCGGCTAAACCCGGCTGATCAGATTAAGACATCATTTATCACCCCCTATGGGGCTTTCTGCTATGTAACCATGCCTTTCGGCCTAAAGAACGCAGGCGCCACCTATCAGCGATTTATGCAGAAATGCTTGCACTCGAAGATAGGCCGAAACGTGCACGCTTACGTGGATGCCGTGGTCATCAAGACCAAGGAGAAGCGCACCCTCCTTGAGGATCTGGGAGAAACATTCGGCAACCTCCGTCAATACCGGATGAAGCTGAACCCGGAGAAGTGCGTCTTCGGGGTGCCGTCCGGCCAGCTCCTCGGTTTCCTCGTATCACAACGAGGTATCGAGGCGAATCCGGAGAAGATCGCGGCCATCGAGAGGATGCAGCCGCCTAGGAACCTGCTTGGGGTCCAGAAGTTCACCGGATGCCTGGCTTCCCTCAGTCGCTTCGTCAGCCGGCTGGGGGAGAAGGCACTCCCGTTGTACCAGCTGATGAACAAGACGGACAAGTTCTCCTGGACTTCGCAAGCCGACACCGCGTTTCACGACCTCAAGCGCATGCTATCCACAGCACAGGTCCTAGCCACGCCGGCTAGCAAGGAGTCGATGTTGCTCTATATAACAGCCATCCGCCGGGTCGTCAGCATCGTCCTGGTGGTGGAGCGCCCCGAGGAAGGCAAGGCTCAGCCGGTTCAAAGACCCGTCTACTACCTCAGCGAGGTTCTCTCCCTCTCCAAGAAGAACTACCCCCACTACCAAAAGATGTGCTACGGTGTGTACCTGGCATGCAAGAAGCTCAAGCACTACTTCCAAGAGCACCCGATTAAGGTCGTTTGCACTGCACCCCTTTCGGAAATCATCGGCAACAAGGACGCCACCGGCCAAGTCGCCAAATGGGCCATCGAGCTTGCCGCCTACTCCATCCAGTACGAGCCCCGGCTCACGATCAAGTCGCAGGCGTTGGCGGACTTCTTCGTCGACTGGGCCGAAACCCAGTATCTCCCACCAGTTCCAGATTCGGACCACTGACAGATGCACTTCGACGGGTCGAAGATGCTCGGGGGCTTGGGAGCTGGCATTGTGCTCACCTTGCCCAAAGGAGACCGGCTGGAGTACGTGCTGCAGATCCACTTCAAGGCCTCCAACAACGTAGCCGAGTACGAGGCACTGGCGCACGGGCTCCGGCTGGCCAAGCAGATCGGTGTCAACCGGATCCTGTGCTTCGGTGATTCGGACTTGGTGATGCAGTAGGTGTTCGGAGAATGGGACGCCAGAGATGCAAACATGGCTCTCTACCGAGTCCACATCCAGAAGCTCAGCGCCTCCTTCGACGGGTGTGAGTTTCACCACGTCCCCCGCATCAACAACGAGGCAGCCGATGCGCTCTCCAAGATCGGATCCACCAAGCAGGCCATCCCACCAGGGGTCTCCTTGGAGCACTTGCGCAAGCCATCCATCAACCCGTCACCAGAATCAGACTCCATCATCTGGGCAGGAAGCGTTCTGGCTGACGGAACGGCAGAAGCAGAGCCGGCAGAACCGCCGAAGAAGAAGATTAAAGCACCAATTCTGGGCAGGCAGTGCCTTCCGGCTCGCAAGACCCGGGGGCTGCCGGCTCGCTAGTGGCTCGGGGGCTGCCGTCCCGGGTACGCCACCCCCCCGACATCCGCCAGCCAGAGGACAGGAGCGTCCTCGTCATTCAGGAAGTGCCATCCTGGGCACAACCCTTCATGAGCTACATCGCCAATGGAGAACTACCGGACGACGAGGTGGAGGCCAGGCAAATCCGGCGCCGCACGCACACGTACACCATCATAAACGGCGAGCTGTACAAGCGCAACGTATCCGGTATCTTCCAAAGATGTGTTGATGTGGACACGGGCTACCGGCTACTCAAGGATATCCACCAGGGCGAGTGCGGGCACCACGCTTCGTCAAGGGCGATAGTCGCCAAGGCATTCCGCCATGGTTTCTATTGGCCCACCGCCCTCGAGGACGCTGAGCAGCTGGTCCGCGCATGCAATGGGTGCCAACGCTTCGGGTAGCTCAGGCACATGCCAACTTCGGTACTCAAGACCATACCGGTCACCTGGCCCTTCGCGGTTTGGGGCCTCAACATGGTTGGTCCTTTCAAGCGAGCACGCATGGGCATGACCCAACTACTGGTAGCGGTGGACAAGTTCACAAAGTGGATCGAGGCCAAGCCTATCCGGAAGCTGGATGGGGCGATGGTTGTTACCTTCTTCACCGACATCATCAACCGCTTCGGCTACCCCAACAGCATCATCACCGACAACGGCATGAACTTCGCCAAGGGGGCTTCACCCGGTTTTGCAGCAACAAGGGCATCCGACTAGACCTTGCCTCCGTCGCGCACCCACAATCCAACGGGCAAGTCAAAAGAGCAAACGGCTTGGTGCTAGCCGGCATCAAGCCACGCCTCATCGAGCCGTTAGAGAGGTCACCCGGATGTTGGATCGAAGAACTTCCGGTTGTGCTATGGAGCCTCCGCACCATGCCGAATAGGTCAACGGGCTACACGCCATTCTTCCTGGTCTACGGATCAGAAGCCGGCCTCTCCGCCGACATCGAGTTCGACTCCCCTCGCAAGCTCCTGTACGACGAAAAAGCCAACAGGGAGGCGCGGGAGGACGGAGTGGCCCTCCTGGAGGAGGCCCGCGAGCTGGCCCTGTCCAGGTCAGCCCTGTACCAGCAGCGACTACGTCGCTACCATTCAAGCCGGATCCGCCCAGTCGCATTCCGCGAGGGCGACCTGGTTCTCCGGCTGGTGCAAGACACGAAGGGCATGCACAAGCTATCACCACCCTTGGAGGGCCCCTTCATCATCAGCCGGGCGCTGCCCAACGACTCCTACTACCTCATTGACACGCAGTAGCCACGCAAGAACAAGATGGACAAATCTGACGAGGAGACCGAGCGTCCCTCGAACGCGGCCCTGCTGCGCCCGTTTTACACCTAGTTGCCAGGCAGTGTATGTATCCCGAAAACCCCATGAATGAAAATGCGGACCCCCACGAGAATCTCGGGGGCTCCTTACTAGAAATGTGTGTGCACCTGTTTTCCGGTTCAAATTTTCCGGCTCTGGCAACCCCTACCCGGGGGCTCGCGGGCTGGCCCGGCCTGCTAAGTCAACAAACCGGCTGAGTAGTGTGTGATGATGTCAGAGGCCCACTCTTCATCTCAGCTACAGACCACAACTCGGTTGTCCGGCTAGCAAGAGCAAAAGTCTGAGGCATCCCACACGAAAAATAGGAAGGAGACGCAGCAGACCGGGCGTCTCGGCCCTGCGACTGATTCGAACCAATCCAGCTGCTAAGCCATTAGTACCGTGTGCAATGTACTATCAGCTCCCTTCGATTCCGGCTGCAGACCGCAACCCGGCTGCCCGGCAAGGACGCAGCGAAAACAGCAGAGCACACGAGAAAGCGACTAAGTGTCTAGAAAGGGACAAGCCAGTTTTCGAAAAAGCAAGCCGTTTTCCGGCTACAATTTGACAGACTAACCTACTAACCTATGTGGACATGTGTGTATGCGTATGTACATTCTTGTCCGACTACCCGAGTTGGAATTCAGGAGAAGGAAAGAAGATTCGAAGTCCTTGCCTTCATCAAGCACTCCGAATCTCGGGGGCTACACCCACTGGGTGCGCTCGCGTGCCCCCAGCGGAGCCTGGTAGTCCCTGGCCGGCTAAGGGCATTTAGCCGGCCAATTCGGAGCCCAGGTGAGGGCAAGGGAAGGAGCAAGGAAAAATAAGGAAGATTCGAAGCACCTGGCTACGCCAGCTACTCCGAATCTCGGGGGCTACACCCACTGGGTGCGCTCGCGCGCCCCCACTGGAATGTTAGTTCCCCCGGCTGAAGGCGTTCAGCCGACGAAAGCAGCCGACTGGGGCGAGGCCAGTCGGATAAAGTTAGAAGACTTGGGAAAAATAAGGAAGATTCGAAGCACCTGGCTACGCCAGCTACTCCGAATCTCGGGGGCTACACCTAGTGGGTGCGCTAGCGCGCCCCCACTGGAGGTGTAGTTCGTCTGGCTAAGAGTGCGTAGCCGGACGAGGTTAGCCGGGTGGAGCAAGTCGGCAAAATATCAAAAGGAAACTCAACGCACAAGTTAAGGGAGACTCAAGAATTTCAACGTTAACAAACAAAAGGGAGACAAAGCTCCCATAAGTTACCCGGCATCAAAGACAGCCGGTACAAACAGACAAGGTTCGTGAACATGCAAGACAAGACAAATACACCCGACATCCCGGGGAAATAACTAGACGGCAGGACCCTTGCCGTGAGGGGGATCTTGGCCGGCAGAAGCTTCGGGCGGCGGAGGAGGCGCAGAGCTTGATCCGGTTCTGGCGCCTGAGGGCGGTGGCATCGAGCCCTCCACGTCGGGAGTACCAACGGACTCCGAGTCGGTGAGCGCCTCGTCGGGATCCACGTAGTCAGCAATCTTGATGGCGGATCCGCAGAGCTCCGGATGGGCTTGGCGGATGGCGGCAAGATCGGCTCTAGCACGGAAGCCACTGTCGATCTTCTCGACACGGGCATCCTTGTACCAGGAGAGCATGAGGGCCAGAGGCATCTCCGCTCCGGCCCACGCTGCCAACTCCCGCAGCCGGTCCATCGCAGCCGGTACCTCTCCCACCTTCATGGCCAACTGCGCCATCGTCTCCGGAACCGGAGCTTACGGCCACATGAAGGAGAAGACGTCTCGCGCCGCTTGATGAAGCTTGGTGGCCTCTTCGCCAAGAAGAACGACGAGCTCCTGGGCCGTCGGCTGCACTCCCGGCCAGTTCTCCTGCAGCCGGTTATAGGCCAGCAGGTCTATGCCGGGGTAAAAGGCTGTCAGAAAAAAGGTTCAGATCTGGATACCTTATCCGGAAAGAAAGGAAGACGGGAAAAGGAACTCACCCTTGGCAGTGTGGCCAACCTGCATCAACTCCTGCACCAGGGCCTTCTCCTTGGTTGCCAGCCATTTGATCTCCTTCTCTTGGTCCTTGTTCTGGGCCTCGAGAAGGGTGAAGGCTTTGGCCCGGCTAGCGAGCGAGGCGTCGCGCTCCTCGATGGTGGCCTCCAGACCGTCTACCCTCGCGTGCCAATCCTTGTTCTGCAGCCGCAGAGTGGAATTGGACTTGCTCAGCTGGTCGTTCGCTTTCTTCAAGCGATCGATCTAGCGCTGAGCGCACACGAGGATGGCTGCGGAAATTCTGGCTATCAGTAAAAAAAAGGAGGCAAACTTACTCTGGGAAGTCCCGTTGGCGGCAGCTAGCTTCTGCTCCAATGTCCGGTTCCTGCCGGCTGTGGCCTCCAGCAGCCGGATCTCCTTCACCGCCAGCTCGAGCGTGGCGGCAAGGTCTGACAACGAGGTGGCGGAGGAAGCGTCGTCGTCCATGGTGTTGATGGCCAAGGACTCCTTCGCTGCGACCACCGCCGTTCGCCATTCCTCCCCAGGCTCCTCGTCGGAGTTGTCATCACCAACAACGACGAGCTCCTTGCCGGCAGCCCCCCACGCGCCTGCGGAGGAGCCTTCCAGCTGGGAGGGCTCCGCTTCCGGCTAAGGACCTTCCGGCTGGGCGGGGGCGGTCGGCTCAGCTCGAGGGGGAGGCAAGGGCTGCGCCTCAGAAGAAGGAGGGGCGTCGGTTGGCGCAGCCAGGGCACGGGGCGGCGACCCGGCCGACGCTCGTGCCGGGCTCGCGGCTCCGAAAGAGACCAGCGTGCTAAAGAGAAGGAGGAGAAGGCAAAGGCAAAATAAACCAAAGTCAGAAAAAGAAGAAAAAAGGGCAAGCAGGTGGAGGGCGCTAAAAGAAAAAGGGGGGGAGAAAGAACGTACCCCGGCACAACTGGGGGCGGCCCCTTCTTCCGGCCAAGACGGCTTGGCGGCAGGGCGCCGGACCGACTCCTCTTTGGAGCCGGCTCCTCCGTCGCAGGCCGGCGGGAGCCGGAACAACTGGAGCTGCTCCCGCCTGCCTCGCCGTCCGTCGCGGAGCGCGTCGCCGGGTCTACGGTCGGCGCGGTCTCTTCCTCCTCGTGCACCTCCGCGTGCGGATCAGCAGCCGGCTCGTCATTCCGGCTGGGGAAGGCATCGCCGTCCCCGTCTGATTCCTTGCCAGACCGCCGAGCGCGCGGCTCGGGCAAGTCAGGCGTGAACACCTTGAGGGGAGCCTCGCCCTCCTCGCGAAGGATGCAAGCGAAGATCTGCCGAATACAAGAAGTCAGTCAGACAAAATAGGGAAACAACACAGAAAGAGCAAATAAAGTTTCCGGCTACAGCAATTTACCCGAGGCACGCGGTTCTCCCGGTTGTAGGGCGCCAGACTGAACTTCCAGTTCTCCGGCAGCCGCTCCTTGGTGATCGTCCACACGCACTCCTTCAAGTTGTGGTAGCGGGGATCGCGGCGCGACAACTGGGTCAGGTCCAGCCGGCCGGAGTAGTAATAGCACATCTTGTGCGCCCGCTGCTGCATCGGCATCATCAGCCAGGACATCCAGCTAAGAGTGATGTCCAGGCCGGTTAGCCGGCAGGTGACGAGGGAGCGCATGCGCTGTAGCATCGCGTCCGTCTCCACCTTGTCGCCGTGGAACTTCAAGTCCCAGTTCTGCCGGCTGGACTCGACATCCTGGAAGGCCGGAAGATTTATCCGGTCGATGTTGGTGACGTTTTGATGTAGAAGTACGACTGCTGCCACAGCCGTACCGTGTCCTGAAGCAAGAACTTGGGGTAGCCGGATTGGGAGCAGGAGTAGATGGAGGCGCCGCCGCAGACGACTAGCGGCCCCTTCGTGTACTGCACCTGTGGCCGGACTTAGAAGAGCCGGCAGAAGAGCCCGAGATCTGGCTGGATCCCGAGATAGCTCTCGCAGAATGCCATCAAGTGCGCCGGCGTCCCGATGGTGTTGGCGCCGAGGTGGTGAAGACGGAGGTCGAAGAAGGCGCGAAACGTCAAGAGGAAGGGATGCACCAGAAGGGCGAACCCGCGCGCCATATGGGAGAGGAAGATGAGGCGCTCCCCCTCCGCCGGGTGTGGCGAGGCCTCTCCTGCCGGCGCCAACCGCATCGCCACCTCCTCCTCCGACAGGAGAACGCGGGTGGCGCGGTACTTCTGAATCTAGTATTCGGTGACGGAGGAGCCGCACCAAGCCCCGCGGTCGGTGGCCATTTCTGGCTGGTGGAGAGGAGCGGTGACAGAAGATTGGCGGTGGCCCGTAGCATCGACGACGGCGAGCGGGCGGCATAGCGGGTGCAGAAGGCAAGAGCATAGAGGCAGGAGCACGCGGGGGAGAAGGAGACTGCAGCGGGGGAGCGAAGGAAAGGAACTGCCTCCCCCGCGGCGTCCCTTTAAAGGGCCGGAAGGGCAACCGTCGACGGAGCCACGTGGCGCGCATCCAGGCAACCCACACCCCAACCGCCGTCTAGATCCCGTGTGCCAGGGCAGGATGCGCAGAAGATCCCGGAGCGAGAACCGAAGCACCGGGCAGCGGCTTCCCGAGGTGACATGCGACGGGACGTTACGCTGCCCGCCGCAGTCCAATGATGGCGCGTGCATGCGTGGCCGGCATCAGCACTGACGTCACGGGTAGTGCAACCGCCAAGCACAGCTAGACACAAATTCAAAAACAAGAAGGAGCGCGCGCACATTTCGCCTAAGGGCGGAATCCACACGCGCTCGGGGGCTAGTGTTAGGGGGATGATCCCCAGGTACCCAAACTGGACAAGAAACCAGCCAGTCGGATCGGGTCCGGCTGACCAGATGCAGCCGGACAGGGTAAGACAGGCCGGCTATCACCCGGTAGCCGGATCAGCAAGGGACAGCCGGATACGGCGACGTAGCCGGACCCAATCAGTGGGACAGGACGACGTGCGTACCAGTGCACGGTACGCCCTGTACGATGACAAGACTGGCAACCACCCGGCCATACCGAAGACTTTGCGAGGATGATGCAGGAACAGTGGCCTGTGCTGACGACGGGCTCACATGGCGTCCACTGTGCCTACGGCAGCCATACCGCTCGTACTCCGATAAGACATACCATACCATATCGGACACTGTGGATGACCAGCCGGCTGGGGCCCGCGTGTGGGGCCCGCCAGTCGGATTGGCCAGGGAGATCGTTGCCTCTCTGCATATATAGGGAGAGGCAAGGCCTCAGTAGAAAGGGTTGGTGATATAGCATTTAAGGCAGTAGCTAGCAGATACAGCTCGAGGAGCACTTGTAGTTCGTGTATTCCACATAGTCAGATCTAGCAGGAGTAGGGGTTTTACCTCATCACGAGGGCCCCGAACCTGGGTTCTTGCGTCCCGCTACGCTCGCTTGTATCCAATCTCGCTTGTGGACGCCGTCGATAGCTTCCCTGCTATTCCCCACACCTCTATCTAACCTCCTCAGGTACCGCTGTTCCCAATACAACGACAGTGTTAGATGACAATACCAGGAATTGCAGGAGAAAGTCACAAGACAAACAGTAATAACTATGAAAGAGACTCCCCCTCAATGTGTGCATAATAGAATTTTGCATTGGAATACAAATGCACACAAATAGTTGAATCTATTCCATAGACATATGAGCAACAAAAACATACCACCGAGGTAGAGGGAAGGCATCCTTGACATAAGCCACAATCATTACCGGATAACCAATATAATCGCCTTCCATGATAAAACCTCCAGCAATAGGATATGAATAGATAGATCCATAAGCATAATCCATGATATGAAATCCATAGGCATAATACAGACAACCACATAAAGTCTCAAACAACCACAAATCACAAATTTAAAGTTCAACGCTAAATGGGCATAAGCAAGAAAAAGACGAATAGAAAAGTGCAAGTGCTTATGCCTGACCCATACAAATCCACGGACATCCTAATAGAACTACTTCTCCCTCTTTGGCATCGAGACACCAAAAAGGGAGAAGAGCGATGCTAGCGCCCCACGGGATCACTCGTAGTCGTCGTCCTCGTCCTCTTCCTCGTATTCATTCTCATCCTCATCCTCAAGCTCCTCAGTGTCACCTTCCTCATCCTCATCATCAGCAGTAGGCGCAGAGGGGAATAAGTGACGCTCCAGCTCACCATAGTTCAGCCCGGAGGAAGAGTTCCACCAAGCATACGGAGTGGGAGGTGTAGGAGCCGGTGGATCACCCGAAGCACCGGACACGTGGTGGAGAATGAGCTGCTGGGAGTGAGCCAACTCATGGCGCTGCTTGTATGCCTCGTACTGACACTTGCGCGTGTCCACGCCCATGCAGAGAATGTTACCCTGGAACCAACTCAGCTGCTTGATCTCACGGGCAACGGGAGGCACAGGGGGCCTGCGAGCATCCCTCATGCGGCCCTTAGGAGCCGAGGAGGGGTGAGAGGTCTTCCGAACCTTGTTGTAGATCTTCTTGGCCTTGTGCACCGAGTCAATGTGGAACTCCTTAGCAGGAAGTAGGTGCCGGATGAGCATCATAATGTAGGGTGCATAGGGAATGGACAGACGATTGAACATAGCATCACACAGCTCATGGTAAATGAAGTCCATGACATCCAGCCTGTACTACACTGCCTCGTCCTCGCAAGAGGCAACCTCATGAGAAAATTGAAGTAGCTGAAAAAGGTGACCACAGATGCTGTCATTGTTGCCCGCACTCGGTGTAATGGAGTCACGGAAGATACCCACTAAGGCAGCATAGATGGGAGCAAGGCCAGCCACAGTGCCCACAATGCCATTGTCCACAGTGCAAGGAGAGAGAGCTGCATCTTTGTTGGGCTTCAGCTGGGTGATGATCCGGTGGCCACTGGCTCTATCCATGCTGCGGAAAAGTATCCAAGCACCTCAGCAAACACGTGAAAATGAGCAGTCATAGGCCTGTCATGAGTCATCCACTTCATAGTGCGACGCTCATCCCCACAAATAACCAAAGTGGAGAAGAACTGCTTCACCACCTCAGAGTCAAAGGAGCACTGGAGAGACATGAGATGGTGCAGCCCCATCCTCTCAGCCACATACATCGCATCCACAGGATGAGCCTTCTCCAAAGCATCAGCAACAACCAGTGGGTGCATAGGCCTAATGTTCAGCCTGGCATATATATCTTCATAGATCCCCTTCTGTTCTGCACACCAAAAACGAGTATCCCCCAGCTCATCATCACGAGGAAGCTCAGCAAACAAATCACGGTGACGGATGGCGGAATAGGAGACCGCATCGAAAGTCCTGTAGTTGATATTGGGCTCCTTGCCCTTCCTCTTGGACACCCCCTTCCTAGTCCTCTTTGCCTGTTCAGCCATGCGCTTCTCTTCGTTCTTTCTTCTCCTCAACTCAACTTCGTCCACTAAGTTACCCTGTCCGTCGTCCCGAAAGTATTTGGCACGAGGGCAGCGCCTGTAGGTCTTGGGAACACCGGAACCACCTGTGAGGAGAATAAGGGTGATAGCAAGGGGATAAGCATACACACAAGTCCAGGAGAGAGCATGGAAAAAAGTAGTCAAAAAGTTCATAGCACAATACTACTCAATGCAAACTCCATAGTGAAACTGAACCAGAATCGAATCTGTCAGGTCGGATTATCCGGCCTGGCCAGGGGCGGATAATCTGGCCCTGGCAGAAATTTTCGATTTCACCTAGGTTGAATGCAAAAAGGTAGATCGGGCCTAGAAACTGTAAGACTATGATTTCTATGCGAAAACACATCCTTCTAGACAACGTTCCACCCAACAAGTTACACATCTAGCCAAAGATGGGGAGAGAGGGAGTTACCCTCACTCATTGGAGGAAGAAAGCGGAGGATAAGGTACCCGGAGGCACGGAGAAGAAGATCCGGGGAGGCCCGGAAAATCCGGAGGCTCGGAGAGGCTCCGGGGAGGGTGGGGGACGGCAGGCGGCGGCTGAGGAGGAGGAGAGGGTTGGGGGAGAAGTGCTGCTCGTTATGAGCCTTTCCCCCGAGCCCTGCCCTTTAAGATGAAATCCGCCAGGGCCGGATTATCTGGCCTACACTTGGGCCGGATTATCCGGCCTCAAATCTGGGACTCTGTTATACACAGAACCAGGCCTGCGTGTCCCCAAACAACACCCCCACAAGGTGTACAAGGGACTTGTGTGCTAGAATAAATGGCTTAGGGGTAGGGGAAGGCTTAGGATTAAGAGACCAAACTGAGATGGTACTAGACACTCAATATTGCAAAATCCAAATCAAATAAAAGCCAAGATTGAGTGTGATTCCCATAAGAACATGAGAGAGCAAAGAACAGCCAAAAAGAGCCAATTCTCCTCAAGGGAGAGGGTGGTGGCCGCGGCCACCTTGTTGGAGTGTATGGTGTGACACCACGAAGATATATCTTGGGTTCACGACCAATACTCATAAATAAGCTCACATATCACTAAATGATATTAAGAGAAATGATTTATCTTGCTTTTGGCATTATGGGGGGAGGGTTAGCCCAATGAGTTAGGACCACACTCCCCCTATATCCATGCCCACACCTAGACCAAAGAAGGATTGAGATGTACGAGTGAGTTCATGGGTAATCAAGACAAGCTCCTGGAATCAATGATATTTAGCTCATTCCTCAAGTAGCAAAATCTTGCTTCATCAAGTGGCTTTGTAAAAAAATCCACAAGTTGGTTCTTTGTGCTCACAAAGGATAGATCAATATCGCCGCGAGCAACATGGTCTCGAATAAAATGATTCCGAATCTCAATATGCTTCGTCCTTGTGTGCTGAACAGGATTGTACGCAATTTTGATTGCACTTTCATTATCACATAAAAGAGGCACTTTGTCACAATTGACACCGTATTCCTTTAAAGTTTGCCTCATCCACAATAATGGAGTGCAAGCGCTGGTAGCAGCAACATATTCAGCTTCGGCGGTAGAGAGAGATATACAATTCTAATTTTTAGAAGACTAACATACAAGAGATCTTCCCAAGAATTGACAAGCTCCAGAAGTGGATTTCCGATCATCCTTGTCACCATCCCAATCTAAGTCAGTATAACCACATAAAGAGAAATTGGAGCCTTTTGGATACTAGAGACCAAAGTTAGGGGAATGAACCAAATATCAAAAGATCCTCTTGACCGCCACTAAGTGGCTTTATTTAGGAGCCGCTTGATACCTTGCACACACTCCCACAGTCAACACAATATCGGGTCTAGATACGCAGAGGTAAAGAAGAGAACCGATCATGGACCGGTATACCTTTTGGTCCACATCTTTACCATGTGGGTTAAGTTCAAGATGACATTTTGTTTCCATCGGAGTGGCGACACCATTTAGATCCTTCATCTTGAATCTCTTGAGCAAGTCTTGGATGTACTTTGCTTGATTAATAAAGGTTCCTTCTCTAAGTTGCTTGATCTCAAATCCAAGAAAGAACCATAATTCCCCCATCATGGACATCTGAAATCTATCAGTCATAAGCTTTGAAAATTCATCATTAACAGCTTTATTAGTAGAACCAAAGATGATATCGTCTACATATAGTTGGCATACGAAGAGCTCCCCCTTAACCTTCTTAGTAAAAAGAGTGGGATCAATTTGCCCAACTTCGAAGCCACGATCTAACAAAAGCTCTTTAAGGTGCTCGTACCATGCATGTGGGGCTTGTTTAAGGCCATAGAGTGCCTTATCGAGTTTGTAGACATGGTTTGGAAAGTTAGGATCCTCAAACCCCGGGGGTTGCTTTACGTATACCAACTCATGTAGAGGACCGTTAAGGAAGGCACTCTTGACGTCCATTTGCTGCAACTTAAAATTGTTATGAGCAGCATAAGCAAGAGGGATACGGATGGACTCAAGGCGAGCCACTGGAGCTTAGGTCTCGCCGAAGTCAATGCCCTCAACTTGGGAGTAACCTTGTGCCACAAGTCTAGCCTTGTTCCGCACAACAATCCCATTCTCGTCTTGCTTGTTTTTGAATATCCACTTGGTGCCGATAACATTGCGGAACTCTTTGGGTTTCTCCACGAGTTTCCAGACTTTGTTGCGCTCGAAATTATTCAATTCTTCATGCATAGAAACAACCCAGTCCGGGTCTTCAAGAGCTTCAAAGACCTTCTTAGGTTCCACCATGGATATATGAGCTTGATGCTCACCAAAACTGGCCAATTCTCTTCTTGTAGAAACCCTTTGTCGAAGATCACCAACAACTTTGTCAAGAGTGTGACCCCTCAACTCAAGGCTTCGGTCAGCTCGAGCCTTGCGTCGAAGTTCAATAAGTTTGTTGTCTCTTGGAGGGGTAGATTCATCACTCGAATCTTCATTAGAAGCATTCACTCGACCTTGATCAGGAACTAGAATATCAGAAGCAGGTGGTGGTGACGCGTGCCCTTGAGGTGAGTCAGTAGCCGTAACAGGAGGCTGCTGAACTGAAGATTCAGGGCCGGATAATCTGGCCGATGGAGAGGCCGGATAATCCAGCCTGGGAGTATTTGTAGCAGCATCATCAGGAAGCCTGGGGCTTGCTTGAACTGGCAAGGGCCGGATAATCTGGGGCTTGCCGGAAAATCCGTCCTGGAGCTTGCGTTGATATCTTCACCACCAGGAGCAATATGGTCAGCTGGAGCGGGGTGACCGGATAATCCGGCGTCCACCGGATAATCGGGCCTGGAGTTTTCTAGAACAGCTTGACCTTCAGCAGTTGATGGAGATGGTGTAGAATTCGCTCTTATGGTGGGAACTTGTTGGGCATGTGTAGATGAGGGCTCTTCATGGGAAGAGCATTGTCCTTCCCGATCTGCCACAAGGGGTTCCTCAATGGGGCGGAAAAATCCCACGCCCATTCTTCTTATGGCATCTTGGGGGTATTTCAACATAACCGAATACTCGAAAGTATGAGATGTTTGGCTTGTTACCGGTAAGTATTTCATACGGAGTCTTGTCCAAGATCTTGCAGAGGTATAATCAGTTGGATGAATGACAAGCAGTAGAGATTGCTTCAGCCCAGAAGTTATATGGAGATTTAAATTCGGCTAACATTGATCTTGCCATATCCATTAGAGTTCGATTCTTCCTCTCGGCTACACCATTTTGTTGAGGGGTGTACGCAGCGGAATATTGATGTATTATCCCCTCTTCACCTAGGAACTCATTTAAGGTGTAGTTCTTAAACTCAGAGCCGTTATCACTTCTTATGGCCAGAATGGGGACGTTGTGTTGACGTTGAACCTCGTTGGCGAAGTCGATGGCTGTTTGTTGAGTTTCACTCTTCAACTTGAAGAAATAAACCCAAGTGTATCTTGAGTAATCATCAACAATCACTAGGCAATACTTCTTCCCACCGAGGCTTGCATGAGATGGGGGTCCGAAAAGGTCCACATGAAGGAGCTCCAAAATCCTTTTTGATGAAATAATAGTTTTCCTTCGATGAGGTGAGTCATGCATTTTTCCTTCAATGCATGCCCTGCAAACACGATCTCTGGCAAAGGAGATATTTTCTTTTAGTCCAAGAATGTGGCCACCCTTGTGGAGACTTTGCAAAGTTCTCATATTGACGTGGGCTAGTCGGCGATGCCATAGCCAACCCGCGTCAGCCTTTCCGAAAAGACACATCGCGCCTGTAGTGGTTTTCCCCGAAAAGTCCACCACGTACAGGTCATTTTCGACATATCCCACGAAAGCGACTTTTAGAGACTTGCTCCACAAGAGTACCACCAAATCAGCATCAATATAAACTGCAAAGCCCATCTTACGAAGGGCGCAAACTGAAAGTAAGTTGTAACCCAGGGTCTCAACAAGCATGACGTCCACGAGAGAAATATCGTGAGCCACCACAACTTTGCCGAGACCCAATACCTCAGATTTTGACTTGTCACCATAGGAGATGGTTATGTGATCAAGGTTTGGCCGCATCTCCGTGATGATCTCCTTGCTTGCGGCATGTGACTCGTGCAACCGCTATCGAGTACCCATTTAGAACCACCAGAAGCATAGCCCTGCAAGAAAATTACTTCTTGGTTTTAGGTACCCATTTTTCAATGGGTCCTCTCATGTTAGTAACAAGGGTCTTGGGAACCCAAATAGACCAAGGAATGTAACAATCATATGGGCCTACATAACTAGCATAAGCATCACCATAATAATCGCAATATAGTTCAAAGTTAGGATTATTGGCCCCTGCAAAACCATCATAATTAGTCTTGTCATTGGTAATGTTGCTAGTCTTTGGTTGAGCAGTCTTGCTCTTCTTCTTCTTGTTGTTCTTGTTTTTATTGCTCTTTGTCTTGGGTATGTAACCAAGACCTTCTTTACTATTGTTTGTCCTTTGCCTGCTCAGTATCTCATCAATAACTCCTTTACCTTTGTGTTGAGAACTTCTTGCAAGGTCTTCTTTTCCAGAGGATGAAGTGGAGGTACTTGGCGCATCATACCGTTTTAATTGAGTTTGGAGCTGGTCATGAGACTCATTTAAAGTAGAATAATCACTCTTCAATGCCTTGTGAGTGAAGGGTTCGTAGCATGGAAAACAAAAAAATTCTACCGCAAGAATGAACAAACCTAGATCTAATCTAGATAAAATCCAAGATCTAATCTATTAGACATGTGCAACGAGATAGATGGGAACTAACCCTCGTAGATCCGAAAGCGTTAACGAGATTAGATCTCGTGGTTGATGTAGTCGATCACTTGCCGATCTCAAGATCGTGTGGACGTTCCTTCTGACGTCGCGTTCCAGCAGCGCTTCCGCAGTCAGTCAAGTGGACGATCCTCCCTATTCCAGCGAGCAGCGAAGGTAGTAGATCTTCTCCACGGAATCCCAGCAGCACGACGGCGTGGTGGTGGTGGTGGAGTAGAGAATTCTGCAGGGCTTCACCTATGCCTGTGCAGAAGAAAGGTGGAGGAGAGAGGCGGCAGAGATTGGGAGTTATGGGAGAGGGCTAGGAGGGGGCGCCCCTGCCCTTCTATTTAAGGGTGGGAGGCGCGCCTGGGGAGGGGAAGTCCTAGTAGGACTCCCCTCCTATGGCCGGCGGTGGGAAGGGGGGAGAAGTCCTCCTCCCCCACGAATCCGTGTCTTGCCCACTAGGTTTCCTTTGACCCTTTCTTGGTTTTCAAGCAAACTCCAAGAAATCCTCTAGAACCTTCTAGAACATTCCGAAACCTTCTAGAATCTCAATACAAACACTTCGGAACATTTCCTAACTTAGAAAATGATCCCTAATATATGAATCTTATTCTCCGGACAATTTCGGATCTCCTCGTGATGTCCCGGATCCATTCCGAGACTCCGAACAACATTCGGTCTCCAACGCATATTCCATATCTACTTAAAACAACTTCAAACCTTAAGTGTGTCACCCTACAGTTCATGAATATGCAGACATGACAGAGACACATCTCCTATCAATAACCATCATCGGGACCTGGAGATCCATAATGGCTCCCACATACTCAACGATGACTTCGCGATCGATTGAACCACTTACATATGAAACCAATTCCCTTTGTCACGCGATACTATACTTATCCGAGGTTTGATCGTCAGCATCTCCATACCTAGTTCTACCTCGTTACTGATAAGTACTCTTTACCCGTTCCGTGATATGTCATCCCTTGTGACCCAGTCACATGCTTGCAAGCTAACTAGATGACATTCCACCGAGAGGGCCTAGAGGATATCTATCCGTCATATGGATGGACAAATCCCAATCTTGGTTCATGCGCTTCAACACATACTTTCAGAATACCCAATGACACCTTTATGACCACCCGGTTACGAAGCGGTGTTTGATGTCATCAAAGTACCCATCCGGTGATGGTGATTAACACAACCTCATGGTCGAAGGATTAGGTTACTATGCATTTAAAAGCTTACAGCAATACGAACTTAATGACTTGATCTTATGCTACGCTTACTATGGGTGTGTGTCCATCACATCATTCTCCTAATGATATAACCTTGTTATTAATCACATCCTAATGTCCATGATCAGGAAACCATGATCATCAATTAATCAACAAGCTAGTTCAACAAGAGGCTTACTAGGGACTCTCTTATGTTTACAAAACACACATGTATTAGTGTTTCCTAATAATACAATTATAGCATGGGATGTAAACATTCATCATAAACACAAAGATATAATAATAACCACTTTTATTATTGCCTCTTGGGCATATCGCCAACAGTCTCCCACTTGCACTAGAGTCAATAATCTAGATTACATGGTAATATATCGAACACCCATGGCGTTCTGGTGTTGGTCATGATTTTCCCTAGGGAGAGGTTTAGTCAACGGATCTGCCACATTCAGATCAGTGTGTACTTTGCAAATCTTTATGTCACCATCTCGGACATACTCGCGAATAGCGTGGAAACGTAGCTTGATGTGCTTCAGCTTTCTATGTGACCTTGGCTCCTGTGCATTAGCTATGGCACCTGTGTTGTCACAGTAGATGGCCATCGGGTCCAACGCACTGGGAACCACGCCAAGTTCAGTAATGAATTCCTTCATCCAAACGGCTTCTTGTGCAGCCTCCGAAGCAGCTATGTATTCCGATTCAGTTGAAGATTTCGCCACAACGCTTTGCTTCGCACTCCTCCAGCTCACTGCAGCACCATTCAAAATAAATACGTATCCCGACTGTGACTTCGAGTCATCCGGATTGGTGTTCCAACTAGCATCGGTGTAACCGTTTACAACAAGCTGTTCATCACCTCCATAAGAAAGAACCATATCCTTAGTCCTATTTAGGTACTTTAGGATATTCTTGACCGTTGTCCAGTGCTCCATTCCAGGATCACTTTGATATCTGCTAGTCAAACTAACAGCATGTGCTATATCCGGTCTTGTACACAGCATGCCATGCATGACAGAACCTATGGTCGAGGCATAGGGAATATTATTCATTTTCTCTCTATCTTCTGTCGTAGCTGGACTTTGAGTTTTACTCAAGGTCTTACCTGACAACATGGGCACGAACCCTTTCTTGCTATCTTACATTCTAAACTTCTTTAGAACTTTGTCTAAGTATGTACTTTGTGAAAGCGCTATTAGGCGTCTTGATCTATCTCTATAAATCTTGATGCCTAGAATATATGCCGCTTCGCCAAGATCCTTCATTGAAAAACTATTATTCAAATAGGTTTTGACGCTATTTAAGAAGTTCTATATCATTCCCAATCAACAATATGTCATCTACATATAGTACTAGGAATGCTACAGAGCTCCCACTCACTTTCTTGTAAATACAAGCTTCTCCATAAGTTTGTATAAATCCAAAGTTTTTGATTACTTTATCAAAACGTTGATTCCAACTCCGGGATGCTTGCTTCAGTCCATAAATGGAGCGCTGAAGTTTGCATACCTTGTCAGCATCTTTAGGATCGACAAAACCCTTGGGTTGTACCATATACAACTCTTCCTCAATGTCACCATTAAGGAACGCTGTTTTGACATCCATCTGCCAAATCTCATAATCGAAATATGCAGCAATTGCTAACAAAATCCTCACAGACTTTAGCTTTTCTACTGGTGAGAATGTCTCATCATAGTCAACTCCTTGAATTTGCTGGAACCCTTTCGCGACAAGTCGAGCTTTATAGACGGTAACATTACCATCAGCATCTGTTTTTCTCTTGAAAATCCATTTGTTCTCGACAGCCTTACGGCCATCCGGTAAGTCCACCAAAGTCCATACTTGGTTTTCGTACATGGATCCCATTTCGGATTTCATGGCTTCTAGCCATTTGTCGGAATCTGGGCTCACCATAGATTCTTCATACGTCGTAGGGTCATCAGCGTTGTCAACCAACATGACGTTCAAGGCAGAGTCATACAAATCAGGAGTGGTACGAACCCTCGTTGACCTGCGAGGTTCAGTAGTAACTTCGTTTGAAGTTTCATGATCATTATCATTAGCTTCCTCTTCAATTGGTGCAGGCGGCACCAAAACATCTTCCGGTACTGCGCTACTCTCAAAGCCGAGTGAAGGTTCAATAACCTCATCGAGTTCTACTTTCCTTCTAGTCACCTCCTTCGAGAGAAACTCCTTCTCAAGAAAGGATCCATTCTTTGCAACAAAAACTTTGCCTTCAGATCTATGATAGAAGGTATACCCAATTGTTTCTTTAGGGTATCCTATGAAGACGCATTTCTCCGCTTTGGGTTCTAGCTTATCAGGTTGTAACTTCTTTACATATGCCTCGCAACCCCAAACTTGAAGGAACAACAACTTAGGTTTCTTTCCAAACCACAATTTGTACGGTGTCATTTCAACGGATTTAGATGGTGCCCTATTTAAAGTGAATGCGGCTGTCTCTAATGCATAGCCCCAAAATGATAACGGTAAATCTGTAAGAGACATCATAGACCGAACCATATCTAAGAGAGTTCGAGTACGACGTTCGGACACACCATTACGTTGTGGTGTTCCCGGCGGTGTCAACTGTGAAAGTATTCCACATTTCTTTAAATGCATGCCAAACTCATAACTCAGATATTCACCTCCACGATCAGAACGCAGAAATTTAATCTTCTTGTTACGATGATTTTCCACTTCACTTTGAAATTCCTTAAACTTCTCGAAAGTTTCGGACTTATGTTTCATAAAGTAGACATACCTATATCTACTCAAGTCATCCGTGAAAGTGAGAACATAACGATATCCACCACGCGATGCTACACTCATTGGAACGCACACATCGGTATGTATTATTTCCAATAAGTCTGTAGCTTGCTCCATTGTACCAGAGAATGGAGTCTTAGTCATTTTTCCCATTAGACATGCTCCGCATCTTTCAAGTGATTCAAAATCAAGTGATTCAAGAAGTCCATCAGAATGGAGTTTCTTCATAAGCTTCACTCCAATGTGACCAAGACGACAATGCCACATGTATGTAGAATTATCATTTAATTTTATTCGTTTAGCATCTATGTTGTGAACATGTGTATCACTACTATCGAGATTCAGTAAGAATAAACCATTCATCTCAGGTGCATTACGATAAAAGATATTACTCATATAAATCGAACAACCTTTATTCTCGGACTTAAAAGAGTAACCGTCTCGCAATAAACAGGATCCAGATATAATGTTCATGCTTAACGCAGGCACCAAATAACAATTATTTAAATTTAAAACTAATCCCGAAGGTAGATGTAGAGGGAGCGTGCCGACGACGATCACATCAACCTTGGAGCCATTTCCAACGCGCATCGTCACCTCGTCTCTTGCCAGTCTTTGTTTATTCCGCAGCGCCTGTTTCGAGTTACAAATATGAGCAACCGAACCAGTATCAAATACCCAGGCACTACTACGATTACTAGTAAGATACACATCTATAACACATATATCAAATATACCTTTCTTCTTGATGTTGCCGTTCTTTAGATCCGCCAGGTACGTGGGGCAGTTACGCTTCCAGTGACCAGCACCCTTGCAGTAGAAGCACTCAGTTTCAGGCTTAGGACCAGCCTTGGGCTTCTTAGCAGGTGCGGCAGCTTTCTTGCCGTCCTTCTTGAAGTTGCCCTTGTTCTTAGGCTTGCCCCGTCTCTTGAAATTGGTGGTCTTATTGACCATCAACACTTGGTGCTCCTTCTTGATCTCCACTCAGCATGGACGACAGTTCAGGCAACGTCTTGTTCATGCAGGGCATGTTGTAGTTCATCACAAAGTTCTTGTAACTTGGTGGCAGTGATTGAAGGAGACGGTGAATCCCCAATTCATTGGGAATCGATATTCCCAACTCTTGGAGCTTCTTAGCGTACCCAGACATGGTGAGCACGTGCTCGCTAACGGAGCTTCCCTCTTCCATCTTAGAGTTAAAGAATTTTTCGGAGGCCTCATAGCTCTCCATGGCCGCGCGAGTCTCAAAAATTAGCCTGAGCTCCTTAATGATCTCGAACGGGTCGTGGTGCTCAAAACGCTTATGGAGCTCCGATTCTAAACCGTACAGGATGGCACACTAAACTGTGGAGTAATGATTTTTCCGAGTGGCAAAAACATTCTTTTCGTCATCGGTGACATTATCTGCAGGTGGGTCACCTAGCGGTGCTTCGAGCACATAGGTCAACTGACCAGCCCTGAGGACGATCTTCAGTCCACGGAACCAGTCCGTGAAATTGCTTCCATTGTTCTTAAGCTTTTCTTTCCCTAGGAACGCATTGAAATTGATGGAGGGGGTCGCCATAATCTACAACAATTTGCAAGTAGTTTAGACTAAGTTTATGACAAATTGAGTTCTAATTTAATTCTTAAACTAACTAGGTGAACTCCCACTCAAAACAACATCCCTCACATTGTCTTAGTGATTACACGAACCAAGTCCACTACACCAAGTCCGATCTTCACGAGAGAAGATGTAGTTTCATCGGCAAACAATCTTCATGTTCATCATATCATTTATATGACTCATGCTCTACCTTTCGGTATTCCGTGTTTCGAGACCATGTCTGTACATGCTAGGCTCGTCAAGATAACCTTAGTTTCCGCATGTGCAAATCTGGCTTACACCCGTTGTACGCACACGTAGAATCTATCACATCCGATCATCACAAGATGCTTCGAAACGACGAGTCTTAGCAACGGTGCCAACTAAGGGTGAACACTTTATTACTTGATATTTAGTGAGAGGGATCATCTTATAATTCTACCGTCGCGATCTAAGCAATACAAGATGCATAAAGGATTGACATCACAGGCAATTCATAATAAGTGTGATATGATATGGCCCTTTCTTCTTGCGCCTTTGATCTCCATCTCCAAAGCACGAACATGATCTCCATCATCACCAGCATTGCGTCAAGGTCAGTGGCGCCGCTTCATGGTTGTCCATCATCGCTAGCAACTATTACAACTACTTGGAATAAAGCTATTACAAGATGAATAGACACGCAGGTCTTAACAGAATTAAAGACAACCATTAGGCTCCTGCCGGTTGCCATATTACAACAAGGATCATTGCATACATCAAATACAATCATAATCACATGATGGCCATATCACATCACAAAATCCCTGCAAAAACAAGTTAGACGCCTCTAATTTTCTTTGCAAGTTTTACGTGGTTTGGGGCTTTCGCATAAGACCGATCTTACCTACGAACAAGAACCACAACGTTGATACAAGTGCTGTCAAGATGCTCATTGTAAATTGAATCTTAACTATTGTGGGAGAGACAGACACCCGCAAAGCCACTTGTGCAAAGCAAGTTGCACGTCAAGCATGGAGCAAGTCTCATGTGCGATGACATGTAATGTTAGCCCGAGCCGCTTCATCCCACCATGCCGCAAGATGCAAAGTACATGCTAAGACACTGACAACAAAAGCATCAACGCCCACAAAAACATTGTGTTCTACTCGTGCAACAGATCTACGCATAGATACGGCTCTGATACCACTGAAGGGTTCGTAGCATGGAAAACAAAAAATTTCTACCGCAAGAATGAACAAAACCTAGATCTAATCTAGATAAAATCCAAGATCTAATCTATTAGACATGTGCAACGAGATAGATGGGAACTAACCCTCGTAGATCCGAAAGCGTTAACGAGATTAGATCTCGTGGTTGATGTAGTCGATCACTTGCCGATCTCAAGATCGTGTGGACGTTCCTTCTGACGTCGCGTTCCAGCAGCGCTTCCGCAGTCAGTCAAGTGGACGATCCTTCCGACGCCGCGTTTCGGCAGCGCTTCCACAGTCGGTCACACGTGCGGAGTCAAAGCAGACCTTCCTCTCCCCGTTCCAGCGAGCAGCGGAGGTAGTAGATCTTCTCCACGGAATCCTAGCAGCATGACGGCGTGGTGGTGGTGGTGGAGTAGAGAATTCTGCAGGGCTTCGCCTATGCTTGTGCAGAAGAAAGGTGGAGGAGAGAGGCGGCAGAGATTGGGAGTTATGGGAGAGGGCTAGGAGGGGGCGCCCCTGCCCTTCTATTTAAGGGTGGGAGGCGCGCCTGGGGAGGGGGAGTCCTAGTAGGACTCCCCTCCTATGGCCGGCGGTGGGCAGGGGGGAGGAGTCCTCCTCCCCCACGAATCCGTGTCTTGCCCCACTAGGTTTCCTATGACCCTTTCTTGGTTTTCAAGCAAACTCCAAGAAATCCTCTAGAACCTTATAGAACATTCCGAAACCTTCTAGAATCTCCATACAAACACTTCGGAACATTTCCTAACTTAGAAAATGATCCCCAATATATGAATCTTATTCTCCAGACAATTCCGGATCTCCTCGTGATGTCCTGGATCCATTCCGAGACTCCGAACAACATTCGGTCTCCAACGCATATTCCATATCTACTTAAAACAACTTCGAACCTTAAGTGTGTCACCCTACGGTTCATGAATATGCAGACATGATAGAGACACATCTCCTATCAATAACCATCAGCGGGACCTGGAGATCCATAATGGCTCCCACATACTCAACAATGACTTCGCGATCGATTGAACCACTTACATACGAAACCAATTCCCTTTGTCACGCGATACTATACTTATCCGAGGTTTGATCGTCAGCATCTCCATACCTAGTTCTACCTCGTTATTGATAAGTACTCTTTACTCGTTCCGTGATATGTCATCCCTTGTGACCCAGTCACATGCTTGCAAGCTAACTAGATGACATTCCACCGAGAGGGCCCAGAGCATATCTATCCGTCATATGGATGTAAAAATCCCAATCTTGGTTCATGCGCTTCAACACATACTTTCAGAATACCCAATGACACCTTTATGACCACCCAGTTACGAAGCGGTGTTTGATGTCATCAAAGTACCCATCCGGTGATGGTGATTAACACAACCTCATGGTCGAAGGATTAGGTTACTATGCATTTAAAAGCTTACAGCAATACGAACTTAATGACTTGATCTTATGCTACGCTTACTATGGGTGTGTGTCCATCACATCATTCTCCTAATGATATAACCTTGTTATTAATCACATCCTAATGTCCATGATTAGGAAACCATGATCATCAATTAATCAACAAGCTAGTTCAACAAGAGGCTTACTAGGGACTCTCTTATGTTTACAAAACACACATGTATTAGTGTTTCCTAATAATATCATTATAGCATGGGATGTAAACATTCATCATAAACACAAAGATATAATAATAACCACTTTTATTATTGCCTCTTGGGCATATCTCCAACAGTGAGTACTTTCGAGATTATCAAACTTCTCCAAAAGTCTAGCATGAACAGCCCCAAAGTCAATCTTTTCTTTATTTAGTTTCTTTACCTTGGCAAGAGCATGGTCATGTTCTTTGATGAGCTGAGCTACAGCTTCTTCCTGTGACCCCTCAATGGATTCGAGTCTCTCTTCCAAAGATACTCGAGCTTGCTCTTCCTCTTCCAAGGCATTCTCCAAAGAAGCTATCTCCAACGCATCTTCTCTTTCAATTCCACCCTTTTCTTCAAGAATATCTTCGACTTGAGCAAGTTGACTCATAAGAGCATCAAAATGGAGTTTGTGCTCACCTTGTAGGTTCGTGAAAAAAGTATCCAAAGCAATAACTTCTTCTTTCATTTTAAGACTGTCATGATCATCCATATCCAAAATTATGTTAGTCTTAGGAAATGAAGAGCTAGAAGTTGATACCTCGGACCCTCTTGCCATTAGGCAAGTGGCGTTGTTGTTGATGACGTTCTCGTTTGGCGAGTCGAAGAGAGATGAAGGAGTCAATGTGGTGGCTATAGCAGCCACCTCGTGGGAACTATCATCATCCTCTTCATCTTCACTTTTGGAGGAGTATTCCTCTTGTGCTACCAATACAATCTTGGGTTGCTTCTTGAAAGGGCCATTCTTCTTAATAAATGGCTTCTTCTTAAGTGCTTTATATTTCTCTTTAAGAATGAGCCTTCCACCATTGTCTTCTCTATTTTGATAAGGACACTCGGCTACAAAGTGCATTCTTTCTCCACAGTTGAAGCAAGTTCTCAATCTTGGGCCACTTTCTCTTCTTCCATTTGACCCGTTCTTGCGCTCAAGTTAACTCTTGGCTTTGGCAGGGTCGTTCCAAAAGTTCCTTGCATAAAACACCATGTACTCACCATGAGCATGTTTGACTTCTCCGGGACAGTCCATGGATGCCCCCTCAAAAGCTCCTTCATATTCCTCTTGCTCAACAACATTGGCTTTGAGAGCCACATTGACACCCTTTTGCATTCCAATGGCCCGAGCATGGGCATCTTCAGCATTCTTTTCTGCCACTTCGAATGACGCCATTTCTTGCATGACTTCATTGGATGTCATTTGATGATAGTTATGTCTACCTTGTAGGATCTTCAAGCCCGTTGGCTCGAAAGGCATTAAGGCACTCACATATTTCCTTTTTATCCATGCATCATCAATGTGAGTAGCCCCATGCTTTCGAAATGTTGTTGCGATGCCCTTGAGTCTTCTATACATGTCCTCATGGTTTTCACCATCCAACATGTAGAATCCCTCATCTTCATTACTAAGGGCATCATACCTGTTCCTTCTCATGCTTTCATTTCCAACGAAGAGATCCGTAAGAGCATCCCAAGCTTCTTTAGCTGTGTTGAGATGTTCAATGTGTGGCATGTCCTTGGGACCCACACCCAGCTGTATCATGTGGAGAGCGGTGGCATTCAACTGGCTGTCCACAACTTTTCTTCTTGTTAGGTTGGTTTGATCTCCAATATGAAGACCCTCTTCAATAATCCTCCACAATTCAATAGAGGAACTGCAAACATGAGATTTCATTAGGAATTGCCATTGATTGAAGGAGGATGTAGTGAGCTTGGGTGGATCACCCCTATTGTTTGTATGAGGATGAGGGATAGGTGGGTCGGGGGAATATACGTGGCAAACCTCACTATATTCCTCCTTACCACTTCCCTTCTTGGAGGTGGAACCATTAAGTTTTTCACCTTCCACATCATCATCCTTGGATCCGGTGTTACCATTTTCCTTAGATGATGGTGTGGCAGCCTCGGAGGATGGAGATGGGGCTATGGATGATGTAAGGCGAGCAATCATTTGATTCATATCCTCCATCTTGGCCTCAAAGGATTTCAACAAGGTTGTTTCCAAATACTCGAGATCATCCATTGTGACCTTATCCACAGCCTCATTTCCATCATCTTGGTACCCATACTACTCTTAGGTGGTTAAGCCCGAATTAAGAGTCGGGGCTCTGATACCAATTGAAATGGATCGTATGGGCACCTAGAGAGTGGGTGAATAGGTGCTACACCATTTTTTAATACTTTTTCAATTTTAGGCTTAGCACAAAGGATAAATTCTCTAGATAAACTATTAGGTGGAATTTTCCCTATATGCAAACCTATCTACTAGCGAGTAAAGAGCGAGTGGAAGAGGAACGGGTAAACCAAAGTGAAGCACACGGAGACACATGATTTGTTTGACCGCAGTTCCTTCCTTGTTAAGGGAAGTACGTCTGCGTTGGAGGGGTGGGTGGTACTAAGACCACCACCCCACAATAGGCCTCACCCTGTTCTCCGATGGATCTCACCACCAAAGTCCTGATCCACCTTTCCACTATAGGTACCCTTTGAGGCGGGCACCGGCGCCTTTAGACAACTAACGGGGCAACAACTCCACAACAACTTGGAGGCTCCCAAAATGACAACAAGCTGCCACAAGAACAAAGTTATCAAATACAATAAACAAGATCTAGGTATTGACAAGAATACTAGATCAGGGATTTCTCCAGGTGAATGGAGAGGAGTTGAAGCGCTTGATTCTTGATGATGATGATGAATTTCTCCTCCTTCAATTCCCCCAAAGATCAAGACCTTCGGGTGGTTGAAGTGGGAGATCGAGAACGAGAGCTCTTGCACAATGTCTGGACAATTTCGAATGAATCAAGAGTTCTGAACGTTGGGGAAGAAGGGGTATTTATACCCCCTTCAGAAACTAGCCGTTGGACACTTTGGGGCCCAGATTATCCGCCCAAGTGAGGGCCGGATTATCCGGTCTGGGGAAAACACCGCCCCAGACTCGGAAAAACCGGCAGATAATCCGCCCCCTATCAGAGCATCGCGCTGAGCTTGCCCTTGATCAAATTCTGGAGGCCGGATTATCGATATCCTATGCGAGGGCCAGATTATCCGTCCTGGGGAGGAAAAACCGCCCCAGTTCGGATTTTCCAGGAGAAAATCTGACCGGATACCGAGCGACGCGCCTTGGCCCCTTTTGCTCGAAAACTGGGGGCCGGATTATCCGGCCCATGCGACGGCCGGATTATCCGGCCTGGGGAGGAAAAACCGCCCCAGTTCGGATTTTCCAGGAGAAAATCCGACCGGATACCGAGCGACGCGCCTTGGCTTCCTTTGAGCGATGAGGTAGGCCAGATTATCCGGCCCTTGGTGGGGCGGATTATCCGGCCCCCCTCAAAGCTTCCTGCACACTTAGCGCACATGAATGATCTCCACAGTATTGTTATCTAACATGCAAAACATAGGAAAATATGAAATGTTCTTTCAATTTTTCGAGCAAAAGGAGCCAAGGGGCGTCGCTCGGTATCCGGTCGGATTTTCTCCCGGAAAATCCGAACTGGGGCGGTTTTTCCTCCCCAGGCCGGATAATCCGGCCCTCGCATAGGACCGGATAATCCGGCCCCCGGATTTTGATCAAGGGAAAGCCAGACAACCACATAAAGTCTCAAACAACCACAAATCACAAATTTAAAGTTCAACGCTAAATGGGCATAAGCAAGAAAAAGACGAATAGAAAAGTGCAAGTGCTTATGCCCGACCCATGCAAATTCATGGACATCCTAATAGAACTACTTCTCCCTCTTTGGCATCGAGACACCAAAAAGGGAGAAGAGCGATGCTAGCGCCCCACGGGATCACTCGTAGTCGTCGTCCTCGTCCTCTTCCTCGTCTTCATTCTCATCCTCATCCTCAAGCTCCTCAGTGTCACCTTCCTCATCCTCATCATCAGCAGCAGGCGCAGAGGGGAACAAGTGACGCTCCAGCTCACCATAGTTCAGCCCGGAGGAAGAGTTCCACCGAGCATACAGAGTGGGAGGTGTAGGAGCCAGAGGATCACCCGAAGCACCGAGCACGTGGTGGAGAATGAGCTGCTGAGAGTGAGCCAACTCATGGCGCTGCTTGTATGCCTCGTACTGACCCTTGCACGTGTCCACGCCCATGTAGAGAATGTTACGCTGGAACCAGTTCAGCTGCTTGATCTCACGGGCAACGAGAGGCACAGGGGGCCTGCGAGCATCCCTCATGCGGCCCTCAGGAGCCGAGGAGGGGTGAGAGGTCTTCCGAACCTTGTTGTAGATCTTCTTGGCCTTGTGCACCAAGTCAATGTGGAACTCCTTAGCAGGAAGCAGGTGCCGGATGAGCATCATAATGTAGGGTGCATAGGGAATGGACAGACGATTGAACATAGCATCACACAACTCATGGTAAATGAAGTCCATGACATCCAGCCTGTACTGCACTGCCTCGTCCTCGCGAGAGGCAACCTCATGAGAAAATTGAAGTAGCTGAACAAGGTGACCACGGATACTGTCATGGTTTCCCCCACTCGGTGTAATGGAGTCACGGAAGAGACCCACTAAGGCAGCATAGATGGGAGCAAGGCCAGCCACAGTGCCCACAATGCCATTGTCCATAGTGCAAGGAGAGAGAGCTGCATCTTTATTGGGCTTCAGCTGGGTGATGATCCGGTGGCCACTAGCTCTATCCCTGCTGCGGAAAGAGTATCCAAGCACCTCAGCAAACACATGAAAATCAGCAGTCATAGGCCTGTCATGATTCATCCACTTCATAGTGCGACGCTCATCCCCACAAATAACCAAAGTGGAGAAGAACTGCTTCACCACCTCAGAGTCAAAGGAGCACTGGAGAGACATGAGATGGTGCAGCCCCATCCTCTTAGCCACATACATCACATCCACAAGATGAGCCTTCTCCAAAGCATCAGCAACAACCAGTGGGTGCATAGGCCTAATGTTCAGCCTGGCATATATATCTTCATAGATCCCCTTCTGTTCTGCACACCAAAAACGAGTATCCCCCAGCTCATCATCATGAGGCAGCTCAGCAAACAAGTCACGGTGATGGATGGCGGATTAGGAGACCGCATCCAAAGTCTTGTAGTTGATCTTGGGATCCTTGCCCCTCCTCTTGGACACCCCCTTCCTAGTCCTCTTTGCCTGTTCAACCATGCGCTTCTCTTCGTTCTTTCTTCTCCTCAACTCATCTCCGTCCACTAAGTTACCCTGTCCGTCGTCCCGAATGTATTTGGCACGAGGGCGACGCCTGTAGGTCTTGGGAACATCGGAACCACCTATGAGGAGAATAAGGGTGATAGCAAGGGGATAAGCATACACACAAGTCCAGGAGAGAGCATGGAAAAAGTAGTCAAAAAGTTCATAGGACAATACTACTCAATGAAAACTCCATAGTGAAACTGAACCAGAATCGAATCTGTCAGGCCGGATTATCCGGCCTAGCCAGGGGCGGATAATCCGGCCCTGGCAGAAATTTTCGATTTCGCCTAGATTGAATGCAAAAAAGTAGATCGGGCCTAGAAACTGTAAGACTACGATTTCTATGTGAAAACACATCCTTCTAGACAATGTTCCACCCAACAAGTTACACATCTAGCCAAAGATGGGGAGAGAGGGAGTTACCCTCACTCACTGGAGGAAGAACACGGAGGAGAAGGTACCCGGAGGCGTGGAGAAGAAGATCCGGGTAGGCCCGGAAAATCCGGTGCGGGAGAGGCTCCGGGGAGGGTGGGGGACGGCAGGCGACGGCTGAGGAGGAGGAGAGGGTTAGGGGAGAAGTGCTGATCGTTATGAGCCTTTCCCCCTGAGCCCTACCCTTTAAGATGAAATCCGTCAGGGCCAGATTATCCAGCCTACACTCTGGGACTCTGTTATGCACAGAACTAGGCTCGTGCGTCCCCAAACAACACCCCCACAAGGTGTACAAGGGACTTGTGTGCTAGAATAGATGGCTTAGGGGTAGGGGAAGGCTTATGATTAAGAGAGCCAAATTAAGATGGTACTAGACACTCAAAATTGCAAAATCCAAATCAAATAAAAGCCAAGATTGAGTGTGATTCCCATAAGAACATGAGGGAGCAAAGAACAGCCAAAAAGAGCCAATTCTCCTCAAGGGAGAGAGTGGTGGCCGAGGCCACCTTGTTGGAGTGTATGGTGTGACACCACGAAGATATATCTTGGGTTCATGACCAATACTCATAAATAAGCTCACATATCACAAAATGATATTAAGAGAAATGATTCATCTTGCTTTTGGCATTATGGGGGTAGGGTTAGCCCAATGAGTTAGGACCACACTCCCCCTATATCCACGCCCACACCTAGACCAAAGAAGGATTGAGATGTACGAGTGAGTGCATGGGTAATCAAGACAAGCTCCTAGAATCAATGATATTTAGCTCATTCCTCAAGTAGCAGAATCTTGCTTCATCAAGTGGCTTTGTAAAAATATCTGCAAGTTGGTTCTTTGTGCTCACAAAGGATAGATCAATATCGCCGCGAGCAACATGGTATTGAATAAAATGATTCCGAATCTCGATATGCTTCGTCCTTGTGTGCTGAATAGGATTGTACGCAATTTTGATTGCACTTTCATTATCACATAAAAGAGGCACTTTGTCACAATTGACACCGTATTCCTTTAAAGTTTGCCTCATCCACAATAATTGAGTGCAAGCGCTGGCAGCAGCAACATATTCAGCTTTGGCAGTAGACAGAGATATACAATTCTGCTTTTTAGAAGACCAACATACAAGAGATCTTCCCAAGAATTGACAAGCTCCAGAAGTGGATTTCCAATCATCCTTGTCACTAGCCCAATCTGAGTCAGTATAACCACATAAAGAGAAATTGGAGCCTTTGGGATACCAGAGACCAAAGTTAGGGTAATGAACCAAATATCGAAAGATCCTCTTGACCACCACTAAGTGGCTTTCTTTAGGAGCTGCTTGATACCTTGCGCACACTCCCACACTCAACACAATATCGGGTCTAGATGCGCAGAGGTAAAGAAGAGAACCGATCATGGACCGGTATACCTTTTGGTCCACATCTTTACCATGCGGGTTAAGTTCAAGATGACATTTTGTTTGCATCGGAGTGGCGACACCATTTAGATCCGTCATCTTGAATCTCTTGAGCATGTCTTGGATGTACTTTGCTTGATTAATAAAGGTTTCTTCTCTAAGTTGCTTGATCTCGAATCCAAGAAAGAACCATAATTCCCCCATCATGGACATCTCAAACCTGTCAGTCATAAGCTTTGAAAATTCATCATTAAAAGCTTTATTAGTAGAACCAAAGATGATATCGTCTACATATAGTTGGCATACGAAGAGCTCCCCCTTAACCTTCTTAGTAAAAAGAGTGGGATCGATTTGCCCAACTTCGAAGCCACGATCTAACAAAAGCTCTTTAAGGTGCTCATACCACGCACGTGGGGCTTGTTTAAGGCCATAGAGTGCCTTATCGAGTTTGTAGACATGGTTCGGAAAGTTAGGATCCTCAAACCCCGGGGGTTGCTTTACGTATACCAACTCATGTAGAGGACCGTTAAGGAAGGCACTCTTGACGTCCATTTGCTGCAACTTAAAATTGTTATGAGCAGCATAAGCAAGAAGGATAGGGATGGACTCAAGGCGAGCCACTGGAGCTTAGGTGTCGCCGAAGTCAATGCCCCCAACTTGGGAGTAACCTTGTGCCACAAGTCTAGCCTTGTTCCGCACAACAATCCCATTCTCGTCTTGCTTGTTTTTGAATATCCACTTGGTGCCGATAACATTGCGACACTCTTTGGGTTTCTCCACGAGTTTCTAGACTTTGTTGCGCTCGAAATTATTCAATTCTTCATGCATAGCAACAACCCAGTCTAGGTCTTCAAGAGCTTCAAAGACCTTCTTAGGTTCTACCATGGATATATGAGCTTGATGCTCACCAAAACTGGCCAATTCTCTTCTTGTAGAAACCCTTCGTCGAAGATCACCAACAACTTTGTCAAGAGTGTGACCCCTCAACTCAAGTTTTCGGTCAGCTCGAGCCTTGCGTCGAAGTTCAATAAGTTTGTTGTCTCTTGGAGGGGTAGATTCATCACTCGAATCTTCATTAGAAGCATTCACTCGACCTTCATCAGGAACTGGAATATCAGCAGCAGGTGGTGGTGACGCGTGCCCTTGAGGTGAGTCAGTAGCCGTAACAGGAGACCGCTGAACTGAAGAGTCAAGGCCGGATAATCGGGCTGATGGAGAGGCTGGATAATCCGGCCTGGGAGTATTTGTAGCAGCATCATCAGGAAGCCTGGGGCTTTCTTGAATTGGCGAGGGGCCGGATAATCCGGGGCTTGCCGGAAAATCCGGCCTGGAGCTTACGTTGATATCTTCACCACCAGGAGCAATATGGTCAGCTAGAGCGGGGTGACCAGATAATCCGGCATCCACCAGATAATTCGGCCTGGAGTTTTCTGGAACAGCTTGACCTTCAGCAGTTGATGGAGATGGTGCAGAATTCGCTCTTGTGGTGGGAACTTGTTGGGAAATTGTAGATGAGGGCTCTTCATGGGAAGAGCATTGTCCTTCCCGATCTGCCACAAGGGGTTCCCCAATGTGGCAGAAAAATCCCACGCCCATTCTTCTTATGGCATCTTGGGTTATTTCAACATCTGCATCACAAACACCAACTTGCTCCGCACGGGAACCGTCATTTTCCTCGAACACCACACTACAAGATTCTACAATAGTTCCGGAGAGCTTATTGTAGACTCTATAAGTGTGGGATTTGGCACCATAACCAACAAAAATACCTTCTAAAGCCTTAGATTCAAACTTAAATAAACGAACTCCTGTGATAAGAAAGAAACACTTACACCCGAATACCTGAAAGTATGAGATGTTTGGCTTGTTACCGATAAGTATTTCATACGGAGTCTTGTCCAAGATCTTGCGGAGGTATAATCGGTTGGATGAATGACAAGCAGTAGAGATTGCTTCAGGCCAGAAGTTATATGGAGATTTAAATTTGGCTAACATTGATCTTGCCATATCCTTTAGAGTTCGATTCTTCCTCTCAGCTACACCATTTTGTTGAGGGGTGTACAAAGCGGAATATTGATGTCTTATCCCCTCTTCACTTAGGAACTCATTTAAGGTGTAGTTCTTGAACTCAGAGCCGTTATCACTTCTTATGGCCAGAATGGGGACGTTGTGTTGACGTTGAACCTCTTTTGGCAAAGTCGATGACTGTTTGTTGAGTTTCACTCTTCAACTTGAAGAAATAAACCGAAGTGTATCTTGAGTAATCATCAACAATCACTAGGCAATACTTCTTCCCACCGAGGCTTCCATGAGATGGGGGTCCGAAAAGGTCCACATGAAGGAGCTCCAAAATCCTTTTTGATGAAATAATAGTTTTCCTTCGATGAGGTGAGTCATGCATTTTTCCTTCGACGCACGCCCTGCAAACACGATATTTGGCAAAGGAGACATTTTCTTTTAGTCCAAGAATGTGGCCACCCTTGTGGAGACTTTGCAAAGTTCTCATATTGATGTGGGCTAGTCGGTGATGCCATAGCCAACCCGCATCAGCCTTTCCGAAAAGACACATCGGGCCTGTAGTGGTTTTCCCCGAAAAGTCCACCATGTACAGGTCATTTTCGACATATCCCACAAAAGCGACTTTTAGAGACTTGCTCCACAAGAGTACCACCAAATCAGCATCAATATAAACTACAAAGCCCATCTTACGAAGGGTGCAAACTGAAAGTAAGTTGTAACCGAGGGTCTCAACAAGCATGACGTCCACGAGAGAAATATCGTGAGCCACCACAACTTTGCCGAGACCCAATACCTCAGATTTTGACTTGTCACCATAGGAGACGGTTATGTGATCAAGGTTCGGCCGCATCTCCGTGATGATCTCCTTGCTTCCGGTCATGTGACTCGTGCAGCCGCTATCGAGTACCCATTTAGAACCACCGAAAGCATAGCCCTGCAAGAAAATTACTTCTTGGTTTTAGGTACCCATTTTTCAATGGGTCCTCTCATGTTAGTAACTAGGGTCTTGGGAACCCAAATAGACCAAGGAATGTAACAATCATATGGGCCTACATAACTAGCATAAGCATCACCATAATAATCGCAATATAGTTCAAAGTTAGGATTATTGGCCCCTTGCAAAACCATCATAATTAGTCTTGTCATTGGTAATGTTGCTAGTCTTTGGTTGAGCAGTCTTGCTCTTCTTCTTCTTCTTCTTCTTCTTGTTTTTCTTGCTCTTTGTCTTGGGTATGTAACCAAGACCTTCTTTACTATTGTTTGTCCTTTACCTACTCAGTATCTCATCAATAACTCCTTCACCTTTGTGTTGAGAACTTCTTGCAAGGTCTTCTTTTCCAGAGGATGAAGTGGAGGTACTTGGCACATCATACCGTTTTAATTGAGTTTGGAGATGGTCATGAGACTCATTTAAAGTAGAATGATCACTCTTCAATGCCTTGTGAGCACTTTCGAGATTATCAAACTTCTCCAAAAGTCTAGCATGAACAGCCCCAAAGTCAATCTTTTCTTTCTCTAGTTTCTTTACCTTGGCAAGAGCATGGTCACGTTCTTTGATGAGCTGAGCTACAGCTTCTTCCGGTGACCCCGCAATGGATTCGAGTCTCTCTTCCAAAGATACTCAAGCTTCCTCTTCCTCTTCCAAGGCATTCGTCAAAGAAGCTATCTCCAACGCATCTTCTCTTTCAATTTTGCCCTTTTCTTCAAGAAGATCTTTGGCTTGAGCAAGTTGACTCATAAGAGCATCAAAATGGAGTTTGTGCTCACCTTGTAGGTTCGTGAAAAAAGTATCCAAAGCAATAACTTCTTCTTTCATTTTAAGACTATCATGATCATCCATATCCAAAATTATGTTAGTCTTAGGAAATGAAGAGCTAGAAGTTGATACCTCGGACCCTCTTGCCATTAGGCAAGTGGCATTTTTGTTGATGACGTTCTCCTTTGGTGAGTCGAAGAGAGATGAAGGAGTCGATGTGGTGGCTATAGCAGCCACCTCGCGGGAACTATCATCATCCTCTTCATCTTCACTTGCGGAAGAGTATTTCTCTTGTGCTACCAATACAATCTTGGGTTGCTTCTTGAAAGGGCCATTCTTCTTAATAAATGGCTTCTTCTTAAGTGCTTTAGATTTCTCTTTAAGAATGAGCCTGCCACCATTGTCTTCTCTATTTTGATAAGGATACTCGGCTACAAAGTACATTCTATCTCCACAGTTGAAGCAAGTTCTCAATCTTGGGCCACTTTCTCTTCTTCCATTTGACCCGTTCTTGTGCTCAAGTTCAGACTTGGCTTTGGCAGGGTCCTTCCAAAAGTTCCTTGCATAAAACGCCATGTACTCACCATGAGCATGTTTGACCTCTTCGGGACAGTCCATGGATGCCCCCTCAAAAGCTCCTTCATGTTCCTCTTGCTCAACAACATTGGCTTTGAGAGCCACATTGGCACCGTTTTGCATTCCAATGGCCCGAGCACGGGCATCTTCAGCATTCTTTGCTGCCACTTTGAATGACGCCATTTCTTGCATGACTTCGTTGGATGTCATTTGATGATAGTTATGTCTACCTTGTAGGCTCTTCAAGACCGTTGGCTTGAAAGGCATTAAGGCACTCACATATTTCCTTTTTATCCATGCATCATCAATGTGAGTAGCCCCATTCTTTCGAAATGTTGTTGCGATGCCCTTGAGTCTTCTATACATGTCCTCATGGTTTTCACCATCCAACATGTAGAATCCCTCATCTTCATTACTAAGGGCATCATACCTGTTCCTTCTCATGCTTTCATTTCCAACGAAGAGATCCATAAGAGCATCCCAAGCTTCTTTAGCTGTGTTGAGATGTTCAATGTGTGGCATGTCCTTGGGACCCACACCCAGCTGTATCATGTGGAGAGCGGTGGCATTCAACTGGCTGTCCACAACTTCTCTTCTCGTTAGGTTGGTTTGATCTCCAATATGAAGACCCTCTTCAATAATCCTCCACAATTCAATAGAGGAACTGCAAACATGAGATTTCATTAGGAATTGCCATTGATTGAAGGAAGATGAAGTGAGCTTGGGTGGATCACCCCTATTGTTTATATGAGGATGAGGGATAGGTGGGTCGGGGGAATATACGTGGCGAACCTCACTATATTCCTCCTTACCACTTCCCTTCTTGGAGGTGGAACCATTAAGTTTTTCACCTTCCACATCATCATCCTTGGATCCGGTGTTACCCTTTTCCTTAGATGATGGGCTGGCAGCCTCACAGGAGGATGGAGATGGGGCTATGGATGATGTAAGGCGAGCAATCATTTGATTCATCTCCTCCATCTTGGCCTCAAAGGATTTCAACAAGGTTGTTTCCAACTACTTGAGATCATCCATTGTGACATTATCCACAGCCTCATTTCCATCATCCTTGGTACCCATACTACTCTTTGGCGGTTAAGCCCGAATTAAGAGTCGGGGCTCTGATACCAATTGAAATGGATCGTATGGGCACCTAGAGGGGGGGTGAATAGGTGCTACAGCAATTTTTAATACTTTTTCAATTTTAGGCTTAGCACAAAGGATAAATTCTCTAGATAAACTATTAGGTGGAATTTTCCCTATATGCAAACCTATCTACTAGCGAGTAAAGAGCGAGTGGAAGAGGAACGGGTAAACTGAAGTGAAGCACACGGAGACACATGATTTGTTTGACCGCAGTTCCTTCCTTGTTAAGGGAAGTACGTCTGCGTTGGAGGGGTGGGTGGTACTAAGACCACCACGCCACAATAGGCCTCACCCTGTTCTCCGATGGATCTTGCCACCAAAGGCTTGATCCACCTTTCCACTATAGGTACCCTTCGAGGCGGGCACCGGCACCTTTACACAACTAGCGGGGCAACAACTCCACAGCAACTTGGAAGCTCCCGAAATGGCAACAAGCTGCCACAAGAACAAAGTTATCAAATACAATAAACAAGATCTAGGTATTGACAAGAATACTAGATCAGGGATTTCTCCAAGTGAATGGAGAGGAGTTGAAGCGCTTGATTCTTGATGATGATGATGAATTTCTCCTCCTTGAATTCCCCCAAAGATCAAGACCTTCGGGTGGTTGAAGTGGGAGATCGAGACTGAGAGCTCTTGCACAATGTGTGGACAATTTCGAATGAATCAAGAGTTCTGAACGTTGGGGAAGAAGGGGTATTTATACCCCCTTCAGAAACCAGCCGTTGGACACTTTGGGGGCCGGATTATCTGGCCCAAGTGAGGGCCAGATTATCCGGTCTAGGGAAAACACCGCCCCAGACTCGGAAAAAACCCGGCAGATAATCCGCCCCTATTAGAGCGTCGTGTCGAGCTTGCCCTTGATCAACTTCTGGGGGCCGGATTATCCGGTCCTATGCGAGGGCCGGATTATCCGGCCTGGGGAGGAAAAACCGCCCTAGTTCGGATTTTCCAGGAGATAATCCGACCGGATACCGAGCGACGCGCCTTGGCTCCTTTTGCTCGATTATCTGGCCCCCTCAAAGCTTCCTACACACTTAGCGCACATGAATGATCTCCACAGTATTGTTATCTAACACGCAAAACATAGGAAAACATGAAATGTTCTTTCACCTGGTGGTTGATACGTCCAAAATGTATCTACTTTCCCGAACACTTTTGCTATTGTTTCTCCTCTAAACTTGTGTGATTTGGATCCAACTAACGCGGACTGGCACTGTTTTCAGCAGAATTACTTTGGTGTCTAGTTTTTGTGCTGAAAATCAACTATCAGGAAAAATCCTATAAAATATGCCAAAAATCCTATTTCACCAGAAGACTCCCAGAGCCAGAATACGAGATGGAATGGGGCTAGGGCCCAGTCACACCACCTGGCCACGCCAGTGGGTGGTATGGCCACCCCAGACACCCGCTCGGTTTCCCTCTTCTCCTATAAGATGCCTTCTGACCTAAAAACTCAGGGGGGTCGACGTTTTTCCAGAAGGAGTTCCACTCCGGCGCCACCACCAGATTCCACGAAACAGCACCAGAAACTCTGTTCTAGCACCCTGCCGGGACGGGGAATTGGAGGAGATCATCGCCATCATCACCATTGCTTCTCCATCGACCATCCTGAAGGAGATATCCCCTAGAGGAAAATAATAAATAGGTTTTTATTGTCATATCTCAATTACTTTATAATAGTTTCATATTGTGCTATAACTGTGCCAAGTAGAAACATTGGTACAGGTGTGGTATGAAACAACAAAGTCCCTAGTAGCCTCTATTTGTACTAGTTCGTTGGTCACGAAGATGATCTGGGTTTCAAGATCATGGGCATTTATGCCGACTGACAACGGGATCATATCATTGGAGAATGATGTGATTGGACATTCCTCGAAGGATAGCAACACGATCAAGTCATATAGTTCATTGTTGCAACAGCTATACCTAGACTCCTTCTCCTTAGACCGTGAGCTCATATTACTCATTGTTTCCCTACGCTGCTTAGACTATAGCAACCGTCATCTAGTAATGCGGTGGCCATAAAGGTGTACGTTGGGTATTCCGAAGGAACAGTAGATGACATGTGACTGCAAGACCGGTATTTGTTCACCCACATGACGGGTAAAGATACATACGGCCGACTTGGTGAGATTACATCTATAAATGTTGCAACATGTGACTAGGTCACGGGGATGTAATATCACGGTAACAAGAAAACATAACTTGTTGTGAACGAGATTGAACAAGGTATGGGATACCAATGATTGGATCTCGGACAATTTGTATCGAGAAACAAAAGGAAGAGGATGCTACATTTAGACGGTTCAAACGACATTGTCATCAGGAATGCATAGGGGTCACATGGATATCCCTGGTCCCTCCATTGATCATTGATACAGATCATGTCTAGAGCATTCCCGATCCGTGAGAGGATACACTTAAGGGTACGATGAGAGCGATCATTCGTAAGATGGAATCATAGTAGAGAAAGAGAGAAACCCGGAATTGTTCTGCGGAGAGGTCCGAAGTCGTTTGGAGAAAGAATAAAGGTGACATGGGTATACCCTACAGGTACTCGAGCTTGGTATATACGGTCCAAATACGTACAGGCCCACGGTGTCGCCAAGGCCCAAACAAGGGACTCGAGTGGCCTACGGACTCTTGATTGCTTGAAGAACAAGAAGAAGTTAAAGATAGAAAATTTGAAGGGGAAAAACCCTAACTTGTAACCGACTCGACCTGCTACCCGAGACCTAGCCTATCTATATAAAGGCTAGGAGGGGGCGGCGAGGAGGACACACACAACCCTAGTTTCCACAACCCTCGCTAGATTGCATATGCGCACCATTGTAACTTTCGACTCCTTCGATAATTCCACGAGCAAACAAGCAGGAGTAGAGACCTCTACGAGGCCTGAACCTGGGTAAATCCTTTGTCCCTTGTGTGCTTGTTTGCTAGCCGATAGATGTATCCAACACTCCCTCCTTCTCCAAAACCCAAGTCCATAACAATGGGCATTGATAATTTAAACCCTCGTCAATTGGCGCCGTTTGTGGGAAGTGGGAGTGCTGATGTTGTGGCTTCTTCGGCCCCATCAACTGTGATCTACAACTCTGCAACAGCAGAGATTCGCCAGCTCTTCGGCGCCTTCGACTTCACCGTCCACACGCCGGCCACCCGCCCGGCCTTCGAGTCTGTGGGCGACGGAATCAGCCTGGCGATTGGGAGCTTCCGCTTCCAAGTTGGTCAGATGGGCACGCTTCACATGCCTGATCAGCCAACAGCACCGACGATTGCCCTGACGTCATGGTTCCCTCCATCGATCGACACCCTCAGCGAGCTCAACGCCGCGGTGGCAGTCGAGAATACAGTCAGCGACAGCAGTCGCGATTCCGATCTAAGCGATCTAGCCACTGAAGATGGAACATACGGTTCCGGATTTGAGAGTTGTGGAAGCAACAGCTTCCCCAATCACTTCACGTGCGCCGTCATCAATGCACGCAACACCTCTGCTAATCGCGACAACGGTGGCAACCCTGGCAATGGCACCGATCCACCCATCGCCGGCAACGGTGGCAACGGTGGTAATGGCGGCAATTGCGCTCCTGTCAACAACGGAGGAGCAATCGAACCTCCCAGCATAATCAATGAGCAAACCGGCGAACGCGTCGTCATCAAGCTCAACGAGCAAGAGTGGGCTCGCTGCCGCGTGGCCCTACGGGGCACACCTCTACCCTTTGGGTCCCCACAAGAACTGCTGATGGGCTACCACTGGCTCTTGAAGGAAGAATTCAAGTGCCAGGTGCAAACAATCGCGCAACTTGAGGCATGTAAAACGGCAGCGGACGAATCGAGCCTTCGTCGCGCCGGGCTCTCCTCCTACAGAGGATCCTCCTCAAAGGGCAATGAATACCTCGCCAAGAAGAGGCAGTCGCGGATGGCTCACCTCACCGAACAAGAGTGCATAGAGGCCGCGAAAGTCCTTGACTTCGGCTCTATGACAGTCGACATGAGAGGCAACGTGGTTCCCAGAACGCCGCAAGCTGCGGTTACGGCAGCCACCATGTACCTCCTCAATAACCAGCCGCCAGATGGAGATCCCCGAACTGCGATGCACCGATCTACGATCACAGGCTTGGGATTAATCAAGGCCGCCCTCGACAAGGAGCCAACACCAGACCCAAAAAAGGGCAAAGCGCTAGCAAAGCGCCACTCCTCGCCCTCATCCAGCGACGACAGTCACGACCTATCTCGGCGCCGCCGCTCACGGCGACATGATCGGGACTACGATGCGCGCGTCGACCTCACGCAGCGTAAGATCGACAAGTCAAGGGCACGACGTGCTCGGTCGACTGACACGGAAGAGGAAGATGGGGAGCTCTGCGGCACCAGATGCTTCAGCAGATCCATTAGGCAAAAGCGGATGCCTAAAGGGTTTAAACTCCCCTCGGAGAACCCAAAATTTGACGGTCTACAAGACCCCAAGATCTGGCTGGAGGATCACATCTCCTTCGTCAGGCTCCACGGAGGTAGTCGAAGTACTGCCATGCAATGCTTGTAGCTATAGCTGCAGGGCGCCGCCCGAGCATGGCTCAATAACTTCCCATGCGGATCCATTCGCAGTTGGGATGAGCTGGTTTATAGCTCCGTGCGCAACTTTAAGGGCACGTACAAACGGCCCGCATCAATCGAAGAGCTGAGATGCTGCCAGCAAAGATCTGACGAATCACTTCGCTCATACATCCAAAGGTGGCCCATCATCAAGAACTCCGCGGAAAACATCTCGGAAGACCGCGCGATTGATGCGTTCAACGGTGGCGTCCGCCGCCTAGAGCTAAGGGAGGAGCTGGGCCGCTCAAAGCCCTAGACCATCGACCACATGATGGAGATCACAAATCGGTGGGCCAATGGAGAAGATTCGGTGAAGAATCGCGCTCACTCCGACGAGGAGGCGGAACTCGAACGCAGACGCGACCGCCGAGGCAAGTGTCACATGCGCATCTACGACGATCGCGACGACGTCAACATGGTCACAGCCGGCTACGCCGATAGACGCGACGATAACCGCAACCGCGACTCCGGGAAAACCACGCAAGTATGGCAACACCGCACTCGTGATGAGGCACCGGCGACCTCCATCGAGGATAAACTATCCGGGCCATGCACGGTACACTTCTACATCGACAAGCATGACAGCAAGAGAAAGTCTAGCCACCTCCTCAAAGACTGCTGCGAGTTCCTCAAGCTACACAAGGGATTGGTTCGGATGAACCGCAATGCAGTCGAAAGAGGCTACGGAGCTGCTCCAGGCGCCGTGGCACATGGCGCACCACCACCACCACCTGGGCCACCCCCGAACAGAGTCGCACCGGACCAGCACCACGGAGGAGAACCGTACCCACGGGCCATGGGTACCATGATGATCCAAAATGGACGCCCCTCCAACAGGGTGCAAAAGGCCATCACTCGCCAAGTCAACTTGGCCACGCACTCGCCACCATCCACCCCTGAGTACCTCAGTGGGAGAGAGTCGTGCATCACCTTCGACAAACGCGACCACCCACCTCAGATACCTTGTCCAGGTCATTGCCCCCTCGTACTCGAGGCGCAAATAGGAGGCTTCGACATGAGTCGCGTCTTCATGGACGGCGGAAGCGGCATCAACCTCATATTCGCGAGTACCTTGCGAGCGATGAGGATCCCTCTAACCTGCCTAGAGGCATCGGACACAACGTTCCACGACATCGTCCCAGGGAAAGGCGTATACCCCCTGGGAAAAATCAACCTCGACGTCATCTTCGGCACGCCGAAGAACTTTCGGCGCGAGCGCATTGACTTTGAGGTCGTCGACTGGCCCTCACAATACCACTGCATCCTCAGGCGCATCACGTTCGCTAGGTTCATGGCAGTGCCCAACTACGCCTACCTACAGATGAAAATGCCAGGTCCCAACAGCGTCATCACGATCAACGGGAACTTTGAGCGATCTGACAGTTGCGACAGGGAATTCAATAGGATCTCCTAGTCCTTCGGCATACAGGAGGAACTCGCAAGACTGAAAGAGACGACAGACAACAGTCTGCCTCCCCTGAGTAGGCCAAGCTCACCCGACCTCTCCTTCGACTCATTTGTGCACACAAAGAAGGTGCAGGTCCATCCATCGGATCCCGCCAAGACGACCCTCATCACCAACAACTTGAGTCCCGCATAGGAACTCGCGCTCGCCGAATTCCTCCGTGAGCACTGGGAAATCTTTGCCTAGTGTCCTGCGGACATGCTAGGAGTTCCCAGGGAATTCGCCGAGCACGCACTCAACGTCAACCCCGACGCAAGGCCAGTCAAGCAAACAATCAGGCGACTGTCTGAGCCACGAGTGCAAGCAGTCAGAATGGAGATCAACGGACTCCTTGAGGCCAAGTTCATACGCGAGATCAAGGAAAGCACTTGGCTCGCCAATACGGTGCTGGTACCAAAAAAGGACACTGATATCCTGCGGATGTGCGTAGACTTCACTTCTCTGAACAAGCACTGCCCAAAGGATCACTTCCCGCTGCCACGGATCGACCAGATCATCGACTCCACCACGGGATGCGAGCGTCTCTGCTTCCTCGACGCCTACTCAGGCTATAATCAAATTCGAATGAAGGAGGAAGATCAAGAGAAAACAGCGTTTACAAGGCCCTTTGGTGTGTTCTGCTACAACACAATGCCCTTCGGGCTAAAAAACGCGGGAGCCACCTACCAGCGGTGCATGCAGGCTTGCCTCAAGGAACAACTGGGTCGCAACGTCCAAGTCTATGTCGACAACATAGTAATCAAGACCAAGGAGGAAGCCTCTCTAATCAATGATTTGCGTGAAACCTTCGCCAACCTCGACCGCTACCGGATCAAGCTCAATCCGGACAAGTGCGCCTTCGGCGTACCATCTGGGCAGCTACTTGGATATCGCATCTCCGCGAGGGGAATCGAGGCGAACCCGAAGAAGATAAAAGCCATACTGGCCATGGAGAAGCCGAAGAACATAAGAGGCGTCCAGCAACTGGCCGGATGAATCACGACGCTCGGTCGATTTATCAGTCGGATGGGTGAAAAGGCGCTACCCTTCTACCAGCTCCTCCGCAAAGCTGAAAAATTAGAGTGGACCCACGAAGCACAAGAAGCATTCGAAGATCTCAAGCGCCTGCTATCCACTTCGCTAGTGCTGGTGACTCCATGAGAAAGGGAACCACAGTTGCTGTACATCTCCGCCACCAACCAGGTGGTCAGCACAATGCTCGTCGTCAAGCGAGCTGAGGAAAACAAGGTCCACGGCATACAACACCCAGTATACTACCTTAGCGAGGTCCTCACGCCAACAAAGCAGCGGTACCCGCACTACCAGAAGTTGGCGTATGGTGTCTTTATGACCGCCCGGCGACTGCGCCACTACTTCCAGGAACACCCAATCGTGGTAGTCAGCGACGCCCCGTTGGGACATATCCTCAATAACCCCGACGCCACGGGCAAGTCGCGGTTTGGGAATAGAACTGTCTCCACGAGACATCACATACGAAAAGCGCGATGCAATCAAGTCGCAAGTTCTCCCTGACTTCCTTGTGCACTGGATGGAGAACCAACTCCCAGACAAGCCAGCTATGTCCTACCTCTGGACAATGCACTTCGATGGGTCCAAGCGGAAAGACGGAGCAGGCGCAGGTGTCATACTAACATCACCTCAAGGGGACAAGCTGAAGTGTATCCTGCGAATGCAGTTCACAGCCTCAAACAACGAGGCTGAATACGAGGCCCTGTTGCATGGGATGAGGAATGCAAAAGCTTGCGGCGCCAAGAGGCTCATCATATATGGCGACCCCAAGTTGGTCGTCAACCAAACAATGCATGAGTGCGACGCACTGAACGACAACATGATCGCGTACTGTGACCTCTACGATACACTCGAAGGAGACTTCGATGGTTGTGAGCTACGACACGTAGGTCGCGAAAGCAACGAAGAGGCGGACGCACTCGCCAACATAGGCTCTACCTGCGCCCCCATACCACCTGGGGTATTTCTCGAGCGCATATGCGAACACTCCATCAAGCCAAAGGCCGCAAAGAAGAAAACAAGCGCAGCAACGGACTTAGGGGCTATGCCACCCAATGAGCCCATGGCACTCGATGCCTTGGAGCTGGACACCGGACTCGAAGGACCACTGAGCGTCATGCTGATTGAGCAATCATGGACGCAGCCATACATCATGTACCTCCTTAGCAAGAGGCTACCGGACGATCTGACAGATGCACGGCACATCGCGCGGCGCTCCAAGGCATTCGCCGTTATCAATGGCGAACTGTATAAATGTAGCATCACAGGAGTGCTACAACGATGCGTCTCCATGGCCGATGGAAGAGCAGTTCTCCTCGACATCCATGAAGGGACCTGCGGGCACCACGCTGGCAGTCGCGCCCTCGTTGCCAAAGCTCTACGAGCTGGATTCTACTGGCCTACGGCCATGCGCGACGCCAAGGACATCGTCCAAAAATGCAACGCTTGCCAGTGATTCGTGGACAAGCCGCACGCACCAGGCGCAGAGCTACGACCAATCCCATTGGCCTCGCCCTTCGCGCAATGGGGGCTGGACATGGTCGGCAAGCTTCCAAGGTCCTCGCGAGGAGGCTACGTCTACCTCTTAGTCGCAGTCGACAAATTCACCAACTGGATTGAGGCCATGCCAGTAGCCAACCAATCCACGCACAGCGCAGTCAAATTCTTTGAGTCCATCGTCTACCGCTTCGGGGTGCCACACAGCATCATCACCGACAACGGGACGAACTTCACATCTAAGGAGTTCCAAGAATTCTGCGAGAACCTAGGGATAAACATCAGCTACGCCTCAGTAGCGCATCCATAGACCAATAGTCAGGTGGAAAAGGCAAACGGGCTTGTCTGCAGCGGCATCAAGAAGCGACTCCTTCGGCCACTCGAACAAGCTGCGGGTTGCTGGCCGGATGAACTGCAATCTGTACTCTGGAGCCTACGTACAACTCCAAATAGCGCCACGGGCTACACGCCATTTTTTATGGTGCACGGAGCAGAGGCAGTGCTACCAGCTGAGGTACGGTACAAGGCGCCGCGCGTGGTCGCTTACAGCGAACAAGAGTCATCCCTCGCACTCAAAGATTCCGTCGACCTCCTTGACGAAGCAAGGGAAATCGCTGCGAAAAGATCAACGATCTACCAACAGAACTTGCGCAACTACCACAGTAGAAGGCTTCGCCCCAGATCCTTCGTTGAAGGTGACCTGGTCCTGCGACTGAAGTAGTAGGGGCATCTCAAGCTCGAGTCGCCCTGGGAAGGACCGTACGTGATTACAGAAGTAATCCCAGGTGGCACCTGCCGCCTTCAAGATATAGAGACAGGAGTCGCATACTCCAACCCCTGGAACATCGCACGGCTGCGACGCTTCTACCCTTAGTCGTTTTTACTTTTACATTGCAAAATAAGGCTACTCAGCCAAGGCTACTTAGCCACACATTGTATCTCGCACTGTTCCCCAAATAAATAAAAGCTAAGTGCCCCAAAACTCTGTGTTCTCCTTTACTTTTTCAATTTATATACTCGGGGGCTGCGCCACCCTATACACATCTGTTCTTCGAACCAAAATGCGATATCCCGAGTAGCTGGTACATCAATCGAAACCCTTAAAACACAACCTCAACTCAGCTGCAACGCACCTGACAGGTTGACAAGGGACCGAGATAAAAGATGGCCAGGCTAACGAAAAGGACTCGCATAGTGCAACGCACCTTACGCTTACAAAAGCTATTTGTACACATTCAACAATAAATTATCTACAAATATATATGAACTTTACAACACAAATACACTTATGTGCAGGATACAAATTTGGCTACTATTGCAATAGAGGAACGTTGGTTTGTTCCTCGAAGAAGTCGACGATCTCCTCTGCTGGACGGTCCACCACCTGATAGTGTGGTACCATATTCCAGGCAGACCCTGCTGGTGGCGCTGGCGGCAATATCCACGTCAGGCCTATGCAATCGCACCATTGAGAGGGCAGCCTTGGCACCAGCCACCAACTGCTGCCTCACGCACTCGCGAACCATGGACAGAGCTTGAAATTTGGCAAGAAGAGCCAGCATGCTTGATGGAGTGTCGTCCAGCGGAAACATCGCCCGATAAATGTTCTTCAAGCACGACTGCGACTTCTTTAGAAAGAGCAGCACTCGCGACGCACGATCCTGCAGGGTCGCCAAAATAGTCGCACGATCATGATCTACCCAGAAGAATCCACTCTCTTGAAGTTGCTCCTGGGTGAGATCATAAAGGCGAATGGCAATTCTATCCTTCTCCTCCTGCGGATGGCGCGCGCTAACAACTACACGAAGCAGCATCAATAGCATGAGTACAACGTACCGCTATGAGAAACTACAAAGGAAAAGATGAGAATAGGCAAACTAACACTTAAACTGGTCGCCCAGCTGCGCCACCTCGCCAAGCAGATACTGCTCGCGGGCGGCGGCTTTTTCCGCCTTCGAATTCCACACATCTACGCTACCACGGATCACGGGCAACTCACGCTCCAGCTGCTTCACGCGATCACGAAGTCGCGAAAGCAAGGATAGCTCCTCTACCCTGGAGCACGGTGGTGCCACTGTATCATCACGAGATGGCGAGTCCTGGGTTCCCCCCACGGGATCACTTGATGTACCCTACCACAAGTAAAGATAGAAGCAAATAAGACGACCAAATAAACACAAAGACAAAAGGGTCAGATGCATTCAAGACCGGCATAAGTATCAACAGACACACTCGCCAGCAGGCATGTTCTTAAACAAAAGGACAATTAATCAACTATTACAAAAGCTAACTACAGAGCAGCTGGCTTCTTCAACTTCGACGGCTTCGGGGGCTTCATCAAATCCGTGGCAGTGTCAGATGCCACTGACTTTCCGCCGGCCCCTGAGGCCGAAGCCCTCGCCGCCTTCTTGGCACGTTGGAGCTCCTCCGAGTACTTCGTGACAGTATTTATCAAGTGATTCCCATATTTGCCACAGGCAGTCGCAAAAGGAGCGAAGACTACCTGCTGACCATCTGCGCCAACAGGCATCGCCTTCGACACCGCGGAGGGATCGATCTCGACTCCATGGGCCTGCACCACGGCGAGTGACATGGTCGCCCCAGCCGCGCGGAGGGAGTTCTTGTAGGTGGAAGGCACACCCCCGGCGAGTGACTCTGTCAGCTCGTCCATATTATCGACCAGCTCCGCCTTCGGCATCAAAACTTCAACGTCACCAGCAAAAACATTCGATGCAGAGAAGGACAACAATATTCACAAGAAAAAGTACCCGAGAGAGCCTTGGCGACTGAGAACAGTTGCTCTTCAAACAACTTTTCCCTAGCAGCAAAGGAGGCACGCAGATCCTCTTCACGCTTCAGCGCCTCGTCACGCGCTATGATCGCCTCGTCGTGACCCTTCACAGCCGCAGCCAGTGTCTTCTCCAAGGTGGCGGCATCACGCAATAGAGCATTATGCTCAGCTACACGACAAACAAAAGCTGACTATCAGTCGACTACAACAAAAAGAGAAGACGAAAAAGAGTAAGTGTAGAACACTCACTTTCAACCATGCGGTGACGCGTCTCCAGCATTGCATGCTGGCGGTCCATCGCCATCACTTGCTCTGCCAAGTGCGCGGCTTCCTTTACAAGGAGTTGTCGCACATACAAAAGAACCATCAGAGGAAATATATAACATCGACTGCAACACTACAAAGAAGGAAACAACTACACTTACATGGTCCTCCAATGACTCCGAAGATGTTTGTTGTGCCGTCATCCAGGCAACCATTCGATGCTCCCCTGTGTGAGGAGAGCTGGAAGAGTTGTGCCCAGAGTGGGCCGCCACTGGAGGGGAAGGAGCACACTCGACCTCTTTCTTGGCCTTCGAGGTCGCGACTCCAGATTCCTTCAAAAATTCGACATCGCCAGAAGATGACGACGCCTCTTGACTACAAGACAAAACTCACCTTGAGAAAAGGCAAACTCCCAGGGCAAGTCAACAAGAAGAAAACAGAGAAGAGCAAATGAACTCGAAAACTTACCAGTCAAACTTGTCAAGATCAAACGTGGCCTCCGCCGACTCCGACGAAGACTCCTTAGGCAACCGCATCTTCTTGCGAGAAGACGGTGCCACAGCTCTCACAGGGACGGCGGGAATTGGCGACTCCGCACCAACAATCGTACCTTCTGGAGTCGAAGGAGACGACGTGTCAGAATCCTCGCTGCGCGAACGCTTGCGAGTGTCCGGACTCTTGGACTCGGGGGCTTCCTCCTCCACATCAGAAGGGACAGTCGACTCAGACTCGTCCTCTTCCAAAGCTTCTCGAGGAAAACCCCCTCAGGGAGAGGAGGCATACAAGGAGACACCGCCCAATCCTACATACAAACAACAAAAATCAGCAAAAATCAAGTAAGCAACAGAAAAGCAATCGAGAAAATAAGCTACTGCGTAGCACAACTGTACCTCAGGAGGAGGATTCGAAGCATCAAAAGGAGGAACAACTAGCTCATTCGGAAGCACATCCTTGCCAGTGTACTTCGTGACCAGTCGAACCCTCTTACCCACCTCACTCGCGGACATGCCATCGGCAGACACGTGAGTGGCATCATCGGTGCTAGCCCATTGAAACATTGGATGAACTCTAGCTTGAAGGGGTTGGACGCAACGGTGCAGCCAGGTTTGGATAAGGGCGCAGCCTCCCTCTTCTGTGCCTATGCGACTCTCGAGGTCGCAGACGCGTTGATACAACAAGTCTGTCTTCGTGAGTTCGCCAGGCATAACTACGTTCTTCCAAGAACGCATCTTCTTGCACGGAGTCGCGGGATCGAAGGGCGCGAGTCCAAAGTGCTCATCTTTGGACTTCTGATCGTGGACATAGAACCATCTATCCCTCCATCCCTGGACGGACTTTGTGAGCTTGATGTCGAAGTAGGTGGCGGATGGGTCGACGTGGATTCCGCAACCACCTACGTCGTAAACTAAAGAGCCAGATGCGGACTGACGCTTCAATTTAAAAATGCGCTTGAAAAGACCAAAGTGTGGCTCGATTTCGAGCCAACACTCGCAAAGAGTGATGAAGCAGGTGATGTGGAGGATCGAATTTGGGGAACAGCTGATGGAGCTGGAGCCCGTAGAAACAAAGAAGACCCCTAAGAAAGGGGTGGAGAAGCAATGAAAGACCGCGAATGACGAATGCAAGAAACATCACTCGAAAACCAGCGGGAGGAGCAGGAATGGTCTCACCGCTAGGGACACACGTATCGGCGACTACTGTGGAGATAACTCCGTCTTGGCGAAGAAGACGGAGGTCCAACGCCTTGATGGTGGAAGGGCGTCATGCACCATTTGTCACGCGGGTGCCCGCGACCTTCTTCTTCCTGCCGGCGGCGGTGCTGGTGCCTGCAGCAGCGGAGCCACCCTTCTTCTTCGTCGCGGCAACGATGGCCACGGAATCAACAGCAGTGCCTCCCTTCTTCTTCCCCATTGCGCGACGGCGGTGTGAATGGAGGAAGTAGCTGGGGAAGATGCGGAGTTGGTCCAGTGCCGCAGCAAGAAAGAGCGCAAGGAAGCAGAGAGCAACAGCAATGGCGATGGCAGCAAGGAAGAAAGAGCGCAGATGGGAAAATTACCGTCGCAGCGCCGCTACTTAACCCCTGGAAGATGCAATCCAACGGTTCAGAAAAACCCTACCGGACGCGTGGCACACATCGCGTTAGAAAAATGGAGAACGGGAAGCACGAACCATCCCTCCACTACTCCCATTATGCACGGAAATCGAGGAGGCGCATTTAAAATAAAGATTACGCACGCCCAGTCAAATCAAAGTCAGGAAGTGGGACCCACCACTCGTCACGTCCCGTCAAACTCGCTCACGTGGGCAACTGAGGTCATACAAGCGTCAGCACTGACGTCATCAAAGCTATGTAGTGGAAAAATTCGACTACTTTAGTCCTTGCTGGAGTCTTCGACTCCACCAAGCACTCGGGGGCTACTCCCATAGGGAGCACTGGCCGCGCACCCTACGATTTTCTTTTCTTTTTGCAGGAACATGGACAATCAAAAGTAAACCCAACCACTCGAAATACGGTTCGACTATGGACATGGGTTACTCCCATAGGGAGCGCCGGAAACAAATTCGACTGAAACAAGCAAGCAAAAGACGACAGCAGTCGCAAAAGCTATTTAGTCACTGCCTGAGTCTTCGACTCAACCAGGCACTCGGGGGCTACTCCCATAGGGAGCGCTAGTCGCGCACCCTATGATTATTTATACAGAAAGCTGTGTGTTGATAACATCCGCACTCGAAGCTCATGGCGACACCGCCTCATAATTTTCCCTACAAAGAGACTGCGTCTCCTGGGTCACCCGAATCGTCTCCGCGATGATAAAATTCGGATGTCGCGCTTACAGCGTGAAGATAAGACCTGAATAAGGCCTAGCAACGCATTTAGCTGCACACTACTAGAAATGTATCCGTGCCTACAGGTACGATGAACATGCCTTGACGGACGCGTCAAGTGCTCACATCCATATAACTGGAATTCGACTCATGTAAGACCTCCGCGGCCTGAGTCGAATTACACCAGCACTTTTCCGGATTCGACTCCGGGGACTCGAGTTCGAGTAGATTACGTTGTTTCACCCTAAGGTGGTGAACTGATACCGATATTTCGGTTGTATCAGGCACGTATATCAACAATCCCTATGACACAAATAAAAGCAGTCGAAATGCACTCGTTCAGGCACTCGAAGACTTCAAAAAGTCCCCAGTCGAATCTGCGATTCCACTGGGCACTCGGGGGCTACTGACATGGGTATACCCTATAGGTACTCGAGCTTGGTATATACGGTCCAAATACGTACAGGCCCACGGTGTCGCCAAGGCCCAAACAAGGGACTCGAGTGGCCTACGGACTCTTGATTGCTTGAAGAACAAGAAGAAGTTAAAGATAGAAAGTTTGAAGGGGAAAAACCCTAACTTGTAACCGACTCGACCTGCTACCCGAGACCTAGCCTATCTATATAAAGGCTAGGAGGGGGCAGCGAGGAGGACACACACAACCCTAGTTTCCACAACCCTCGCCAGATTGCATATGCGCACCATTGTAACTTTTGACTCCTTCGATAATTCCACGAGCAGACAAGCAGGAGTAGGGACCACTACGAGGCCTAAACCTGGGTAAATCCTTTGTCCCTTGTATGCTTGTTTGCTAGCCGATAGATGTCTCCAGCGCTCCCTCCATCTCCAAAACCCAAGTCCATAACAATGGGCATTGATGATTTAAACCCTCGTCAAAAGGAAAAGCCCTGAAAAGTGTTTTCGGATAAATGGGAATTTAAATATATATTTATTATACGTTAATTGTGAATTAATATATTATAAATAATATTTAGATTAAGATTTATAAAGGCAACTATTATATTAGGCTAAATCCCGGAGGGAAATAGTCTAGAATCAAAGCTGCAGAAAAATAAAAGTGGAAAACAAAAACCCCAGCCCTATGGGTGGCGGATAACCGCTACCGCACAGGGCGGCAGATAACTGGGTGACGCCAGTGGGCAGGCCAGGCCGCCGCGGGCCACCGCTGTCCAGCCGGCCCACCCGGGCGGGGCGGGGCAGGGTGCTGGGCCGCCGGGGGCGAGCCGGCCCACCCGGGGCTCCCCCTTGCCAGGCTACCACGGCGGGAGAGCTGGACGCGGGATGGGCCGTGCCAAGGCCCACCCGGCCAGCCCCTGCTGGTCCCCTTTTTCTTTTTGTTGTTTATTTTCTGTTTGGCTATTTGGGCTGAGTAGAAACAGCCCATTTGGCTAGTCCAAAAATCTGCTGCTTTTTTCTTTTAGTATTAGTCCCACATGGCTTAGCCTTTGAGAAAGGCACACCCCCTCCGCCTATATAAAGGGGTGCCCATGGGTGGGATTAAACACACAACTTGAGAAGTCCTTTGGTTGACTTTCTCCCTCCCTCTCTCTATACCTCGTGACCATGGCCCTATGTTTGGGTTGTGTGATCGAGGCACACCTGCAGTACGCCGTTGCGCTGTAGGGATTCCTAGCCGGATATCAACTTCCGCACTCCCTGCGGGATCGGGGAGCCGGAGGTCTCATCGTGCACCGGATGTGTACGAAGACACGAGACGCAACACTTGGGGCGCTTAACTATCGTGAGCCGGAGTTGTTGCACGATAAAGATGACGAAGGAGCAAGGGGTGACCTACGAGGAGCTTCACGACCTTGAGTTTGGCTACGAGTACGACTACTTCAACCATGTTCCCCGCAGAACGTTAACCGCGTACATTATACAAGGGTATGTATTCTCTACGCTCCGGCCGTTACCGCATTTCTACATAGATAGATCCTAGGCTAGTTTCTGGAGTTCCGTCGTAGGAAATTTTTTGTTTTCTGCATTGATCCCCAATAGTGGTATCAGAGCCGATCTATGCGTAGAGGTGCTGTACGGCCAGTACGCACAAGTATTGTGCGGGCATTGATCCCTTAGTTGTTACCCTCTAACGTGTACTTGTTTATATCGCGGTATTGTTTGATGAAGCGGCCCGAACCGAGCTTACGCGTATTCGTACGCGAGACTGGTTCCACGCTCAACATACGGCTTGTACCGTATAAGTGGCTAGCGGGTGTCTGTCTCCCATTCGATAGTTGATATAACATTTACAACAGAGGGCCCCGTAAGAGGTGTAGTTTAGACAACTGTCGGATCCGTGTTGTGGTTGGAAAGTTTGTAGTTTAGAAAACATTCTATTGCGAAAGCCCTAACAACCACGTAAAACTTGTAGTAGATAAAGTAGAGGCGTCTAACTTTATTTTGCGGGGGCATGTGAATATGATATGGCAAAGGTCGTTATGAAGGTAAAGTACTTTACTTTTCTGTTGCTAAGTAGTATAGTAATAGTCATCGTTCCGATGGACAACCTGGTGGAGGCGTCGTGGACTTGGCGTCAAACCAAGGGCAAGATGGATATCATGTTGGAGCGCTCGATGAAGATCAAGGCGCAAGAAAGACCATATCATATCACACTATATATATGATGTTGATACATGTTTTACATCTTATTGTGTGCTAGTATTTAGATACTCAACGGTAGCAAATAAGATAATCCCTATTTAATTCCAACGTTCCGTGTCCCCCTTGTGTGTGCACCACCAAGAAAGTTCTTCGGTATGAGGCCGACCGTGATGATCGGGGGTCAGACATATCTACGTTCGCATACAGTGGGTGTAAGCCATGTTGCACAGCGAATACACACAAGTTAGATTTGGCGAGCCTAGCATGTACAGACATGGCCTCGGAACACAAGAGATCGAAATATCGAGCATGAGTCACATGGATGATGTAATTGGCATTGTTGAATGTGTACCTTTGATAATGCACTGATGGCCGTGATGATCGGGGGAGGTGCAGAGGATAGGGATCATGCGATCGCTAAAATCGTCCAGGGGATGACAATTTTAGTGGAGACTAATTATAAATTGATCTCTTATTATAAACTTAGTCTAGATGTCTGTTTGCAAATATCTTAGTAGACCTTGGCCTATCCCATTGAGGTCCTTTGCGACCATGGGAATATATTGCTTAATTTGGAACTTAGCAAAAGGGTCCAACTTCATAGATTAATACCCACGCCTGAGGGATATCCTCGTAAAAGGTGATCTTCTCTTCTTGATACAATAACCATTAGGACATAATTCGATGACTCCAGAATGTTTGTGTTTTCTCCATAATCATCCAATAAGCCATTCTCCATTCGATGGAGATTTGGGCTATGTTTTGTATTCTACAGAATAAGGCACATAGAGTATGAGCCGTTGGATGGGGTTTTCCTCCATCGTGGATGAAAAGAGAATGTTTGGAAAAACAGTTAGCGATCTTGCATTAGAGTTGAGAACTCTTGGAAGGGCTTGATTGCAAAAGGAGGTCATGCATGAAGAAGGTATATGTTAGATATACAAAATTATAAATGTGGTTCTTGCAAAACTCATTGCAGTTTGCAAAGTATTTGATACTTATCCCGTTTTGTGAAAACAGGATGATCTGCTTGAGAATTGTTGGTTTTGAGGCAACGTGACTTGATGACGGCAGGCAAAGCAGTTGATGGCCAACATCACCTCTTCCCTCATAGTTTGTCATTTGGATTAGTGGACTTGAATATAAATTTGTAATCCCTGTTTGTCTGTCTTGCTTTTGGCGATACGATTATTCATATGAACAAGTTACAAACCAGTTTGTACTATTCTTATGAAGAATACCTTATGCTCACATTACGATTACAAATAAGTCATTCTCATCAGTATATTAATGATAATAGATTAAACATTTATAAAGGATTAGAATGCTAAAAGATATCCAAAGTTTAATAATGAAATGACACTATAGTTTAAGCCATTTTGGTTATTGCATGTTCTTTATGAAAGATCGGGGTCCTAGATGCTTAATCTAGAGACTTTGCAAAACCATGCCTCTCAGGCAGAATGACTAAAACTCCGCATTTTGGTAAAACGGTGATATGCGAAGAAATATTGAATCTTATACATAGTGATGTATCTTATTTTCAACAAGTAGTGCAAATCATTTATTGTGGACTTAAGTGAATAAGTGTATTTATTTAATGAAACATGAAGTTTGAACCGATTTGAATTGTTCAAATGAGTTCAACAACAAAGAGGACATTGAATTAACAAGTCTCTTTGATTTGATCGACACGACTAAAGTATTCAAGTTAAGTTTAGCATAAAAGGAACTTGTGAAAGATGTTTCACAAATTATGATAATTGGACGAATTCAAACTATGTTGAAATATCCAAACATCATAATCATTTTGTATTAGATACATATTATCTCTTATCAGGGTTATAGTTGTCGTTTAGAGTTAAAGATCAAAATAAGCAAACCACTCATTTGAAATGCAAAGGAACATCCAAAATATTCGTGGAAACAACACCATAAGTGTTATGGCAAGTTCGAGTTTCTGGAGATTTCGATAAGTCGAAATCGTGGCGAATAAACAAGTCTTTGTAGAGCATTCTTAGGAAGCTATGAATGCATCTTCCACAAGGGGCAAACTTGATGTTGTCCTAAATTGATGTGTCTTGATGAAGATACAGGTGGAAGAAAGTAAAAGATCAAAACAAGGTATTTGACCTTGCCTCCGAATTGTTGAGTCGCACAGCGGAATTTGTTTCATGAAACCAAACTCTGCGAATAGAGAACAAACTATTGATAATGATCATAAAGTTTCAAGTGAGTACTTTTACTAAAGAAAGTAGGATTCAACTATATATTCTACAAGTTTGTGGAATCATATATTGATTCACTTGTCATGTTTTGAACAAGACATACCTACGAAATACAAAGAAGCGTGATGGACCTAAGTACGAGAAATGAATGGTCATTGAAATCTCGTTAGTGGAATTCTCGGTTTGATGGTGATCAAAGGATTTTGGAATGTCCAAGATTATCGAGAGGACCTAGATTTGAGTGGGAGCAAATCAGCTTGGCTAATTCATAATATGTAACTGACATATTTTGAGTGGGAGCTAAGTGAAATCCCTGGATCTCAAACATAAATGTCATATTTGAGTGGGAGCGTGAAATCATTCTAGGATATGTGGACGACATATGTGAATGATGTGCTTGGTGTTTAAGTTAGGATGAAGTTGAAGTTATTAAACAAGGAGATCTATCGAGATAGATTGGTAAGTTTAATAAACATTGAATGTTGAATGCTTCCTGGACTTGATTTTGAAAGATGTTCAGAATGTCCTAAACAAGATTCTGAAGAAGCTAAGAATGGAACAATGTGAGAAAGTAGTTCTTACTACATGAAGCATTGAGTATTGCAACTATGGTTGAAAGAAAGAGATGCGTTGCATCTCCTATGCCTCGGTCGTAGGTTCTTCCATAAAACCATGTTGTATACTCGACGTAATATGACCCGAGGTTCTGGTTAGTATGACAAAGTCTTAACTGTAAGAACATGTCTTTAAGTGATTCCTGAGTTGATCACTAAACCAGAATTAAGTTTGGACTTAAATGGCAAGAAGCAATGTAAGTGGCATAGATGCATTTCATGCACTAGGATCTACATAGATGTAGAAGTATAAAGGCTACATCTGATGTTATGTATAATGTTATGGCGGGGCTAGTTCGCTTTTAATGTAGAATGATGTGTCCCAGGGCCCAGTGCCCATGAGAAAGCCCTCGAGGTTGATCTAATGTCACTGTAAGCTCCTGGAATCTGGCCTCGTTTTGCTGCCATGACTATAGTATATACACAAAGGATAGCAAAGTGTGTTTCAAAGTTTAGATGACAACGGTGAAAACGACCATCATCATAAACACTAGAAACAAAAGTCTCACTTTGTTGCCAAACGAATGCTTCGACCCATTATAAGATAATGGTGTGAATGTCAAATTAGGAAGACATTAACGATTTGCAAAAGGCATAATGATCTCGTAAAACAGAACATGGACATGACGTTTCCCATAAGCATGCATGATCTATAAACGCATATGGTATATGGTTTATGTGAGTAAAATGTGAGCTAGTGTATTTGCACTCTAGTGCAAGTGGGAGACTGAAGGAGATATGCCCTAGAGGCAAATAATAAATAGGTTTTTATTGTCATATCTCAGTTAGTTTATAATAGTTTAATATTGTGTTATAACTGTGCCAAGTAGAAACATTGGTACAGGTGTGGTATGAAACAACAAAGTCCCTAGTAGCCTCTATTTATCCTAGTTCGTTGGTCACGAAGATGGGTTTCAAGATCATGGGCATTTATGCCGACTGACAACGGGATCATATCATTGGAGAATGATGTGATTGGACATTCCTCGAAGGATTGCAACACGATCAAGTCATATAGTTCATTGTTGCAACAGTTATACATAGACTCCTTCTCCTTAGACCATGAGCTCATATTACTCACTGTTTCCCTAGGCTGCTTAGACTGCATCAACCGTCATCTGGTAATGCGGTGGCCATAAAGGTGTATGTTGGGTATTCCGAAGGAACAGTAGATGATATGTGACTGCAAGACCGGGATTTGTTCACCCACATGACGGGTAAAGATACATACGGCCGACTTGGTGAGATTACATCTATAAATGTTGCAACATGTGACTAGGTCACGTGGATGTAATATCACGATAACAAGAAAACATAACTTGTTGTGAACGATATTGAACAAGGTATGGGATACCAATGATCGGATCTCGGACAACTTGTATCGAGAAACAAAAGGAAGAGGATGCTACATTTAGACGGTTCAAACAACATTGTCATCAGGAATGCATAGGGGTCACATGGATATCCCTAGTCCCTTTGTTGATCATTGATACATATCATGTCTAGAGCATTCCCGAGCCGTGAGAGGATACACTTAAGGGTACGATGAGAGCGATCATTCGTCAGATGGAATCATAGTACAGAAAGAGAGAAAGCTGGAATTGTTCTGCGGAGAGATCCGAAGTCGTTCGGAGAAAGAATAAAGGAAAAGCCACGAAAAGTGTTTTTAGATAAATGGGAATTGAAATATATATTTATTATATGTTAATTGTGAATTAATATATTATAATAATATTTAGATTAAGATTTATAAAGGCAACTTTTATATTAGGCTAAATCCCGGAGGGAAATAGTTTAGAATAAAAGCTGCAGAAAAATAAAAGGGAAAAAGAAAAACAGCTAGCCCTATGGGCGGCGGATAACCGTCACCACACAGGGCGGCAGATAACTGGGCAACGCCAGCGGGCAGGCCAGGCCGCCGTGGGCCGACGCTGTCCAGCCGGCCCACCCGGGCGGGGCAGGGCGGGGTGCTGGGCCACCGGGGGCGAGCCGGCCCACCCGGGGCTCCCCCTTGCCAAGCTACCACGGCGGTGGGCACGGGATGGGCCGCGCCAAGGCCCACCCGGCCAACCCCTGCTGGTCCCCTTTTTCTTTTCGCTGTTTAGTTTCTATTTGGCTATTTGGCCTGAGTAGAAACAGCCCATCTGGCTAGTACGAAAATCTGTTGCCTTTTTGTTTTAGTATTAGTCCCACATGGCTTAGCCTTTGAGAAAGGCACACCCCCTCCGCCTATACAAAGGGGTGCCCATGGGTGGGATTAAACACACAACTTGAGAAGTCCTTTGGTTGACTTTCTCCCTCCCTCTCTCTATACCTCGTGACCATGGCCCCAAGTCTAGGCTGTGCGATCGAGGAACACCTACATTATGCCGTTGCGGTGCAGGGATTCCTAGCCGGATATTAACTTCCGCACTCCCGGCAGGATCGGGGAGCCGGAGGTCTCATCGTGCACCGGATGTGTATGAAGACACGAGGCGCAACACTTGGGGCGCTTAAATGTTGTGAGACGGAGCTATTGCACGATGAAGATGACGAAGGAGCAAGGGGTGACCTGCGAGGAGCTTCGCGACCTTGAGGTCAGCTACGAGTACGACTACTTCAACCAAGTTCCCCGCGGAACGTTAACCGCGTACGGTCTACAAGGGTATGTATTCTCTATGCTCTGGCCGTTACCGCATTTCTACATAGATAGATCCTAGGCTAGTTTCTGGGGTTCCGTCGTAGGAATTTTTTTGTTTTCTGCACCGATCCCCAACACATCCATGTTTCCCCCATCTATGAGTGAGTAATACCCCGCTGTAGGCTATGGGGATGGTAGGGATTGGATGAGATCGTTCATGTAATGGCATCAGATTGTTAGGGCATGGTGTCTAGTGTCTTCTATTAGTCCTTTATGACTTTATTGCGACTTGTTATGCTTAATGCTTGTCACTAGGGCCTGGGTGCCATGATTTCAGATCTGAACATGTTATTGATCCATTATGATAGTATTGTTTATGGTCATACCTGCAAGTTGTATACACACGTTGTTGTCTGGAACCAATGGCCCCGAAGTGAGAGAAATCGGGATAACCAGATGGAATGGCTTTGATGTGAGGATCACATGTGTTCACGGAGTGTTAATTCTTTGCTCCAGTGCTCTATTAAAATGAGCACCTTAATTGCTAGTAGTTCCCTTGAGGCCCCGCTGCAAACGGGCTGCAGGACAAAAGATGTTGTGCAAGTTCTCATTGCGAGCACGTATGACTATATATGGAACACATGCCTAGGATTATCTAGTACTTGGATGCTTTATCTTATTTATCTACAATTGCCCTATGTTCTGATTACCATGTGAATTGTCTTATCCATGCAACGCCCGTCCATCCATCCCTATGCCTACCGCACTCGAATCCTACTGTTTACTGCTATTGTTACTACTGTCTTTACTTTACTACTACTGCTATTTTACTATTCCTACTACAAAACTGTTCCTACTGATAAACGGCTATGAGCAAGATTGTTTCCAGGTGCAGCTGAATTGACAACTTAGTTGTTAAGGCTTATAAATATTCTTTGGCTCCCCTTGTGTCGAATCAATAAATTGGGTTTCACTTCCCTCGAAAATACTACGATACACCCCCTATACTTGTGGGTCATTGACACTATTTTTGGGCGCCGTTGTCGGGAAACATAGCTTTATTTGATAAGTTCACTTGGATTCTCTATTGTTCGTTGTTATCCATCCATCATGGGTAAGTCTCGTGATGGCAAGGTTCCTATTTTACCATCCACTACAAGAAGAGGTATGGTTATGAACACCTCTGCTGCTCTTGATTCACCATCTGTTATGAGTAAGCTCGTTACACCACCACATACACATGCTACACACACTGCTACTACTGCTGATTCTGAAACTTCTGATACTTATGATGCTGCTTCTACTGTGCTTGACAAGAGTGGTTCATTAGGTCATTTCCTAGATGGTGTGATTGCTAGAACTATAGCTGGAAATACTGAAACTCCTAATGAAGACACTACTACACCTGTTAGTTCACCTGACTAGTGAGAGCTATGATATTGAAGATGGTTATGTTGAGATGACCGATGAATTTATTAAAGAATGTAAAAACACCCATGATAGGAGCGCTGCTAAGAGTCTCCTTGAGAGGCGTACTATTAGACCCAAATTGTCTCCTGATGCTAAGTTTGCTGCTTCTCCCATAAACATTATAGATGAAGATTATGATTTCTCTCTCGATCTATCTTACATAGCTATTGTCGAGAAAGAACCTTTTTGTGGGACTAAGAATGAAAGTGCGGTAGCACATATGAATGAACTTTCTACCATGATTGGCTTGTTTTCTGATGATATTAAGATGCGTACTTACTTTGTTGCCAAGAATTTCCCCTTTTCACTGAAAGGAGAACCTAAAACTTGGTTTCGTAATTTACCTCCTGGATCTATTGATAGCCATGATTGCTTGATTAGTACTTTCCTGCAGAAATATTTTCCTCCTAGTGCTATACATGCTATTTTGCAGGAACTTTTTGATTTTAAACAGGGAGAAAAAGAGATATTGCCTGAATCATGGGCAAGGTTTTCTGCTTTGGTTCATGCACAGGCTGGAAGTCCATTACCTAAGAATGAGCTTCTTGATATATTTTATAATGGACTAACTGAAGAATCTAGGACATACCTAGATAGTTGTGGTGATTGTGTTTTCAGGAATAGGACTCCGAAGGAAGCTGAGGAATTAATGGCTAAAATAAGCAAGAATTATGAAGATTGGACTCCTCCTGAACCAGCTATACCTGAAGTAATCATACCTGAACCAGCTATACCGGCGCCTATACCATTGTCTAAGAAGAGGGGAGTTATTGAATTAAATGTTGAAGCGATGAAGGAAGCTAAGAAATGTCTTAAGGAGAAAGGAGTTAAAGTTGTAGATGTCAAGAATTTACCTCCTATAGAAGAATTATGTAAGCCAATTCCCCACTCATCCACTATTGAGGTACACTCTCTCCAACACTTTGATGAAGGTGATATCCCTTACTCTAAACCTCATGATCAATGCTTAGAAGAATTCGATATCTTTATTGTTAAACAAGATAATTTTAATAAAAGGGTGCAAAATCATCTAGTGGAAAACACTAGAGTTATTGTTGAGTTAAAATATATTGTGGAAAGAACCTCTAATGATGTTAAAATGATTGTTAAACACTTTAAAATGGTTCAAACTCAAATAGATCAACCCATTAAAGTGCAAAAAGACTTGCTAATTAACGATGCTAAAGAAAAACATGCTTATGAAATTAGAACTAGAAGTGGTGCTGCTACCCAGGATCCTCTATATCTTGAGGGGCATCCCAAAAGAATCGAGCAGGATTCTCAACAAGCTGAAAATATTGGCTCTACTCATAAGAAAAGGAAAAATAAACATAAAACTATTGTAGAATCCTCTGAACCTGGTATAGATCCTAATAGTATATCTATTTCTGATGCTGAAACTGAAAGTGGTAATGGAGAAAATGATGTTCCTGATAAAGAAAAAAGTTTAAGAAGAACCTAAAAAGCACACTAAGAATACTAAATACACTAAAGAAGATTTTGTTGCTAAGAAACATGGTAGTGAAAGAGAGCCTTGGGTCCAAAAACCTTTGCTTTTCCCTGATAAGAAACACAAGTCAAAGGAAGATGAACACTATAATAAGTTTTGTGAGTGGATGAAAACTTTATTCTTGCAAATTCCTTTGACTGATGCTATTAAATTGCCTCCTTACTCAAAGTATATGAAGGATATTATCTCGAATAAAAGGAAGATCCCTAACAAAGAAATTTCTACTTTGATTGCCAATTATTCCTTTAATCGTAAGGTTCCAAAGAAACTTGGAGACCCAGGGATTCCAACCATCCCTTGATCTATTAAGAATAGTTACATTAGAACTGCTTTGTGTGATTTGGGAGCTGGAGTTAGTGTTATGCCTTTCTCTCTCTACAAGAGACTTCAACTTGAAAAACTAATACCAACAGATATATCTTTGCAAATGGCTGATAAATCTACCACTATTCTTGTTGGTATATGTGAGGATGTACCTGTTCAAGTGGCTCATAATTGCTTTATATTAACTGATTTTGTTGTGCTTGAAATGCCTGAAGATGGTAATATGTCTATTATTCTTGGGAGACATTTTCTTAATACTGCAGGAGCTGTTATTAATTGTAATCAAGGAAAGGTGACTTTCAATGTTAATGACAAGGAACATACTGTCTATTTCCCCAAGAAGATTGATAGGACTTATGGTTTGAATTCAATTGAACACGTTGAGGGCATTCAAGTTGGAGAAATATATTGTCCCATACCAAGAGAAAATTTTGAAACTATTATGATTGGGACCATTGCTATCAAAGTTGAGGTAACATAATCATTAGTGGAATACAAAGTTTTGTCTCATATGAAATTGTTTTGGTAACAAGACCTGATCAACCTTGTTAAACAAAAGGATTTCATTGAACAAAATAATGTTTTCACCATGATTATCTCTGCTTACATCTATTCTATCCATTTTAGTTTTTGCTCTCGTTTAATTTTCTTTTCTGTTGTTAGTTGCTTGCATGTTAGAGTGTCTTAGAACTTATGTAGTTCTAGCCTTGTTTTGTCATTGCATCATTCCAAAAAAAATCTGTCTGTCAGAAAACATTCATCTATACCTAGAAATTGCCCAAAAATAAAGTGTTTTGAAAAATTCCAGAAAATTCATATTAAATTTTACGTGAAAAAAGGGGCGGAGGAGTGCCTAGAAGGTACCAAGGGGGCCTACCAGGCAGGCACACCACCTGGTGGCGCGGCTAGCCCTGGGGTGCGCCTCCCTATGGCGTGGGCCACCCCTGGCCCACCACTCACTCTCTCACTTTCCACTTTCTTCTCTCTCCCGAGCAAACACTAGTCCATTGCTCAAAATCGCGTTCTTGATGTGCTTGCCCTTGATTTTTTGATCTCCTTGCTCAGCCCATCTTTGCTGCTGAAATTTGGAGCATTTGTTCTCCGGTATGTGACTCCTCCGCTTGTCCAAGTATATTTGTGTTTAGTGGTTTATATTTTGAGTATTTTGCTGCTGTAGGTGATAGGTTATGAGAGCTTATAAGCTTGTTTGATGCTTAGAGATATAGTTTTGATGCATGTTTAGGCCTCTTACAAGTCCCTATGAGTAGTGCCTTTATTATATTCACTTTGCAATCATTTGTTTAATAGATGTTTAAATTTCAGAATAGAATATGAATGAGCATCAACTAAACCAACATGAACTATGGGTGCCTGAGGTTATGAAGGTTCACCGAGAGGAGGAAGTTTTTCCTTCCATTTATCCATGCTCCGAATTCATGAGAGCTCCAGGAGTTTTCCAGGATTTCCATACTTTGGTTGCCAATGCAGGATTGGAGCACTTTTTGGAAGAAGAACCTTGTCAATTTGCGAAGCTAACCATGTCTGTGGTGCAGGACTTTCAATTTAGGTACTCTTTGCCTAACCCCATGGTCCATTACATTACAATATTGTTGTCGACCTTTCTCTCGATGACTTTTGTGCAGCTATTAAGGTACCTCAGTGGGGATCATGTGGAAGGATTAAAGAGCGACCTGCACCACTCATGGATTTATACGCATAAATTTGCCAAGGGAGCAGCTTCTCGAAGGAGAGTGGGAAAATCCATAACATTCATCACCCCTCCATTCGCTACTTTGCCTACTTTATTGCCAAGTGTGTTCTTGCTAGGAAAACTGCCAATAAGTTATCTTCATATGATCTAGCATTCATCTCTATTGGTCTTAAACAAGATAGCTCTTACAACTTGGGTGCTTTGATAGCTTTCCGTCTTGCTGCTAACCGCGAGAAAGGTGGAATTTGTGGGGGCCTCATTGCTTCTTGTTTACTAGCATTGCATGGTTTAGTGCCTTATCATCTAGACCTACAGTTTCCCATAGAAAGGCTTGATCTTAATTCCATGATACAACATAAATTTGTTTCCTCATGGGCTAGTTTGAGTGAGTTGTCTTATGAAATAACCTTTTTCAAAGCTAGTTGGAGAAGGAGCAAGTCCGAGAGTGTTGTTCTTTTGCCTGCACCTATTTTGTTTAACCTTGATAACAGGGTAGGATGGTCCCTCACGGAGGAGGAGTTTGATACGTACTTGGGAGAGCTCTCCCAACAGGAGCAGGATACTAGAAGGGAGGTCACAGATGATTCGGTCCAGCACTCGAATGAGGGGGAGTCTTCATATCAGCAGCCTACTTATGATTGGGGAGCTTCTTCTTCTTCCCACGGGCCTAACTACGATCATTTTTACAATGACCCACCTGCTTGGAACCCTTACCCGTATCTGGATTGACACCCACTTAGGCCAAAAGCCTAAGCTTGGGAGGAGGTACGTCGACATCGCACTCATCTCCATATCATTTTGCATCGGTACTTTGTATATTCATGTTTCATTCTCCTTTTAGTTTTCGTTCTTTCTTTGCTTTTGCTTTCTAAAACACAAAAATACCAAAAAATAGTTCTGATGTTTCTCTTTGGTTTGCTTCTTTTTATTTTTGCCTTGGTTTGTTTTTCCCTTTTTGCTTTGTTTGAACTATTTGAAAAACCCAAAAAGATTTTGCTTTGCTTGTTCTTCCTTTTTGGTTCTTGCTTAAAAAAATCGAAAACACCAAAAATATTTGTTGTTCTTCTTTGGTTTTGTGAGTTTTGTTGCAGGGTTCAGTAGTCCTCAGTGGGATTTGGTTTCATATTATTATTCAAGCCACACAAGTGAAGGGCAATAATGAGGATTAATGACAACTTGAGGTGTGGTAAGAGGCTGGTAACGAACTCTATTTGTTTTCATTTTATACATATACTCATCATTGTCGGCATGCTTAGTCTGTTCGTGTAGGGTGTATGTTATTTATGGATGCTTAGTAGTTCTTGCTTTCATATGATTAGTTCCAGCTTGCTAATAGTTTGTAGCATGTCATATGAATATTTGCTTGCATTACTCTATTCGTAACTTGGTATGACACCGTGGTATCCTCCTCTGAATGTATCATTTGAATTGACTTGGCACATGCTCATGCATGCATATGACTGAAATAATCAGTTAAGCCTCAATGAATTATTTTGACTTGAGGGTCTTGAATCACTTTCATGCCATGATTAGTCCTGTTTTGTTGCAAGCATGATTATGACAGCTATTGCTCTGTCATTTGTCGCTCCCTTACTATTGCTAGCCTTCACTTACACTGAGTATGTTTTACTCGTGTTTCCAATTCCCTAAACCCAAATATTGCCAAAAGTGTCCACCGCACCTACCTATTAGCATCATTTGCTATTTCTGTGCATATTCAATATGCCTTGTTTTCTTCCGAATAAAATGTTTGCTTGTTAAGAGAAAGTTAGTTAGTAAATCTCTCACAAACTTGATGGCACACTTTATTTCCTGCACTTAATAAACTTGAACCATTGTGACTATCCATGAAAGTTATATGCTTGCAAATTATAGGTCGGGGATTAGCAGAACCGTGTTGTCACGGGGAACGCTTTCAACACCTGTAAATATATACCCTGTTGATACCATGCTCTTTTGTTTGCGGATGTCGTCGGTGTGAAATAAAAAGGGGAGCTTGTAAGTCCATGGAGTTATGTATGTGTGTTAGAGAAACGCCTGGGCCGCCGGTCTAATCCATGCCGTCATGGTGGAAACCTGGAGTGTAACCATAATAAGTATCTATGAAGCATTCTTATTATAAAAAAAGAGAGATAGCTATTGAGAAAAAGAAAAAAAAGAGATTTGAGAAAAGAGGAAAGAGAGAAAAAAGCACCATTTCCCATGGTAAATAAGAACATTGCTTAGATACTCATTGTCTGCTTGCCTTGTCATTTTGATATGGGGATTCTTCCGTATCATCGGGCAAGGGGTACCCATTGGCGGTTCTCTATGGTACGCACATATTTACGATGACAAGAACTTACCGGTAACTAAAGTTGAGTAGCATGAGGAGCGGCCCTCGTACTCAAGGGACATGGGATTTCCAGTTTATAGTTTGTCAAGCATATAACTCAGATTGGACCGCACTTTCACCTTAACCATATTAAATATGCTTATGATAGGGGCAATGAGAGCTCAAAGCTAATGAGTACCATACATTTAGCATTTGGAATCCTTTCAAACTATTCAAAACCTTTTCATTTCCTTGTTGAGTCTCCACTTATTCTATGAGCACCTTCTTGAGAGCATTGTTGTCATTCTTAGTGTAATGTGCTTGTCTCAAAACTTGATTATTTGTGTTATGACTTTGATGCTTGTATCTTTGATATCTTTACTTCTAGTCTTCACCTGAACTTCAGAGGTGCCTTGGCATTCATAATCAAAGGCAAGCGAGATACCACTCTATCATACCTTGTTATGAGCATTGTAATGTTGCTTATGTTTATGTTTCATGTTACTTATTATTTTTTTAGTTGGAATCTCTTCATAGCTTGCAATGCCTATTAAGTAAACTTAGTTGCATACTCCTTATTATGAATTGTCTAAGTAGTTGATCACATGCTGAGAATATATACATCATATGAAGCAAATGTGTTCATGAAAGTTCTTTTATCGCACTCAGTTTTCAACTGAATTGCTTGAGGACAAGCAATAAGCTAAGCTTGGGGGAGTTGATACGTCCAAAACGTATCTAGTTTCCCGAACACTTTTTCTATTGTTTCTCCTCTAAACTTGTGTGATTTGGATGCAACTAATGCAGACTGACGCTGCTTTTAGCAGAATTACTTTGGTGTCTAGTTTTTGTGTAGAAAATCAACTATCAGGAAAAATCCCGGAAAATATGCCAAAAATCCTATTTCACCAGAAGGCTCCCGGAGCCAGAATACGAGACGGAGGGGGGATGGGGCCCAGCCACACCACCTGACCGTGCGGGGTGGGCCTGTCCGCGCCAGGGGGTGGTCTGGCCGCCCAGGACACCCCCTCGGTCTCCCTCTTCGCCTATAGGATGCCTTCTGACCTAAAAACTCGGGGGGGGGGGTCGACGTTTTTCCAGAAGGAGTTCCGCTCCGCCGCCACCACCAGATTCCACGAAAAAGCACTAGAAACTCCATTCTTGCACCCTGCCAGGATGGGGAATTGGAGGAGATCATCGCCATCATCATCACCATCGCTTCTCCATCGACCATCCATGTTTCCCCCATCTATGAGTGAGTAATCCCCCATTGTAGGCTATGGGGATTGTCGTGGAAATGGCCACGGCAGTCGCTGCAGTAGGCAGCGATTGATTGAATCGAGGGCGAGAGGTGGCAGCCATCTACGGTGCGAGATTGGGGCGGATGCACATGGATTTATCCAGGTTCGGCCCCCCGGAGGGTAATGACCTACTCCTGCTAGATTAGATTATTAGAGAGCGAGTTACAAGAGGGCGAGCTTGGCGTCTAAGTAGCGAGTCACTTGAAGGGGTGTATGATGGAACGTAAGTCCCGAGGATACCCTAGGGAGGTTTATATATGAGTCACCTTGCTAGGGTTTACAAGTTACAACCGAACAAGATATGGATTTGGAGGCTTTGACCTAATCTGACTAGGCTTCCAGTCTCCAGTCGTCGGGCCTTCATCTTATTCACATTCCAGTCGCCGTTATGCAGGCCCACTCGTGAGACCTTTTGGCCCAACTAGAAAGTCCTATTGGGTACACCCCATTCGGCATATCCCCATCAGTAGTCCCCGAGGCCATCGTTGAATCTGACGTAGGTGGTCATTTGGCAGTCGGAGTAGGCGAGTCCAATTTGGACGTTCGGTTGAATCGGTGATGGACTCCACTGAAACCAAGGAAATTTTCCCTAGGCTCCCAGTCGCTGCTTCGGCGAATGTCATGGCTCCCAGTCGCTGCTTCAGTGAGTGGACATGACTAGTTGCTAGCGAGTGGAATGGAGGAGTTGGACCGTCAACTTGGCCAAACTATCCGTTGGATATTCCAACGGTAACTTCGCCGTAATTACCGTAGGTAACGGCTACCCCGAATTTGGCGGGTAGCATTCCTCTATAAGGGAGGTGGCGAATCAGCTCTGCAGATCCTTTCCCACATTCTTCATTCTGTCACAATCATTCTTTCTGCCTTCCTTCGATTCGATCCTTCCGCACCGAGCGACTCCACATCCTTCCCAATGGCACCTCCCAAAGGCTCATGGGAGAAATCCAAGTGCACCACGGCCCAGCTCAAGTCCTTCGAGGATGCCGGAGTCCTCCGTAAGGGGAACTAGCGGGTTCCCCCTCCCTCCAAGACCGAGCGGAAACCGCGAGCCGGCGAATTCATTTATTTCCCCAGCCATCTAGAGAGAGGTTTGGGGTTTCCCACCTTGCTCTTCTTCCGGCGCTTCCGTGCGTATTACGCAATCAAGCCGTCGGATCTTGACCCGCACAACATCGAACAGTAGGCAATCTTCGTCGCCTTCCGCGAGTGCTACCTCGGCTGCAGGCCGTATTTCCCGCTGTGGCTAGAGATCTTCCATGGCCACATCGGGCGCGAGGCATCCAGCGGCTTGATACTGGCGGCCGGCGGCGTCATGTTCCAATTGAAGCCGAAGGCCAACTTTATCAAGCTCCTTCTGCCGAAGAAAGCCGCCAGCGAGTGGAAGAAGAGCTGGTTCTATGTGAAGGAATCCACTCCCTCCGGCGAGGTGGCGCTTCTCGAGTTCATCGCCAAAAGGAGCGAGCCTCGTTGGCTGGCGCCAAAGAAACTCCCTAAAGACCAGAAGATGGCCATCGCAGAGATGATGGACTAGATCCAGAGGTTGAAGGACCAGGGGTTAACTTCGATCAACCTTTACAACTGCTGGCTCCGGCGGCGTCTGGTTCTACTAGTGGCTCGGCCGCATTGGATGTATGAATATAGCGGGAAGCACGACCCCTCCCGAACCAGCAAAGAGTCATGGGAGACCGAGGATTACAAGGCCACCCTAAAGAAGATCACTGACGCGGAGTTCACCACCGTATCGGTCGGGCTCGCCTCGTACACTCCCGTGAAGAACGAAGCCCCTACAGTAAGTTTTCCTCCTAGTCGCCATATCTGCAGCATAACATGTAGTCGCTTTGCTCGATACTCATTGGTGGTCGTTCTCAGTTGTTCCAGGTACTGGAAGGTTGGCTTCCTCCGCTCGACGAAGAGGTTCCCCAAGAACTCGACGAAGTTTCCGAGGAAGATTCCTCCGAAAGCGACGAGGAGGAGGAGGTTCCTCCCCCGGCGCCTGCAGCTCGCAAGACCCGCATGCAGAAGCAGCGCGAGTTCGAGGCGAGTCGCAGTCTCGACGAACGTGTAGGGGGCGAAGAGATCGTGCAAGAGCACACGCCTCGGCGCACAGCCACGCCAGTGAAACCCGCGCGCAGACCAAAGTCTCCGGCGAAGAAGTTAGCGTCGCCGTCGAAGTCGGCGGTGGTGTTTGAGTCTGACGATGATTCCGATGATGAGAATGCCCCTGATTCTTCGCCCAAGATCCCCGAGGGTGCGTTTCCAGTGAAGGGATTGGGGGACGAGGACATCGAGGTAGCAGTGGAGGTCCCTCTGGCGGCGATCGCGCCTAAAGCTTCGAGGGACCCAAGCCCAGAGGCGACTGAGGTCGCGGCGTCGAGATCGCCGCAACCTTCACGGGCGGCCGTGTCTCCAGAGCCGGAAATTCTGTCGACCGTGGCCTCATCATCAAGGAAGCCCGCGGTGTCATGGGCTTCAGATATCTTTGAAAGGGGTCTCACACGCAAGCTTGGCCTAGAGCTAGACAAGCCCGCCCACATCAACACCGGGCTGCGCGTTCTTCCAGTTGCTAAGTAAGTATTGGCCTTTCATTCCGAGTCGTGTCTCGTTTTTGTATTGTCATTGTGCTGACTATGGAAGTTTGGGCAGATCTGGGGCCAAGAAGATTGGCCTTCCTTCAGTGGCGAAGATTCCGCCAGTCGCCACCATGGGAGAGGGTGACCTTCCCAAGAAGAGGAAACCTACCGAAGATGCGGCAACCGCAGAAGGTGCGAAGAGGCAGAAGGGGAGTACCGACGATGTCGTGGCGATGGACAACACCAAGGAGTCCGATCTTGCTATAGTTGCCAAAGAAGTGGTAGCGGCGTGGTCGGAGCCAGTCATGGTCGCGCTTGCGACGGAGGCGCCGGCTCCAACGACCAGTGCCCCGGCTAGGGCGTCGGCAACATTCCCGTGCTTCATGGCTAGGGGGTTTCCAGCCGTGGTGGATAACTAGTCTCCACAGAGCCCGGAGATCATGGATGAAGACATTGGGTCCCGTCGTGGGCGCACTTCCTTCACGATCTCGTCGACTGGCACCGGAGAACTCCATAGGATGCTTGGCGCCGCCATTCAGGTACGTCCAGTCCCCGAGTTCCTAGCTGCTGAATTTCAGCGGCTAGGTACTGGCTTTCTTCTATTCTCCAGTCCCTGAGCTCCTAGTCGCTGAATTTCAGCGGCTAGGAACTGAATTTCTTTCTACTCTCTAGTCCTTGAGTTCTTAGTCGCTGAATGTCAACGGCTAGGAACTAGATGTAGTTCTTGGTAAGTACTGAGTTTTGTTGCTTTTGTAGGGTTTGCAGAGGGAATCGACCGATCGACAGGCCGTAAGGGAGCGTTTGGAGCGGGATCTGCGCGTGGCACAGGAATCGAACCGGCGACTCCAGGAGGCTGTTGGTAAGTACTTGCTTCTATTCCTTGTTCTTTTTCGGCTCTGACCTGTTGGTGTGTGGCGTATTTATAATTTTTCTCTTTCCTTTTCAGATGGTCTTCCAGCTGCAATTTCCAAGGCCCGTGAAGGGTATGTTCTAGTTGCCGAGCTGGACGCGGCGAAAGGGCGAATTTCCTCGCTAATCCATGAATTAAAGGAGGCGAAATCGGCCTCAATTTCGTCTGAGAATCGAGCAAAGGTTGCGGTTGTTGTGGCTGAAGAGGAGCGCACGGCCATGGACTCGATCATCGTGGGGCTGCAGAATGTTCATGCCGCCTTGGAGAAGCATGTCACAGAGAGCTGCCGCAAGCTTCTTGGTGAGTCTCCGTCTCTTTCTTAACATGCTTGGCGAATCCCTGATTAGGGAGGTCCATAGTGGTACTGACGTCAGATTTTTCAGCTGTGATAGGGCAAAGCGACCCGGTGGTTCAGGCTTTCAACGCCTCACAGTGCGTGACTGCCGTGGTGAACGCGGCCACGGCTTCGGCATTGTGCGTCCAAGCGGTCCTTCAAGGGATGTCCCCCACCGAGGTTATTCCTGGGGGGCTGACAGAAGTGTGGCGCTATCTGGAGGAGGCGCCCGTCGTCGTGGAGTGGATGGCGCGCTCGGCTTTTAGGCGCGGGGCCACCATGACATTGAGCCTGGGTCTCGCCAACTTTCCCGACAATTTCGACCTCGACGATGTCACCAGCGGCGACCCTTCGGTGACTGGCACGGTGGAGATGTCAGAGGTGCTGAAGCTGACTGCCATGGCTGCCCCTTTTGCTGATCGGGTGTTGGCGATGGGGGATCTTCTGCCGTACCAGGAAACGGTGTTGGCGCCTGGCGACCCCGAGCCGGATCATTGCGATATGAAGTCGGAGCAACCCTTCCGGTCGGCATTGTCGAAGTCATTGACGACCTACCAGACGAACCCGTGGCAGCCTTTTCTTCGTGTCAAGGGGGTGGTGGTGCTTCTTCGTCAGGACCTGCACAATAGATAGTATCATTTGGGCAGTTTGTAATGTATGCCAAGTGGCGACTTCTCTAATGTGAACAATATTTTGAGTAACAGGAGTCAATCGACTCGTAACACGACCGTGACTGTGTGACGCATTTTATATTTTGTTTGAGCGAGTCCCCAAGCGCGTCCACCCTTTTAATGGGGTATATCTCGATTGTACATATGTGTTTTCTTTTATTGTGTTTTGTGTATCCTTTGCGTCTCCTGAAGGGGCGAGTCCCCTTAACGTGACTGGTTTTATTTGTAGGCGAGTCCTCGAGCGTAATTCTTAGCCGTGTAGGGCGCGTTCCTGTTGCAAGTTACTAATGCGTTGTTTCTAACACGTCTCTTCCCCTGGCTCGGGGAGCCAGTCACTGGGCGAGTCCAAGGCAGCTCTCTTACTTGGTGTGTTCCCGAGCCGCGTGAGGGTTCCATTCTTGCGGAGTCCCCGTGTGTGGTACTTAAGCGTTCGAGTCACTTTGCGCGAGGATGGGAAGGACAGGTCACTATGAGAAGCGTATACCGGTCGTCTTGGCCCGGTGGGCCAGTCGAGCTAGGCGACTCTGATGGTGGCTCCGGGTTGGCATTTTCGTGGACGTCCCAAGGCCCGAGTATTTTTGGTGCCCTTGGGCCGCACTACTTAGCCGTGCCGATCGCTCGACCAAAGGTTGACTTCTGTGGGTAGCGTATTGCTGATTGTACGAGTGCGAGTGGCACAAGGATATGGCGAGTATACACAATTTTGTGACCTGAATGAATTTCATTATATATGTCGGCTGAGTACATGTTTCGGTTCTATGTGTAGAACTTCCGGAGGAGGTTTACATTCCATGGCCTCCCAACCTCGAGCTGGGCGTCGCCTCGTATGTCAATGAGGTAGTAGGCGTCATTACCGAGGACTCGCCCTATTGCAAACAGCCCCTCCCATGGGGGGAGAGTTTGTGCATGCCCTTCTTGTCTTGAGCCAGTCGCAGGACCAGGTCGCCCTCCTGGAAGGTGCGAGTCCGGATTCAGCGGTTATGGTAGTGGCGGAGTCCCTACTGGTAGATGGCTGTACGGGAGCAAGCCAGGTCGTGTGCCTCGTCGATTTGGTCGATGCTGTCTTGGCGGGCGGTCTCGTTTGTCGCCTCGACGTAACTGGCGACTCGAGGTGAGTCGTGCTCCAGGTATGTTGGCATTACGGCTTCCGCGCCGTACACCATGAAGAAGGGTGTGAACCCGGTGGAGCGGTTGACGGATGTGCGGATCCCCCATATGACTGAAGGGAGATCTTCGACCCAGCATCCTAGGGTGCGCTCGAGGGGCACCTGGAGTCGTGGCTTGAGCCCATGGAGGACGCTCTGGTTGGCACGTTCTGCTTGGTCGTTTGACTCCGGGTGGGCGACTGAGGCGAGGTCGAGTCATATGTCGTGCTCTTCGCAGAATTTCGCCATGGCCCCTTTGGCGAAGTTGGTGCCGCCGTCCGTTATTATGTTGTGCGGGTATCTGTACCGGTAGATGAGCTCGCGTAAGAACATGGTGGTCGTCTTGCCATCGCACTTTTTGATTGGCTTGGCCTCGACCCATTTGGTGAACTTGTCGACCGCGACCAGGAGGTGGGTGAAGCCAGATGGGGCCTTCTTGAACGGGCCTACCATGTCCATGCCCCATACGACGAATGGACATGTGATGGGGATGGTCTTGAGTGCCTAACCAGGGAGGTGCGTCTGGTAGGCATACTTCTGGCATCCGACGCATCGCTGGACGATGTTTGTGGCGTCGGCGTGCACGGTCAGCCAGTAGAAGCCGTGCCGCATGGCCTTGGCGACCAGTGACTTGGCGCCGGTGTGATGGCCGCAGTCGTCGGCGTGAATATCCTAGAGGATCTCGCGGCCTTCTTCTGGCTGTACGCAGCGCTGGAACACGCCAGTCACGCTGTGTTTGTGGAGCTCGTCGTTGATGATGACAAAGGATTTGCAGCGGCGCACGATCATTCGCGCCTCCGTCTCGTTACTTGGGAGGATCTTGTGCTCGAGGAAGGCGACGTATGGGGCCATCTAGTCACTAGGCTCCACAACCAGGGCGACTAGGGCCGGCTCTGGCTGCAGTGGTATCCCGACGTCGATCTCTTTCGGTGGGCTGACCGAAGGTTTGTGGATGATGTCGAGGAAGACGCCTGCTGGTGGTGCTTGTCAGGCCGACCCGATGCAAGAAAGAGCGTCTGCCTCCTCGTTCTTGCGTCTATCAATCCACTCGATGGAATAGCCGTCAAAGTGTCCTCCTAGCTGGTCTACCGCCTGGTGGTACGCGGTCATTGTTGGAGAGACGACATCGCATGTTCCGGCGACCTGGCCGGCGACTAGGTCGGAGTCGTCGTAGAACCACAGGCGATTGATGTTCATTTCCTTGGCAGCCCGCATGCCATGGAGGAGGGCCTCGTATTCTGCCATGTTGTTGGTGCAGGGTTTGAAGTTGAGGTGGAGCATGTATCGGAGCTTGTTGCTAGGGTGTACCCGGCATTGGCAATGGTGGGGTGGCCACTTGAGGCCGCCCTGCTTGCTGAGGAGAAGGAATACATCCACCCCCGCGGGTCGACTCCCACAGCTTGTTGCTCGACGGCCCTGGCGAGTAGGGCCTTAGCGTACTAGATCTGGAGCATGCCGTCCCCCTGGACGTTGAGGTTGGCGACTAGGACGTCGGCCGCGACGACGTTGTCCATCGGGGTGGAGTAGAGTGGGAGTCCATTGGCGTCGCGGGCTTGTGGCGAGATGATGATCCGCGGCTGGTCTGGCAGGGGTGCGCGGCCAATGGGTGGTGGAGGGGCTCCGGTCGCCGGTGCGCCGGGTGGTGGTCTGTTGCTTCCACCTAGCGGCATGTTCTCGCAGTATTCACGCTCGGGAGCGCGTGCAGGGTCGCTTTCGTCGTTGAATTTCAGGACGCGGCCCTGGACGTTGGAGTTTAGGCGGGTCCTGATGCGGCACTAGTGATAGAGCAATAGCTCCCGTGCTGTTTCCCGCTCGAGGCGGTATTTCTCGCGCTCGGCGAGCTCATTGCGCTGCGCCTCTGCGAGTCGCTGGCGGGCCTCCTCCACCTCTGTAGCTATGGCAGTCGGCGAGATTGGTGTGGAGAATGGATCTGGCGGGGCAGCTGTGCTGCCCGCCATATAGATCGCGTTAAAGCGATTGGATCTGGCGCGGAAGTCTTCAGGCGACTCCGAGCTGGAATTGGAGTCGAAGATCCCGAGGATGGAGGAGTCCTCAAAATCCTCCGAGTTGGAGACTCGCGTGATGGAGTTCTCTCGTGATCCGCGGTGATAGATCCGTCGACCGAGGTAGGGGTCACGGAGTCGGTGTCGTCGTTTAGGGCCTCATCGTTTGTGGCGGCGTTGGTCTCGGCTGTGTTGCTGGCGGCCGAGTCATACTCGGTGATGAGGCTCCTGATGGAGCGGACCTGCTCCTCCGAGAGCAGATCGCGGTGCGGAGGTGACACGCCAATGATCACTTTCGCTGCTGGGTCGACCGCGCCGGTGAAGCCGATGAAGAGGTTGATGGAGCCGACCGGCATCACCGCGCCGTGAGTGACCGGGCGTGACGCCAGGATGTAGCTACTGGGCAGGATCTGTAAGATCCCGCCTATGGCGATCATGTGGTCGGTGGCGAGTGGCCGGTCGATCGGCGAATAGGATCTCTCCGCAGAACTCAGGCCAGTCCTACTGGGCCCCACGGTGGGCGCCACTGTCGTGGAAATGGCCACGGCAGTCGCTGCAGAAGGCAGCGATTGATTGAATCGGGGGCGAGAGCTGGCGGCCATCTACGGTGCGAGATGGGGGCGGATGCACATGGATTTATCTAGGTTCGGCCTCCTGGAGGGTAATGACCTACTCCTGCTAGATTAGATTATTGGAAAGCGAGTTACAAGAGGGCGAACTCGGCGTCTAAGCAGCGAGTCGCTTGAAGGGGTGTATGCTGGAACGTAAGTCCTGAGGATACCCTAGGGAGGTTTATATATGAGTCACCTCGCTAGGGTTTACAAGTTACAACCGAACAAGATATGGATTCGGAGGCTTTGACCTAAACCGACTAGGCTTCTGGTACGCTTCTGGGCTTCCAGTCTCTAGTCGTCGGGCCTTCATCTTAGTCGCATTCCAGTCGCCATTATGCAGCCCCACTCGTGAGACCTTTTGGCCCAACCGGAACGTCCTGCTGGGTACACCCCATTTGGCATATCCCCTTCAGGGATGGTAGGGATTGGATGAGATCGTTCATGTAATGGCATCAAATTGTTAGGGCATGGTGCTTAGTATCGTATATTATTGCTTTATGACTTCGTTGCGACTTGTTATGCTTAATGCTTGTCACTAGGGCCCGAGTGCCATGATTTCAGATCTGAACATGTTAGTGATTCATTATGATAGTATTGTTTTTGGTCTTATCTGCAAGTTGTATACACACGTTGTTGTCCAGAACCAATGGCCCCGAAGTGACAGAAATCGGGATAACCGGAGGGAATGGCTTTTATGTGAGGATCACATGTGTTCACAGAGTGTTAATGCTTTGCTCCAGTGCTCTATTAAAAGGAGCACCTTAATTTCCAGTAGTTCCCTTGAGGCCCCGCTGCAAACGGGCTGGCAGGACAAAAGATGTTGTGCAAGTTCTCATTGCGAGCACGTATGACTATATATGGAACACATGCCTAGGATTATCTAGTACTTGGATGCTTTATCTTATTTATCTGCAATTGCCCTATGTTCTGATTGCCATGTGAATCGTCTTATCCATGCAACGCCCGTCCATCCTTCCCTATGCCTACCACACTCGAATCCTACTGTTTACTGCTATTGTTACTACTGTATTTACTTTACTACTGCTGCTATTTTACTATTCCTACTACAAAACTGTTCCTACTGATAAACTGCTGTGAGCAAGATGTTTCTAGGTGCAGCTGAATTGACAACTCAGTTATTAAGGCTTATAAATATTCTTTGGCTCCCCTTGTGTCGAATCAATAAATTGGGTTTCACTTCCCTCGAAAATACTGCGATACACCCCCTATACTTGTGGGTCATCAGTGGTCATCCAAAATGCCCTCCCCTTGATCCAATGCTGCTAGTCATAGCTAGCTAGCGCAGTCCCTGTGGTGGTGCTGACAGCTAGAGGGTGGGCGGAAGGAGGAAAGTGTGGGAGAAGATGGCCGCGGGTGGCATGTTAAAAGGCCACGGCATTGGATGCTAGCGTGGAGGCTAAAACGAGGCCATTGATGTGGTCACGGTAGGAGAGAAGGCGTCAGGCGGCACGGCCAGAGCAGGTGTCCAGTCGTCAGCGATGCAGCCAACCTTGGAGCAGCCTACCTCCCTCCATTGATGGCTAGTGGTTGGGTCATTGCCATGCGGGACGACACAGAGGACGCGTCCGCACTGATACAAATGTTGTCCGAATTTGGTGCACCGATGAGTCACCTCGGACTAGTCGGTCTGGATGGGTAACCCTGCTGTAGAGGGTGCCCACCGCTCGGGTCTGGTCGGACCGTTTTGGATGTGGCAAGATAGTTCGGGTCGTGTCGGTGGAGATGCCCTAGGGAATCTTCACTAGACTGACCAATTTGACCACAAGCTGTCTGAATTGATCCTCGCGGACAGGAGGTAGGGGAAAACCCGCCCCAACGGCATGACCCATTCGACCATGCGTGTCTAGGACGACCCATTCCTTGCCCAAAAATGGATGGGAAAGAGTTGTCATGGGCAACACGCGCGTCCGATTCTGTCTGCGTGTCGACTGAGCGCCTCATGGCAGTGGAACATTAACTGCTAACAAAGATTAGGTCGATAATTAATTGTTCTAACGATTACAATGACACGGAAAGGACAAAGGCAAACCAAAAACCTGCATGTCGTTCTACCCTACTACCTACAACGGTGGCGATCCAAAAGGTTGCTTGTCGTCATGCCTATAACAACCCTAGTTTTAATAAATCCCAATTAGGGTTTTGAAATGTGCATCATGAGCATCATGTTTACCTTCCTAATAAAATGCACAAAGGACATATTCACGAAAACCCTAAGTATATATTTCCCCTCGCAAGTATTCCTTCTCAAATTGTTTTCAATTCAGAAAACTAAAAAAAATTATGGAGCCCAAATAGTATCAAGGGCCCATGCCTTGTTTTCAAATTGTTTACAAACCTTTTGTGTTTTTGAAATATCTCAAAACAGATTTGTATTTGAAATTACAAAAGAGAAAATAGAAAACAGAAAAGGGTTTTATGAGAAAAACATAGAGCCACAGATCATCCAAGGCCGGCCCAGCTCTCTTCTGCCTCCTTGTAACCTTTGACGTGGCCCAGCACCGCTCCAAGCCAGCCCTCCAGTGGCCTCGTACCGCTTCAGCCCCGAAACCGAGTGATGTCTTCCTCACGACCAGCAAAGCAGCTGTGTGGCATGCCGAATGCCATCATCCCTCCACCGTTTCAAGATTGCCGCCGCCCTAGAGGTCCACAAATACCCTGATGTCGCTGCAGATGAACCCTAGACTGCCAGTTCCCCTCCTCTTCTTCCTGTGTGCATACCCTAACCCTAGCGCCCGCAGACGCCATGTTGTCCCGCCGTTTCTGGTCTCCCCTTGCTCTGCTAAGACACCCTAGAAAAGTTCCGCGTTTCCCTTCTTCTTCTCGTCAAAGCATGCAAGTCGGGAGGCCTTCATCCATCTAGAATTGAGCTGGACTCCAACACCGGCCACCATAGTCGTTCCATCAATACTCCACTATCTGACCTCCTCCTCCCTGCCAACAAGCTCTACACCCTCCTAGTGAGATCCTCGTGCGAGTAGCCCTCTCGGATTTCCCCCTTGTGTGTTGAGTTGTCGTTTCCACAACCACTTGCGAGCGCCTCCGTTGGCCGCCGTCATGTATGTCGCTCTAGCGAACATTTCATGATGGCACCACCACCATATGCCTCGCATCGGCTTGCCATGTCGAACGCGCCTGCTCCTGAAGCCCCTCACTGCCTCCTGCGTCGAGTCCGAGCTCGACCTAGGAGCTCTCCCCATTGATGATGTCAGCATGATGTCATGCTGGCATCATATTTCCTTTTATTTTATTTTCCGTAAATGTTCTCCGTATTTGTAAAATATATGACATGTGGATACATGGCATGTCCGATCCACAGGGGAACGTACGTGGGCGACGACACGGTCACGCCGGTGCGCCGCCCTATGTGCGTCTGTGTCGGATGATTTTGATCGGTGGTTCTGCGAGACGTGCTAGCTCTGGCGGTGGCCCAAATCCATTTGAGGTCCACATATCAGGAGGCGAGGGGGGTACATCAGTTCGGGAGAATTTGAGACTGAGCGAGGGCTTCAGATCGGCGGGTGGTTCCTCGATACCCATTAACCCCAGATCAGGGGATGTGGGTACGGTAGTTTTCGTTCGCACTTCCACCGTTCCCCTTTCGTCTCCACGAGTTCAGGCGACGGGAGATCGTTCATGCAGGTGCTCACCTCTGCGGCGCCCGTGATGGGGCGCACGTACTTTGGCAACCGTCATTCACCGCCAGGGCAGCCAACCCGGCTTGTTCCCTATGCGAATAGGTCAAAGTTTGGAATGGCCTCTAATAGGCAGCCAGAAGATCGGAGGTTCCCGGAGGAATGGTGCCGGGAGGGGTGCTGGATTCGAGAACAGGAACATCGGAGAAATGAGGAACGTCATTGGGAAGACAACTTCCTTGTAGAAGATCGTAGGCAGATGGAAGAGGAGGCAAGGGAATTAAGGGTTGCCGCGTAGAGGCGAGAAGATCTGGCTAGAGAGAGAGCATTGATAGAGGCCCGAAGGAGGGATGAAGATCAAGCACGGCACAGAGATAGATGGAGTCACAGGCCGAAGATGCAGAGAGATTCACACTCTGCAGCATCGGATTCTTCGCTTCTAGGAAGAATAGGTCATTCTGCGAACACCTTATCTTGGCGTGATGCTCCTCTGTTTGCGCGCATGGTTGAACAACCTGTTGTAGTCAGAAATTCTACCATCTCTACCAATTCCATGAGTAGATCCAATTTGCCTGGTACTGCTTCTGTTACAAACGTCTCTGCCAGTATTCCAATTTCAACGTATGTGAGTGTACCATCTGTTGCGATTAACCAACCTTCGTCGGCTACTTTGGTTAGTCAGACAGATGCGATGGCCACGACATTGGTAGGGTCTACATGCACCAATGGTTGGTGTGCCCATGAATGTGAATGCAAATGCTGAAATAGTGGGCTTCCAATAGACAACATATGCAGGGACAGGGAGGCAGGAATGTGAGAATTGTGGACATAATCACAATATTTTGGTCTGTCAAGAGAGAAAACTTTGGGAATATGTTCCTCTTTTCTTTGGTAGCACTAATTTTGATCAGGGATTTCATTCTATCCTAGTGACTGAATCCTCATTTCAGTTAATGGAGAACTGTAACTATGCTCATATCATGGTTGTCATGGGTCATGTGTCTGGGAAGGACCTGGAAAAAGAATATCAGTTATGGGAAGATGATGTTGGTTCTGGGTGGAGGTTTAATGCTAGGCCCATTAGTGATGTTGAATTTCTCATGAGATTTCCCTCTATGAATTCCATTGAAGATTTTCATTTTGGCAAGGTTTTTATGAAGACAGGCCCTAATGCTGTGATTTCGATTTCTAAGTGGACAGGTGATCTGGAGCCTGTTGAATGGATGGAGGAGGCATGGATTCGAATTTTTGACATCCCCATGAAGTATAGGGAGAAGTCCACTATTTTCGATGCTGCATCTTTGATAGGAAAACCTTTGGCAATGGATAGGAACAGTTTGAGAAATCTGGCATATGTTAGAGTAAAGGTGGCTTGCCAGGATGTGACTATGGTACCAAACACAAGGAGAGGGGAGATGAAGGGAGGGATTTATGAATTTAAATATACAAGGGAGATTTTTTATCCAGATGTTGTACCACCCATACCCATTCCTGTTGATGTGGGAGGAGAAAATAATCAAACAGGTCAGGCCAGACAGGATGACAGTAGTAGACCTATGCTCACTATGGTTACTACTGGAAGGACAAAGTCTGGGGTTGGTGTGGAGCAGACAACACATGGTGGAAATGGCAGGACCAATTGCTCTTTGAATGATCTTCCACAATGTGTTGCCTGGGAAAAAGGGAAAGGACCTATAGCTGAGGGTGAAAACTCTGGGAATACTGATGACATGTCCTTTGGTGCTCGAGTGGCTCAAATTTGGCCAAGTGGGGGATCTGCTGGTGGTATAACAATTCGTGAAGAAACTGACAATGCTGCTGGCAATGTACCTGGTGGGGGCACAGTAGGTGCAGGAAATATCAGGCACTAGAGTGATACTGCTGGGCAGATGCAAGAACAGGTGATGGGGGATGTACATTTGGAGGTGGCACAGGCTCTAGCTCCACAAGAAATAGGAGATGTGGTGAACCCAGATGATCCAGCTAGTGGAGGGCAGACTTTCCAGGAGTTTGTGCAGAATCTACTTCAAAACAAACAGAGTGACAAATACTATGAACATAGGTAACAATATGGTCATCTGCTGGAGCAAATTGAAGAGGGGCAAGGAGGTGCTGAGAATGATAGTGATGATGAGGAAAAGTATTCTGGTAATACGAATAGTTCTTCTGCTGAAAGTGGTGCTGATGAAGAAAGTAATCCTCATGTGGAGCATATACCTTTGGCTGGGTTGGAGGTCCCCAATCAAGATAAGGAGAAAGTGGTTGTTCAAGTGGGATCATCTCAGCCAGAAAACTTAATGCAGGAGAGCCAAGGTTCACAACAAGAGGAACAAGAACAAGTTGCTGCTTAGGGGGACATAGTATCTAATGCTCCACATATCATAGTAAGTGATAGATTGGTTCATCAGGGAGGGGCATCTAATCTTAATGAAAGAACCATGATGCAAGGTACCCAAAGAGACTTGTCATGTACTAATCTAACTGTAATTCCTTTGTTGTGTTAGATGATGATGACATTGTTGATAGAGCTTTGGAAATGTGTGTAGAACCTTCTTCTTTATCTCTTAAGTTTATAAGTTCCTTAAAAGATCTAGAAATTGTCAGACATAATTTAGCTGGGAAACAATGAAAATATACAAGAAGTGGCAGAACAGGAGACACAGATAGAGTTCCTGGGATGGAAGAGTGATAATGAAGCTGAGGAGGAATTTACTCCAGTGATGTCTAGAAAACAGAAGAGAAAGAAGAAGCTAGTTGGTACTGCTGGAGGTGGCCAGGGTAAGTTAAAAGCAGCTATTGTGAAAGTTAACAAATACCACCCTATGAATGGTGTTGTAACTAGAACAAGAGAGAGAAAAAAGTGTTATGATAGGTGGTATTTTAAATTGCAGAGGGGTTGGTAAGAAGATGAGTTCCTATCTGATAAATTTGATACATCAAGCATTTGGACTTTATAGGGATGCAGGAAACTACGAAGAAAGAATATTCTGCTAAGTTTTTCAGGAAAATTGATCTTATGAATCAATTTCCCTAGAGTTGGTTGCCATCTGTTGGAAAATATGGAGGTATCCTAGGGGGCTACGTTCCTCCAGACTGGATAATTGTGGATCATCTTTGGGGAGGTTTCATGTCAAGATAAAAGTGTTTGATATTAAACTCCAAATTTTTTGGCATTTGGTAGTGGTTTATGGTGCAGCTCAGGATGAACATAAGGAAGTTTTTTTGGTGGAATTAGCTGAAATCTGTAGAGATCAATCTCTCCCGTTGCTGCTGGAGGGGATTTTAACATCATGAGATTTGCTTCTGAGAAGAACAAAAACCATGTCCTAAGTACATGGAGTCATATGTTCAATAATATCATCAACACTTATGGTTTGAGAGAGTTGCAGATGTTAGGAGGACAATATACTTGGTCGAATAATTAGAGAATTCTCACTTTGGAAAAATTGGACAGGATTCTCATCTATAAAAATTGGGAGCATCTTTTTCCCTTGGCTACTATACACAAATTAACTAGGGAGGTTCCTGATCATAGTCCTCAGATCATAGATACTATGGAAGGACAGGTTGGGAGAAAAAGATTTCAGATTTGAGAAAGAGTGGCTGACAAATCCTAATTTTTTGCATAGAATAGAGAAAATCTAGAATAAGCCTGTTAGATGCAGAAATAGTTTGGACAGGTTGCAGAAGAAATTGAAAAATGTTAGGAATGACCTTAAAGGCTGGGGAGCTCATATCAGGGTTCAGGAGAAGAAACTCGGTTAAATGATGAGTTACAGGAGCTTGAATACATTGAAGAGCTGATTTTCTTCAATAAAGAACAACAAATATATAAAGAACAGGTGCAATAACAACTTTTTGATATATATGAAAAAGAAGAACAATACTGGCAACAGAGGTCTAGATATTCTTGGCTTTTAAAAGGTGATAGTAACGTAGAATACTTCCACAGGGTGGCTAATGGTGTAAGAAGGAAAAAGATGATCTATTCCATTCAAAGTGAAGGTGGTGAAATTAAAGAGACCTATGGTCTCTTGAATCATGCCACTGAATACTACAAAAATTTGTTTGGCCATGCTGATGTTTTTTCCATCAGGTTATCTGATGACAACTGGGGAAATTGGGGCAAATTGGATGAAAATGATAGAGAGGAAATGAGCAAACCTTTCACAGAGGAAGAAATTAGAAAAGTGGTGGATCAGATGGAAAAGAATAAAGCTGCTGGTCGTGATGGAATGCTAGTGCAGTTCTATCAACTTTTTTGGCATTTAATCATGAGTGATATTATGGAAGCCTTTGCAGATTTTCATTCACACAAAATTGATTTATGTAGCATCAACTATGGTATAATTAATCTGATACCAAAAAAGTGAGGATGTTGATATTATACTGAAATTTAGACCTATTTGTCTGCTTCAGGTGTTGTTTAAGATTTACAAAAAACTCTCACTATCAGAACTGAACCTGTGATGCATAAGTTGATAGATACATGTTAGACAACCTTCATCAAGGGAAGATTCATCTCAGATGGTGTCACACTTTTGCATAAAATTATGAAAGAATCCAAGTTCCAGAATCAACAAGGGGTAGTTTTGAAATTGGATTTTGAGAAGGCATATGACAAAGTCAACTGGAACTTTTTGTTCCATTGTTGTAAGTAGAAAGGTTTTAGTGAAGATTGGCTTATTTGGCTGAAGAGTGTTGTTACACTGGGGACACTAAATGTGAAAGTGAATGGTGAAATGGGTCCTTATTTTGGAAGTTTTAAAGGAGTCCGATAGGGAGATCCTTTTCTCCTTTCTTGTTCAATATGGCAGGAGATTGCTTAGCTAAAATGGTGTTGAATGCTCAGGCAAGTGGACTCATAACTGGTTTGGCTGACAACCTGTTTAACAAAGGAATTGCTATTTTGCAATATGTTGATGAAACTATTCTGTTCATTAAGGATGATGTGGAAGGGGCTAGAAATTTGAAACTGCTTCTGTATCTTTTTGAAGCTATGTCTGGCCTGGAAATTAATTTTGAAAAAAGTGAGGTGCTAATGATTATGGAAGATGATGCAAAATTGGATATGTATGCAAATTTGTTTAACTGTCAAACTGGAGAATGGCCAATCAAATACCTTGGTTTGCCTGTATGTAGCAGAAAATGTTCTGTAGCTGAGTTAAAGTTCATTAGAGAGAAACTAGGTAAAAAGATGGATGGTTTGATGGGAGGTGCACTTTCTATTGGGGGAGATATGTCAAGATTACTGTATGTGTGTCAAGTGTAACTGTTTACCCTATGTCTATGTTCCTTCTACACAAAACAAATGTGGAAGAAATAGAGAAACCAACTAGAGCCTTCTTCTCGTATGGAAAGACATGTAGGAAAAAATACCAATTGGTGAAATGGAAACACATTTGCGGGCCTAAGAAGAAGGGAGGTTTGGGTATAAAAAGCATAAGAATTTTCAACATTATTTTACTGTGTAAATGGTGGTGGAGGTTGGAGGCTGAATAAGGACCATGGCAAGTGTTTGTGAGAAGGAAATATCTGGGTAGTGGGGGGATTTTCTCTGTGAAACACAAACAGTCTGACTCTGCTTGTTGGTCTGATTTGTTGAAAGTAAAGGACATATACATGTCAAGTAGAAGGATGATTGTTGGGAATGGGATGAGGACAGACTTTTGGGGGATGCCTGGTGTATGGATGCCCCCCTGAAACTCATATTCCCTGAACTGTTTGATATCTGTCGAGATCAGAATTTGTCAGTTGCTGCAATGGCTGTGAAAAATTGGCACTATTCTTTTAGGAGGTGGTTAAGTGGTACCAAGCAAGAACAATATAACAGACTCCAAATGATTGTAAATCGGGTTACTTTGGTCATATGAAGTGGATAGGCCTAGGGGGTTATGTAATAAAAATGGCACTTTTACTGTGAAATCGATATATAATCATGTATCCAACAAGGGTGTGGATCGAAGTTTTAAGCACCTATGGAAGGAAAAAATGTCGTTGAAAACCAAGATATGGTTGTGGCTTATTTGGCACAATGCAATCCCAATGAAAGTTAATATGAAAAGAAAAAATGGATTGGTGATACGAGGTGCAGGTTTTGTGATCAGGAAGAGTCTATTGGTCATCTTTTGTTCACCCGTGGGGCTGTAAAATATGTGGGGGGGTGGTGGAAAAATCAGTGGGTGCTGTGAATAAGCCTGGGTCCTTTTCTCAGTATTTCTGGTGGATCCCATGGTATCTTGCTATTAGTCATGACATACAGATTACGGCCCTAGCCTCTATTTCCTGGGCTAGTTGGAAACTCAGGAACAAAGCTTGTTTTCACATGAAGTTGATTAGTTCCCATGTTGATCTAATTATGTATGCTTGTGTTTTTATCAAATATTGGGCAGGCCTTCATACTGATGGTGAAAGGGAGGCTCTAAGGAGTGGTGTTGATGTCCTGCAAACGAACGCTCTAGAAAATGCCGAGGCCATGGATATAGTGCCAGAACCTCTGTTGGGACTGCCATCTACCAGTCGTAAACATGCAAGATCACCAGAAGATAATGAGGGAGAAAAATGAAGGTCGTTTAAATGGGTGCAAAAGTGTGAAGGGAGCAAAAGAGGAGGTTTTTATGGTTGTCGTTTGAAAAACTTGCTCAGTGGTGGTTTGGTTCCTTTTGTGAAGGGAGGTTGGCGGATGCCCCATCTTTCCCTGTTGGTCCTATAAAACACTAGCGTAATGCGGTGGTCTCTTGCGTCTCTCTCTCCACCCCCCCCCCCCATCTTGCTTTTATGCTTTTATGTAGATATATGGTAGCTCCAGGAGCTTGAAACCTGTGGATCTATGTGTCTGGTGTGTGGTGTTGTTCCCTTATCTGATGATAGTGGAATCTGATCCCTATGTTATGGGGATTGTATGGAAAAAATGACATGTGGGTCCCCTTTGTAATTTAAATAAACATTTTCATAAATGTTTACTAACTAGTAAAGAAATGTAAAAGTATTTCCAAAATGTGATTCTTTTATAATATTCAAAATGATTTAAAATATATTTAAATTGGGAAAATTCATAACTAATTCATTTTAAATAAAAAAATATGAAGAATATATCAAAATGTTCAGAAAAATGAGATATACATTTTAAAGCTATAATCATGCATTGTTAAGCAACTTCAGCTAACAATTTCAATAGAAGAACATGATGAACCCCTGTTGGTGATTTCGAGCTTTCCCTGTTTTAGGGTTTAGACCCCCGGACCTATTAAAAATGGACACGCATGTCTTAGTGTTTCATTTCAATATTACTTAACTTGTTATATCATCATTATTATTTGAGTTCCATCGATGCCACGCATTGATTGTTTCTCTTTCTTTCCGGTGTTTTGGTTCTTCCCAGTAGAATATGATATGGAGTTCAAGATCAAAGACCGAGATCAACACCATCGAATTTCAAAGATCAATACTTGACCAACTGTAATAAAGTCAAGTACCAGGTGTCCGAAGATCTACTTTTTGGTTATCAATGGGCAAAGGCAAGCAAAGCCCCACCATTATACAATCCTATGCTTTCCAAAGTATTTCAATTCTTGTCGTGATGCATACGATTCTATTATGATCTTTTATCGATAGATAGAGTATCCCATATGTTGCATTGCTCCATTTGAGCTTATGTTACCTGATCCACTACTCCTAGCATAACTAGGTTTAGTTTTTTTGCACTGCTAGAGCTTATATTTGTGTCCTGCTTAGCCATGCATAGTTGCTGGTGTTGGTTCATCCTATTGATGTGTTAGATGCAAATGAATCTAGTGTGATAGGGGGACGAGGTATGAAGGTGGTATGAGGTTAAACATGCTAACGCTTGTATGGGAGGCCACAATGGGATGTGGATTTTGTATTCCCATGATCGCCACCACTAGGACTTGAGTTCTTGCCTTTGGAACCGAGACGAGCATTCAACCACACTTGGGTTTATGGGGACCTCCTCGACCAACTAATTTGTCTAGTAGATTCCATGAGTTACATAATTCGAGCATTCCATTTGACATAGGCATCTTGGTTGTTCTTGAAGGAGGTGCATCATAATAGGTAGGTAAGCATGGCCAGAGTTGCTTGGGTGGATAGAGCCCCTGGTGAACCAACCTCAACTCACATCTCTATGGACCGGTGTCGGGATTTGACCCGTTACGACGGAATCCTCCTTAGGGCGTGACTCATGGTCCTGGTGAAAGCAATGTAAAGGTTGTTACTAACCACCCTATGTCGGTATTTCAAGGAAGAGGGCTAATGTACTGACATTAAGAGTCGATTAGTATGTGTGCATAAAGTTGCCTATAGTAGTCATTTTGCTAGTGGTGTGCCCTAGAAAGAAAACATCATTGCTAAGATCCAACATAGTAGTGATGTCTCAAATATACCGGATGCGCCTAATAGAGCTTAGTTGTGGCGTTCAGTGTAATCCAGGCGCCACTACTAAAGCAGACCCACAGGTGGAACCGAGCCAAATTTAGGGGTGGCGTTCGGAGTTTGCAAACGCCACCAACCCAGGCGCCACTATCCCGGCCCGCACTGCCCTGACCCGCATCTCCATCCTCACTCCTTCTCCCTCTTCCCAACCACGTCGACTGCCGCCGCACCCCGTGATGACCCACAAGTATAGGGGTGTATCACAATATTTTCGATAAGTAAGAGTGTCAAACCCAACGAGGAGCAGAAGGTGCTGGCTAGTGGTATGGATCAGGAATTCTCTGCAAATACTTAGCAAACAGATTTTTAGGGGTTTTCGATAAAGCAAGTAAACAAAGTATGGGTAAAAAAACACAGTAGGAATAAATGCAGCAAGTGGCCCAATCCTTTATGCTGCAAAGGACAAGCCGGATGTATTTCTTAAGATGACCAAACGTTCTCGAGGACACATGGGAAGACTGTCAAGTGCTTTCGCTTCATATAGTCGATTAATCTTCTTTAGCTTGCTAAGTGTTGTGTGGGTGAACCTGTGCTAATGTACCGCCCCATCCAAGACTAATACATACTTGTGATTATACCCCTTGCAAACATCCGTAAGTACAAGAAAGTAATTATGGTAGAAACCTAACCACAGCTTTAAAGTCTAAGACCCTTACGTCCCTTGTGCAATGGTTTCCTAATGGGGGTTCAGGTTTCTGTCACTCCGGCAACCCCTATGATTAGTAGCCAAATACACTATGCATTCCCCTCTGCCCATATAGGTGAAGTGTCATGTAGTCGACGTTCACATGACACCACTAGAAGACGTACACCACAACTTAAATAACAATCTATTGAATCTTTCTCAACGCAACTACACTACTAACAACAAGACTTCTCCCATGTCCTCAAGAACAAAACGAACTACTCACAAGACATCATATGGATCATGCTGAGAGGTGGAATAATGATGTATAACAAGAACATAAACAATAATTCAATGGTTCACTCAATAGCATATACTACAAGGAGTAATCAACACCGGGAAAGTTTCCCCTATGAACTATGCAAGATTCAACTCAATTGTTACAGCAATATGGAGATGGTGATGAGGGTGCTGATGGTGATGATGGTGGTGATGATGATGATGATGATCCCGATGAAGTCCAGCTTGATGGTGGTGTTGATGGTGACGATCTCCCCTCTCCAGGAAGGAATTCCCCCGGCAGAAATCTGTCTGCCGGAGAGATCTTTCTCTCTCGGTGTTTTCTGCCCCGCAGAGGCGGCGGAATCTTTTTGTGGTCTCTCTCCAATTCCTAGGGTTTCGGGAGGATAATATACGCCAGAGGGGAGAGGCTAGAGTGGGCCAGGGCGGCCACACCACCTCCAGGCGCGGCCTAGGCCTTCCCGTGCCATGGGGTGGTGTGGGCCCCCTGTGGCCCACCTCCACTCCATCTTCTGGCATCCTTAGTCTTCTAGAAAAATAGGATTTTCCATATATTTTCCCGGATTTTCCGATCTTCGCGAATTTTGCCTCTAAACAGCACCTTTTCCATCAGAATCCTGACTGCAGTGGTCCATGCTCCAAAAGTCATCAACCATGCAAAAATAGATGAAATAACATAAGTATCACCTCTCAGTACGAAATATATCAATGAATAATAGTGAATTAAGACATAGAATAGTGATGCAAAATGGACGTATCAACTCCCCCCAAGCTTAGACTTCGCTTGTCCCCAAGCGAAACTAGGCTCAATAAACATGACATCAGGTTTATGGAGTGAAGAGTCGATAAAAGAATACGGACAAGAAGCATCACATTCAGTAAATACATAGATCATAATAGAAAACAACTCACTATTATATAACTCAACTTGCAATGAGTAAAGGAAACACAATAAAGATACATAGAGTAAATCATGATTGGTAATGGCAAACTTAGCTTTTGTTCGAAGAATAGTTGATAATTTGCTAGAGTTCACAAATAGCTGGTTTTCAAAGAAAGCTTTCAAAGTGGTAAACTTCAAGATAAGAGCAATGTGCAAAACAAGGAACATAAGAAATATGAATGCATAAATCACCATATGAATGAATGAAACACATCAACTCAAAATACTTGCTGAGATAGAAGGGAACAGGTTTACTGACTCAACTACAAAGTAAAAGAAAGGCCCTTCAAAGAGGGAAGCAGGGATTGCAAGTCTCATAAAGAGCTCCCAAAAATTATGATACTTACTAGCTTTCAGCTCTCATTGCCCCTATCATAGGCATCTTTAGGTGATTAAGGTTAAAGTGACACAACTAAGAGGATATGCTTGACAAGTTATAAGTTGAAATCTCATGCCCCTTACTTATGAGTACCGATCCTCATGCTACTCAACTTCAGTCACAAGCAAGCTCTTGTCATTGTAAATACATGCGTATCACTGAGAACCATCAATGGGGTACCCCTTGCACATGACACAGGAGCTATCCCATAATCAAAATGACAAGGAAAGCAGATAGTGAGCATCTCAGCGATCTTTTTATTTGCTATTTGCATAGGTTTTTATTGAGGATGCTTCATAGAATGCTCACTATAGTTATGCTGCAAGTTTCCACCATGATTAGGCATGGCTTAGGCTAGCGGCCCAGGCGTTTCTCTAACACACATATAAACTCCATGATCTTACAAGTTCGACTTTTATTTCACACCGCCGGGATCCATAAGCAAAAGAACATGATATCAACTAGGTACAAGTACCAATCAAGTGTTGAAAGCGGTCCCCATGATACATGGTTCGGCTAACTTCAACTCATAAAGCGCAAGCATATACGCAACAAAGAAGGACCCAATGGTTCAAGTTTATTAAATGCAAGAAAGTAAAGTGTGCCATCAAGTTCGTGAGAGCTTTAGTCACTAATTTTCACATAACAAGTTTAATTTGGGAGGTAGACAAAATAAGAATTTACTTGGAAAAGTAATAATGCTACTAGGTAGGTATGGTGGACGCAAATGGCATGGGTTTTTGTTTAAAGGAGGTGGATGCACGAGAAGAATACCCTCTCAGTACAGGTTTTTGGCTAGCAAGGCTGGGTAGCAAGTACAAGAGTTGAAGGAAACAAAAAACATACAAACGATAAAAACAAACATGCAATCTTCCTTGGAAGCACAAAAGATCTTAACTAGAGAATACTAGACTTATGAGCAAATCAAGAAAGAAAGATGATGAAATTATTTTTCTTTAGAGTACTTCTATCTTTTTCTTTTCAACTCTCAAAAAGGTGCTGCTACTGACCGAGCCAGGTTTTCCAAAACCAACTAAATTAACTCAATGATCCCAAAGTGATACCAATACTAACAACAAGATCAATCATATAACCACAAATTGAAAACTAATATAAGCTATGCAAAAGAGTGAATGATAGAACTTCTCATTAATATTCCATAACAGAAACTCACACCAAGGGATACATATCTAACGAGAGAGGGGACACTTCCATAATGCAAACCACACTACATAATAACTCCTCTATTCATGATATGACTCTACTAATAAGGTAAAAAGATAGAAGATAGTGATGTGATACCGCGACACTCCCCACAGCTTGGAACAAACCAAGGGGATGCCAAACCTGATGACGAATTACTCCTTCGGTGGTGGTGGTAATATTTGCTTAGTTGACGTGAGGTAATCTTCCAACATCTTGCGAAGCCTATTATTCTCCCATTGAAGCATGTCCACCTTCCTCTGCAAGTCTCGGTACTTACCGCAGAACTCCTTAGTGACTCGTAGGGCTTCCGTTGATGCAGGGCAAGTAACAAAAGGTACCAGCCCCTGCTTGGCGTCTTGGAGGTCTTCCTCCATAGGCTCCTTCCCTTTATCTTTGGCAGACGCCATTATACTTCTAAACTTTCAAAGAGTATGTTCTGGCAGAAACGGATCGAAACAAAAACATGACGAAAACACGATATATGGACCTCAGGGGATCCGGGGGGTTATATATTACGAAGTTTCATATCAAAAGGAAGGTACTGGGAGAAAACGAGTCGGAGGCGGAGTCCGGAGTGGCCACACCACCTGGTGGCGTGGCCAGGGGTGGGCCCGCACCACAGGGTGGTGTGAGCCACCCTGGCTTTGTTTCCGTCTCTTTTTCGCTTAGTAGCTTTCCTTATTGACTGAAAACTGCAAAAATATAGTTGGATTGTATTTTTGCGGAACTTTTCTTACCAGAACCGTTTCCTATTTGAACACGGACTCTCCAGGTCTCTGAATTTGGTATTTAGTGGATCCTTCTGGAGTCACCACTTGAATATGATCGATATCTTCATCTTCATACACTTATTACTTGAGTCATAAAACCCTTCTCTTTCTTATTACACCATTATCTCCACTTCCTGGAAATTTCTTTCACACAAAACTTCACACAGTTCTTATTAGCAACAGTAGTATAAGTGAAGTGATAAAACCTTTTGAGTCCAACTTCAACTATAACCATCAAAACATAAGCTACTTTAGCAACTCCTTTCGAAAACCCAAAAAGAATTCAAAAAGGAAATCGAATAAAGAAGCAAATGCAAGAGTGGCAAAATCTGTCAAAACAGACCAGCAGGTAAAGATCAATTTTTTCGAAAATCTTCTGTTGCTCAAATCAAAAAGTTCAAAACTAACGAAAGTTAAATAACAACCTGGGGCAGAAGCACAAACAATTACAGCTCAATCTGACATACAGAGATCTCTCACGAATTTTTACGGTGAAGCACAAAAATCTGTTTCGGGACGGCAACTTCCCCAAATCTTACTTCTCTCTCATTAGAGGTTGATCTTGACACAAAAACCAAACAAAACAGATAAGGAGTGGTTATTACCAAAGCAATAACTTCCAAGACTCAAAGAAACAAAAACAAACTAAAAGCAAAAACAAATTGGGTTGTCTCCCATAAAGCTCTTTCTTTATAGCCATTAAGATGGGCATGATAATTTTGAAGAAGCTCTCATAGGGATATGGACTGAAGTGAAAGAGAGCATTAAGAAGCAAAAATACACACAAATTTAAGTCTAACCCACTTCCTATGCAAGGGGATTTTGTAAACAAACAAGTTATTGAAACCAGAGGCAACTTGCATAAGAAGGCAAAAGAAGTGCAACATAAAAACTTTCAACATAAAACGAGGAAACTTGATATTATTGAGATGCATACGAACACTTTTCCCTCTCTCATAGTAACTTTCAGTATCATGCATAAACTTAACAATATAGCTATCACAAGGACCATCATAGTACTGATCACTTATTCTAACAGAAAACATAGGAATACTAGCTCTCATAACATTACTATGTGAAACAATATTAGAGGTATCCTTACAAAGGATAGTGTGTCCCTCTTCCTCATACTTAGTGACAAAGTCTTTCACATTTGCTATTATAGGTTCATCAACCATTTGTTTATCAGGTTCAACAGCTTTACTTGTACTTTCATTAACCATACTAGCTATCATAGAATGTTCCTTTACCTTAACTGGAAAAGGCATTTTCTCAATATAAGGTTCAGGTAAAACATGATTAGCATTATAAACTTCAGTACTTCTTGCAGAAACATTCTTAGCAACATCTTTATAAGGTTCATGATACTTATTCCACTTTTTTAGGCACTTCAATGTAGGAAGCAAAAGCCTTAAAATAAGAAGCAATACCTTGAGAATTTAAACCATAAGCATTTTTAATATTTTGAAAGTCATCCGTTCCCATAAAAGATTCAATGCATTCATAATCATAATTTATACCTGACTTTCTACCTTTGTCATTCTCCCAAGCTTCAGCATTGTCTTGAATACAGTCTAGAAGGTCCCATTTAACTTCTTCTTCCATGCGACTGAATGATCCGGCATAAGAAGCATCCAATAAATCCTTATCATGTAGAGGGAGCCTTGCATAAAAGTTGTTGATAATAATATTATTGGGGAGCTCATGAATGGGACATTTGAGCATCAGTAACTTCAATCTCCCCCAAGCTTGAGCTGTACTCTCTCCATCAAGAGGCTAAAAGTTGTATATTTGATTCTGATCTTTATGAATCTCACTAGGAGGATAAAACATTGAATAAAAGAGAGGCACTATTTCCTCCCATTCCAGAGTTTGACCATTCTTCAGCAGTTATACCATACCTCAGCTCTTCCTTTCAGTGATAATAAGAATAACTTCTTCTTAACTTGATCTGTAGTAATACCTGCACACTTGAACAACCTGCATAATTCGTGTATAAAGAGTAAATGATCACCAGGATGGACAGTTCCATCCCCAATATAGTAGTTATCCATAACATGATCAATAATTCTTGTAGGTATTTTGAAAACATCTTTCTCAGCAGGTGGTGGCTTATCTACTACCTTAGCAGTGGTAGTAGCATTACCAAATAAGAAACTCAGCGAATTATCTATAACGAAAATAAAGCAACTAGCAGAAGTAAACAATACTCACAGTAGAAGTTTCCTTTACCAGTTCCACTCTCCAATAGCGCTTCACTCCCAAGCGACGGCGCCAGAAAATAGTCTTAATGACCCACAATCATAGGGGGTGTATCGCAGTATTTTCGATAAGTAAGAGTGTCGAACCCAACGAGGAGCAAAAGGTGCTGGCTAGTGGTATGGATCAGGAATTCTCTGCAAATACTTAGCAAACGGATTTTTAGGGTTTTCGATAAAGCAAGTAAACAAAGTACGACTAAATAAAAGACAGTAGGAATAAATGCAACAAGTGGCCCAATCCTTTATGCAGCAAAGGACAAGCCAGATGTATTTCTTAAGATGACCAAACTCTCTCGAGGACACATGGGAAGACTGTCAAGTGCTTTCGCTTCATATAGTCGATTAATCTTCATATACTCTAAGACCCTTACGTCCCTTGTGCAATGGTTTCCTAACGGGGGTTCATGTTTCTGTCACTCCGGCAACCCCTACGATTAGTATCCAAATACACAATGCATTCCCCTAGGCCCATATAGGTGAAGTGTCATGTAGTCGGCGTTCACATGTCACCACTAGAAGAAGTACACCACAACTCAAATAACAATCTATTGAATCTTTCTCAACGCAACTCCACTACTAACAACAAGACTTCTCCCATGTCCTCAAGAACAAAAAGAACTACTCACAAGACATCATATGGATCATGATCAGAGATGGAATAATGATGTATAACAATCTGAACATAAACAATAATTCAATGGTTCACTCAATAGCATCAACTACAAGGAGTAATCAACACCGGAAAAGTTTTCCCTATGAACTATGCAAGATTCAACTCAATTGTTACAGCAATATGGAGATGGTAATGAGGGTGATGATGGTGATGATGGTGGTGATGATGATCCCGATGAAGTCCAGCTTGATGGTGGTTTTGATGGCGATGATCTCCCTTCTCCAGGAAGGAATTCCCCTGGCAGAAATCTGTCTGCCGGAGAGATCTTTCTCTCTCGGTGTTTTCCACCCTGCAGAGGCGGTGGAATCTTTCTGTGGTCGCTCTCCGAGTCTTAGGGTTTTGGGAGGATAATATATGCCAGAGGGGAGAGGCTAGAGTGGGCCAGGGCGGCCACACCACCTCCAGGTGCGGCCTAGGCCTGCCTGCGCCATGGGGTGGTGTGGGCCCCCTGTGGCCCACCTCCACTCCATCTTCTGGCATCCTTAGTCTTCTGGGAAAATAGGATTTTCCGTATATTTTCCCGGATTTTCTGATCTTCGTGAATTTTGCCTCCAAACAGCACCTTTTCCATCAGAATCCTGACTGCAGCGGTCCATGCTCCAAAAGTTATCAACCATGCAAAAATAGATGAAATAACATAAGTATCACCTCTCAATACAAAATGTATCAATGAATAATAGTGAATTAAGACATAGAATAGTGATGCAAAATGGACGTATCATCTCGCGTGCACTACATCGGCCACCGCCACCCGCCTCCACCGCATCGGTCGCTGCTGCCCCCGCCTCCACCGCATCCGCTCCTCCAACCGCTGGCTCTTCCCCATCACCGCCACGTCCCTGTCTCCCCGTTGTCGCCTCGTCGCCATCTCCCTTGTCGGCGCGTCGTCCCTGTGCCCTAGCGCCGCGTCATACATATCGCCACCTCATCCTAGTATCCCCTCATTGCCTCGTCCCCGTACCCGTGACCTCCCGCGTCCACCGCCCCTCGCAACCGCCTCGAGCCACCGCCGGTGAGCCACTCTCTCCCCTTTTTTTATTTGTTTTAGAGTATATGATTTAGTGTATATGATTTTAGATAGTTTAGTGTAGATGATTTTAGATGGTTTAGTGTAGATGATTTAGCATAGATGATTTAGTGTAGATTTTAGAAAATGTACTATATATATTCATGTAGATTTAGTATATAGTGTAGATTTAGTATATAGTACCAAATGTAGATTTAGTATATAGTGTAGATGATTGTACATGATTTAAAGAAATTAAATTTGGGCTCAATTTCTAGATATAGGAATGTTAGGTTTAGTATATAGTGTAGATTTAGTATATAGTAGCAAATGTACATGATTTTATGGGTAAAAAATCTAGATAATTTTAGGGATAGATGTTGTAAATGTATATATATTCATTTATTTTATGTTGACTAACAGTTGTATGAAATGTTGCTATTTAATTAAATTAGTATCATGTCGGAGCCGGAGCCGAAGTTTCGTGGTGTTCACCAGAAACCCACGAGACCCCAACTTGGATAGCTCATATCACAGTGGATAACAAGAAGATCCAGCTAGGTACTTTTAGGTGCCCGTGGCAGGTGACCCGCGCCTACGACCGCGCCGCGGCCTAGCACTTTGGGGTGAGAGCGGTCCTCAACTTTGAGGTTGAGCATCGCGTGGCGCATCTGTAGCGCCAGATGGCATGAGGATCGCCATGAGGAATGGGGAGATGGAGCACCGGCAGGCAAAGAGGTAATTGGCATTCCACCGTCACGAGGAGGATGACCCTTGGTCAGGGATCTCCTACTTTATCTCCAGGTGATGACGGTCCACTACGAGGTCCTTAGAGAGAGCCGGCAGCAATGCGGGTAGGGTAAGGTTGGCCCCTCTGGCACGCAGCAGCAGTAAATTATGATATAGAATAGTGATGCAAACAACTTCCCCCCCAAGCTTAGACTTCGCTTGTCCCCAAGCAAAAACTGAGCTCAATAAACATGACCTCAGGTTTATGGAGTGAAGAGTCGATAAAAGAATATAGACAAGAAGCATCACATTCATCAATACATAAGTCATAATAGAAGACAACTCACTATTATATAACTTAACTTGCAATAAGTAAAGGAAACACAATAAAGATACATAAAGTAAATCACAACTGGTAATGGGAAAGTTAGCTCTTGGTCGAAGAATAGTTGACAATTTTCTAGAGTTCGCAAATAACTGGTTTTCAATGATAGCTTTCAAAGTAGTAGACACTAAGATAAGAGCAATGTGCAAAACAAGGAACATAAGGGACATGATTGAATAAGTCATCATATGAATGAATGAAACACAACAACTCAAAATACTTGTTGAGGTAGAAGGGAATAGGTTTACTGAAAGTAAAAGAAAGGCCCTTCGCAGAGGGAAGCAGGGATTTCAAGTTTCATAAAGAGCTTCCAAAAATTATGGTACTTATTAGCTTTCAGCTTTCATTGCCCCTATCATAGGCATCTTTAGGTGATTAAGGTTAAAGTGATCAAATATGAGGATATGCTTGACAAGTTGTAAGTTGAAAATCTCATCTCCCTTGAATACGAGGGCCGCTCCTCATGCTACTCAAGTTTAGTCACCGGTAAGTTCTTGTCATAGTAAGTACATGTGTATCGTAGAGAACCACCAACGGGGTACCCCTTGCCCGATGATATGGAAGAATCCCCATATCAAAATGACAAGGCAAGCAGACAACGAGCATCTCAGCAATCTTCTTATTTACCATGGGAATATGTTGCTTTTTTCTCTCTTTCCTCTTTTCTCATATTTTTTTCTTTTTCTCTTTTTCTCAATCTCAATCTCTTTTTTTATAAGAAGAATGCTCCATAGATGCTCATTTTGGTTATGATGCAGGTTTCCACCATGATTAGGCATGGATTAGACCGGCGGCCCAGGCGTTTCTCTAACACACATACATAACTCCATGGACTTACAAGCTCCCCTTTTCATTTCACACCGACGACATCCATAGACAAAAGAGCATGATATCAACTAGGTACAAAGTACCGGTGCAATGTTGAAAGCGTTCCCCATGACAGCATGGTTCTGCTAATTTACAACTTACAAAGCGCAAGCATATACGCAGCATAGGTGGGCACAATGGTTCAAGTTTATTAAATGCAAGAAAGTAAAATGTGCCATCAATTTCGTGAGATCTTTAATCACTAATTTTCACAAAACAAGTTTAATTTGGAAGGTAGATAAAAACATGAATTTACTTGGAATAGCAATAGTGCTAGTGGGTAGGTATGGTGGACACAAATGGCATAGGTTTTGGTTTAAGGATTGGATGCATGAGAAGCATTCCCTCTCAGTACAGGTTTTTGGCTAGCAAGGCTGGGTAGCAAGCATAAGAGTTGAAGGAAACAAACAAACATACAAGTGATAAAAACAAACATGCAATCTTCCTTGGAAGCACAAAAGATCTTAACTAGAGAATACTAAACATATGAGCAAATCAAGAAAGAAAGATGATGAAATTATATTTCTTTAAGAGTACTTTTACCTTTTTCATTCAATTCTCAAAATAGTGTTGCTACTGACCGAGCCAGGTTTGCCAGAACCAACTAAATTAACTCAATGATCCCAAAGTGATACCAATACTAATGGCAAGATTTATCATATAACCATGAATTGAAAACTAAAATAAGATATGCAAAAGAGTAAATGATAGAACTTCTCATTAATATTCCATAATAGCAACTCACACCAAGGGATACATAGATATCTAACGAGAGGGGGGACAGTTCCATAATGCAAACCATCCTACATGATAACTTCTCTATTCATGATATGACTCCACTAAAAAGGTAAAAAGATAGAAGATAGTGATGTGATACCGCGGCACTCCCCCAAGCTTGGAACAAACCAAGGGGATGCCAAAACATGATGACGAATTACCTCTTCGGTGGTGGTGGTATTCTCTCGATGAGCTTTTTGATTAATTTCCCCAAGTCCTCAATATCGAAGGTGAGAGTACGAGTCAACTCCGAGTTTTGCTCAATGCGGCTCATGATCATGTCAGGTTGCGAATTCCAGCTCTTGCGATCCTTTCCCCACTCTTCCTCCTTGAAGTCTTCTTTTCCTGCATGGCTAGAACGAGGCAAATCCCAATTGGAGGGTAGTTTCTCCTTGGGCATATTCTGGTATTGCTGCTCATGGATAAGGGTATGGAAAGGATTCTTGGTGCGTGGAGGAAGTGACTATGGAGACAAACAGTGACGCGGAGGTTTCCCTCCAGTTGACATCCGGGCAGTCCTTTTGATCCTAGCAGGGTTTGCCAACACTCCAATGCTTGCAATGGTAGTGCCGGTGTGTGGATGTTGGCTTTGCTTTGCCTCCTCTTCATCTTCACTCTTGATCTCCTTCTCCTGCCCGGGGTCTTGGAGATCTTCCTCCATAGGCTCCTTTCCCTTATCCTTGGCGGACACCATTGTGCCTCTAAATTTTCAAGAATAGTTCCTGGCAGAAACAGATCGAAACGAAAACATGACGAGAACACGATATACGAACCTCGAGGGATCCGGGGGATTATATATTACGAAGTTTTACAATAAAAGGAAGGTCCTGGGAGAAAACGGGTCGGAGAAAGAGTTCGGGGCAGCCACACCACCTGCTAGCGCGGCCAAGGGGCCCACGTCAGGGGGTGGTGTGAGCCACCCTGGCTCCGTTTCCGTCCCTCTTTCGCTTTGTAGGTTTCCTTGTTGGATAAAAACTGCAAAAATATAACTGGATAGAATTTTCGTGGAACTTTTCTTACCAGAACTGTTACCTATTCGAAAACGGACTCTGTAGGTCTCTGAATTTGGTCTTTGATAAAAATTTCCAGACTTACTGCTTGATTAACATCAATATCTTCATATTCATACACATATTGCTCGAGTTAAGAAACCTTTCACTATCTTATTACACCATTTTCTCCGATAACCTGGAAATATCTTCACACAAAACTTCACACAATTCTCATCAGCGACATTAGTGTAAGCGCGGTAATAAACCTTTTAAGTCCAATTTCAACCGAAATCCATCAAATCATAAGATACTGTAGCAACTCCTTCCAAAACCCCAAAAATAATTCAAAAAGGAAATCGATTTAAGAAGCAAATGCAAGAGTGGCAAAATCTGTCAAAACAGACCAGCAGGTAAAGATCAATTTTTTCGAAACTATTCTGTTGCTCAAATCAAAAAGTCCAAAACTAACAAAAATTAAATAATAACCTGGGGCAGAAGCACAAAAAATTACATCTCAATCCGACATACAGAGATCTCTCACGAATTTTTACGGTGAAGCATAAAAATCTGTTTCGGGACAGCAACTTCCCCAAATCTTTCTTCTCTCTCATTAGAGGTTGATCTTGACACAAAAACCAAACAGAAGGGATAAGGAGAGGTTATTACCGAAGTAATAACTTCCAAGACTCAAAGAAACAAAAATAAACTGAAAGCACAACTAAATTGGGTTGTCTCCCAAAAAGCTATTTCTTTATAGCCATTAAGATGGGCATGATAATTTCAATGATGCTCACATAAGAATATGAATTGAAGTGAAAGAGAGCATTAATAAGAAAAAATACACATGTTTAAGTCTAACCCACTTCCTATGCAAGGGAATTTTGTAAAAAAACAAGTTGTTGAAACCAGAGGTTACTAGCATAGGAAGGCAAAAGAAGTGCAACATAAAAACTTTAAGCATAAAACGAGGAAACTTGATATTATTGAGATGCATAAGAACAGTCTTCCTCTCTCATAATAACTTTCTATATCATGCATAAATTTAATGATATAACTATCACAAGAACCATTGTAGTAATGATCACTTATCCTAACAGAAAACACAGGGACACTAGCTCTCATAACACTACTTTGTGAAACAATATTAGGGATATCCTTACAAAGGATAGTGTGTCCATCTTCTTCATATTTAGTGACAAAATTTTCAAATTTGCTATTATAGGTTCATCATCCTTTTGTTCATCAGGTTAGACAGCTTTATTTGTACCTTCACTAACCATACTATATCATAGAATGTTCGTTTAGTTTAACTAGGAAAGGTATTTTCTCAATGTAAGGTTTAGGTAAAACATGATTAGCAGTATAAACTTCAGTATTTCTTGCAGGAACACACATAGCAACATCTTTATATGGTTCATGATACTTATTCCACTTCTTTTTAGGAACTTCAATATAGGAAGCAAAAGCCTTAAAATAAGTTGCAATAGCTTGCGAGTCTAGACCATAAGCACTTTTAATATTTTGAAAGTCATCAGTTCCCATAAAAGATTCAATGCATTCATAATCATAATTTATACCTGACTTCCTTCCTTTGTCATTCTCCCATGCTTCAGCATTGTCTTGAATACGGTCTAGAAGATCCCATTTAGCTTCTTCTTCCATGCGAGTGAATGATCCAGCACAAGAGGCATCCAATAAATCCTTATCATGAAGAGGAAGCCTTGAATAAAAGTTATTGATAATAATATTGTTGGGGAGCTCATGAATGGGACATTTGAGCATTAGTAACTTCAATCTCCCCCAAGCTTGAGTTGTACTCTCTCCATCAAGAGGCCAAAAGTTGTATATTTGATTCTGATCTTTATGAATATCACTAGGAGGATAAAATTTTGAATAAAAGAGAGGTACTATTTCCTCCCATTCAAGAGCTTGACCATTCTTCAGCAGCTTATACCATTCTTTAGATCTTCCTTTCAGTGATAATGAGAATAATTTCTTCTTCACTTGATCTGTTGTAATACCTGCACACTTGAACAACTCGCATAATTCGTGTATAAAGAGCAATTGATCACCGGGATGGACAGTTCCATCTCCAACATAATAGTTATCCATAACATGATCAATAATTCTTGTAGATATTTTAAAAGTATCATTCTCAGCAGGTGGTGGTTCATCTACTACCTTAGCAGTGGTAGTAGCATTACGAAATAAGAAACTCAGCGAATTATCCATATTGAAATAAAGAAACTAATAGAAGTAAACAATACTCATAGTAGAAGTTTCATTTACCAGTTCCACTCTCCAATAGCGCTTCACTCCCCGGCAACGGCGCTAGAAAATAGTCTTGATGACCCACAAGTATAGGGGGTGTATCGCAGTATTTTTGATAAGTAAGAGTGTCGAACCCAACGAGGAGCAGAAGGTGTTGGCGAGTGGCTAGGAGCAGGAATTCTCTGTAAACACTTAGCAAACGGAGTTTTCGGGGTTTTTGATAATGCAGGTAAATAAAGTACGAGTAAATAAAAGACAATAAGAATAAATGCAGCAAGTGGCCCAATCCTTTCTTTAGCAAAGGACAAGCCACTTGTATTACTTAAGATGACCAAACGTTCTCGAGGACACATGGGAATATCATCAAGTGCTTTCGCTTCATATAGTTGATTAATCTTCTTTAGTTTACTAAGTGTTGTGTGGGTGAACCTGTGCTAATGTACCGACCTTCCTAGGACTAATACATACTTGTGATTATACCCCTTGCAAGCATCCGCAAGTACAAGAAAGTAATTAAGGTAGAAACCTAACCACAACTTTAAACTCTAAGACCCTGACATCCCTTGTGTAAAGGTTTCCTAATGGGGGTTCAGGTTTTTGTCACTCCGGCAACCCCTACGATTAGTAGCCAAATACACAATGCATTCCCCTAGGCCCATATAGGTGAAGTGTCATGTAGTCGATGTTCACATGACACCACTAGAGGAAATACACCACAACTTAAATATCAAACCATTGAATCTTTCTCAACACAATTCCACTACTAACAACATGACTTCTCCCATGTCCTCAAGAACAAAACAAACTACTCACAAGACATCATGTGGATCATGATCAGAGATGATATAATGATATGTACCAATCTGAACATAAACGATAATTCAATGGTTCACTCAATAGCATCAACTAAGTAATCAACATCGGGAAACTTTCCCCTAAGAACTATGCAAGATTCAACCCAATTGTTACATCAGTATGGAGTGGTGATGATGGTGGTGATGGAGATGATGGTGGTGATGATGATGATCTCGATGAAGTCTAGCTTGATGGTGGTGTTGATGGCGACGATCTCCCATCTCCGGGAAGGAATACCCCCGGCAGAATTCTGTCTGCCGGAGAGATCTTTCTCTCTCTGTGTTTTCCGCCCCACAGAGGCGGCAGAATCTTTATGTGGTCACTCCCCAAGTCTTAGAGTTTCCGGAGGAAAATATACGCCAGAGGGGATAGCCAGGAGTGGACCAGGGCGGCCACACCACCTGGTGGCGCGGCCTGGGGTGGCCCGCGCCAGGGGGTGGTGTGGGCCCCCTGTGGCCCATCTCCACTCCCCATTCTGGCAACCTTCGTCTTCTGGAAAAATAGAATTTTCCATGTATTTTCCCGGATTTTTTGATCTTCGTGAATTTCGCCTCCAAACAACACCTTTTCCATCAGAATCCTGACTGCAGCGGTCCATGCTCCAAAAGTCATCAACCATGCAAAATAGATGAAATAACATAAGTATCATCTCTTAATATGAAATATATCAATGAATGACAGTAAATTATGATATAGAATAGTGATGCAAAGTGGACGTATCAATAGCTAAAACCAAAAGGAAAGCAAAACTTGTATTGCTTGGATTTTGGTACATTATTTAGAAAGTTCGCATTCAGTGATATTTTTCAATTATGAAGCAAATGGAAGATAGTGAAAAACACGATGAGGATTCAAAACCCTGCATCAGGGTGTTGAGAAGCGCAATGGACAAAGTTCCTGAATGATTCTCTTCACAAAGGAAAGAATCAATGATAATGATCATTGTGTTTTCCCCACTGGTGTTTTCACTACATAAAGTAGGATTCAAAATGTATCCCATATCTTGTATGGAGACATTTGTGAATCATTTGTCATGATTACCAGAATATGACATACCTATGAACTACTAAGGAAATAATGGTAAACTAGAATTATGAGAAATCTTAGAAGCAAAATTCACTTACGATTAGAAAGCAATTCGTTGCTGAATCTTAAAAGTAAAGGGGTTACTTGAATTTTCCCAAATGACTGCAAAGCCATAGTGGAAAAAGGGGTGAATGACAAAAGCACAATTTGTCAAGTATTGGACGAATTCAAATGAATTTGATTCAAGTGTGCTAAATGTCTAGTGGATTTAAAACTAGTAAAAGTACTAGTATCTCATAGTAAATATCCAAGTTTGATATTTGATCAAAGGATTTTGAAATTGTTCAAAATACTGAGTAGATATGCAATTTGCATGAAATTGAGTGGGAGCTATAAAAGTCTTCCTAAATCAATATGTGATTGACATATTTTTGAGTGGGAGCAATATAAGTCTCAGATTCAAATATTTAGGAACATAGTTTGAGTAAGAGTAGTGACTCATACACAAACATGTTAGGAACATATTTTGAGTGGGAGCTTATAGAATGATTCTTAAGTGTGTTAAGAATAAAAGCACAAATACCGATAAATAATGATTTATAAGGTGTAGAAGTTAATAATAAGTGTATTATGATATTATGTAGTATTCCTTAAGGGATTCTGAAAAGGGTTTCAGAATAGAAGTTAATTGAGGAACTAGTCCTTAATAACTCAAGTTAGGAATAGTATTAAGTTTAAACATCAATGGTTGAAAGAAAGGATGATCATCATCCACTATGTTGAGACATAGGTTCTATCTTAGAAAAACATGATGATAACTTAACATAATATATGATCCAAGAAGGAACGTTTAAAAGTGATTAAGTTTGAGTCATAGAACGTTGAGCTAGGTTTGTCAGTGTCTAATAGAGAACTGAAGACATATTTTCCAAATCCATAAAGGATGACATATCTTGAAACATAAAGGGTTATGTTATAAGGGAATATGTTGGAAACTCCCGTAATACTGATTAAAGTCAAGTAGGAAACGAGGTGAACAAAAACATCGAAAGTTGCACAGGGTGCACTCGTGTTTCGATGATTACATTTATAATAATAGATAAGGGTACCATCTAAAGTGTTGTATAATGTTATGGCGGGGCTAGTTCGCTTTTAACATAGAATGATGTTACCAAGGGCACAGTGCCCATGAGAAAGCCCTTGAGGTTGATCTAAAGTCACGGTAGGCTCCTGGAATCAGGCCTCGTTCTGCTGGCATAGCGACGATGCATACACATAGATGTTATCAGGTGATGATAAAGTATTAATGTCAAACAAGGTGACATTAGTAAGTTGCAAAGGATTTGGGACTGTAAAGTACAGACCCAAGACTCAACCTCTTCCATGAGCAAGCATGTTCAGGGTACCGGATATATGGTGCCAACGATTAAGAACAAATGCAGCTAGTTTATTTGTACTCTAGTGCAAGTGGGAGACTGTTGGAAATATGCCGTAGAGACAAATAGTAATAAGGACTATTATCATATTTCATAAAGTTTATGATTAAGTTTTATATCATGCTATAACTGTATTGAGTGGAAACATCAATACACGTGTGATATATAAACAACTAGGGGTTCCCAGTGAAACTCTAGTCACTGGTTCATTGGTCAACAAATGATCAAGTTTCCTAATCATGTGGCATTTATGCCAGTTGGAAATGGAGTCAACTCATTCTGAGAATGAGATGATGAACCAATACCCAACCTAAACATCGTGACCCGATCATGTCATGAAGTTCAAGTCACGATGATTAGAAATGGATCCTCGTAGACTATTCCTTAGACCGTGAGGCTATATCAATCACTGTCTCCCGAGAGTGCTTAGATAGCATCAAGCGCCACTTGGTAATACAGTGGTTATAAAGGTATGTTCAGGTACTCGGAGGAAACCGTAGAGGCAATATATGTCAAGAGCGGGATTTGTCCGTCCACGTGATGGAAAGATACTCAAGGGCCCACTCGGAGAAGTTATATCCAATAGCTGCACAGCGTGTGATTTGATCACAGGGATATCACTTGTCGGAACGAGTCAAGTAGCATTGTCCGGTAACGAGATTTAACACGACATGGTGATGTTATTGATCAGATCTCGAGCAATGCAAGTATCGAGAGACAAAGGGAATAAGACACGATTGTCCCGGTTTAAACGACAAAAGATCTTCGTGGGACGCACAGGGGTCACATGGCCATCCAGGTCCCTCTATCGATTATTGGTCCAGGATTGTCCTGACCATGTCTGGAGTGTTCCCGAACCATAGGGTATCACGCTTAAGGGTTTGATGATGGTTAGAGAGTGTTTATAGGATCAGAAGAATCGCCAAAGAATAGTAGAGAGAAAACCTAATGGGTTTCGGTAAGTCCGGAGGATGTCCGGAGTGGAGGTGGAAGGTGTTCCATAGCTACGGAGATTGAATAATATGTGACAGAATGTTAAATATTGATTTAATCATTTATTCATAATTATTTAATAAAGATAAAATCAATTTAAAAGGTCAAAAGGCTTAATGGGCCAATTCCGGAGGGAAGAGGGCCCATTAGGGAAAGGTGAGAGGGAGAAGGGCTAGAGGGGTGGCCGGTGCCCTAGTGGGCCTTCCCCGCGCGGGGCCCATGGGGGTGGCCATTTGCGCCATCCCTCCCCTCTCCTTGCCTTTAGTCCCACCCCGGGACTTTGAGGGAGGTAGTACCTCCCCTCCCCCTATATATAGTGGGGGTATTTGGCCAGATAAATACACACAATATTCAATAAAGGTCTTCTCACTTTTGGAAAGACCTCCAATTGATATTATCTCTCTCTCTCTCTCTCTCCCGTGACCGTGGTCCCAAGTTCGGACTGCGAGAACGAGAGACATCTTCACCGCGGAGCGCCGTCGCGCCGTCACGCTGCGGGATTCGGATCACGGAGCTCTACTTCCGCAACTGCTGCTAGCCCGGGGAAGCGGGAGTCATCGTCAGGCACCGGACGTATGTAACTCCCCACGAGGTGTCACACTTGAGGCACTCAAGTCGTTGGAGCCACAGGAGCGCAAGGACTTCATCACAACCTTGAGGTCGGCTTCGGCTCGTCTACATCAACCACGCTCTCCTGAGCATTGACACTGCTTTTCGGTCTTCAAGGGTAAGTTTGCAAAAATCCCCTCCCATTACTGTATTACTAATAGATAGGTCCTAGCAATATCAGGGGTTCAGGGGCGTAGGGTAAAATTTTATTGTTTTCATGCGCGGAACCCCTACACAATCAACCTATATATACCATGTAACTAAATTACGTGCTAATTGTTGCTTTCTTATGATTCTGTATGTAGAACATACCGTGCAAGTTTAGACTTGATTTCCTGGACCATTTTGATCGGCCATTGTGGCAGCAAGGACAATTTCAAGTCGATCTACTGCCTCCGATGCAGCCTACACCAACCTACATGGTCAAAGTCACGAACGAGGCGAATCGCACTTTATTCGGTGGTCTAAGGTGGATTGAGATGGTCGATTCCTATGAGATGGACGCCCAGTAAAAGTTGGTATTCCATCTCCGTGAAGATTGCATGACCTACTTCAACTAACGAGGCCCTGAAGCATCGATATACTCTGATGCTTCTTCACATGACGATATTCCTGCTGCTGCCATTAGGTATGGCATGGACGTTGTCGATAATACTTTTGAGGACTAATAGTTAGTGCTATGTAGCTAGCTAGCTCAACTATATGTAGTTGACTGTAGCGATGTACTACCATTTCTATGAATATATCTTGATGTCCTGTGAATATTCAATTGGATGCATCAGATATTTTTTAAATTTCTGAAAACTCACTTGTGGCATTCATAATAAAAAGAACGCCACAAATAGGATATGTAATAGTAGCGCTTACAGGAAACACCACTATTAGGATATGTAATGGTGGCGCTTATAGTAAATGCCACCACTAGATATCCTACTAGTGGTGTTCGATGGAGACGCCGCCACTACGACCTACCAGTGGTGTGAGGTGATGTCTACAAGAGCACAGATCGTTTGTAGCTAGTTTCGCAGTATAGATGTAGATCCCACAAGGAGACCAAAGGTAAGTGTTTATGGGTGAAGTCTCTGCACACCCGAAGTTGTCACAGGTCTTTGAGTGAATTAACTGCAAGTGCTAAAATATGAATGGGATTTTGATTAAATGAGATGTATTTAAATATAACTAAAATGTAAACTTCAGAATTATAAAGCATAAAAGTAAAAAACGACTTGGTTGTTTGTTATTTCCTATAGATGGCAAAAGAAGGCATGGAGAGATTCAGTTCATGGTGATAGTGAATGTGCCAGGTGGACGGATGATAAATGTAACAATTATAATCTTATAAATATATGTGTAGGCGAGCAACCCATAATTAGCCAGAACTCCTCTTGGTAGATTTCATTCCAACTTCAATAATCCTACTAGCCTATTACCAAAACCATTGTCAGACACTAGATGATTAAGACCCTTCAGGTCGCTTAGCGATTAAGCTCCTTAGATCAGACTAATGCAATAAGCACAGTGGTTCCTCGTTATCCTCGAGTCTACTAGCTTTCTATTAATATCCCTGTGTCACCCGGGGGTCGCCGGTCCACTAGCGAACAAGATCTTATCTATGTAGAACAAAGCATCATGTTGTCTAGGCCACTAATTGGACAACAAGCATTAGACATCCCACAGATAGTCAAGCACACATAATATAGTAATTAGAATCAATCACAAACTAATCGAAAATATATGAAGGCACATCACATCTCACCAATCCCCTACATCTTCCACGCCCAAGCGAATTACTCACACATGAGAGAAGAACGGATCATCAATATAATTAAATAAAGGGAATTCGTCTTTGTATTACCGTGGAGATCCACAATAAGAATAGAAAAATATCCAACACAATTCAAGATGGAAAAAAACAATCTCAAATCCGAGTCTTGCAAGATGGAGATCCCCCTCTCTCTCAAGTACAAGTAGTGGCTATGAGGGTGTATTGGCTAGGAGGTCGAAGATCGTGGAGCGAGATGAAGAACGGCTTCCCCTTCTTCTCCGGATCTCTTCTTTCTCCCTTCTTGATGGTATGGCGGTTGTTGTGTTGTGTTTTCGTCCTTCGTCCCTTCATGAAAGTTGTCCCTTTTGACAAGATAGAGGCGGCGGCAACTATACGGCAGGAACTATACGACCGAAAAAATATTTCCGCCGTATAGTTGCTCGTTAAAGCTTCTGTGAGTTCCCCTCTCGTGCTTCCAAAGTGAGACTTGCTTGTTTTCTTCAGAATATTGTGTTTCTCTAGTTAAAACCTTCTGCTGACGTTCAGAAACTAAAACACACATTAAAAACCAAGTTTTATTTGCTACCGAAGTATTAGCGTTAGGTAAAGCCAGAAAACGATCAAATCCGGGAGAAAACCATCAATAAAAGACATAAAAATGTGTGGTTACTGGTGTGCGGCTTAAACATCACGAACCGCATTTTCCGAATGCCGCCACTAGGCCTTTTCCTACTAGTGTCAGCAGGGTTAAATCTTTTCGAAAAGTTGTGTTCACGGTTATGAACGCTTGGTCGCCAGATTCTAAGATCATGGAGAACATTAACTTAATCGTAAAACTTGGCAGATCAATGTGTGCTTAAGGATGCTTCCTCATGGGTATGCGGGGGTGATCATACTTGATATGTGATGATGATGTTTTGATGGATATCAAAGATATAATAATCAACACTTTGGAGATGTAGTTCTATTATCCCCTTTTAAAATGTTCTGATTAGACGAGCTTCTTATCCCTCTTGTTTTACAAAGAAATATAGCTTTATACAAAACAGTTGCACCAGCCATAAGCCTTGCGGAGTACACTCTGTACTCACCCTTCTTTGTTGATACTTTTGTAGCAGAGTAAGTGTTTCCTTGAAGATGAGTCTAGTATGACATCGACACCAACGAGTAGCTTGGGTTCCTGGCCGGCATCCTGGAATCTATGGGCTGGGATGTCATCGTTATGCTTCAGGTCTCTTAGGCCATTTGTTAGTTTGCTATACTTAATAGCATAATTTTCCTTCTGTTGTGTGATGTTTGTGGTCAGTGACATCTGCTTGTAATATTTTGGTTCTCTTCTCAGTTATGAGCTTGCTGTAATAATTTTTGTATCGTATGGTCGCTGTTGTGTTACCGATTCTCTCACTGGATATTCTCAAGCTCTAGGTTAGGATTATGTCAACTAAGGTCTGGAACTTGTCTAGCCGTGATCTCGGAGGTGTCACAATGCCCTAAGCTAGCGGCATCCTACACCGCCTGGCGCTGCCATCTACTACTCGTCATTGGCGAGCCCCTCCCTTTCGCTGCCTTTGTCGGCCTAGCGCGGTGGCCCGGCAGCATCGTAGCATGCCCTCCGAATGACGGCCTCCACCGCGTCAATCCTGGCCTGCAAGGCCACACGTTTGATAGTTGACTGGTGTCGGATCCTCTCATCGCTGCGAGCGCCCGCTCCATCTCGACGTTCCAGTGTGCGCTCTCCTTGGTCGTCGCCTTCGTTTCATCCGCCTCGGACATGGCCAAAGCGTAGGCCACTAGTGGGTCTTCCTCGTCGGCGTCATCATCATCGTCCTCCTCCGCCTACTCCTCCTCCATGGCCTCCACCGCCTCCTATGGTGGTTGCTCCTCCTCCGCCTTCGCCACGGCCTCCACCGCGGCCTCCTCTATGGCCTGGGCAAGTCGCGCAGTGGTGGCGCATCTGGCCGCCCTGGTCTCGAGGATGACCTCCAGGACCTCCCGCTCGGCCACCATGAACGTGCGGCCTTCGACGTCGCGCTTGGCAGTGGCGAAGGAGGCGAGCAGAAACCGATGCTCATCGCTGATGCCCGGCACGGTGACCTCGTCGTCGAGGCCATCCAACCAGGCGTCGTCGTTCACGATGACCGTGTAGGCGTCCTACGCCTCCACGGATGCCGCGGCCACATCCTCCCCCGCGGGCACCTCCTCCTGCGACGCCCGAGCTGACGTTTGCATCTCCGCAGCTACACCGGGACACGCGTCGACGACGAACTGTGCCGTGTTGACCTAACGTGCAACCTCCGCGTCGTGTGCTGCCTCCACGGCAATCGCCACCAGCTCCTCCTCCGCCGCCACCAGCACCTCCTCTCGCTCCAGTTAGGCGACGAAGGCCGCCTCGTCCTCCTCGGGGTAGCGGCGGCGAGCCAGCTGGCCAATCCTTGCCTAGGTGGTGATCTTGCGGCTAGGCATTGTTGGTATGTGGGGGGCTTTTGTTTTGGCCGTCCCCTCGTTGCGTCTACTATCAATATAGCCCCAAGGCGGGGAAGGAACTGAAACGTTGATGTGTGCGCACCTGACTTTGCCACGAGCGGGAAAACCTCGGTGGGAACAAGTTTTCCCACCAGCCGGGCGGGAAGCCAAACTGGCGGGGATGGACGAGACATTGATCATCGTTATCACCGCTAATGACGGTAACGATGCAGGTGGACCGGTCAAATAGGTCGGCCCGCTGGAGGCACCCACCGTCCCAAACGGACCAGGCAAAAAAAGGCCTCGTTTTGTGTCCGCGGGCCGACCGATTCAGACACCTCCCGTGTCCAAAATGGATCGTCCCCGGTGAAGATGCCCTTAGTATGGAGGCATGGAGCGGTTGAGGCAAAGGTTTTTTTTTGCGGGTAAGGTAAAGGGTTAAGAGTACCTCCACTAGCATTCGGACGAAGAAATTTCGCCCACACGCGTTACCAGAACATGTATTTTCGCCGGATTTCGCGTAACTTTCAGCCAGTGTTCCTAAACTGAACCCGACGCGCTGGGTGTCGCTTCGGAATGCCGGATGGAAGGAAAAATGGGCGGACCAGCCTGTCGTCGAGACATCCCACTTCCCTACCAGCGGGAATTCGGTCTGGGACTGGCCGGAAGTTGCATCCATGGAGGTGCTGCAAGGCTTGCGATTATCTTAGTGTAGAGCAATCAGCCACGAGTCCGTTGAGAATGCATGCAATCAGCCATGAGTCCGTTGCGATTATCCTACTGTAGAGCAATCGATGATATGCACTCCACTACTAAGCACATGCATAGTGCTCAATAAAACTGTCTACATATCCAAACATTTTTTAGTGGCGATCGCCCCGAACAATTCGGCAGCCGTACTCTTATCTTTTAGGAAACAATTCAGCATATACAGTGTTATCTTTATACAGGTTCGGTATATACATGCTTATGTCCACCAATGGAGATGCTCAGAAGCTTGATTGGTACCAATAACAAACAAAGACAGCGAATGGTTGCTAAGAAAGACAGCTTGCCGAGCTACATACAAATGGAGATTCTCATCACTAGCTCGATTAGTTGCAACCACAGGCTGCGTGAGGGGACAGCATATTACTAGCTAGCTGTCCGGCCTCATCTTCTCCCAGAGAGAAAAACGTGCTCCTCAAATGTCAAGTCCGACTGGTTGAGTCGCTGTCCCAACCGCAGGTCTCATCTGAACCGCAAAACCATCATTACTCGTGGGTCGCTAATTAAATCCAACAAATCAACAGGTTTTCTTCTACTCATGGTACAAATCGAGTACCACATAAATTGGTGAGTTGTCTTTATGATTTGGTATCTTCTCGTCTCTTCGCGCTTCCCATGGCATCCCTGTCACTCGTCTACATGCGCGCGCAGGTGCGCTAATTCTGTGTTCTTCCAGAAAGAAGGTAAGCAAGAATGAAATTCGTTTTGACAGTAGTTTATCTACTAGTGTCCTTTCTCACTTATTATCATGCTAATTACCTTTGTTATTGATCAACTACTCCCTCTGTCTCAAAATAGATATCTTAAGTTTATTAAAATTTTGATAGATCTGTATCCTAAATAGTGTCTAGATTTATCCTAATTTTGATAAATCTAAGGCACCTATTTTAAAACGGAAAGAATAGTTTCTATGCTCGGGTCCCTGCGAGCGAAGTCGTTTTCGCTGATCAAGGCAAGTATAACGACGAAACAGATAGGCCGGCGCGGAACGTTCCCCTGTCTGCCAATATTTCCATGAGATTTCGACGGTGGTCTGGTCCCCCACGATCGATGACGCCTCCTCCATTTCGTACTACTCTTTCCGCTCAAACCCCTTTTCCTCTTTTTCCTGTAACTAACTCCGTCAGAGAGGCACAAAATACGTATTCCTAGGCGTCCATACGAAGCCTACGGGGACACGTGCGCGTACGTTGACCTTCGGATGGATGTACAATATCCGGAACCGCCTCGCCCGACCTGCCAATCCGGCGCGGCCACACCTACGATCGCGTGGCCGGAAAGAACCGGGCGGCTCGGGTCACACTAACTCACGACACCAATCATTTAGATTTCCAGATGCTCCTCCTCGCCCTAGCTATAGCTACAAGCCTACAGGACTCCTCTGCGTTTTGTTGTTCCAGTGACCAATAGTGATCGGTGCTGTGTAAGGCATCTCCATTCGGGCCTACCCAATCCACCAGATCCGAGCGCGGCTGAACGTGTCCGCGCGGACACGTGTGACGTGCGCAGCATCGCAGTGGCACGACTCATCCGTTTCGACGCGTCCGGCTCGACCCATCCATACACATAATTTGTGTAGCCACTGGATCAGCCCGGACACGGGCCGGGCGAGGGCTTATCCTCTCCCGCGCACTACTGGTCCACCTGCCAGCGACAGCTACGCAACACCGAGTCGCAGGCAGCCGCAATACCGATTCAGACGCAACCGACGCAGCGATTCAGAGGCGCGGCAGCCTGACCGGCGGCACCGATTCAGATGCAAATTCGGCAGCCTGCACCATCAATGGCGACGGGACGACACACTGGCTGACTGGATGCCACGCTCTCCACCATCGCTGCAGGGCGCCGCCCGACGCCTGGCCTCCTGACTGGACACTTCAATGCCATCTCTTTGGCCTCCGTGCTAGCATCCGATGCCGGACCTTTTTAACTGGCCGCCCGCGGCCATTTTCTCCCACACCACACCATTCTCCCCCCTTCTCCTTTCTGTTCTTCAGTACATGTAGCTAGACATGGCCGGCGGCAAAGGATCGAGGGGAGGGCGTGCCGGCCGTGGACATTGAGGGAGGCGCGAATGATGCGGCAAATCAGCGTGCCACCACGTTCTCCCTCAATGTCGTCGTTGCCCGACGAGGTCGACCCAGGCATCCAGTTCGCCATGGCCATCCACGTCGGCATGCCGAGTGACAGGCTGCTCCTGCCCTGCAGATTCGTGATCCTGGTCGGCGACGCACCGCCCCCGCTTGTCATCCTGCGGGCGAACGGTTTCAGGACCACCAGGTACCCGGTCGACCTGCAGCTCGACCACCTCGACCAGTTGTACCTCGGAACGGCTGGGAGTGCTTCGCCCGCGCGCACCAGATCGAAGCGGGCAACATCCTCGTCTTCAAGTACGATGGAGAAGGAAGGCTCAGCGTCTTAGATGACAGCATGTGCTGGAGATGGTACCGCTCGACCTCCTCCTCCGACTCCGACTCCGACGTGTAGGCTAGGCTGCGTGCGCAGTATGTACGATGAATCAGTTGAGGCATTGGCCATTTGCAATAAAAATCTTTATTCAAGCCCTAGAACATTTTGTTACAAGCACACCACACACACCTACAACAATGTGCTGCCGCCGGCTGCGTCGAGTCAGATACACCATACGTCATTGAGAGACACGATGATCGCCTGCTGCGTCTACACCTCCTCTTCAGCTTGGTCGAGGCGGGCTCGCAGGGAAGCGTCGTCGGGATTGGCCCGCACCGCTTCCCGGAGGTCGCCACGCACCAATGCGAGCTGGTCCCATCACCGGTACTCTGGCAGGAAGACGCGATCCACCACCTCCATCGTGAAAGGCTCGTCGGTGATCACGTGACGGTTGTAGAAAGGGCGGTGTGGCGGCCCGGGGCCCAGCGTGTAAATCTGCAGGCGCTCCGGAATCGGAGACTCCGGCGAGTTTGGCCACCACGAGAGCGGCGGGCACTCGGGCGCCTCGTCTCTACCGGCGTCGGGGTTGCCACGGAGCTCGTCGGGATGACGACAGCGGCCAGGCATGGTGGTTTTGTGCTTGGGGTGGCGTCGGTCTGGTCGAAGATATCTCGGCGCCCTCCCTTTTTTATGGCGGCGCCTGGACACGGCGGGAAACGCCTAGAACTCGCGGGAAGCGGCGGAAGACGGTGTGGCGGCGGGAAGACACTGGAAATACACCAGCGTTGTTGATGACCAAGCACGGACAAATGGATCACACCGCTGGACGCGGTCGGTCGGATAGGCCGGACCCCGACCCAAAAGCCACCGCGGACCGACCCAAACGGACAGAAACAGACCGTTTCGATCGCTCATTTGGGTCGGCCCGATGGAGATGGCCTAAGCAAGGGAGGATTCGAGGCTGGGTTTGAAAAGGAACGGCGAGCCGGTGGGATCGAACCCACTCTTTGAGGGTTTCTTTGGTTTATAGGATAGGAGAAGCGTAGGGTAGAAAACGAATATATACTTTTAAAAAAAAACGTATACGACTGAGATGGCACATGTATTTGAACCCTATGGAAAATAGAAATTCTCTTTGACCGTGGTGATTTTTTATAAAGTCTAACCTAATGCTACTTTCTGTGAAATTTACACTGTCCAAGATATCTATGGGATTATTTTCTAAGGGGTATGATTATATGAATCAAAAGGGCGGCTCCTGAAGAAAAAAGTTGCCATCGAATTTTAATCCAACATAAATCCGCTGAAAATCCTATGGGCCCCTAGTCATGGTTTGAGTACGTCTTAGCAAGTGTTGTTATCATGGTTTGATATAAGCCCCCCGTGCCCTTGGCTGCTAGATTGTTGGTTAAATTTTTTGTAGAGATATTGCAATATCTGAGTTGCTGAAATACTGTACAAGTGTTGGGTACCCGTGATGCAACTTTTTTTATCCCACTAGATCAACTCAACTTCTTCCTTATCAATACACTCCTTGAATGACACAGAAACGCTTTATATAAATAAATAAATAACGCATTACGATTTAGAAGCTTCACTCTGCTCTCACAAGTAAGCTCTCTCTAATGAATTCATACACATGCTGCAAGTCTGCAAAGTATCACACTTAGGATGTAAGACTACTGCCGAAGAATACTTCTAAATAGCTTTGATGTCAAGCATCTGTGGCGAAATGTAGCATCCGGCAGGGGATAAACATGGTATATTCGTTGAGGAACAAAGAGGTAGCTGCATTCTGTGGAGATGAGCTCCCTGGCAAGCTAATTTCAGGAACCATGATACTAGCATTCTCATCCAGAATTGGAATCCTTTCTTGAGAACGTACAATGCACAATGCAACTAAAAGCAGATGGATTATCCGTCAACATTGTTCGTCAACCAACATATTCTAGTGGGCAACATGATGGAGGTAACACTGGCCTGCTGCATAATAGCATTTGTCCACATCTGTAAGGGTAGATTTTTCAAAGTAAGTCATACCCATTGATTGACATTTACAGCATTTAGGTAAACCACCCTGACATGCCTATGAAAAACTGTAGAGGACACCCATTGTTTTCGTATGATATTCAAGAATATGAATGTCACAAGAATTCTAATTGTTAGAGTATTAGGTATATACGGTTGTTATGGTAGTTTAGATAGAGTTAGGATATGTTTACGTACAGTCCTAAATGACTCGTACTCCAAGATAATTCTCTGTACGCCTATATATACTCGCCCATGAGGCTCAATAATATATCCATCATATTCCGCCAAACTCATACTTTTTTATGGTATCAGCCTAATCGGTCCAAACCCTAGCCGCACGCTTCCGCCGTGTCGCCCCCGGGGGATCAATCTCCATGATCTTCGCCGGGGGCTGCGCGATCTGTACACAGGCTTCGTCCGCCTATCCGTGATCAGTTTTCTTCCGATCTTAGATCCGTGTACACAGGCTTCGTCCGCCTTGTAAGTCTTTTATTCCGATCTCTTGATCAGTTTTCTTTTCTGGTTTACCAATCTTAGATCGGATTGAGTCGCCCACCGCTGTCGTCATCGCCGTGCCTCCACTCCAACCATCGGCATCGAGGATCTACACCACGCCCGTGCGCCTGCCTCGTCCGCTGTTGCGCCTGCCTTGGCAGGCTGCCGCACACCGCGGACGGCTGCTACGCCTTCCTTGGAAGGCTGCCGCGGCCGTCCCCCCTCAGATCGTCTTTGTCATCATCGTCCGGGACTTCACCGACAACGCCTCCATCGAATCCGATCTACGTATCGTCCACGCCATGGCGCATACCGTGCACTGTCGGCCTGATCAACCGATCCCGCGCCTATCTACGCCAAGCACGTCCCCGAGCACGCGCCTATCACCGATCGAGCTACGGGCTGCCGCTGTGTCGCCCCGTCGGGCCGCAGCGCCGCCGCCCTTGGTCCATGCTACCGGCTTCCAACGGGCTTTCCTTGGCGTGCACGTCGCTGGTGGTCTCCCAGCCGCTGCACCGACTTGCGCCCTGTAGCTATGCCGCCTCCTCGGGTCGTAGCGTGGCTGCACGCAGTCTACTTCGCCGTCCTCGTGCATCGACGGCCTCAGCTTTCACCGCTCCATCTCCTATGGCGTGGATCGCCGCCATATACACATGGTCTTCGTCACGTCGCCGGGTCTTCCTCGCATACTTCGAGCACCACCGCCGCGCTTCACAAGGTAACCTGGAGGGCGCCCTCTCGCCCTCACAGGTCCCGCCGACTACCCCATCGCCACTCCAGGCATCCAGCATGACTACCCTAGGTCGCCACTGTTTTCGCCGCCTTCTATGTCTTCGTCCACTACAACTTCGCCGCCAGCGTCATTGTCTCATCCCCGACTACACCACCTACTCTACTCCGACAACCGCGGACAGCGCTGGCATCTCTCCTTTTGCCGCTCTGCGCGTCGCAACCGCTCTGGAGGCTTCCTCTGCTAGTCTTTCTGATATGGCGACAAGTTCATGATGGTCCCTGCCCCCGCACGCCTGGTACTAGCAACACCGGGAGTGCCTTTGTCCCCGACGCGTTCTCGAGTCTAGAAAATTTGGATCGGCATCTCGTCTTCATCGGCTTCGACAACGTCTTTTTCGGCATCGACCCCTCTACGACTGCCTCGACCGCGTCACCGACGAGTGATACTTCCAAAACGTATCTACTTTCCCGAACACTTTTGCTATTGTTTCTCCTCTATACTTGTGTGATTTGGATACAACTAATGTGGACGGACGCTGTTTTCAGCAGATTTGCCTTGGTGTCTACTTTTTGTGCAGAAAACCAACTATCAGGAAAAATCCCGGAAAATATGCCAAAAATCCTATTTCACCCGAAGACTGCAGGAGCCAGAATACGAGACGGAGAAGAGCCAGGGGTGGCCACACCACCTGGTGGCGCGGGCCAGACCAGGCCGCGCCAGGGGGTGGTGTGGGCTCCCCAGGCACCCCCTCGGCCTCTCTCTTCACCTATAAGGAGCCTTCTGACCTAAAAACTTCGGGGGGTTCGACGTTTTTCCAAAAGGAGTTCCGCTCCACCGCCACCACTAGATTCCACGAAACAGCATCAGAAACTCCGTTTTGGCACCCTGCCGGGACGGGGAATTGGAGGAGATCATCGCCATCATCATCACCATCGCTTCTCCATCGATCATCCATGTTTCCCCCATCTATGAGTGACTAATCCCCCGCTGTAGGCTATGGAGATGGTAGGGATTGGATGAGATCGTTCATGTAATGGCATCAGATTGTTAGGGCATGGTGCCTATTTTCTTTTATTAGTGCTTTATGACTTTGTTGCAACTTGTTGTGCTTAATGCTTGTCACTAGGGCCCGAGTGCCATGATTTCAGATCTGAACATGTTATTGATTCATTATGATAGTATTGTTTTTGGTCTTATCTACAAGTTGTATACACACGTTGTTGTCCGAAACCAATGGCCCCGAAGTGATAGAAATCGGGATAACCGGAAGGGAAAGGCTTTGATGTGAGGATCACATATGTTCACGGAGTGTTAATGCTTTGCTCCGGTGCTCTATTAAAAGGAGCACCTTAATTGACAGTAGTTCCCTAGAGGCCCCGCTGCAAACGGGCTGGCAGGACAAAAGATGTTGTGCATGTTCTCATTGCGAGCACGTATGACTATATATGGAACACATGCCTAGGATTGTCTAGTACTTGGATGCTTTATCTTATTTATCTGCAATTGCCCTATGTTCTGATTGCTATTTGAATTGTCTTGTCCATGCAATGCCCGTCCATCCATCCATATGCCTACCGCACTCGAATCCCACTGTTTACTGCTTTTGTTACTACTGTCTTTGCTTTACTACTGCTGTTACTTTACTATTCCTACTACAAAACTGTTGCTACTGATAAACTGCTGTGAGCAAGATTGTTTCCAGGTGGAGCTGAATTGACAACTCAGTTGTTAAGGCTTATAAATATTCTTTGGCTCCCCTTGTGTCGAATCAATAAATTGGGTTTCACTTCCCTCGAAAATACTACGATACACCCCCTATACTTGTGGGTCATCAAGACTATTTTCTGGCGCCGTTGCCGGGGAGCATAGCTTTATTTATCAAGTTCACTTGGATTCTCTATTGTTCGCTGCTATCCATCCATCATGGGTAAGTCTCGTGATGGCAAGGTTCCTATTTGACCATCCACTACAAGAAGAGGTACGGTTCTAAACACCTCTGCTGCTCTTGATTCACCGTCTGTTATGAGTAAGTTCCTTACACCACCACATACACATGGTACACACACTGCTACTACTGCTGAATCTGAAACTTCTGATGCTTATGATGATGCTTCTACTATTCTTGATAAGAGTGGTTCATTAGGTCCTTTCCTAGATGCTACGATTGCTAGAACTATAGCTGGAAATACTGAAACTCCTAATGAAGACACTACCACACCTGTTAGCTCACCTGAGTCTAGTGAGAGTTATGATATTGAAGATGGTTATGTTGAGATGAACGATGAGTTTATTAAAGAATGTAAGAACACCCATGATAGGAGCGCTGCTAAGAGTCTCCTTGAGAGGTGTACTATTAGACCCAAATTGTCTCCTGATGCTAAGTTTGCTGCTTCTCCCATAAACATTATAGATGAAGATTATGATTTCTCTCTCGATCTATCTTACATAGCTATTGTCGAGAAAGAACCTTTTTGTGGGACTAAGAATGAAAGTGCGGTAGCACATATGAATGAACTTTCTACCATGAGTGGCTTGTTTTCTGATGATATTAAGATGCGTACTTACTTTGTTGCCAAGAATTTCCCCTTTTCACTGAAAGGAGAACCTAAAACTTGGTTTTGTAATTTACCTCCTGGATCTATTGATAGCCTTGAGTGCTTGATTAGTACTTTTCTGCAGAAATATTTTCCTCCTAGTGCTAGACATGCTATTTTGCAGGAACTTTTTGATTTTAAATAGGGAGAAAAAGAGATATTGCCCGAATCTTGGCCAAGGTTTTGTGCTTTGATTCATGCACAGGCTAGAAGTCCATTACCTAAGAATGAGCTTCTTGATATATTTTATAATGGACTAACCGAAGAATCTAGGACATACCTAGATAGTTGTGCTGATTGTGTTTTTAGGAATAGGACTCCTAAGGAAGCTGAGGAATTAATGGCTAAAATAAGTAAGAATTATGAAGATTGGACTCCTCCTAAACAAGCTATACCTAAAGTAATTGTACCTGAACCATCTATTCCAGTGCCTATTCCAACATCAAAGAAGAGGGGAGTTATTGAATTAAATGATGAAATGATGAGGGAAGCTAAGAAATGTCTTAAGGAGAAGGGAATTAAAGCTGCAGATGTCATGAATTTACCTCCTATAGAAGAATTATGTAAGCCTATTCCCTACTCATCCACTATTGAGGTATACTCTCTCCAACACTTTGATGAAGGTGATATCCCTTACTCTAAACCTCCTGATCAATTCTTAGAAGAATTCGATATCTTTATTGTTCAGCAAGATAACTTTAATAAAAGGGTGCAAAATCATCTAATGGAAAACACTAGAGCTATTGTTGAGTTGAAAGATATTGTGGAAAGAACCTCTAATGATGTTAAAATGATTGTTAAACACTTTCAAATGGTTCAAACTCAAATAGATCAACTCGTTAAAGCGCAAAAAGACTTGCTAGTTAATGTTGCTAAAGAAAAACATTCTTATGAAATTAGAACTAGAAGTGGTGCTGCTACCCAGGATCCTCTATATCCTGACGGGCATCCCAAAAGAATTGAGCAGGATTCTCAACAAACTGAAAATAGTGGTTCTACTCGTAAGAAAAGGAAAAAGAAACATAAAACTGTTGTAGAACCCTCTGAACCTGCTATAGATCCTAATAGTATATCTATCTCTGATGCTGAAACTGAAAGTGGTAATGAAGAAAATGAAGTTCCTAATGAAGAAAAAGTTGAAGAAGAACCTGAAAACCACACTAAGAATACTAAATACACCAAAGAAGATTTTATTGCTAAGAAACATGGTAGTGAAAGAGAACCTTGGGTCCAAAAACCTATGCCTTTCCCTGATAAGAAACACAAGTCAAAGGAGGATGAACATTATAATAAGTTTTGTGAGTGGATGAAGCTTTTATTCCTGCAAATTCCTTTGACTGATGCTATTAAATTGCCTCCTTACTCAAAGTATATGAAGGATATTGTCTCGAATAAAAGGAAGATCCCTAATGAAGAAATCTCTACTTTGCTTGCTAATTATTCCTTCAATGGTAAGGTTCCTAAGAAACTTGGAGACCCAGGGATTCCAACTATCCCTTGCTCTATTAAGAATAGCTATGTTAGAACTGCTTTGTGTGATTTGGGAGCTGGAGTTAGTGTTATGTCTTTCTCCCTCTATAAGAGGCTTTAGCTTGAAAAATTGATACCAACTGATATATCTTTGCAAATGGCTGACAAATCTACCACTATTCCTGTGGGTATATGTGAGGATGTACCTGTTCAAGTGGCTCATAATTGCATGATTTTAACTGATTTTGTTGTGCTAGAAATGCCTTAAGATGATAATATGTCTATTATTCTTGGGAGATCCTTTCTTAATACTGCAGGAGCTATTATTAATTGTAATCAAGGAAAGGTGAACTTCAATGTTAATGACAAGGAACATACTGTCTATTTCCCCAAGAAGATTGAAAGCACTTATGGTTTAAATTCAATTGAACATGTTGAAGGCATTCAAGTTGGAGACATATATTGTCCCATACCAAGAGAAAAATTTGAAACTATTATGATTGGGACCATTGCTATCAAGGTTGATGTAACATAATCATTAGTGGAATACAAAGTTTTGTCTCATATGCAATTGTTTTGGTAGCAAGACTTAATCAACCTTGTTAACAAAAGGATTCCATTGAACAAAAGAATGTTTTCATTATGATTATCTCCGTTTATTTCTATCCTTTGCATTTTAGTTTTTGCTTTCATTTAGTTTTCTTTTTATTGTTAGTTGCTTGCATGTTAGAACTTATGTAGTTCTAGCCTTGTTTTGTCCTTGCATCATGTTTCCAAAAAGAAAAAAATCTGTCTGTCAGAAAAATCATCCTTCTATCTTTGAAAAATGCCCAAAAATAAAGCGTCTCGAAAAATTTCAGAAAATTAATATTAAATTTTTACATGAAAAAAGGGCCAGAGGAGTACCTGGGAGGTACCGGGGGGGCCACCAGGGAGGCACACCACATGGTGGCGCGGCCAGCCTTGGGTGGCGCCATGCCCTGGTGTGGGCCACCCCTGGCCCCCCACTAACTCTCTCACCTGCCACTTTCTTCTCTCTCCCGAGTAAGCTCCAGTTCATTGCTCAAAATCGCGTTCTTTATGTGCTTGCTCTCGATTTTTTTGATCTCCTTGCTCAACCCATCCTTCTTGCTGAAATTTGGAGCATTTGTTCCCTGGTATGTGACTCCTCCCCTTGTCCAAGTAGGTTTGTGTTTAGTGGATTATATATTAAGTATTTTGCTGCTATAGGTGACTAGTTATGAGAGCTTGTAAGCTTGTTTGATGCTTAGAGATATAGTTTTGATGCATGTTTAGGCCTCTTGCAAGTCCCTATGAGTAGAGTCCTTCTTTATATTTACTTTGCAATCACTTGTTTGATAGGTATTTAAATTTCAGAATAGAAGATGAGTGAACATCACCTAAACCAACATGAGCTTTGGGTACCTGAGGTCATGAAGGTCCACCTGGAGGAGGAAGATTTTCCCTCCATTTATCCATGCTCTGAGTTTATGAGAGCTGCGGGAATTCTACAAGATTTCCACACTTTGGTTTCTAATGCAGGGTTAGAGCACTTTTTGGAAGATGAACCTTGTCAATTTGTGAAGCTAACCATGTCTGTGGTGCAGGATTTCCAATTTAGTCACTCTTTGCCTAACCCCATGGTCCATTACAAAATTTACAATATTGCTGTCAACCTTTCTCTTGATGATTTTTGTGCAGCTATTAAGGTACCTCAATGGGGATCATGTAGGAAGATTAAAGAGAGACCTGAACCACTCATTGATTTATATGCAGAAATTTGCCAAGGGAGTAGCTTCTCAAAAGAGAGTGGAAAAATCCGTAACATTCATCTTTCCTCCATTCGCTACTTTGCCTACTTTATTGCCAAGTGTGTTCTTGCTAGGAAAACTACCAATAAGTTATCTTCGTTTGATCTAGCATTTATCTCTTCTGCTCTTAGATGAGATAGGTCTTACAACTTGGGTGCTTTGATAGCTTTCCGTCTTGCTGCTAACCGTGGGAAAGGTGGAATTTGTAGAGGCCTCATTTCTTCTTGTCTATTAGCATTGCATGGTTTAGTGCCTCATCATCTAGACCTACATTTTCCCATAGAAAGGCTTGACCTCAATTTCATGATACAGCATAAATTTGTTTCCTCGTGGGCTAGTATGAGTGAGTTATCTTATGAAATAACCTTTCTCAAAGTTGGTTGGAAAAAGAGCAAGTTCGAGCGTGTTGTTCTTTTGCCTGCACCTGTTTTGTTTAACCTTGATAACAGGGAAGGATGGTCCCTCACTTAGGAGGAGCTTGACACGTACTTGGGAGAGCTCTCCCAACAGGAGCAGGACACTAGAAGGGAGGTCACGGATGATTCGGTCCAGCCCTCGAATGGGGGAGAGTCTTCATATCAGCAGCCTGCTTATGATTGGGGAGCTTCTTCTTCTCATGGGCCCATCTACGACCATTCTTACCAAGATCCGCCCACTTGGAACCCCTATTCGTACATGGATTGATACCCACTTAGGCCAAAAGCCTAAGCTTGGGGGGAGGTACGCCGACACCGCACTCATCTTCATATCATGTTGCGTCGGTACTTGATACATTGCAAATGAATCTATAATTTTTGATGTTCCATGCTTGGTTTTATCCACTTTCTTGTGTTTTGTTCCAACTTTGGAGTACTTTTCATATGATTTCTTGGACTAACCTATTAACAAGAGCCACAGTGCCAGCTGCCTGTTTTCTGCTATTTTTGGTTCCAGGAAAGTCAGAAAATGAATATTCTCAGAATTGGACGGGACAAAAGCCAAAGTGCCTATTTTTTCGGAAGGGATCAAGTGCCAGAATACGAGATGGAGAAGGGCCAGGGGCCGGCCACACCACCTGGCCGCGCGGCTAGGCCTGGCCCGTGCCAGGGGGTGGTGTGGTGGCTCCCGGCACCCCCTCGGCCTCCCCTTCCGACTATAAGTTACCCTCGGGACAAAAACCCTAAGGACCCGATCAAAAATCCACAAAAGAGTCTATAGCCGCCGTCATCTCCATCCCTAGATCGGGGGGATCTGAAGCTCTTCCTAGCACCCTGCCGGAGAGGGGAATTCACCCTGGAGGTCTTATTCATCACCATGCAAGCCTCCGGTGTGATGCGTGAGTAGTTCATCCTTGGACTACGGATCCATGTAGTAGCTAGATGGCTGGTTTGTCCTCCTTTGTGCTTTCATGTTTAGATCTTGTGAGCTCCGTTCATGATCAAGATCATTTATTTGTAATTCATACATGTTGTGTTTGCGGGGATCCGATGGATATTGAGATGCTATTTCAGATTGATTATTGATTCTATCATGTCTTTGGTATTTGTGATCTTGCATGCTTTCCGTTGTTAGTAGCTATCTTGGCCAAGTAGATGCTAGCAACTCCAAGAGTTAGTATTTATGCTCGATAGTGGGTTCATGCCTCTGGTAATCTGGGGAAGTGACAGAAATCTCTAAGGTACTAGATGTGTTGTTGCTACTAGGGAGAAAACAACAATCCTTTGTTCATAGAACAATCGTATTGTTTACTTTACACGCAGTTCGTAAAGCAATAATCTGTTGCTTGCAACTTAATACTGGAGGGGGTTCGGATGATAACCTGAAGGTGGATTATTAGTCATAGATGCAGTTGGATGGCGGTCTATGTATTATATTGTAATGCCCAATCAAGTCTCAGAGGAGTCAAGATGATTAGTATATGCATGTATTGCTTTCTCGGTGTTTGTCAATTGCCCCACTGTAATTTGTTCACCCAGCATGTTATCTATCTAAGGAGAGCCACCTCTAGTGAACTATGGATCCTGGTCCTCTTTCTTTACATACAATCTACAACTGTTTACTGTTTTGTGTTTACTTTCTGCAAACTTTTACTTCTTTCCATTTGATACGTTTAATCCTTTGTTTTCCGCAAAACATGGTGAGATTGACAACCTCATCGCAAGTTGGGGACAAAGTACTGTGGTTGTGTTGTGCAGGTCTCCACGTTGCTACTAGCACCGGTAGTGCGCCCTGCCAAAGCTCAGCTAGTAACACCTTTGAGGTATTTTCTTGCTCCTACTGGTTCGATTAAACCTTGGTTTCATAACTGAGGGAAACTTGCTGATGTGCTCATCATACCTTCCTCTTGGGGTTCCCAACGAGCTCTACATCAACACCACGCACCAAGCACTTTTCTGGGCGTGAGCCATCAGTACTTTGTATATTCATGTTTTCGTTCTCTTTTTAGTTTTCATTCTCTTTCTTTGCTTTTGATTTCTAAAACACAAAAAGACCAAAATATTTCTGTTGTTTCTCTTTGGTTTGCTTTTCCCTTTTTGCTTTGTTTGAACTATTTGAAAAACCCAAAAAGATTTTTCTTTGCTTGTTTTTCCCTTTTGGTTCTTGTTTAAAAAAATCGAAAACACCAAAAATATTTGTCGTTCTTCTTTGGTTTTGTGAGTTTGCTATAGGGTTCAGCAGTCCTTAATGGAATATTGGTTTCATATTATTATTCAAGCCACACAAGTGAAGAGCAATAATGAGGATTAATGATAACTTGAGGCGTGGTAAGAGGCTGGTAACGAACTCTATTTGTTTTCATTTTTGTACATATACTCATCACTATGGGCTTGCTCAGTCCATTCAAGTAGGGTGTATGTTATCTTTGGATGCTTAGTAGTTCTTGCTTTCTTATGATTAACTCCATCTCGCTAATAGTTTGTAGCATGTCTTATGAATGTTTGCTTGCATTGCTCTATTCATAAATTGGTATGACACCGCGGTATCCTCCTCTGAATGTTTCATTTGAATTGACTTGGAACATGCTCGCGCATGCACATGACTGTGATAATCAGTTAAGACTTGATGAATTATTTTGCCTTGAGGATCTTGAGTCACTTTCATGCCATGAGTAGTCCTGTTTTGTTGCAAGCATGATAATGACAGCTATTGCTCTCTCGTTTGTCGCTCCCTTACTATTGCTAGCCTTCACTTTCACTGAGTATGTTTTACTCAAGTTCCCAACTCCCTAAACCAAATATTTCCAAAGTGTCCACCATACCTACCCATTAGCATCATTTGCTATCTCCGTGCATATTCAATATGCCTTGTTTTCTTCCGAATAAAATGTTTGCTTGTTATGAGAAAGTTAGTTAGTAAAGCTCTCACGAACTTGATGGCACACTTTATTTTCTTGCACTTAATAAATCTGAACCATTGCGTCCTTCTTTGTTGCGCATATGCTTGCGCTTTATGAGTTGAAGTTAGCAGAACCATGTATCATGGGGACCGCTTTCAACGCTTCATAGGTACTTTATACCTAGTTGATATCATGTTCTTTTGCTTATGGATCCCGGCGGTGTGAAATAAAAGTGGAACTTGTAAGATCATGGAGTTTGTATGTATGTTAGAGAAACGCCTGGGCCGCTAGCCTAAGCCATGACTAATCATGATGGAAACTTGCAGCGTAACCATAATGAGCATTTTATGAAGCATCCTCAATAAAAATCTATGCACATAGTAAATAAAAAGATCGCCGAGATGCTCATTGTCTGCTTGCCTTGTTATTTTGATTATGGGATAGCTCCCGTGTCATGTGCAAGGGGTACCCCGTTGGCGGTTCTCTATGATACGTAAATACTTACAATGACAAGAGCTTACTCATGACTGAAGTTGAGTAGCATGAGGATCGGCCTTCGTAAGTAAGGGGCATGAGACTTTGATTTATAACTTGTCAAGCATATCCTCTTAGTTGTGTCACTTTTACCTTAACCACATTAAAGATGCTTATGATGAGAGCTCAAAGCTAACGAGTACCATACTTTCAGCATTTGGAAGCTTTTCAAAATTGTTCAAAACCTTTTTCTTTACTTGTTGAATCTCCATTTATTCTTTGAGCACCTTCTTGAGAGCATAGTTGTCATTCTTTGTGTTTGTTCCATTAATTGATTATTTGTGTTATGACTTTGATGCTTGTATCCTTGATATCTTTACTTCTAGTCATCACTTGAACTTCAGAGGTGCCTTGATATTCATAATCAAAGGCAAGCGAGATACCACTCTATCATACATTTCTATGAGCATTATAATGTTGCTTATGTTTGTGCCTCATGCTACTTATTATTCTTAAGTTGGAATCTCTTCATAGCTTGCAATGACTATTAAGTAGACTCAGTTGTATACTCTTTATTATGAACTGTTTAAGTAGTTGATCATATTGCTGAGAATATTTACATCTTATGAAGCAAATGTGTTCGTGAAAGTTCTTTTATCGCACTCAGTTTTCAACTGAATTGCTTGAGGACAAGCAATAAGCTAAGCTTGAGGGGATTTGATACGTCCAAAACGTATCTACTTTCCCGAACACTTTTGCTATTGTTTCTCCTCTATACTTGTGTGATTTGGATACAACTAATGCGGACTGACGCTGTTTTCAGCAGATTTGCCTTGGTGTTTACTTTTTGTGCAGAAAACGAACTATCAGGAAAAATCCTGGAAAATATGCCAAAAATCCTATTTCACCCGAACACTGCAGGAGCCAGAATACGAGACGGAGAAGAGCCAGGGGGTGGCCACACCACCTGGTGGCGCGGGCTAGGCCAGGCCGCGCCAGGGGGTGGTGTGGGCCCCCCAGGCACCCCCTCGGCCTCTCTCTTTGCCTATAAGGAGCCTTCTGACCTAAAAACTTCGGGGGGTTCGACGTTTTTCCAGAAGGAGTTCCGCTCCGCCGCCACCACTAGATTCCACGAAACAGCACCAGAAACTCCGTTTTGGCACCCTGCCGGGACGGGGAATTGGAGGAGATCATCGCCATCATCATCACCATCGCTTCTCCATCGATCATCCATGTTTCCCCCATCTATGAGTGAGTAATCCCCCGCTGTAGGCTATGGAGATGGTAGGGATTGGATGAGATCGTTCATGTAATGGCATCAGATTGTTAGGGCATGGTGCCTATTTTCTTTTATTAGTGCTTTATGACTTTGTTGCAACTTGTTGTGCTTAATGCTTGTCACTAGGGCTCGAGTGCCATGATTTCAGATCTGAACATGTTATTGATTCATTATGATAGTATTCTTTTTGGTCTTATCTACAAGTTGTATACACACGTTGTTGTCCGGAACCAATGGCCCCGAAGTGACAGAAATCGGGATAACCGGAAGGGAAAGGCTTTGATGTGAGGATCACATGTGTTCACAGAGTGTTAATGCTTTGCTCCGGTGCTCTATTAAAAGGAGCACCTTAATTGACAGTAGTTCCCTAGAGGCCCCGCTGCAAACGGGCTGGCAGGACAAAATATGTTGTGCATGTTCTCACTGCGAGCACGTATGACTATATATAGAACACATGCCTAGGATTGTCTAGTACTTGGATGCTTTATCTTATTTATCTGCAATTGCCCTATGTTCTGATTGCTATTTGAATTGTCTTGTCCATGCAATGCCCGTCCATCCATCCATATGCCTACCGCACTCGAATCCCACTGTTTACTGCTTTTGTTACTACTGTCTTTGCTTTACTACTGCCGTTACTTTACTATTCCTACTACAAAACTGTTGCTACTGATAAACTGCTGTGAGCAAGATTGTTTCCAGGTGGAGCTGAATTGACAACTCAGTTATTAAGGCTTATAAATATTCTTTGGCTCCCCTTGTGTCGAACCAATAAACTGGGTTTCACTTCCCTCGAAAATACTGCGATACACCCCCTATACTTGTGGGTCATCAACGAGTTCTTCTTTGCATACTCGGTTTTGACAAAACTGGAGTGTGCATTCGTCCCCGACATGCGCCTAGTTCTAGCAAAACTATGGCTGCACCTCGTCCTCGACGGCTCGGACTGCATCGACTTCGGCATCGACACCCTCAACGACTGCCTCGACGCGTCTTCGTCATCCTCCTCGCGCTTTATGCGCATGCGGCTTCACATGCGGCTACCTTGACACCGGCATTTCCGACCACGACATCGACCACGGCGACCCATCGCACGGCTACGTCGACCATGGCACCGCCTCACGCTCTTGAATCCCTCGCCTGAGAATCTCCCCAGCTTCCTCTACAGTCCAAGCTACCGTGACGCGACACCGTCCACGACGTTCCCGCTCGGACTGCGGGGGGATGTCAGCCTACTGGATGCTACTTCGGTTTATCTCTAGTCTGACCGTCCGCGATGTTCCAGTTATTCACGACGCTACCGCTATGACTGCGGGGGGGGGGGCTCCAAGATAATTCTCTGTACGCCTATATATACTCGCCCATGAGGCTCAATAATATATCTGTCATATTCCGCCAAACTCATACTCTTTCACTAATAAACACACTTCTCCCTCTTCTTCATTTCCTTCATTCCACTTAACCAAATGGATGATGACATTAAATAATTTTTTTTGAGAGTACATAAAACTTATTTATTCCTTTGTTTTTCACCGCTTTTTGGTATGAACCAAAGATCCCTCGGCAGTCAGCGGAGGTTTTGTTTTTTGGTAAAGACGTCTGATGATATCAAATGGACCATGGCCATATTGAACACCTATAATGGTCGGGTTGGTCCTTGCCAAGCACACGAACAGAGCAACATATTCAAGGAGGCATAGCGTGTTAGGCCGGTTCAAGTGGCCTACGGAAAGGGAAAATCCATACGCCGCTCAACGTTGCGCCAGTCGTATGCACCGTAATGGCTAGGTAGAGCCCGAGTGTTCCGGTACATCCAAATCGCTTAACACTCTGATTACTAGGCTTGGCCCATTTAATGTGCATCGCCGCGCCGGTCAAAAGAGCACATCATGCATAAGGGCATCTCCACCATTGGACCCAAACGCTCCATCGGAACTGTCCGTTTTCGTTCGTTTGGGTCGGCCTACATTCATTTTGGAGTCATGGTCCGGTTTGTTTGGACGACCGCACCCAGCGGCGTGACCTAAAATGTCCGTCTGGCCACGTTGGATTTTTTGAAATTCAAACGGCACGATTCGCGCGTAAAATAAACTGCCAAAGTTCATTCATAATTAAATAAAATATATTACATTCAGAAAGATAAAAAAGAAGAAAAAAAAGGCCTCGGCCCTAACCCTAGCTACCGACGATCTTCCCCCCGCCGCCGCCGCGTCCGTCTATGGATCGAGGTCGATGTACTCTGGCGCGTCCAGAGGTGTGGCGGCGGCAGACCCAGAGCCGGCGCCGGGACGGGAGGTGTCGGGTGGTCAATCACCTGGCCTAGCCATGCCGGCCACGCGTCCGTTTCCGCCAGCGCCGGCGGAGCAGCCAACGCCTATAGTTGCTGCGGTGGGGCGGTGGCGGTGGCAGCGGCTGCCCGACGTTGACGCGCGCCACCAGGCCGGTGAGCTGCACGGCCTCCTGATAGCCGGCCCACATGGCCTCCTCCTCCCTCGTTATGGCCTGCCCGAGGATGGCGTCCTCGTCGTAGCCCCGCGCCAGGACCGCCTGGTACTCCGGGGGCAGGTGCGCGGCGGCGGATGCGGAGGACGACCCTTCCGCCTCGTGCTCCTCCTTGACGATGATGTCGTTGTCGTCGTCGCCATCGAGGTCGGCTTTGGAGTGGTTGACGACGCCATCGGAGGCGGCCTCGATGGCGGGAAGGTCGCGAGGGCCCAACGGGTCGAACTCGCCACGGTAGGTGCTGAGGCGGCGTGCCGTGTGCTCCCAATCGAGGAACTTCCTCCAGAAGACTGGGTCCTGGTACGCGGGGTCGTACCGAAAGGCCTGCAGGAGCTTGCAGATGCGGCGGGCCATCTTCACCTCCAGCGCCTTGTCGTCCTTCGGGACGGGCGGCACCAGCACCCGCTCCTGGTTGAGGTGTCAGCCCGTAGGGAGGGAGACATCGTGGTGGGCGATGCCTCTCCCCTCCCTCCATCGCCGCTCGCACTCCATAATGCGGAAGTACCGGTGGTCGTGGGCTTGCTCCGCATCCTCCCGGCGCGGTGCTCGGACGCCGAGGAAGTCCTGCGCTCAGGGCGGCGGTGGCTGCACACCCCCCCTCCCCCGAGCGAACTATGGCGTGCTGCTCTGGCGGCGCTGGCCGCTCGAGCCGAGTCTGTCGGCTTCGTGGTCGTTCTTCGACTTCCTGAACCACTCCGGCTTCTTCATCGTGGCGGCGGCGGCGGTGGTGGTGGTGGCTACGGCTACAACGAAGGCGGTGGCGAGAGGAGGGGAGGTGTGCGGCACCAACGGATGTAGGGGGCGGATTAAGTAGCCCCTGCCGGTGGGAACGCGCGCAGGTTCTCGCGCCTTCGCCATCAATGCCGACGCGGGAACTCAGATGACGCCCCGTCCCGTCAACATTGATGGTGAAGACTGTCATGGTTGCGTCTGACTCGGTGCCGCCGTTCAGTCTGTCGTGGCCTTTGCGTCTGAATCGGCACCCTGATTGCGTCTGAATCGGCGACGCGGTTGCGCCTGTCGCTAGCCGGTGGGCCACTAGCGCGCGCGGGGAGGCGCCCGCGATCCACCCATATTCAGACCGACCCAGTATCACGCAAATTAGATGCAGGGATGGGTCGAGCCGGACGCGTTGAGACGGATCGGTCGTGCCGCTGCGGTGCTGCGCATGTCGCGCGCGTCCGCGTGGACGGGTTCAGACACGCCGGAACGGATTGGATCGACCCGGTAGAGATGCCCTAACCTCACATTCATCGTATCACCGTTCCACCCCGAGAATACGGTGATTATTTGCCATGTATTCTCACCGTATTTTGCGGGTATTTGACAAACAAAGGACCCACAGCATGATGTCACCTGTAGCAAACAGTCACCACACTTACGACATCTTTAATCCCACTTCAATTTCCCCAGCCACCCGTCTCCTACCCAGATTTATCCCCATTCTTTTGCTCCAGCCTCTGTATCATCTCCCGATCTAGATCCTATGTCCTGATTTCTTCCTCCTGTGGCCAATCCATGGCATACCCAGATCCATGCTTCGCCGCCATGACTTACACAAGACGCGTCGTCATCTTCCCCTCCGGCTGCGCCATGGCCGGCAACACGTTCATCGCGGCGCCACCACCGTGAAATGATCCACCCACGAAACTGTGGCTATCGTTAAAAAAAAACTGTGGCTAGATCTTGCCTGTGCCCGCCGCACCTTCGCATAGTTTCTCGAATGGATAGTTGCCAATAGCGAGGAATTATAACTCAGAAACAACTGAGCTAAACCGGTTCGACTCAAATTAAACTCGACGTTTAACAATTTGAGGAGAGTTTTAGATTTAAACTCGTTTGTTCACTCAAGCTAAAGGAGCTACGCGTTTTGCTCGTTTAAATATAGATTTTAAAATTTTCCATAAATGAGTGTCAAACTGGTAATGTTTATTGCACCTTTAATAGTGCAGAGTGTAAGCTCCTACACTAGAGCTAGCTACTTAAACTCCCGGAGACACACACACTCAAAATAGAATGTAGTGAGTGACACGAGTAGTATGGTACAGTAAGCTGTTTTTCTCTTGCTCTTCTTTCTCTACTACTTGGTGTGATGAAAAAACTAATACAAAGGGTTCTATTTATACTAGTGAGCTGCTACTCCCTAATCGTGTGAACATTTGACTATCAAAGTCCAACATATCAGGCTAATTATTACCCTAGCATTTTTCACGTGCTATGCATGCGCATGCTGCTGCCGCCATGCACACATGCACACTAGTGTTCTCACTACTATTACCAACTAGATTAAACAACAATTCTCCCCCTAATCTAGTTGCACTAGATGTTTACGACACCCATTCTCTCTCGCAGACTCTGAAACTAAATGTGACCAAGTGCCTTGGTTAGAATGTCTGCGAGCTGGTCTTCTGTACCGATGTACTCAACATTAATCTTGCCGTCGTCGACACACTCCCGATGAAATGGAAGCGTGTCTCGATGTGCTTGCTCCGATCATGGAAGACCGGATTTTTGCACAACTGAAATGCGGACTTGTTGTCCACAAATATTGTCGCGATATCATATTTCTTGCCGAGGAGGTCGCCAAGAAGCCGGCCAAGCCAAACTCCTTGACAAGCCGCAGTCGTTGTGGCAATGTACTCCGCCTCGCACGATGAAAGTGCGACCACCTTCTCCTTCCGTGACTGCCAAGTCACAGGGTTGCGACCGAGCATGAATAAAACACCAGAGGTGCTCTTTCGGTCGTCAATGTCGCCCGCCATGTCAGAGTCGTTGTAGCCGATCAGCTTTCCGCCGTCCTTGTCCTTCACATAGCGGCAATCATAGTTGCGTGTACCAGCAATGTACCGCAACAAATGTTTGACACCAGCCATGTGCTTTGTCGTGGGCTTATCCATGAACCGGCTGATGTAGCCGACAGCGAAAGTAATGTCGGGCCGAGTGTGCACAAGATACCTTAGACTCCCGACAATGTTGCGGTAGAATGTTGCATCTACCAGCGGGTTTGAGCTCTCCTTGCTCAACTTGAGTCTGGGCTCCATTGGGACGTGCACTGGGTTACACTCACCCATTCCAGCCTTCTCGAGCAGCTTGCCGGCGTATGTTGCCTGGCCGAGTGTTATCCCGCCAGGGGTCTGCTTCACCTCGATCCCGAGATAGTAGCTCAAGAGTCCGAGGTCACTCATCTTGAACGTGGCTTGCATCTCGAGCTTGAACTTGGCGATCTCATGCGTGCTTGATCTAGTAACGATCAAGTCGTCGACGCAGACACCAAGAAGTAGCCGCGTGTCGCTTGTGCCGCACACATAGACAGCATGCTCTGACGGGCTCCTCTGAAACCCAAGCGACAACAGTGTGATGTCCAGCTTGGTATTCCAGGCCCTCGGGGCTTGCCGAAGTCCGTAGAGTACCTTGCGCAGCCACAACACCTTGCCTTCTTGTCCTTCCCAGACAAAACCAGGTGGTTGAGCCACATATACCTCCTCCTGAAGGTCGCCATTGAGAAATGCCGATTTGACGTCCATGTGGTGCACTTCCCAACAATGTTGCGCTGCAATCGCGATGAGCAAGCACACAGAGTCGAGTCGAGCAACCGGGGCAAACACATCATCAAAGTCAACACCGGCATGCTGGACATAGCCCTTTGCTACAAGGCAAGCCTTGTGCTTGACGATGTCACCATTGGTGTTCTTCTTCAATTTGAAGACCCACTTGAGCCTGATTGAGCGATGACCCGCTGGCAAACTCGTGAGTTCCCAGGTGCCATTCTCCTCAATGGCGCTCATCTCCTCTAGCATGCATGGCTACACGCCAGGCTGGGTGTGGTTCAGCCTCGGCGAATGTGGCAGGTTCCTCACCAACCACTAGAAGGAGCTCCTCCGCGAACTCAGCGACAATGTTGTCGATAGTTAGGAACCTTCGTAGGCGTCCGTCTCCATCTGCCGAGGTTGGTGTCACTCCAGGTGGAGGTGACACAAACTCCACCGGAGCACCATGACCGGCACGTTGTGTGCCAGGTATAGCTGCAGGGGTTGCGGGTTCATCTGGTTGTTGTGGTGAGAGCGGAGCTGGTGCCGCTCCCTTGTCATCTGGAGTCTTGTCATCGTTCACGTCGGTGTCGGTCCTCGGAACCGGGAAGTCGATGGTGAACGTGCTAGCGGGGTGCGCTTCCGCCTGCTTACCCCACTCCCAGCTCGCGTCCTCATCAAACAACACGTCTCGAGAGACATGTGCGCGCTGCGACACTGGGTAGAAAAACTTGTACACCTTGGAGCCAATGTCATATCCCATGAGTACCATGGGAGTGCTTCGGTCATCAAGCTTCTTGAGTTGGGGACGCGCTGTCTTGACATGTGCAACACATACAAACACCCGCATGTAGTGCAGGTTTGGTATCTTGCCATGCCATACCTCATATGGAGTTTTTCCATCGACACTACGCGTGTAGGAGTAGTTGAGGATGTACACCGCAGTGGTGACAGCCTCTCCCCAGAATTTGCTCGGCACTCCTCGTGCCTTAAGCATGCTACGAGCCATGGCAACAACGGTTTGGTTGCGCTGCTCGACCACCCCATTTTGCTGAGGGGAGTAGGGAGCGGACAAGTGTCGTTGGACACCATGCTCAGCACAGTACCCGTCGACCTCCTTGGAGGTAAATTCGCCTCCATGATCCGTCCGCAGCGTGCGTAGTTTGCATCCGCTCTGCACCTCAGTGCTTGCCTTGAAGCGCTTGATTGCCTCCTCTACCTCGTCCTTGGAGGCGAGTAATGTCAGCCACATGTAACGGCTGTGGTCATATACGAGCAGCAGGAAGTACCTCTTCCCATCTAGTGTGGGTGGTGAGATGGGCCCGCAGAGGTCGCCATGGACCAGATCGAGCTTCTCCGTCACGCGGAACTTGGTCGTTTGAGGAAACGGGGCACGACGTTGCTTGCCTGCCAGGCATGCGTCACAAAGCTCATCGACGTGGTCGATCTTTGGAAGACCACGCACCATGCTTGTGTGTGCCATCTTCTCCAAGGCACAAAAATGTTGGTGGCCAAGGCACTTGTGCCAACGCCATGCATCACTTACGCGGCGAGCCGAGAGGCAAACCGGCTGCGTGATTTGTAGATGAACCTTGTAGAGATGGTTCTGTGATCGTGCCACCTTAGCGAGGAGGCGTCTGGTCCTGTCACGAGCGTACATGGTTCCATCGCGAATCATAGTCTCACAACCGTTCTCGTCAAGTTGGCCGAGACTTATGATGCTCGTCTTTAGGCGCGGGATGAAGTAGACCTCTGTGAGCGTGTGGTGCTCGCTGTCGCGAGTGGTGAACATCAAAGTACTGCGCCCGCATATGCCCACCACGGAGTTATCGCCGAACTTCACCGAGCCGGTGACCTTCTCGTCGAGGTCGGCGAAAGCCGTGCGGTCACCCGTCATGTGGTTCGATGCACCGGTATCAAGATACCATGGTGCGTCGATGGGTTCTGCCTCGTCGCCAAGCCGTACCTTCACTCGTTCTTCGTTCAGGAAGATGTGGCCACAATTGTTCTCGGACTCAACCGAAATGGCAGTCACTTGTGCCATTAGCATCGCCGGGTCCTCATCGTCACCGGGTTGCACTAAGTGTGCCTCATCCCGCTGCTTCTTACGGCACTCCCGAGCCCAATGGCTCGGTATACCGCAAGTACCGACAATTGTTGTCCTTCGGGGCGCCGTTTGCGTCACAACCGCGCTGGCCGCCCTTGCCAGCCTTGTTACATGCACCGTCCTGGCCACGCCCGCATCCTCTACCGCGGCGCCGGTTCGGCACAAAGCTGCTACCACTACTTCCAGACGAACCGTCGCACTCGTGATGCATGCGAGCACACCACTTGTCCTCTGTGAGCAGGAGCTTGCTACTGGAGTCATGCTCGTCATCGTCTCGTTCGTCGACGACCTTGAGCCGGCCGACGAGCTCCTCGATGGACAAAGTGTTCACATCCACCAAGCTCTCAATCGACCAACACACCTACTTGTAGCGCTTAGGAGCGATACGAAGGAGCTTGAGGATGACCTTCTTCTCGTCAAGCGGGTCGCCGAGGGCCTCCAACTCATTGGCGAGAGCTTGGAGCCGCATGACGAAGTCATCGATTGACTCCCCTGGACGAAACTTGATCTCCTCGTAGTTAAGGCGCAGCGTCTGCGCCCTAGACTCCGGCACGTGTTCAGCGCCGAGCCGTAGAGTCTTGAGTGTGTCCCAGGCCTCCTTAGCAGTCTTCTTGATGGCGAGGGTGCCGTGCATCTCCGGCGGCAAGGCGCGAAGGATTGCTTCAAGCGCCAGCCTGTCGTCGGTGAGCTCTGCTTCACCCGTCTCCACCGCCTTCCACCAGCCACGGCTTTGGAGGATGACGCGCATGAGTAGCGACCAGTCGTGGTAGTTGGAGCGTGTTAGTAGCGGGAAGGCCGTCGAGGACATGCCCACGTCACGCGCAGCACGTGGAGCTGCTAGCTCACGTCCACCGTTCTTCGCTGCCAGCAGACGAGCCTAGACTCTCGCCTCGATCTCGGCTTCCATTTCTTCATCCGTCCTTTACACGCTCGCACCACCGCCCTTCCGCATGGCTAGAAAACTCTACCTCTGATACCAATTGTAAGCTCCTACACTAGAGCTAGCTACTCAAACTCCTGGAGACACACACCCAAACTCAAAATAGAATGTAGACTAAATTATGTGGGGTTCCGCGTATGAAAACAATCATTTTTACCCTACGCCCCCGAACCCCTGAAGCTGCCAGGACCTATCTATTAGGAATACAGTAACGGGTGGGGCTTTCCGCGAACTTACCCTTGAAGATCAAAAAGCGTTGTCAACGCTCAAGAGAGCGTGGTAGATGTAGACGAACCGAAGCCGACCTCAAGGTCGTAATGAAGTCCTTGCGCTCCCTTGGCTCCAATGACTTGAGTGCCTCAAGTGCGACACCTCGCGGGGAGTTACACACGTCTGGTGCCTGACGAAGACTCATGCTTCCCCGATCCAGCAGCAGTTGCGGAAGTAGAGCTCCCGGATTCGAATCCCACAGCGCGACGGCGCTCCGCGGTGAAGATGTCTTTCGTTCACGCAGTCTAGTGATATATTGCAAATGTATCTATAATTTTTGATGTTTCATACTTGGTTTTATCTACTTTCTTATGTTTTTTCCACACTTTGGAGTACTTTTCATATGATTTCTTGGACTAACCTATTAACAAGAGCCATAGTGCTAGCTACCTGTTTTCTGCTGTTTTTGGTTTCAGGAAGTCAGAAAATGAATATTCTCAGAATTGGACGGGACAAAAGCCAAAGTCATTATTTTACCAGGGGACACTTGGAGCCAGAATACGAGACGAAGAGGGGCTGGGTCCTGGCCACACCACCTAGCCGCGTGGCCAGGCCTGGCCCGTGCTAGAGGGTGGTCTGGCCGCCCCAGGCACCCCCTCGGCCTCTCGTTCCGCTTATATATTGCCTCTGATACGGAAACCCTAAGTACCCGATCAAAATTCCACGAAAGAGTTTGTAGCCGCCGTCATCTCCATCCCTAGATCGGGAGGGATCTGAAGCTCTTCCCGGCACCCTGCCGGAGAGGGGAATTCACCCTGGAGGCCTTCTTCATCATCATGCAAGCCTTTGGTGTGATGTGTGAGTAGTTCATCTCTGGACTACGAGTCCATGTAGTAGCTAGATGGCTGGTTCTCCTCCTTTGTGCTTTCGTGTCTAGATCTTGTGAGCTCCGTTCATGATCAAGATCATCTATTTGTAATTCTGCATGTTGTGTTTGCGGGGATCCGATGGATATTGAGATGTTATTTGAGATTGATTATTGATACTATCATGTCTTTGTTATTTGTGATCTTGCATGCTTTTCGTTGTTAGTAGCTATCTTAGCCAAGTAGATGCTAGCAACTCCAAGAGTTGGTTGAAGGGAATATGCCCGAGAGGCAATAATAAAGTGGTTATTATCTTATTCCATGTTTATGATAAATGTTTATTTTGCATGCTATAATTGTATTGATTGGAAATTTCAATACATGTGTGTTTAATAAACAAAAAGGGTTCCTAGTTATGCCTCTCTTATAGACTAGCTTGTTGATTAACAAGATGATCAATGTTTCCTGATCATGGACATTGGATGTTGTTAATAATAAGGTCACAACATTTGTGAAATGATGTGATGAACATTCATCCGAAGTATAGCACTACGATCAAGTCATTATGTTTATATTGCTATAACATCATACGAAGTAATCTTAGTCCTTAGACCATGAGATCATGTTAATTGCTAAAACTAGAAGAGTATCTTGATAACATCAAACGTCACACCATAACAGGGTGACTATAAAGGTGGGTGCAGTACTACGAAGGTGTTATGTTGAGGCTCATGGATCAAGAGTGTAATTTGTCAATCCTGATGACGGATAGATATACTCTGGGCCCTCTCGGTGATATCACATTAAGATAGCTTGCAAGCAAGTGATGTGATCACTAGAATGTTATATCACGGGAACGAGAAAAGAGTGCATGTCGGCAACGAGATCGAACTAGGTATGGAGATACCGATGATCAAATCTCGGACATGTAATATATCGCGAGACAAAGGGATTTAGTTACTAGCGTTAAAGGTTCTCACGATCACAGAAGTCATCGTTGAATATGTAGGAGTCGGTATGGATCTCTAGGTCCCGCTTCTGATTATTGATCTGAGAGGGGTCTCGATCATGTCTGCATTATTCGTGAACCGTAGGGTGACACACTTAAGGTATACCGACACCATTTGGAGCAAATATGTTTCAGATAAAGATTTAAGAAAGCGCTGGAATTATTTCAATAGACACCGAAACTGTTTCAGGTGAAATTGGTTCTGCATGTAATATTGAAATGTTGCAGGGGGTTTTATGTGAATGTTTGTTAATTAAAGTAATTAACAAAATTCTGAATAAAAATAATAAAAGAGTTTTATTAAATGAGAGAGCATTAAATTTGGAGAAATTTAATGCATTTAAAGTGGAGACTTTAAAAGAGAATGTGAAGGGGCATTTTAATGTGGAGGGGTTACCACCACATGAATGGGGGAGGTGAGGAGTCACCCTCCCATGGGCGCCGGCCATGGGGGAGGGGTACCCCCCTCCTCCTATAAAAGGCCCCCCTCTCCTCACTTCTAACACACACCTCCTTGTGAAGGATCTCTCTCCCCCTCTAGAATTATTCCCCCATGGTCTCGGATTAGCGAGATACATGTTCCCGGTGGCTTTATCTAGAAAGGAGTTGCTGCTTCCGCTGCTTTGCTGGAGCGAGGGACGGAGGTTGTCGGGGTACCGGACATGTGTGCGATCACGGATGCACCACTGCTTTGGGGTGCTGGACTTGGTAGTGCTGGAGCTGGATCTAATGGACGTGCTGGAGCCGGATCTGCTGGACTTCATCACGATCTTGAGATCGGCAAGCGTACGACTACATCATCCACGAGTTCCTACTCATTAAAAAAACTCATTGTCTTCGAGGGTAAGTTCTCCATGGATGTATATCCACCCGTTCCTCTGTACCTAGTAGATAGATCTTGGCGTATAGTTCTCATCGTAGGAAATTTTTTGTTTTCTATGTTGCGAACACAACAGTGGTATCAGAGCCTGATCTATGCGTAGGTGCTTTGCACGGGTAGTACACATATGTTTATATGTGGGCGATGATGATCATGTTATTGCATCTTCTATGTATTTTGGATATTGGTGGCATAGTGGGATGAACCGGCCCGGACCAACCTTACATGTCATCGTACATGAGACCGGTTCCACGACTGACATGCAACTTGTTTTGCATAAGTGGCTGGCGGGTGTCTGTCTCTCCTACTATAGTCAATATCTGATTTAAAACGAGTTGCTAATAACTTAGTTATCATCGTTGTGGTTCCATGTTCGTAGGTAAGACCGGTTCTATCTCCGAAAGCCCTAAGCCACGTAAAACTTGCAGTTGATAAATTAGAGGCGTCTAGTTTAGATCGTTGATGGGCTAGTGTCTTGATATGGTATTGTTGTAAGTAGATGTATGATAGATACTCTTACAACACACTCAACGTGTAAGTTCCATAGACCTTGGCCTTACACACAAAGGAATGATAGATATCATACCACGATGCAAATGATAGAGATCAAATGCATGGACCATATCATCTCACTTTACACATTAGATGTTAGCATCTTATACTGCTAGTTTGGAGCTTTCTGTAGCATTGTAAGATGATCCCTCATTTAGATATCAAGATAAAAATGTGTTCTTCCTTAAGTATGCACCGTTTTGTGGATCGTGTTTCGAGACATCACGTGATGATCGGGTGTACTCGACTCTACGCTTTCATACAAATGGGTGTAAGACAGTTTTACACATGCGAGTACTAAGGTTCTTACTTGACGAGCCTAGCATGTACAGACATGGCCTCGGAACATGGACCAAAAGGATAAGCATGAGTCATATAGTTGATATGATGCCCATATAGATGCTCGCCTTTGAAGCCACATCAACTCACGTGATGATCGGACTTGGTGTAGTGGATTTGGTTCATGTAATCACCAAAAGGGCACGAGGGATGTCGTTTTTGAGTGGGAGTTCATTTCTAATTTGGATTAGTCGAACTCAATTTGTCACAAACTAAATCAAAGTGAATTTGCATAATTTGTTGTAGTCATTGGCATCTGTTCAATACCTTATACTTAGTTTTAATTGAGATAATAGAACTATAGAATTCTGGATATTTACTTTACGAACTGGTATCGTATTGTTTTGAATGTCAATTTAAAGTTTATAAGTCCTATTGCAAACTTTCAGCAAACTCTATTTACTCCATGAAGTTTAATAAGTAGTATTAAATCAAGAGTAAGAATTCCAATGTTAGTATCTAAAGTATCATGTTTGCCTCCATGATTATTGATATTCAAAAGTTGTTTTAATATCAAGATTATATAGGAGCTGAAAATTGTTTCAGAAACCATCATGTGTGGAAGATATTGTGATATTTGAAACAATGTTTTTGGTTGCATTATGATAGAGTATAATTGATGCAGCCCGTCCTACGGACGCTTCTACATCTACAACAACAAGTCCCCCAAGTGGACCCATGACTCGTGCCCGAGCCAAACTCCTCCAAGCAAAGGTGAACTCGCTCCTCTCTTCGTGCCAATTTGGTACCTCCTTGGATGGCGTGCTACTTCATACAACTACTTTGTGCATCATCAGGTATGAGCCCCCGCTGCATCGACCCACGAGCCCTGAAGCTGCCAAAGCCGGAGTGTCCGGCGCGACTCAGCCGGAGTGTCCGGCCTGCCCGATCCTGAACCTGGCGTGGACATTTTGTGTGCCAGTTCGGACACTGCCCGGACACTGCCCGGAGTGTCCGGCCACCCCGGACTATCCGGCCCACTCGACCCGGAGTGTCCGGCCACCCAGGACTGTCCGGCCCACTCGACCCGGAGTCTCCGGCCCAAGTGATGGGCATGCGAGCCTAGCTGGGCCCTATGGCCCATGTACCCCTCTATTTCGCCCAGAACTCTACTTTAATGCCTGAATTACCCCTGACTTTGTGGTTGGCCTATATATAGACCCCCACCTCCATTGTAAACCCTAGGCTTGATATTGGAATTAGTGGAAACCCCCTTTGTGGATCTATCTAATTCTTGCCTCATGCTCCTTGACTAAGGAGCACCAATATCCCCAAACCTCGTTGGAGTTTGCATTGTGCCTCCGCGTTGTACAAGGCCTAGGCATCGGTGTCCCTTTTCCTAGACGTCAAGATCTAACCGAGTCTCCCATCTCGCTGTGCCGGTTCGAGAGAGAGTCCTCCGCCCGACGCCGATCCTAGGGATTGCGCCGGACCGGTCACCGTCGGCGTGAGCTATTGGTGTTTATCGTGGTTTTGCGTGTGTGTGTTAATCGCGTTCTTCATGCGTGTGTTCGTCGTGTTCATCCTTCCCTCCTTCCCCCGCACACCACCCTCGATTTGAAAGGGAATCGTGAAAGATCGGGCCACCCTAGAGGTTTACCCTCAACATATTGGTATCAAGAGCTTCGTTGCTCACCATTTCCCCCACAAATTTTTCTTCTATCCACCAAAAATTCGAAAATCCCCACAAAAAACAGCCCATATTTTCCTTTGGATCGATCTCTTGATTTGGAGTGTTATTTGTGGTTTTGATCCGACCAAACCTTGTCTAAGGAGTTGGTCCAGCTTTATCCTGCGTTTCCCCAGCCCGATTTCGCCAGTTTTTCGCGGATTTGAGGCCCGAAGGCAAGGATTTCCGCTCAAGAACACGAGCAGGAAACCCGCGCCGGAGTGTCCGGCACGTACCGACCGGAGTGTCCGGCCGAACCAGAACGGAGTGTCCGGCCACACCGGAATGTCCGGCCCAGACAGACCGAAGTGTCCGGCTGTAACGCCAGTTTTGACAATTTTGCCTCATTTTTCGCATTGGCTAATCTCCTTTGTTTGCTCGTGTCCCGTGTGCGTGTTAGCAACTACCAGCAAGCTTCCGCATCATCAACTTCCGCGCTCATCGACACCACGGACCACGAACATCATCCCACACCACCAACGCCAAGTTCATCATCAAAGAAGGTATAACTTGCGTCACCTTGTTAACCCCATCTTCCTTTGTGTGTACCTATCCCATGAGAGTGGCTCATCTTGTGTTTGCTTGAGCATTGTGCATTTGTCCTTGGATAGTGAGAGTGCAAGAGCAATAGCAAGTGTGACTAGGTAGCATCAAGGGAGAGCAAAAAAAAGTGAAAAAGATACAAAGAAAAAGCAAAAGAAAAATAGTCTCCCCTTGCAAAAGAGAGTCTCAAAGCTTGTAAGCAAGAGAGAAAGAAGAGCGCCCAAGGCAAGTGCACAAATCCGTTGCTCACTTTTAATCTTTGCGAACGAGCCACGGTCTCTCCTTGCATTGGCACGACAATGAGCTTAGTCTTCGTTAGGACGTTTTGTTTGCTCATTTTCATAGTCGTGTCAATCCCAACTTTCTCCACGTGTGTGTATATAGTCATAGGTTCCCGTCACCCTTTTGAGTTGTTGACCTTCTCCTTTGACTTGAGTTTTGTTGGATTTTACCCACTTTTGACTATCCCTTTTCTTTTGGTTGGTTCTTTGGCTTTCCACAATACTAACCTACCACAAACAAGCTGTTGAGAGTTAGTTCTTTCTTTAGTGTGAGTTTTCTTTGCAATTCCACTTTGCACACTTATAGCTCTCACTTGTGGTCTCTAGTTTGGTGCAATACCCAAGGTGAGGTACAAGGCTAACACCACCATATTCCACTTCCATATACAATACTCGTGTGTTTTGCATGATGGATAGGCACGGTGAGACGAGCCAACCACCTCCCCAAGAAGAAGATCAAGGTCCGTACATGACGCGCGCAAGTCACTTCATCATTCAACAAGAGTTCCATGAACGTTGCCAAGCCCTTGAGACGCAACAAGATGAAGAATTTGGCGAGACGCAAGCCGAGTTCAAGAACATCGACAACCGCTTCGACGGCCTCGAACGACAAATGCATGCAATGCATCACAACTTCGGCCACAAAAATGAAGCGCTCCAACGCTCCGTCGCCGAAACAAATGACAATCTTCGATGCCTCATCAACGGCATGGCAAGACCATGTTCACGCGCATCAAGCTCAGCAAGTTCTTTGCATCGTCATGCACCTCTTCCACAAGATCTACATCAAAGTGCTCAAAGACGCAATGATGCCCCCGTGGTTGAAGATGGAATCTCTTCGAACTATGTACCTTCCCCACGGCACGCCGCAACGTCAAGCTATGATGGTGACCTCTCTTCAAGGCCACGAGCAAGGCAAGAAGCACACTGTCATCACGCAAGGGCACTAGTGATCCGACAAGAGCAACCACAAGAGTAACCGCAAGCGCAACCGCAAGTACAAATGCAAGTCTACCACCATCGACCGCGACACATACTTGACACAACAAGTGATGACTCCAACTTGGAGAATCAAGCTCGTCATCGACGTGAAGCTCTCCAAGATCCTCCTCCTCGTCATCAACGTCATGAACGTCAACAACGACACCATGGTCATCATGCGGCGCCTCCTCCACATCAACAAAACTTGGAGCGTCAAGTGATACAAGTTGAGCGACGCCCACCACGTTAAGAGGCTCATGACCATGTTCTTCGTCGTGAGGCCCATGTGCCTAACCAACATCACCAACCGAGGAACGAGCCTCCTCTTTGTCATCAACCGCGTCAAGAGGCTCCACACCCTCGCCACCATGAGGCCCAAGCTCATCAACCACGTCAACAACCGCGCCAAGAGCAAGAGCAAGCTCCTCCTCAACAACAATATCAAGAGCAAGCTCCGCAACAAGGACGCGAGAACCAAGTTCCACCTCCCCAACTACAAGATCATCAACAAGGTCACCAAGCTCGTCACAATGACCGCAACGATGAAGAAACTTTTGGCAAGCTCAAGTTCACAATGCCCAAGTTCACCGGATCCAATGACCCCGAAGAATACCTCTCGTGGGCACTCAAAGTTGACAAGATCTTCCGCATGCACAACTATAGCAACGAGAAGATGGTCGCCATGGCTTCGCTTGAGTTTGATGATTACGCCAACCTTTGGTGGGAACAAGTTCAAGTTGCTCGTGATGTAAGACAGGAGCCGCCAATCACAACTTGGCATGACACGAAGGCTCACATGAGATCCAGGTTTGTCCCCGCGCACTACACGCGTGACCTCTTCAACAACCTTCAAGCTCTTCGTTAAGGGACAAAGACCGTGGAAGAATACTTCAAGGAAATGGAACTCAACTTGATTCGCGCCAACATTGATGAGCGCATGGAGCAAAAAATGGCACGTTTCCTTCTTGGCTTGAATCACCCAATCAAGCGCATCGTCGAGTTCCAAACATACAACACCATGGTTGAGCTTGTGCACATCGCAACAAAGGCTGAACGTCAAGTGCAAGAGGATATCAAGTACAACAAGCCCAAGACGTACTTCACCTACAAGCAAGCTTCAACCCCTACACCAACAACTTTCAATGGTAGCTCCTCAAGTACCTCCAAGCCTTCCTTCAAGCCCACACTTCCTCAAGGAAAACTGCCCCCAAGTGGCAAGCAAGCAAAGAGTGATACACCTTTCAACGGTGAATGCTACAAGTGTGGAGGTAAAGGACACAAGTCGGCCGAATGTGGAAGCAAGAAAGTCTTGTTCATCCATGACAATGGTGATGAAGAGTACTTGAGTGAAGATGAGTTTGATGCCCGTGTCAAGGAAGCAATGGCAAGGCAACGAGTGGAAGATGATCAAGAAGTCCTCATGTGTGAGCATGACGCAAGTCCATCGCTTGTCGTCACAAGGATCTTGACCACTCAAGCACAAGAGCATGAAGACCAACGCTCCAATATCTTCCAAACACGAGCCGGCATCAACGGCAAATCTATCAAGGTGATCATTGACGGAGGGAGTTGTCACAACCTTGCTAGCACCAAGTTGTGTGAGAAGCTCAACCTAAACCTCCATCCACACAAGCACCCCTACCACGTGCAATGGCTAAGTGACCAAGGGTCCGTGAAGATCAAGCATACCGTATCGGTCTCCTTCGCCATTGGTCCTTACAAAGATACGGTGGAGTGTGATGTGGTTCCTATGACAGTTTGCCACATGCTTCTTGGTCGACCATGGCAATTTGACAAGGCTGCTCAACATGATGGTCGCACCAATATATACACCTTCAAATGGCTCAACAAAACATGTGTTTTGCAACCGATGACTCCTAGCCAAATAATTGCGGACAATGCAAAGGCTTTAGCGAGGGCGCAAAGCACAACACCTACTTGTGAGAAGAGCGGTGAGAGAGAGAACCACCTCATAGTGAGTGAGATCCACAAGCCAAATACGAGTGGAAAAACTAAGAGTGTTCTCCTTGCCACCAAAAGTGAGATGAGAGATGTTCGGAACAACCCATCCATCTTACACTATGTCCTCCTTTGCAAGGGACTAGCGCAAGGAACTAATGAATTAACCAATGTTCCTCCATCTTTGATGAATGTTTTGCAGGAATTCAAGGATGTGTTTCCCGAAGAGCTTCCACATGGACTACCTCCTCTTCGTGGCATCGAACATCAAATTGACCTCATCCCCGGTGCACCACTTTCCAACCGCGCCGCTTACCGCACGAACCCGGAGGAGACGAAGGAGATCGAACGTCAAATCAACCAACTCGTCTCCAAAGGTTTGATCCAAGTTAGCACTAGTCCAAGTGTCGTACCCGTGATTCTTGTTCCAAAGACGGATGATACGTTACGGTTATGCATGGACTGCCGTCCAATCAATTCTATCACCGTGCGTTATCGACATACCACGTCTCGATGACATGCTTGATGAGTTGTGTGGAGCCACTATTTTTTCGAAAATTGATCTTCGTAGTGGTTACCATCAAATACGCATGGCTGAAGGTGATGAGTGGAAAACCGCCTTCAAGACAAAACTTGGTCTCTATGAATGGTTGGTTATGCCCTTTGGTTTATCAAATGCCCCATCCACTTTCATGCACCTTATGAATCACATCTTGCGTTCTCTCATTGGAAAAAGTGTTGTTGTCTATTTCGATGATATTCTTGTTTATAGCAAATCACTTGAGGACCATGTAACACATGTCAAGGAAGTTTTGCAAATCCTTCGACATGAAAAGCTTTATGCTAATATTCCCAAGTGCACCTTTGCTAAAGACAAGTTGATTTTTCTTGGATTTGTCGTTTCTTCGAAGGGAATTAAAGTTGATGTTTCCAAGGTAAAGGACATACGAGATTGGCCCATACCAACAAATGTGAGTGAACTCTGAAGTTTTCATGGGTTGGCCAGTTTCTATCGTCGCTTTGTGAAAGACTTTTCAACCATTGCTTGTCCCCTTAATGAATTGACCAAAAAGAATGTCACCTTCGTGTGGGGCAAAGCACAACAAAAAGCTTTTGATGAACTTAAAAAGAGGCTCACCGAAGCACCTCTTCTTTCTTTACCGGATTTCACAAAAACTTTTGAGATAGAGTGTGATGCTAGTGGTATTGGCATTGGAGGAGTCCTTATGCAAAACGGACGTCCTATTGCCTACCATAGCGAGAAACTTGATGGGTGCTCGCCTTAACTATCCGATTTATGACAAAGAGCTTTTTGCCTTAGTTCGTGTCCTTCAAGTTTGGCAACACTACCTTTGGCCCAAGGAATTTATCATACATTCCGACCATGAGTCGTTGAAATATCTCAAAGGCCAAGCTAACTTGATCAAGAGACACGCTAAGTGGGTTGAGTTCATGGAGTCTTTTCCGTACATTGTCGAGTATAAGAAGGGCAAAGATAATGTAGTTGCGAACACATTGTCTCGCAAACATACAAGCCTTCTTACGAGACTTGAAATCAACGTGTTGGGTCTTGAGGAAATAAAATATTTGTATGCTTCCGATCCGTTCTTTGAACCAATTTTTGCAAAGTGCTCCAATGACAAAGGAGTTGATGATTTCTATTTGCATAAGGGCTTTCTATTTAAACAAAACAAGCTATGCATCCCGAAGTCGTCGCTTCAACTTTTGCTTCTCCAAGAATCTCATGGTGGAGACCTTATGGGTCACTTTGGTCGTGACAAGACATTGGACATGCTCTCCAATCACTACTTTTGGCCCAAGATGAAGCGTGACATGGAGCGCTACGTTCAACGATGCACGACATGTGTTCAAGCTAAGTCGCAAGCTAATCCCTATGGTCTTTATATGCAATTGTCTATTCCTCATACACCTTGGTCCGACATTAGCATGGATTTCGTGTTAGGATTGCCTAGATCTAAGCATGGTCATGATTCTATATTTGTTGTTGTGGATCATTTTTCCAAAATGGCACACTTCATACCGTGCCATAAGACCGACGATGCTTCACATGTTGCAAATCTGTTTTTCAGGGAAATCGTCCGTCTTCACGGTGTGCCAAGGACAATCGTCTCCGACCGCGACGTCAAATTCATGAGCTACTTGTGGAAGACCCTCATGGCCAAGCTCGGCGTCAAGCTCCTCTTCTCATTTGCATCACATCCTCAAACTGATGGCCAAACCGAAGTTGTCAACAGAAGCCTCGGAACTCTCCTTCGTGTGTTGATCAAGAAAAACCTGAAGGATTGGGAGGAATGCATTCCACACGCCGAGTTTGCCTACAATCGGGCCAAGCACTCAACAACCAAGATGAGTCCATTCATGATCGTCTATGGTTTCGAGCCCCTCACCGCGCTCGACATCCTACCACTACCTCTCCATGAGCACATGAACATGGACGTCGAGAAGCGCGCACAAGCTATGAAGACGCTTCATGAAGAAACAAGAGCTACTATCGAACAACAAGTCCTTCGCCAAGCTTCAAGGTTAAACAAGGACAAGAAGGAGATGATATTTGAAGAAGGTGACCTTGTGTGGATACACCTAAGCAAGGACCGCTTCCCCAAGGAACGTGACTCCAAGCTCAAGCCAAGAGGAGATGGTCCCTTCAAGGTCCTCAAAAGAATCAACAACAACGCCTACATCATCGACATACCGACCTCCAAGTACCTTGCAAGCAATACATTCAATGTCAAGGAACTCGCACCCTACCATGGAGATGCTCAACATGATATCCATGAAGAGTTGAGGACGACTCTTTCCCAAGGGGGGGAGCTGATGCAGCTCGTCCTACGGACGCTTCTACATCTACAACAACAAGTCCCCCAAGTGGACCCATGACTCGTGCCCGAGCCAAACTCCTCCAAGCTAAGGTGAACTCGCTCCTCTCTTCCTGCCAATTTGATACCTCTTTGGATGGCGTGCTACTTCATACAACTACTTTGTGCATCATCAGGTACGAGCCCCTGTCGCGTCGACCCACGAGCCCTGAAGCTGCACCTGAGCTGAAGCTGCCAAAGCCGGAGTGTCCGACGCGACTCAGTCGGAGTGCCCGGCCTGCCCGAGCCCGAACCTGGCGCGGACATTCTGTGTGCCAGTTCGGACACTGCCCGGACACTGTCTGGAGTGTCCGGCCACCCTGGACTGTCCGTCCCACTTGACCCGGAGTCTCCGGCCCAAGTGATGGGCCTGCGAGCCTAGCTGGGCCCTATGGCCCATGTACCCCTCTATTTCGCCCAGAACTCTACTTTAATGCCTGAATTACCCCTGACTTTGTGGTTGGCCTATATATAGACCCCCACCTCCATTTTAAACCCTAGGCTTGATATTGGAATTAGTGGAAACCCCCTTTGTGGATCTATCTAATTCTTGCCTCATGCTCCTTGACTAAGGAGCACCAATATCCCCAAACCTCGTTGGAGTTTGCATTGTGCCTCCGCGTTGTACAAGGCCTAGGCATCGGTGTACCTTTGCCTAGACGTCAAGATCTCACCGAGTCTCCCATCTCGTTGTGCCGGTTCGAGAGAGAGTCCTCCGCCCGACGCCGATCCTAGGGATTGCACCGGACCGGTCACCGCCGGCGTGAGCTATTGGTGTTTATCGTGGTTTTGCGTGTGTGTGTTCATCGTGTTCTTCGTGCGTGTGTTCGTCATGTTCATCCTTCCCTCCTTCCCCCGCACTCCACCCTCGATTTGAAAGGGAATCGTGAAAGATCGGGCCACCCTAGAGGTTTGCCCTCAACAATAATTTAGCAAAATACATGTTCTCATATTGTATGAGAATTTGTGAAGGATGGATATGCTAGGCATCTGAATCTCCCAAAAGGTTTCGGGAACTAAAATTATACTCGTCATTCTTCCTTATAAGATATAGTAGCTTGATCATGACAGTTGTCATGATAAGGATGAATAGAAGATGTAAGTAAAATGTTTACTACACTAAAATATTACTAGAGAATGGATTTTCGAAAGAATGCCAAACATTTGATGGTGGTGATCCACTTAAAAGTGCAAGTCCAAAGGTATTAGTATTTGACTATACACACTTTGTACTATGTGTCATGTGAATGACACCACTATTGATGTTGATAGATTCTTTTAAAAGAAAAGGAATTGTTGAAAGAGAATCTATAAAATATTTGGCAGAAAAGAAAAGATTGGAGATGTCCAACTTAGGTATATAGAAGATATACATGTTATGGTTGTGTTCCTTGCTTGTTAAACAATGTGGTTCTGAGGTATTGGATACCGGCATTGGATACCGAATTGGTTGGTATGAAGTGTCATACAGGACAACGCAATTCATGAACTAGAATGGCCTAAGTAACTAGCAAGAGAATAAGTGATGATGTTCATCGAAAACAAATAAAGTGTTATTGTGTTTTTTGTTGTCGTTAAACCTAGCCTTCAAGATTTGTTTCAATAATTGTTATTTTGTTCCGGTATTATGAGAATAATGGTTGTTCAAATAATTACCGTATTCCATAAAGGATGGATGAACTTTTACAAGTCTGATGGGAGAAATCACATCCATAAACACTATTGCTAAAATGTCAGAAGACAAATGATTGAAAGATCACTTATGAAGTGACATCGCTGTTTTAAATTATATTGGAAAGAAAACATGAAGAAACTCCATATCGATGGATTTTTGGAGTCTTTGATTTTGATGAATTGACACTTGTGAGACTTTCCTCGAGATAATTGAAACTCCGTCCATAGGCCAGAGAGGAACAGATGAATAACTTATTGGATATTATGCATGTTGATGTATATAGTCCATTATGTGTAGCCATATGCGATGGATCCTTTTGCTTCATATGCTTTCTCCAGAAATTTAAGTGAATATATCTGCATATTTACTTAATAAAGAAGAAGTGTGAAACATTTGAAAATTGTTCAAAGACTTTCAAGATGAAGTGGAAAATCATTGTAACAAGAAAATAAAAGAGTTTATGATTTGATCATAAAGGAAGATATTTGAGTTACAGGTTTAGCAAAACACCTAAGATTTGAGGAATTGTTCCATGATTTGTGTTTTCCCGATAAACCATAGGAGTATGGCATATTCGAGAGATGAAATCAAACTATGTTTGATATGGTAAGATCAAAGGTGTCATTTATAAAAATTCCATTATGTTTTAAGCATTTAAGCTTTAGAGACTAACTCTTTTACACTGAAAAGAGCACCATCGTGATCCGTTGAAATGACATCATATAAGTTATGGTTTGGGATAAAACCGAATTGTCTTTTCTTAAATTTTGGTATGCTAAGCATAAGTAAAATGTTTACAACCAAAGTCGGATAAGCATGTCTTTGTAGGTTATCCCAAAGAATTTGTTGGGAATTTCTCCATAACACCAAGGACAAAAGAGTTTGTTACTTGGAACATCAAGTTTCTTGAGAAGGAATTTTTCGTGAAAAGTTAAGTGGGAGTACAATAGAACTTTCATAAGGTTGTTGAACCTTAGCTATATGTGCTAAGTAGCGCAACATCGGAAAGTGTCCCGGTGGCGGCCACTATGCTCATGGCTCCCGTGATTACAGAGGGTGTAATCTCGGAGATTAGAGTTCCTATTGAACCGTGTGGGTCGGTAAGAATCAAATAATGTGATTTGATAAGCAAGTCGTTATTGTTTTGACAATGATGAACCGACTACATGCAAAGAAGCGATGATGGGCCCTGACTCCATAAAATGACTAGAAGTCATAGAATCCGTGATAGTATCCATACACGAGAAATCAAGTTTCTGAACTTGGAAGACCCTCTGGAAAGGCATGAAGCCTATCAGTCGTGTTTGGATCTATAAAGAAATAAGACATGGATGTTTAACATCTATGAAATAGTCGACATGTCGGAAAGAAGTTTACAACAATGTTCAAGGAGTTGACTATGACAAGATTTGATCTTTCATAGCGATATATAGTCTTGATGGATTAATATAGCAACCACTACATATAATTTGGTATATGGTAGTTGAATAAACAAGACAAGGTTCTTCTAATAGAATGGTTACCTAGGACATGTACAAGACACGGTCCGAAGGGTTTTGTTAATTCGAAGGATGCTAAAAGGGCATGCAAACTTCAATAGTTGAAGTAAGCATAGCGGAGTTGGAATCTTCACCATGATGAAACTATTAAAAGTGTTTAAATTCATCGGAGATGATGAAGATGCTTGCATTTGCGAGAAATTAAGTGGGAGCGCTGAGACATATTTCTAATACATTATGTAGAGGACATATTGTTAATTGGAAATGATGTATCTTGTATTGACACAAGTTAAGAATTTCATTAAAATAGGATTTTGATGAAAGACTTGGGCAAAACCGGAATATTTGGCATCAATGTCTATATGATAGATTGAGGCGCTAATATGGTTATGCTAGACGTACATATATAAGATATTGAAAGGGTTCAATATGGAAACAACAAGAAACGTTCTTGCTACATGGAAAAGATTGTATCAAGATTCAAGTGTTTCAACACTTGGTGAGTAAAATCACATGAAGATTTTGATCGATTATACCATGATATGTATATATCCAGATATGTCTTATGCTCTAAATGTTATGAGCACATACTAGAATGATTCATAAGATGATCATTGGACGATATTAAAGATATTCTTATGAGCTTTGGAAGAACTAAGAATATATCATGTATAAGTGACAAAAAGTTAAAGGTAGTTCATTGTAAAGTGTTACATTGATACTAGTTTTGTCACAAGATACAAATTAAATTTATCTCAATTTAGACTATGGGTGGCACAATTTAATGGAAAGGATGTTCCATGATGGATTTGGATGAGTTCCGAAGTTGAGACATTGTGACGGATACTACAACAAAAGGCTAAGTATATAACTGCTATAGTAGCAGCAAAGGAGGGCATTTGTGTTAAGTAGTTTGTTATCAAACTAGGTGTGGTTCAAAGTGGGCTAATACTATGAAGATATATTGTGTGACAATAATATCAACATATTTTAACCCGAACGAACTAAAGGTCTCACCAAAGGACCAAATTTATACAATGCCATCTTATTTGAGAATGAGTGATGTGTAGAGACGCAAAGACATGCAAATACACACGGACCTGAAACTGTCAGATCCGGAGATTATGTTAACCACTAGCAATCGCGTATATGCAACACCAGAAAGCCATAGGTGTTCAATACGCAAAGTTTTCAAACTAGATTATTGACTCTAGTGCAAGTGGGAGACTGAAGGGAATATGCCCGAGGGGCAATAATAAAGTGGTTATTATCTTATTCCATATTTATGATAAATGTTTATTTTGCATGCTATAATTGTATTGATCGGAAACGTCAATACATGTGTGTTTAATAAACAAAAAGGGTTCCTAGTTATGCCTCTCTTATAGACTAGCTTGTTGATTAACAACATGATCAAGGTTTCTTGATCATGGACATTGGATGTTGTTAATAAAAAGGTCACAGCATTTGTGAAATGATGTGATGAACATTCATCCCAAGTATAGCACTACGATCAAGTCATTATGTTTATATTGCTATAACATCATACGAAGTAATCTTAGTCCTTAGACCATGAGATCATGTTAATTGCTAACACCGGAAGAGTATCTTGATAACATCAAACGTCACACCGTAATAGGGTGACTATAAAGGTGGGTTCAGTACTACGAAGGTGTTATGTTGAGGCTCATGGATCAAGAGTGGAATTTGTCAATCCCGATGACGGATAGATTTACTCTGGGCCCTCTCGGTGATATCACATTAAGATAGCTTGCAAGCAAGTGATCTGATCACTAGAATGTTATATCACAGGAACGAGAAAAGAGTGCATGTCGGCAACGAGATCAAACTAGGTATGGAGATACCGATGATCGAATCTCGGACATGTAAAATATCGCGAGACAAAGGGATTTAGTTACTAGCGTTAAAGGTTCTCACGATCACAAAAGTCATCGTTGAATGTGTAGGAGTCAGTATGGATCTCTAGGTCCCGCTTCTGATTATTGATCTGAGAGGGGTCTCGATCATGTCTGCATTATTCGCGAATTGTAGGGTGACACACTTAAGGTATACCGACACCATTTGGAGCAAATATGTTTCAGATAAAGATTTAAGAAAGCGCTGGAATTATTTCAATAGACACCGAAACTGTTTCGGGTGAAATTGCTGAAATTGGTTCTGCATGTAATATTGAAATGTTGCAGGGGGTTTTATGTGAATGTTTGTTAATTAAAGTAATTAACAAAATTCTGAATAAAAATAATAAAATAGTTTTATTAAATGAGAGAGCATTAAATTTGGAGAAATTTAATGCATTTAAAGTGGAGACTTTAAAAGAGAATGTGAAGGGGCATTTTAATGTGGAGGGGTTACCACCACATGAATGGGGGTGGTGAGGAGTCACCCTCCCATGGGCGCCGGCCATGGGGGAGGGGTACCCCCTCCTCCTATAAAAGGCCCCCCTCTCCTCACTTCTAACACACACCTCCTTGTGAAGGATCTCTCTCCCCCTCTAGAATTATTCCCCCATGGTCTCGGATTAGCGAGATACATGTTCCCTGTGGCTTTATCTAGAAAGGAGTTGCTGCTTCCGCTGCTTTGCTGGAGCGAGGGACGGAGGTTGTCGGGGTACCGGACGTGTGTGCGATCACGGATGCACCGCTGCTTTGCGATGCTGGACTTGGTGGTGCTGGAGCTGGATCTGATGGACGTGTTGGAGCCGGATCTGCTGGACTTCATCACGATCTTGAGATCAGCAAGCGTACGACTACATCATCCACGAGTTCCTACTCGTTAACAAAACTCGTTATCTTCAAGGGTAAGTTCTCCATGGATGTATATCCACCCGTTGCTCTGTACCTAGTAGATAGATCTTGGTGTATAGTTCTCATCGTAGGAATTTTTTTGTTTTCTATGCTGTGAACCCAACATTGGTATTTATGCTCGATAGTGGGTTCATGCCTCTGGTAATCTGGGGAAGTGACAGAAATCTCTAAGGTACTAGATGTGTTGTTGCTACTAGGGTGAAAACAAAAATCCTTTGTTCATATAACAATCGTATTGTTTACTTTACACGCAATTCTTAATACAATAATCTATTGCTTGCAACTTAATACTGGAGGGGGTTTAGATGATAACCTGAAGGTGGATTATTAGTCATAGATGCAGTTGGATGGCGGTCTATGTATAATGTTCTAATGCCCAATCGAATCTCAAAGGAGTCAAGATGATTAGTATATGCTTGTATGCTTTCTTGATGTTTGTCAATTACCCCGCTGTAATTTGTTCACCCAGCATGTTATCTATCTTAAGGAGAGCCACTTCTAGTGAACTATGGATCCCGGTCCTTTCTTTTACATACAATCTGCAATCAACTGTTTACTGTTTTGTGTTTACTTTCTGCAAACTATTACTTCCTTCCATTCGATACGTTGATCCTTTATTTTCAGCAAAACCGGTGAGATTGACAACCTCATCGCAAGTTGGGGACAGAGTTCTGTGGTTGTGTTGTGCAGGTCTCCACGTTGCTGCTGGCACCAGTAGTGCGCCCTGCCAACGTTCAGCTAGCTACACCTTTGGGGTGTTTCCTTGCTCCTACTAGATTGATAACCTTGGTTTCATACTGAGGGAAAACTTGCTGATGTGCTCATCATACCTTCCTCTTGGGGTTCCCCAACGAGCTCGATATATTTTGGGCCAACAAGCATCCATACTCGGGACCACGGTCATGAGAGAGAGGGGGAGATAGAAAATATCAATTAGAGGTCCTCCCAAAAGTGAGAACACCTTTATTGATTATTGGTGTATTTTATTTGGCCAAATATCCCCGCTATATATAGGGGGAGGGGAGGTACTTCCTCCCTCAAAGTCCCAGGGTGGGACTAAAGGAGAGGAAGGGGAGGGGAGGCCGTCAGCCACCTAGTGGGCCCCGCGCAGGGGGGCTAGGCCCAGCCTGCCACCCCCTTGGCCCCTTCTCCCTCTCTCCTTTCCCTAATGGGCCCTCTCCCCTCCGAGAATTGGCCCATTAAGCCTTTGACCATTTAATTGATTTTTCTCTTTATTAAATAATTATGAATAAATGATTAAATCAATATTTAACATCCATTCACATATTATTCAAACTCCATGGCTATGGAACACCTTCCACCTCCACTTCGGACATCCTCCGAACTTACCGAAACCCTTCCGATTTTCTCTCTACTATTCTTTGGCAATTCTACCGATCCTATAAACACTCTCTAAGCATCATAAAGCCCTTAAGCATGATACCCCATGGTTCGGGAACACTCCATACATGGTCGGGACACTCCCGCACCAATGATCGACAGAGGGACCTGGATGGCCATGTGACCCCTATGCGTTCCACGAAGATCTTTCGTCATTTGAACCGGGACAGTCGTGTCTTATTCCCTTTGACACTCGATACTTGCATTACGCAAGATCTGATCAATGACATCACCATGTCGTGTTCAATCTCGTTACTGAACAAAGCTACTTGACTCGTTCTGACAAGTGATATCCCTGTGATCAAATCACACGTTGCGCAGCTATTAGATATAACCTATCCGAGTGGGCCCTTCGAGTATCTTCCCATCACATGGACGGATAAATCCCGCTCTTGACATATATTGCCTCAACGGTTTCCTCCGAGTACCTGAACACACCTTTATAACCACTGTATTACCAAGTGGCGCTTGATGCTATCAAAGCACTCTCGGGAGACAGTGATTGATATAGCCTCACGGTCTAAGGAATAGTCTACGAGGATCCATTTCTAATCATCATAACTTGAACTTCGTGACATGAATGGGTCAATATATTTAGGTTGGGTATTGGTTCATCATCTCATTCTCGGAATGTGATGACTTCATTTCCAACTGGCATAAATGCCACATAACCAGAAAACATGATCATCTGTTGACCAATAAACCAGTGACTAGAGTTTCACTGGGAACCACTGGTTGTTTGTATATCGCACGTGTATTGATGTTTCCACTCAATACAGTTATAGCATGATATAAAACTTAATCATAAACTATGCAGATAATAGTCCTTACTAGTATTTGTCTCTAGGGCATATTTCCAACAGTCTCCCACTTGCACTAGAGTACAAATACACTAGCTGCATTTGGTCTCAATCATTGGCACCACATATCCAGTACCCTGAACATGCTCGCTCATGGAAGAGGTTGAGTCTTGGGTCTGTACTTTATAGTCCCAAATCCTTTGCAACTTACTAATGTCACCTTGATTGACAGTAATAGTTTATCATCACATGATAGCATCTATGTGTATGCATTGTCGCTATGGCAGCAGAACGAGGCATGATTCCAGGAGACTACAGTGACTTTAGATCAACCTCGAGGGCTTTCTCATGGGCACTGTGCCCTGGGACACATCATTCTATGTTAAAAGCGAACTAGCCCCGCCATAACATTATGCAACACTTTAGATGGTACCCTTATCTATTATTATAAATGTATTCATCGAAACACCAGTGCACTCTATGCAACTTTCGATGTTTTGTTCACCTCGCTTCCTACTTGATTTCAATCGGTATTTACAGGAGTTTCCAACATATTTCCTTATAACATAACTCTTTATGCTTTAAGATATGTCATCCTTTGTGGATTTGGAAAACATGTTTACTATTCTCTATTAGACACTACGGACAAACTTAGCTCAACATTCTGCGATTCGAACTTAATCACTTTCAAACGTTCCTTATTTGGATCACATATTACGCTAAGTTATCGTCATGGTTTACTAAGATAGAACCTATGTCTCAACATAGTGGATGATGATCATCCTTTTATTTATTTCAACCATTGATGTTAAACTTAATATTATTCCTAATTTGAGTTATTAAGGACCGGTTCCTTAATAAACTTCTATTCTGAAACCCCTTTTAGAATCCCTTAAGGAATACTACATAATGTCATAATACACCTATTATCAACTTCTACATCTTATAAATCATTATTTATAAGTATTTTCTCTTTCATTCTTAACACACTTAAGAATCACTCATATAAGCTCCCACTCAAAAATATGTCAATCGCATATTGTTTTAGGAAGACTTTTATAACCCCCACTCAATTTTATGAAAATTGCATATCTACTCACTATTTTGAACATCTTCAAATCATTTGATCAAATATCAAATTTGGAGTTTTACTATGAGATACTAGTACTTCTAATAGTTTCAAATCCACTAGACATTTAGGACACATGGCTCAATTTTTTTTGAATTCGTCCAATACTTGACAAATTGTGCGTTTGTCATTCACCCCCTTTTCCGCTATGGCTTTGTAGTCATTTGGGAAAATTCAAGCAACTCCTTTTACTTGTGAGATCCAGCAACGAATTGCTTTCTAGTCTCAAGGGAATTTTGCTTTTAGGATTTCTCATAATTCTAGTTTACCATTATTTACTTAGTAGTTTGCAGGCATGTCATATTCCAAGAATCATGACAAATGATTCACAAATGTCTCCATACAAGATATGGATTACATTTTGAATCCTACTTCATGTAGTGAAAACACTAGTGGGGAAAAACACAATGATCAATATCATTGGTTCTTTCCTTCTATGAAGAGAATCATTCAGGAACATTGTCTGTTGTGCTTCTCAACACTCTGATGCAGGGTTTTGAATCATCATCATGTTTTACACTACTTTCCATTTGCTCCACAATTGAGAAAAATATCACTGAAAGTGAGCTTTCTCAAGAATGTACCAAAGTCCAAGCAATACGAATTTTGCTTTCCTTTTGGTTTTAGTTATGGATTTCGTATTCAAGGTTTCCAATGAATACTCTACAAGGACTTATTCGCTATTGTTTTGGTTATATGGAATAACCCCAAAACTTTCACGAATCCAAATGGTTCACTACATTCTAATTGAGTGCTAACTATTTCTAACTAATGGTCTCTACATCTATACTACAACGATTTATTTAGTGCCTTCTATTCACCCATTTTGATATCTAATATCACATTGTGATGCTTTGCATTTCACGATTTCTCTTATGCCATTCTTATAAAGTTGAATTTCATTACTATTGAACAAATCATAGTAATTAGATTCTCTTTTATCTTTATACCCTTTGTTGATGAAACACTTTGATCAAATCAAATAGTTTCATATTCATGTTTCCTTTGGTAAACTTCTTTACACATTTAAACAATCATATAATGATAATTACCATTTTCGTTAAAACACAATACATCGAATATGTATTTACTTTTAACAATTCATTAAACACTTTGTATTCAAGTAATACTCGGTGTTCAAGTTATATTGTCGAACTTAGGCATGATTTATATGTGACAAGAAATCGAATGACTTTCACATATTATCACATAACTTTGAATTTAAACAATGGTTTCATTCATTAATGAAATATCATTAATTGGGTATTTTTCAAGGCATTTCAATATTTTACAAATTTTCATGCAATATCAATTAGTTTCAAACAACAAGGATAATTCACAAGTAATCAAACAAGATATGAACACAAATAGAAATCATTCATAAAAGTAGAACAACTGTCTGTTACAAACTGATATGAATAACTGTCTCACAAAGTGTGAGACACACTAAAGAAGTTAATAATCTCTTGATTACAATAATCATCCTAAAACATAAACTAAATGATAAATGTCGAGGGAGAGTGTCGTCGGCCATCATCATCATGCTCGCCATCAACACGCAACGTCACCTCCTCTCCAGCAAGCACCTCTCATGCAGAAGGACCTGTTTTCAGCAAAACAGAACAAGTATCAGATATACTTAACACTGCAAATGTGTTTGCAAGATTATAACATTTATAAAATTGTATATCAGATATATACCTTTGTCATCGATGACCTGAGCGACATCTGGTTCAACCAACACATTCCTGAGATGTGCCACGAACCGGTGGAACTCCATTGATCCCGTGTCGCCCCTCATTATGCAAGTCCTGACTTGTGCTCGGTAGCTTGGTGGTAGCGACCACAGCACAACGCCATTTGCAAAAGAGCCCGTCATCCAGCTATCCAGGAAGTATGCAGGCCTCATGTACACATCATGCATGCGTTCCGAGTGGTCGTCCAGTGATGAGTTCTCCTCCATCTTAATGGAGATGAAGTCTCCCATCAGCTCATGCTCCCATATGCGTGCTTGTTCCACGAAATGTGTCCTAAGCTGTAGCATCACCGAACGATGGTTGACATCACCCACAAAAGGCCACGGCTCATCCATCATTCCGAAACGCATGGAACTGAAATGAAGGAGGCCATCTCACGACGGAGATAGCGGTCTTTCCGCTGCTCTGGGGTCTCTAGGTCAGTGGGCTGATCCAAATCCAACCCGTCGAGTATGTAGTCGAACACGTCATTCTCGCTAAGGAGAACATGGAGACGCGCAACCCATATGGAGAAGTTTGATCCATCTAATCTGAGCTTCTCTCCTTCTAACCAATCAATCGTCAACAGGAAAGGTGGCATCTACATTTATAATTGCAAAAGGAATTTAGACTAAGTTTATAATTAAATTAGTTAATAATAACTCCACTCAGAAACACCTATCCTTATAAGGGTTCCTAGTGATAACACGCCCCTATCAGCCACATCTCCCCCGACCATCACGGCCATCAATGTGGGTTCAAGGGTGAATGCTAAACGTCGATCACATCATTCATGCGACTCGTGCTTGATCTTTCGACCATCCGTGTTCCGAGGCCATGTCTGCACATGCTAGGCTCGCCAACTTAACCTTAGTGTATTCGTTGTGCAACATGGCTTACATCCACTATATGTGAACATAGATATGTCTGACACCCGGGCTTGTACCATGGATCGCCTCATACCGAAGAACTTTCTTGGTGGTGCACACTAAGGGGGAACACAATCGTTGGTAATTTTAACAGGGATCATCTTATTAGGCTACCGTCGAGTATATAATACTAGCACACAATAAGATATACAAACAATAACATTGAATATAAATGCGATGTGATATGGTCCTTCACGTCGTGATCTCCATCCGTCGTCATCGGATTTCGGCGCCAGGGTTCCGGCGCCGTAGGCACCAGTGTACCGGTGTCATTTCGGCGTGGTAGTCCATCACCTCCGTGACTATCTACTACTACGTAACACAAGATAATTACTTTACCTTTGCCAAAACCATATCACAAAGCAACGCCCCTGCAAAACAAAGTTAGACGCCTCTATTTTATCTTTGCATGTTTTACGTGGCTGAATGGGCTTTCGCACAAGAACCATTCTTATCTACGAACTTTCAGCACAACGCTGATCAAGTAGTTGTCTCTACTACACCCCTTTTAGGGCCCTCCATTGCAAATGACATACCAACTAATGCGAGAGAGAGATAGACACCCCCCTAAGCCACTTTATACGGTACAAGCCGTATGTCAAGCGTGGACCAGTCTCGCGAATGAACGTGTAAAGTCGGTTGGAGCCGCTTCATCAAGCATTACTGCGATATGCACAAGTACACGTGGGAGGGTAACAACTAAAAGATCAACGCCCACACGCTACATCTCGTGTGTTCTACCCGTACTAGCATTACTACGCATAGATCTAGCTCTGATACCACAATTGGGGTTCCGCGTATGAAAACAATAATTTTTACCTATGCCCCTGAACCCCTGAAGCTGCTAGAACCTATCTATTAGTAATACAGTAACGGGAGGGGCTTTTCGCGAACTTACCCTTGAAGACCGAAAAGCGTTGTCAATGCTCAGGAGAGCGTGGTTGATATAGACGAGCCGAAGCCGATCTCAAGGTCGTGATGAAGTCCTTGCGCTCCCTTGGCTCCAACGACTTGAGTGCCTCAAGTGCAACACCTCGCGGGGAGTTACACACGTCCGGTGCCTGACGATGACTCCCGCTTCCCCGATCCAGCAGCAGTTGTGGAAGTAGAGCTCCCGGATCCGAATCTCGCAGCGCGACGGCGCTCCACGGTGAAGATGTCTCTCGTTCGTGCAGTCTAGATTTGGGACCACGGTCACGTGAGAGATAGAGGGGGAGAGAGAAAATATCAATTAGAGGTCCTCCCAAAAGTGAGAAGACCTTTATTGATTATTAGTGTATTTTATTTGGCCAAATACCCCCACTATATATAGGGGGAGGGGAGGCCACCGACTAAAGGAGAGGAGGGGGGAGGAGAGGCCACCGACCACCTAGTGGGCTCCGCGGGGGGTGGGCTAGGCCTAGCCGGCCACCCCCATGGCCCCTTCTCCCTCTCTCCTTTCCCTAATGGGCCCTCTCCCCTCCGGGAATTGGCCCATTAAGCCTTTGACCATTTAATTGATTTTCTCTTTATTAAATAATTATGAATAAATGATTAAATCAATATTTAACATTCATTCACATATTATTCAACCTCCATGGCTATGGAACACCTTCCACCTCCACTTCGGACATCCTCCGAACTTACCGAAACCCTTCCGGTTTTCTCTCTACTATTCCTCGGCGATTCTACCGATCCTATAAACACTCTCTAAGCATCATTAAGCCCTTAAGCGTGATACCCCACGGTTCGGGAACACTCCATACATGGTCGAGACACTCCCGTACCAATGATCGACAGAGGGACCTGGATGGACATGTGACCCCTGTGCGTTCCACGAAGATCTTTCGTCGTTTGAACCGGGACAATCGTCTCTTATTCCCTTTGTCACTCGATACTTGCATTGCCCGAGATCTGATCAATGGCATCACCATGTCGTGTTCAATCTCGTTACTGAACAACGCTACTTGACTCATTCCGACAAGTGATATCCATATGATCAAATCACACGCTGCGCAGCTATTGGATATAACCTCTTCGAGTGGGCCCTTCGAGTATCTTCCCGTCACATGGACGGACAAATCCCGCTCTTGACATATATTGCCTCAACGGTTTCCTCCGAGTGCCTGAACACACCTTTATAACCACTGTATTACCAAGTGGCGCTTGATGCTATCAAAGCACTCTCGGGAGACAGTGATTGATATAGCCTCACGGTCTAAGGAATAGTCTACAAGGATCCATTTCTAATCATCGTAACTTGAACTTCGTGACATGAACGGGTCAAGATATTTAGGTTGGGTATTGGTTCATCATCTCATTCTCGGAATGAGATGACTTCATTTCCAACTGGCATAAATGCCACATAACCAGAAAACATGATCATTTGTTGACCAATAAACCAGTGACTAGACTTTCACTGGGAACCACTGGTTGTTTGTATATCACACGTGTATTGATGTTTCCACTCAATACAGTTATAGCATGATATAAAACTGAATCATAAACTATGCGAAATATGATAATAGTCCTTACTACTATTTTTCTCTAGGGCATATTTCCAACAGATTAAACAACACAGAGCTGCTATATTTTTAATTAATCTTGTCTTTGTGGAATTATGGAAGTAATATCATTGTTGTAGTTTCAAATTAGTGAAAGAATTACAACTTTTATCTATATGTGCTCATGTTTGCATCTTATAATGAGCTAAACAAGCTACTTGTGAGTTTTCCGAGACAAGCCAAGTTTCAAATCGGAGCTCGTTGTTTAAACGAGCCGAGCCGATCTCGCTCGTTAGTTGAACGAGTTTTAGCGAGTCGAGCCAAGTTGGCTCGGCTCAGCTCGAATTCCAACCCTAGATGCCAACTAATTTTTTCTGTGAAGCTTTTGTTGGTTGGAGTGTTGGAGTAGCAATTTTACTCTATTCTCTCTCATGTATAATGATCTAGCTTAGTTGTAGTGGAAGAAATTGGTCAGATACGTCTGATTTGTTGAGATTACACATCCGAATTTTTCTCAAGTATCCGATCTAATTCAGTTTTTCTTCCAATTTATTCTGTCATTTTCCGTCTATATTACCGTAGTGTTCATGGATCTTTGATACCTGAAAATTTCTACTATGGTTCCCTAAAAAAGAAATTATTACAGATTATTCATACAGAAGATAGCATGGTATTTTCTGTTCATAACCTATGACTAAGACATGATGTTATGCAAATTCATGATGTGAAAAAAGGATCCAGACGGTGCTTCGTATATTTCCTCTCACTAAATTTTGTTGGTTCCACTAGAATTTTTATTCAAAGGATCTCAACAATAAAATGTATCAATCGATTTGTCTGCATATAGCTTTTTTTAAATTATTTTAGTTGTCGATCTGTATATGTAAATTGTGTAAGAAATGTAATTTATGTTCTAATTAATTCTTTGATCATATAAGAGATCTATTGATATATGAAATTTAGTTGATGTCCTAGATAGTGGATCATATGGAAGAAATCTGTTGTGACAAGCATGAGATGTAAAGAGCACAAAAAGGATGAATGGTGTTGTAATATGTGTAGAAAATTCTATACTCAACTTGTACTAGAAACAATGTTACTTTAAGCGTGCCCTTAAGCACGAGCTTAAGCGTGCTTTAGCACGGTCATATGCTCAGCACGCTGCGCTTTATGCGTGGCTTAACGCTTAATCTTTTATTGTGTGAGAAAGCAGACGAAAAAGCATACGCTTAGCGTTTAAGCATTAGGTGTGGCGCATTCCACTCGTGCCGATAATAGCACCATTGGATGAAAACAACAAGAACATGCCTAGCAAGCCTCCTCCTAGAGGGGAGTTCCTATTTCATGCTTAAGTCATGCATGTAAATGCCATAGGTCGCAAAGGGGGATCGGGCCGCTCAATTTTGCTTCATTGACTTTTTTATTGTTTTTTCTTTTTCTATTTTCTATTTTTTGTTGTGCATTCCTTTTTTCTTTTCTTTTTTCTTTTTAAAGTTTAGAAGTTGATACATTGTTCATGATTTTTTATAAATGTTCATAATTTTTGAAAAATGTTCTCGCCTTTTACAAAATTGTTCACCTTTTAAAAATGTTCATGATTTGCGAATATTTCGTTCATAAATTTTTAAAAAATATTCAATATTTTTGTAAATATTCATGGGTTTTTTTAAAATTCATATTTAAAAAAAAATTGAAAATTACTGAAATTTTATAAAATATTAGATTAAAAAATGAAAACGAGGAAACAAAAGGAAGAAGCACTATGGGCCAACTCATCCTGCGCTTGTCGCTGGCGATGTGAACCGGACCTAGGCGGCATATAGCACTACCCAGGCGTGCATTACAGAGTGACGCACGCAGAGTCCCTTTATGGGCCACGACAATGTGGCCCAATTAACTAGGACAATTTTAGTTTTTTCTTTTATTTTTCTTAAGTCTAGCTTTTTCAAAAGAAGACCTTTTTAAAATTCAAAGAATTTAAAAATTTGAGCATTTTTAAAAACCTACTTTTTATACTTGAACTTTTTTTCAAATCTAAATATTTTCTCGATTCTAAATAATTTTATAATCTGAATATTTTTTATTCTTAAGAATTTTAAAATCTGGTTTTTTTCCGATTCTATTTTTTTTTGAAATCTAAAACCTGAAAAGGAAAGACACAGAAAAAAAGAGAGGAAAAACCGCTTGCTGGGCCGGCCCAACGTTTCGTCAGCATAAGCGGGGCATATTAAAGCGCTCGGAGACTCGCGCGGGCCAAACGATAGGCGGTGTGGACTATCACTCTATACGTGTACGCTACACTCAATTGGCCGAATGGTATGGCACAGCAAATATATTTTGGGCCGAATAGCGAATGTGAGGCGAGTATGGTAACCACGTCATTCTTGTCCATCTCCCCCTGCGCCACTGTTCCCAGAGGCCAGAGCAGCTGATGAATGGATAAGAAGCACGGCCGCGTGCCGACGTGCACGTGCGTGTGCGTCCCGCACGCACGAAGAGAGTCTTCGAGCAGCCCCGACCGGACGAGGTGATGACCATCGATCGCAACCTCGCATGCATGGCCAGCACTGCCCAACTCTCGTCTTTAGCCTGCGTCGCCTGCTGGACCTGCCATTGCCGATGCGGTGCCACCGTGCCAGCCACTTGACGACTGAAACGCCAGTATCATACTACGAAATGAGAGGACCAGCATCGTCTACGTCTCTCTCTACTCTCACCATGGCAAACGCAATGGCCAGCCAGGCAGCATGGCATATTCGCATAATATACGTAGCTCCAAACAAACGCATGCAGGATTGCAGAGACATACGGCGCTGTCCGTGTTAATCTTCGTGCGCCCTGCCACGGACACACGCCCGAATCGCCCATGTGGCCGTGCGGGCCCGACCCACTACCGGGACGACACGTATGCACAACATCCGCGTGGCGACTGGGTCTACGGCTCCCGTTGCATGCATGCGCTCTCCTCGATTACATGCAGGCAGTATAAGCAGAGCGGGGCCATGCATGGTCAAACAGGATAACGATCCGGGGCACGTACGTGCGCGCGCGCCATTGATTGACAGTCCGACGATACACGTGGGGCTCGGGACCCCTGCCCCTCGAGGCATCAATTATTATGGTCGACATTTTTGCTTTGCTAGCTAGCGAGCTTTAATTTTGTCGCGGAGAAAAGCCGGTGGGTGCCGATCTCGGTCGTGTGATCTAGACAGATGCACCGTCTCTATGTACATCTCGCGGGGACGGGGTAGTCGTCAGAGGCAATCCTGTGGGTACTATAGTAGGAGTAGAAGATTACAGTTCGGATAAGCTGTACAACTGCGCGTGACTAGGACCAGGACCAGGACATCTTCCATTATTGTCGAGCTTGGTTGAGAAGTTAAACACTACCCTTCTATTAATAGCATCATGATCGAGCGCCAGATTAGAGAACAAATCGCACGGAAACTCTTCTCTTAATTCCGGGCGCGGTACGGATAAGACTCTCTGTTCGTTGATCATCCGTCGTTTCTGACTGAGTTTCTTATCCGCAAGCAAAGACGCTTGGCCCACCACATTAGCAGCCGCCAGTAGCAACGCGCCAGCGCCGCGCGAAATCCGAACACCAGCACGAACCACACAGACACGTAGGGTACGTGGCGGTCTGACGCCGCGAAGTCGCGCTGGGGCCCGGATGGCAGCGGCACCGGGCGTGGATATACACTGTGTCCACGTAGCAGTCCGACGCGTCAGTGGGGGTAAAACCGTCACTCCATAAACGGCCTTATCCGTCTCCTCCGCTTTCTGCTCTCGTCCTTCCGGCTCGTATAAATGGCGGCCCCAACCACCAGCGCACGCCCCCCTACCTTCTCGCTTCTCCCCGCCGCGGTTTGTTTGCCAGGTCTTGAGCTTTCTCTCGTGGCCTCCTTCCTGCGATCTGCGTCACGTTTTCGTCTCGCCTCCCGGCCCACGCACGCGGTTAGCGAGAGCAGGTTCGGTATGGCAGCAATGGCGAGGAGCACGCGGTCGGCGGCGACAGAGCGCGCGTACCGCCACTTCGCGCCGTCCTCGACGCGCGGTTTCACGGGGTACCAGCAGGCGCCGGCAGGTGGTCCCGGCGCGTTCGACGAGCTCGACGAGTCAGACGTCTGGGGATCGTTTCACCCGGCGGAGGAGGAGGCCGGGCGACCGGCCGAGGCGCCCCGGGTCCGTACGGTCCCGGCCGCTCGGCCAGGGAGGAAGACGATGCCGGCCGTGGACAGGGCCGGCGGGCGCGCCGCGCACGGGTCACTGCCCGTGGCGATACCGGACTGGTCCAAGATCCTCGGGGACGAGTACCAGGGGCACCAGGCCGGCGAGTGGGAGTTGGACGACGCGGACGACGAGGACGTCGAGGGCGCTCCCGTGGTGCCTCCGCACGAGCTGGCGTGGCGGCGCCGGGCGGCGTCCCTGTCGGTGAACGACGGGATGGGGATCGGCAGGATGCTCAAGGTCCGCGACGCGGTCTGGAAGAAGACCGGCTTCCAGGCCTGACCCTCACGTACTACTCGGACTACCGCTAGCTTGTTCTGTTTTGACAGATTGATCAGGATTAAGTTTACTAGCTAGTAGTAATAGTTGGTGTTTTTGAGAGAGCCTTTTTAACTGTCCCTTTGTCCTGGAGAGATCGAAGAGAGAGAGAGAGGAGTGGATACTGATTACTGAATGTGAATGATCATTTGTTCATCGGTGCTGTGCGAGTATTTTTTCACTCGAACTAGGCTTTAGTCCCGCTTTATAAATAGTCCAGCTTTATAAATAAAGCCAAACGGACAAACCAATATATTATGACGAGGAGTTTCTCTTACAAGCAGATCAAAGATAAACTATGAAGCCTAGGAAGCATCTAACTTGCCACCGAAGACGACTAGACTAAGACGACCGCAACTCGACGACAGTGCCTCCAAAAAGGTAACGAAGCCACAAGCACCGCCACCGCGGAAACCACAAGGGTCTAGGGTTTTCACCCAGAGCCCTAATATGGTGAGAATATGTAACACCCTATCCAATCCTGGGCCCGGGGGTGTCACTCCTAGAAGCTTAATAGGATATCTAAACTGGCTCCACAGACCAACAGTCTTTTCTGCGCAATTTGTCCTCACTCGTGCGCACCCGGTTACCCACTTCCCGGTCGGTCACCCATCCTAGAATTGCTCTAGGCCAAGCACGCTTAACCTTAGTGTTCTTTTCGAATGAGCTTCTGGAAAAGAAGTTGCAATTTGTTTTTATAAGTATTCTATCAATCCTATTAAGCCATGTGCCTGGTCTCACATACACCCACCCTTTAGAAGATCGATGCCCTCATCGATCAAGCACACTCCAGGAACGTTCCCTCTTGGCACGCATCTGGGCGTCCAGTGCCGGCACATGTGCCATGCCGTGTCCACTCCGGGCCACACGCGCTATGCTCCACATGTCCCGCCACTGACCCGCACACACCCATGTAATCGCAAGGGTCGGCTCTGATACCACTTGTAACACCCCATCCACTCCTGGGCCCAGGAGGTGTCACTCCTGGAAGCTTAATAGGATATCTAGACTGGCCCCATATACTAACACTAGTCTTTTCTGCGCACTTTGTCCTCACTCGTGCGCACCTGGTTACCCACTTCCCGGTTGGTCACCCATCCTAGAATTGCTCTAGGCCAAGCACGCTTAACCGTAGTGTTCTTTTCGAATGAGCTTCCGGAAAAGAAGTTGCAACTTGTTTTTATGAGTATTCTATCAATCCTATTAAGCCATGTGCCTGGTCTCACAGAATAGCCACGACAACGCCCCCAAGAGGGTAACATGACACACAGGCGTCGCCGTTGTCGGCGCCGAAGCGCTGGCTTTCGCCCGAAAAACTCTCGCCATATTCAGTGTCTCGGACCATCACCAATCCTCGAGCCGAGCTTCCAAATGTGATCTGGACGCTGCCACCACCAGTAGCCCCCGATGCCCACTCATCGTCCAAAGAGAAGAGCCATCACCACTGCCATGTCGCCCTGCCATTGAGACGCCCATGCAGTTCACCTTTCGGGGCCGCCGGCCTGACATCCGGGAACTCGCGTCCTTGTACTGAGGAGTGACGCGTGACCTGCAAGGCGAAGGAAGGAGCTAGGTAGAAACCGGAGGGCATCATAAGCGCGACCACATGGAGGAGAACCGTCCTCCACTGCCGTAAGCGATTGCCGGCCGGACACGACGGCAGGGCCACAGCAGGCCCAGCCAAGCCCGTCTGGGCCCAGATCAGGCATGTAAAGGCCCCGCAGCCATGTTGCAGCACAGAGCCCATGCCACTGCTACCCTCCTGCTCGAGCCCTCCACTGCCTCCACTTCTAGAGGACGACGACGCCGTGCACATGCAGGCCCACCTAGGCCCAGATAGGGCCCATATGGCCCAGATCTGGGCCATCGGTGTACTGGCCAGCCGCCAGCAACGCGTCGCTCCGCCGCCTTGCGTCATCACCACGTCACCCTATCGCCACTGAGAGCTCTAGGACAGGTAGACGGGCCGCCATCGTCGAGAGACTACAGCCGCCGCGAGGTCAAGAGTCGCCGCCGCCTCTACTTGTAGGGGGCACCCCTGCCTCTGCTCGCTGGTCGCCACCGCTCTAGTTCATGGTCACCCCTGGCGAAACGCACCACCGCCAGGGAGGGATCCGTCCTGCTCGGACCTTCACGCGCCGAGTGAAGGAGAGCCAGCTGCAGCCAACACCGCATGGGCTTCGCCCGGAGGCTCACGCCGGTGGAGGCCGGGGAGAGGTGGGAAGGTAGGAGGGAGGCGCTAAGGTGGGAAGGTAGGGTGGGCTAGCAGGGATGCCAGATGGAGCTGAAAATGACACGGGCTAGCCCTGGTTGTGAGATAGACGGCTCGTCCCCCGAGCGTCGTCCAGTCGCCGGCCATGCAGCAGTGAAATTGCTCGCCAACGCGCTCTCCTGCCAAGCCCTTCCCGCCTTTGCCAGCGCTTCTCGCCTGGGCTTCCCGCCATTTTCTCGCTATATGTAGGCGCAGCGGTCATCATTGCAGATCTACATCTACACCGTGCCCACACCCGCCATTCTTCACACACCCGCCCGCAATCTTTACCGTCGAGACCGTAGCTGAATCCCCGCCGTCGATGGAGCATTTTCTAGGAGATGGGTCCACCGTCAACGGGTATGGGAGGCAGTGCCTACGCGTCCAAGATGCGCAAGCGCTCTAGGACGCCCAGTACCCAGTACCTCCGGACACTCGGTTGCCTAGGGGATGGGTGCTCAGCGCTGGTGGTCTGCTGGTACCTCCGGTGCCGGGCGGCGCGACCCTATCCGCGGCCATCTTTGTCCACTTATGGTCTGGCGTCACGCCGGAGGAGAGGGACGACCCCAATGGCATCCCAACAACCACCATGGGTGGACAATCTTCTTCGAACAGCAGATCGCGGGCCGCATCCCTTACGACGGCGCCGGCCCACCATCGCAAATCAACAATTTAGATGGTCGGCGACGATGGTGGAGCGCGCAAGGCGTATGCTTGACTGGGTGCTCGACTACATCGCCCTCGGGAACCACCCGTGTCTGGATTAAAAGTTTCTAGGTTTGCGCTTGGCGCCGGAACGCCCATCTAGTCGTGGCCCCAGTAGTTCCGTCTTTTTTCTCTTATTTGTTTAAGTATGTGTAAATTTGTTTGAACTTAATTTCGTGTTGGCAATTATTTTGAATTTTTTAACAACTTTTTGTATGGGGCACGGCCGAGAGCCGGCGTCCCAAATCTGTGATGTATCCGGCATTTTTCGCCGGAAGCGTGGGGACGAGCGGGGACGCTCTCAAACGAGTATTTTTTCCCAAGAGAACGATGAACGTTTTTCTGATCCGTGGACCAATCCGATTTGTGTTTTGTAATGCACGCAAGGGATCGATGGGCGACTCTTTCTTTGAGTGCCACCTTGTCCTTATCTGCGCATCAGCACGGGGCGGGCACACCATCGGTGATTGCCATTTTTCACCAACCACGAAGACGAATATGCCAAGAACTGTGCTGCGCCTACTGATTTGACGAAACAACTGTCAGTTCGCAAAGCAGTTCGCAAAGCCTGGCCAAGAAGTCACACCAATAATGGCGTACCAGCGAAGTCTCTGATCGGTGTACGTTCTCGGCGTGTACAACAGTACAAAGACTGATTTGTCACTCCCCAGTCACCAGTGCACCATTTATACAGTAGTATTTTCAGCGTTAGGCCAGCAAATGATATTATCACTGTCAGCTTTGAAACCACTTTACCCACGCCACCCCGCGCCAGAGGACAAATGCTTCGTATATACTCCTACTGGTATACCGTAATGTAGTATTTTCTGTGTTTCTGAGGTTCATTCCGTAGTATTATTGGAATACTGACGTAGCATGTTGGAATCCTTCGCCTATTCTGAACCTGAAAAGCGAGTGGATTTGAACAAAACAGAGCAAATAAAACCTAACCAAAGCCATAGCCACTCAGGTAGCAAGATGCGGAGGCCCAAAAGCAAGGCGAATTTACCTTTCTACTATGCGGAGAGTTAATTTACTAGTCACGACAGACAATAATTGATCGACTATGCATGATGAGCAATCAATCAATTATCGTACTTGCTAGCTGACTGTGGGTTTACGGATAAGATCGTCAAGGCCCGCATCCATCATTTATACGTTAGAGCATCTCTTATCAGACTCCTTCAAAACATGAAAACGACTAATTTAGTATATCAACTTGTCCCAAACGAGAGTATTGGTCACGAAGTTGCAAAACACGAACTGCGGGTCACGAAGTTGTCCCATGTGAGCGTTTTGATCACTCCGTCACGGTGGACATTAGTTTGCTGACGTGACAGACTGATTTTTTAACGAATTACCTCTTGAAAATTTGTTTATTCTTATCGGTTTCTTTATGGTCTAGCCATCTTATCAATCAGGTTAGCTTCGTGTATCCCTGAGCACTGGACATAACTTTCAAGGACGGATTTGCCAAATGCTCGCGTGGGGCAACCTCTTGACCCGCAGTTCGTGTTTTGCAACTTAGTGACAAATGCTCATTTCGGACAAGTTGATGTACCAAATTGACGTTTTTCTCCCTTCAAACTACCAAACTTCTAAAATTTCCGTGGTTTATGGTGCTGGGTCTTTTTCTTTCATCACAGACTTTGTAAAATTCCACAGACCTGTAGACGTTTTAAAGGCCACAAAATGCGAGCCTCTGTCCGCTACTTCTACCGTTTCGAGGGTGGTATATAGGCCACGAACTAACCGGAATCCCACCCTCTCCATCGGATCCACTGTTCGTGTCACACGTTTCAGCCATCGATTCCTTGTGTCCCTCTTCCCCGCCGCACTCCTCACCCCCGCCAAGCTGCTTGCCGCTACACCAGCCACGCCGTCGAGCCGCCACAAGCAGCCGAAGGCGATGAGATTGACGACTACAACCATGGAATGTGGGCGGCTAGCCGTGTTGGTGGGCTGGTAGCACGCGAAGCCGACGACCATGTCTGCCAACTCGCGGTGCCCCCACACCCCGATCTCGAACCCACGCCACGACGGCTAGCTTGTAGCGGGTGGTCGTGGTCGGCATTGGAGGAAGAAGAGAATCCAGGTAGAAAATACAAGAAACTCGTGAGCCCTACTCGTTTGAAGGGTGTATTTACAGTTGTTGTTCCGTCTGGACTTTTTTCGCTTTTTTCGCTCCGTAAATACCGTTTAGGTGGGCTTTATACCGCATTTGAGGGTCTGGTTTTTAAGGAATTTGCTAGAGATGCTCTTAGCATCGTATACATCTTGCATCTGTGACTAGCCAAGTGTAACATCCCAGCATTAGAGCTTAGAAATAAGCTGAGATAAGGTGTGTGCATTGCATTCATGCATAGAAAATTCGGGGAATTTTCGCGCAAAACTAAAAGAGATATAGAGGGATCAAGATCTCTCTTGTTTGGATGGAAATGTCAGGGTAAGTGTGATAGATTTCGACATGACCTCTATGGAACCTATCTGTTTTGAGGAAGAGTGATTGAAATTCAAATTCAAATATGAGCCATAGTATAATTGAGTATTCAAATGATATATTTGAATATAAAGATAAGTGAAAATGAATGATAATAAGAAATAAATAAATGAATGATTATTTATAAATAGTGTACAAATAGTTACAAAATTCTAGAATACAGAATAAGAAGTTACACTTTATTTTATTACAATTACAAGTATAAATAAATTACAAGAGAAATTGACTTTACAATAAGAGAGAAAGTTTAACTTTATTAAATAAGTTATACAATATTACATTGTCTTTACATTATCCAAACAGAAGATCAATTACAAATGAGTAAAAAAAACCTAAACCTATTTCTAAGCTGTCTCTTTATCTTCATTAGTCTTGTTCCCTGCAAGCAAAAACAACAAACAAACAAAATGGAAAACAAGGGATATAGGGGTTATTATACTCTCAGGTTGGCAGTGAAATGCATTGCTTGGTCATCATTGAGTATTATTAAAAGGGGCCAATATAGAATCTGTTCTTATCAAGGTTTTTGCCTCAGACAAATTACATCATCGAGTAAAAAAAGCGGGGCAAGTTTCACTAGGCAGTAATTAGTAAAATGGTAACAGGTGGAGATATTTTTACTTGAGCTGATCCACACGACCAGACCACACAGACACACAACTTAGTCACCAAATTGCATGCAGTGTGCTGCCAATACAGCAACAACACTACTAGCACTCAACCAGAGCACTCAGTCGAAGCTCATCCATAGACAACATAGCTCTCCTTCTCAAACACCAAACCAGAGGTATCCATTTCACTTCATAGCCAAGAAAACCACACCAGCCAAATCATACACCTGATCATCCAAACGCTCACAAGATGGTGACTTAAGGAGGTGGTGGAGCAGGTGGACAGAAAGATCAAGGACAAGATTCCAGGATCCAGAAGTAGCAGGAGCAGCACCAGGAGGTGAAGGACAAGATCAAACCAGCAAAGCAAGCTAGCAAGATCAAGCAACCAGATCAACCAGCAACAACACCAACAACTCAACTGTTGTGGTGAGTAATATAAAACCCTCACATGATCTAACTATATCATCTAGAGAAGAAGTCATGTGTTGTTTTATACTTAATCTCTTAGAAATCATCCAAGTGGGATGAATCCATCATAGAGGAATTTTGAATACAAAAGCCATAAGTAGACTATACAAACTAAACCAGGATCTCAGACCAACATCATTGATCATGGATATAAAGTTATATTCCATATTCCAATATAAACATAGCCAAGGTTATGAATTCTGGGCACATCTCTTAACAGAGTAGCACCCCAGAATCCATAGATCTTAGGGATCCATATAAGTACACCAACCATTTTATCAAAAGGATTCCAGAATAAGTAACTGGTATCAATACCAGAACATATCTATGAGGGACAGCAAGATAGGAAACTAGTTCCTATGCCTAAGACCAACATCATAGGCAAAGATGCTTAAACGAAGCTTTCAACTTATCTTTGGCATTTATCCAATCTTAAGCACTAACAAAGTAAAGCCCAGTAGTAGAACCAACACTTGTGTGCCATTTTAATGATGGTGTCACAAGAAAAAGTTCTAAAACCCAAGCAAAACAATTACTTAGCTTTCATAGATAAACTGGCAAGCCATTAACTATCATTTTCCTAGAATCAAACACCTAAAATCATCATCAAGTTTATCTATTCATCATCAGAACATCATTGTAATAGCATATTAACACTCAATCTGTATCTGACTATACCATCCAACATTTAAAAAATGCAGTGAATAAATCACTGACAGAACCACTATCAATAACAAGATCATGATAGTAGAGAACTTCCAGATTACAAGAATCCACAAGTAATAATCCCACAGTAGCACCATCATTTAGTCAATACCCAATAATCAATTGGAATTAGGCTAACAAAACCACTAGCATCATCAAAACCAACTGTAGACAGTGATAACACGATATACTTAATCACCATCCTCACTTACCATCACTTCTAGTGTTAATTCATCGACTATAACCAACACAGAGGGATGAAGCCTAATCAATTATGAACCCTAATTAGGGATAGTCACTAGAAGCATACAGAGGAGCTCTAGAGAGGTAGAGGATAGAAGGCACGGCAAGATTAAACTCACTAGTGGTCCTCGATGTAGACTAGAAGAGGAAGCAGAGGGGCCGACGAGCGCACAGCGGCACGGGGAGCACCCTAAGGGCGCTGCAACCCGCACCGAGCTGAGGCGACGGCCACAACAACGCATGAGCACCTCATAGCACCATTAGGGCAGCGGCAAAAGCATCACCGGCAGCACCCCAAACCCTAGCACTAGAAGGGATCGTGCTTGGACGCAGCAGGGCGATTTGGACGAATCGTCAGGGTGGAAAGGAAGGGTGAGTTTCGGTGCGTCATCCGTGACTGTTGGCGGCGGCAGCAACGGCCGGAGCCGCCGTAATCATAGCGGCGACGGCGTCGCCATGGCATCGCTAGGGAGAGAGAGGAGAGAGCCTCGGGGTGAGGAGGTCGGGTCGGGGTCGACCAACCGAATGGACCGGACCAGGTGGTCTAGCCCAACCAAGTGGGCTGGACTGACTTGTGGGCCCGGTTTGGGTATATAAAGGAAATGGAAAATGGGTAAAAAAGGAATAATATGGAAATTACTAATATACCCCTGAGCTTATTTTAATTCTAGAAAAATATAGAAGAAATTCTAAAAATACATGTAACATATTGGAATGATCACAAAAAGAATACCTACCTAAGAAAAATACAACTTTACTTATTTAAGTCAGGTAAAATGCAAATAAATATTAACACTATTAACTTCTAAATAAAATTTCATAAAGTAAGTAAAAGTCCTGAAAATCAATAAAAATCATTTTTATGTACTAAAATCAATCTACTACCTTATAAAATTATTAACTTAAATTTTTACAAATAAAACTTAAAGCAAATATTCTAAAGATATTTAATCCTTTGCAGAATTTTATAAAAATAAGAATAATACTTATAAATAAATAAAATCATTTTTAAAGATCTAGAATAAATATAGTTTACTAGAATAATACCAAATATAATATTTCATAAGTTTTTAAAATTTTAAAGTAATAAATCCTAATCTATTATAAAAAATACAATTATATAAATTCTTTAGAAACATTTCTTAAATAAGAAATAATCACAATTTGGTACTAAACCTTAACTCTCTTATATGCAAGTACTAGTTTCAAAGTCATAACTTGGATAAACTTTAGTGTAAGATAATAACTTAAAGGATAACTTATTAAAATCATAACTCCAAGATAAGCCAACAATTTTAAGTAAATTTTAAAATATCATTCACTTATAATAAAAGTGAATGTTATCCATTTCTTAATCATGCTTAACATGGTTTTAAACCTTGATACTTTAATGAGATCATTTACATTTGCTTTCATTAATAAGTCAAAGCATTTCCATTATAGCAAATCACATTTAAACTTATCATTCACTTAAATTGGAAGTGAATGAATTTACACTCTTAACTGTCTTTATATTAACCCTAGAATTCAATCATAATCTAGATACATCAGAACCCTAAGTCTATTTATGTTCCTTTTAAAGCTAATTTTGCTCTACCAAAGTTATAAGCTTAAGAACCAAATTATATTATGTTTTTATAGTTAACTTTTGTCTATTCCAAATTAAATCAAAATGCATCTCAAACCCACGCTTATCGGATAAGCGCAAATGATATCGATCACATTTGATGAACCACACACATGGTTTAAACCTTAACAAAGAAATATTTCTTCAAAAGTTATTCCTTTTGCCACTTCAAACAACAAACTTATAATAAGTCCTTTAACTCTTAACCACTTAACATAATAATTTCCATCATCATTACCAGATAGCAATCCACCTAAATCTTAGAATATTATTATACTTCACTTCTATAGTTTGCATGTTAAAAATTTAAATTCATTTACTTTGTAAAAGAAACCTTTTCCTTGAAAGTTATTCCTTTAAGAAACAATAAAAGTAATCCTTAAACACTTCTTGAAAGCTCTAATTGATTAGTAATCTTCCTCAAGAAATCTTTTAGATACCATGCCCCATTTGAGTGATTTACTATTGTATACTACTTGTTGTATTTACATATCATTTCACACTCTCACAAGCCTTAATAAGAAGCACAAGTGTGAAGCTGGTATAAAAGTGTAACACATTCCTAAGAATTCATCACAAATTCCAAAACCCTAGATCAGAGATGATTAGTCCGGGGATTCACGTTTATCAAATTGCATTACATTACTTATGCATAGTTGCATCTTGTTTCTTTAAACATTAGTCCTTACCGGACCAATGACGTTATTTCCAGATTTTGGATCTTCTATTGTCTTGAAGACCGTGAGTGCATAATCTTGCAATCACAAAAGGCAAGTTCACAACTTGCTCATGTCCTTTGATTATTTTCTATCAAATGCTTGTAACTCAACTGTTGTCATCACCTACATTTCAAAAAGGTCAGAAAACACTATTTTCATAATAATTTGATTATGGATTATTTACCAAATGGTAATAATCTATTGATACAGTTCCAGTGGTAAAGGAACATAATATCTAGGACTTAACAACTAATGTCGCCAGTGATTCTAGCGCCATATAATACGCGTCAACCATGAGATTTCACGACAAGAAAAGTTGCCTTCTACAACGGACGGTTTTCATGGTTGAAGGCCCGTTTTTCATGGCTAAAAATTCTTCTACGACGGATGGCCATTGATATATTGCAAATGTATCTATAATTTTTGATGTTCCATGCTTGGTTTTATCCACTTTCTTGTGTTTTGTTCCAACTTTGGAGTACATTTCATATGATTTCTTGGACTAACCTATTAACAAGAGCCACAGTGCCAGCTGCCTGTTTTCTACTGTTTTTGGTTCCAGGAAAGTCAGAAAATGAATATTCTAGGAATTGGACGGGACAAAAGCCAAAGTCACTATTTTACCGGAAGACATATGGAGCCAGAATAAGAGACAGAGAAGGGCTGGGGCCTGGCCACACCAGCTGGCCTCACGGCAAGGCCTGACCCGCGCTAGGGGGTGGTCTGGCTGACCCCAGCACCCCCTCGGCCTCTCCTTTCGCCTATAAGATGCCTCCGATACCAAAACCCTAAGGACCCGATCAAAAATCGATGAAAGAGTCTATAGCCATCGTCGTCTCTATCCCTAGATCGGGAGGGATCTGAAGCTCTTCCCGGCACCCTGCCGGAGAGGGGAATTCACCCTGGAGGCCTTCTTCATCATCATGCAAGCCTCCGGTGTGATGCGTGAATAGTTCATCTCTAGACTACGGGTCCATGTAATAGCTAGATGGCTGGTTCTCCTCCTTTGTGCTTTCATGTTTAGATCTTGTGAGCTCCGTTCATGATCAAGATCATCTATTTGTAATTCTGCATGTTGTGTTTGCGGGGATCCGATGGATATTGAGATGCTATTTCAGACTGATTACTGATTCTATCATGTCTTTGTTATTTGTGATCTTGCATGCTTTCCGTTGTTAGTAGCTATCTTGGCCAAGTAGATGCTAGAAACTCCAAGAGTTACTATTTATGCTCGATAGTGGGTTCATGCCTATGGTAATCTAGGGAAGTGACAGAAATCTCTAAGGTACTAGATGTGATGTTGCTACTAGGGATAAAACAACAATCCTTTGTTCATAGAACAATCGTATTGTTTACTTTACACACAATTCGTAATGCAATAATCTGTTGCTTGCAACTTAATACTGGAGGGGGTTCGGATGATAACCTGAAGGTGGATTATTAGTCATAGATGCAGTTGGATGGTGGTCTGTGTATAATGTTGTAATGTCCAATCGAATCTCAAAGGAGTCAAGATGATTAGTATATGCATGTATTGCTTTCTCGATGTTTGTCAATTGCCCCGCTGTAATTTGTTCACCCATCATATTATCTATCTTAAGGAGAGCCACCTCTAGTGAACTATGGACCCCGGTCCTTTATTTTACATTCAATCTACAAACTATTTACTGCTTTGTGTTTACTTTCTGCAAACTATTACTTCCTTCCATTCAATATGTTTAATCCTTTGTTTTCCACAAAACCGGTGAGATTGACAACCTCATCGTAAGTTGGGGGCAAACTTCTGTGATTGTGTTGTGTAGGTCTCCACGTTGCTGCTGGCACCGGTAGTGCGCCCTGCCAAGGCTCAGCTAGCAACACCTTTGGGGTGTTTCCTTGCTCCTACTGGTTCGATTAAACCTTGGTTTCATACTGACGAAAAACTAGCTGCTGTGCTCATCATACCTTCCTCTTGGGGTTTCCCAACGAGCTCGATATATTTTGGGCCATCAAGCTATTTTTCTGGCACCGTTGCCGGGGAGTCAAGGACATCTGTTGGAGATGTGCCCAAGAGGGAATAATAAAAGTGATTATTATTATATCTTTGTGTTTATGATGAATGTTTACATCCCTGCTATAATTGTATTATTAGGAAACACTAATACATGTGTGTTTTGTAAACATAAGAAAGTCCCTAGTAAGCCTCTTGTTGAACTAGCTTGTTGATTAATTGATGATCATGGTTTCCTGATCATAGACATTAGGATGTGATTAATAACAAGGCTATATCATTAGGAGAATGATGTGATGGACACACACCCATAGTAAGCGTAGCATAAGATCAAGTCATTAAGTTCGTATTGCTGTAAGCTTTTAAATGCATAGTAACCTAATCCTTCGACCATGAGGTTGTGTTAATCACCATCACCGGATGGGTACTTTGATGACATCAAACGCCGCTTCGTAACTGGGTGGTCATAAAGGTGTCATTGGGTATTCTGAAAGTATGTGTTGAAGCGCATGGACCAAGATTGGGATTTGTCCATCCATATGACGGATAGATATGCTCTGGGCCCTCTCGGTGGAATGTCATCTAGTTAGCTTGCAAGCATGTGACTAGGTCACAAGGGATGACATATCATGGAACGAGTAAATAGTACTTATCAGTAACGATGTAGAACTAGGTATGGAGATGCCGACGATCAAACCTCGGATAAGTATAATATCGCGAGACAAAGGGAATTGGTTTCGTATGTAAATGGTTCAATCGATCGTGAAGTCATCGTTGAGTATGTGGGAGCCATTATGGATCTCCAGATCCCGCTGATGGTTATTGATCGGAGAGGTGTCTTCATCATGTCTGCATATTCACGAACCGTAGGGTGACACACTTAAGGTTCGAAGTTGTTTTAAGTAGATATGGAATGTGCGTTGGAGACCGAATGTTGTTCGGAGTCTCGGAATGGATCTGGGACATCACGAGGAGATCCGGAATTGTCCGGATAATAAGATTCATATATTGGGGATCATTTTCTGAGTTAGGAAATGTTCCGGAGTATTTGTATGAGGGTTCTAGAAGGTTTCAGAATGTTCCGGAAGGTTCTGGAAGGTTTCTTGGAGTTTGCTTGAAAACCAAGGAAGGGATCAAGGAGTCCTGGTGGGTCAAGACTAGGAGTCATGGGGGAGGAGGACTCCTCCCCCCCTCCCCAATCCGCCGGCCCTAGAGGGAGGGGAGTCCTACAAGGACTCCCCCTCCCATGGCGCCTCACCCCTTTAAATAGAGGGGCAGGGGCGCCCCCTCCACCCCGGCTCCATAACTCCCAATCTCTGCCGCCTCTCTCCTCCTCCTTTCTTCTGCACAGGCATAGGCGAAGCCCTGCAGAATTCTCTACTCCACCACCACCACCACGCCGTCGTGCTGCTGGGATTCTGTGGAGAAGATCTACTACCTCCGCTGCTCGCTGGAACGAGGAGAGGAAGGTCTGCTTCGACTCCGCACGTGTGACCGACTACGGAAGCGCTGCCGAAACGCGGCGCCGGAAGGATCGTCCACTTGACCGACTGCGGAAGCGCTGCCGGAACGCGACGCCGGAAGGATCGTCCACACGATCTTGAGATCGGCAAGTGACCGACTACATCAACCACGAGATCTAATCTCGTTAACGCTTTCGGATCTACGAGGGTTAGTTCCTATCTATCTCGTTGCACATGTCTAATAGATTAGATCTTGGCTTTTATCTAGATTAGATCTGGGTTTTGTTCGTTCTTGCGGTAGAATTTTTTTGTTTTCCATGCTACGAACCCATCAGTGGTATAAGAGCCGTATCTATGCGTAGATCTGTTGCACGAGTAGAACACAATGTTTTGTGGGTGTTGATGTTTTTGTTGTCGGTGTCTTAGCGTGTACTTTGCATCTTGCGGCATGGTGGGATGAAGCGGCTCGGGCTAACATTACATGTCATCGCACATGAGACTTGCTCCACGCTTGACGTGCAACTTGCTTTGCACAAGTGGCTTTGCGGGTGTCTGTCTCTCCCACCATAGTTAAGATTCAATTTACAATGAGCATCTGACAACACTTGTATCAACGTTGTGGTCCTTGTTCGTAGGTAAGATCGGTCTTATGCGAAAGCCCCAAACCACGTAAAACATGCAAAGAAAATTAGAGGCGTCTAACTTGTTTTTGCAGGGGTTTTGTGATGTGATATGGCCATCATGTGATTGTGATTGTATTTGATGTATGCAATGATCCTTGTTGTAAAATGGCAACTGACAGGAGCCTAATGGTTGTCTTTAATTCTGTTAAGACCTGCGTGTCTATTCATCTTGTAATAGCTTTATTCCAAGTAGTTGTAATAGTTGCTGGTGATGATGGACAACCATGAAGCGGCGCCACTGACCTTGACACAATGCTGGTGATGATGGAGATCATGTTCGTGCTTTGGAGATGGAGATCAAAGGCACAAGAAGAAAAGGCCATATCATATCACACTAATTATGAATTGCCTATGATGTTAATCCTTTATGCATCTTGTATTGCTTAGATCGCGACGGTAGCATTATAAGATGATCCCTCTCACTAAATATCAAGTAGTAAAGTGTTCACCCTTAGTTGGCACCGTTGCTAAGACTCGTCGTTTCGAAGTATCTCGTGATGATCGGATGTGATAGATTCTACGTGTGCATACAACGGGTGCAAGCCAGATTTGCACATGCGGAAAATAAGGTTATCTTGACGAGCCTAGCATGTACAGACATGATCTCGGAACACGGAATACCGAAAGGTAGAGCATGAGTCATATAAATGATATGATGAACATGAAGATTGTTCGCCGATGAAACTACATCTTCTCTCGTGAAGATCGGACTTGGTGTAGTGGACTTGGTTCGTGTAATCACTAAGACAATGTGAGGGATGTTGTTTTGAGTGGGAGTTCACCTAGTTAGTTTAATAATTAAATTTGAACTCAATTTGTCATAAACTTAGTCTAAACTACTTGCAAATTGTTGTAGATTATGGCGACCCCCTCCATCAATTTCAATGCGTTCCTAGAGAAAGAAAAGCTTAAGAACAATGGAAGCAATTTCACGGACTGGTTCCGTGGACTGAAGATCGTCCTCAGGGCTGGTCAGTTGACCTATGTGCTCGAAGCACCGCTAGGTGACCCACCTGCAGATAATGCCACCGATGACGAAAAGAATGTTTTCGCCACTCGCAAAAATCATTACTCCACAGTTCAGTGTGCCATCCTGTACGGTTTAGAATCAGAGCTCCAAAAGCGTTTTGAGCACCACGACCCGTTTGAGATCATTAAGGAGCTCAGGCTAATTTTTGAGACTCGCGCGGCCATGGAGAGCTATGAGGCCTCCGAAAAGTTCTTTAACTGTAAGATGGAAGAGGGAAGCTCCGTTAGCGAGCACGTGCTCACCATGTCTAGGTACGCAAAGAAGCTCTAAGAGTTAGGAATATCGATTCCTAATGAATTAGGGATTCACCGTCTCCTTCAATCACTGCCACCAAGTTACAAGAACTTTGTGATGAACTACAACATGCACTGCATGAATAAGACATTGCCTGAACTGTCGTCCATGCTGAAAACTGCTGAAGTGGAGATCAAGATGGACCACCAAGTGTTGATGGTCAATAAAACCACCAATTTCAAGAGACGAGGCAAGCCTAAGAACAAGGGCAACTTCAAGAAGGACGGCAAGAAAGCTGCCGCACCTGCTAAGAAGCCCAAGGCTGGTCCTAATCCTGAAACTGAGTGCTTCTACTGCAAGGGTGCTGGTCACTGGAAGCATAACTGCCCCAAGTACCTGGCGGATCTGAAGAACGGCAACATCAAGAAGAAAGGTATATTTGATATATGTGTTATAGATGTGTATCTTACTAGTAATCATAGTAGTGCCTGGGTATTTGATACTGGTTCGGTTGCTCATATTTGTAACTCGAAACAGGAGCTGCGGAATAAACGAAGACTAGCAAGAGACGAGGTGACGATGCGCGTTGGAAATGGCTCCAAGGTTGATGTGATCACCGTCGGCATGCTCCCTCTACATCTACCTTCGGGATTAGTTTTAAATTTGAATAATTGTTATTTGGTGCCTGCGTTAAGCATGAACATTATATCTGGATCCTGTTTATTGCGAGACGGTTACTCTTTTAAGTCCGAGAATAAAGGTTGTTCGATTTATATGAGTAATATCTTTTATGGTAATGCACCTGAGATGAATGGTTTATTCTTACTGAATCTCGATAGTAGTGATACACATGTTCACAACATAGATGCTAAACGAATAAAATTGAATGATAATTCTACATACATGTGGCACTGTCATCTTGGTCACATTGGAGTGAAGCGTATGAAGGAACTCCATTCAGATGGACTTCTTGAATCACTTGATTTTGAATCACTTGAAAGATGCGAAGCATGTCTAATGGGAAAAATGACTAAGACTCCATTCTCTGGTACAATGGAGCGAGCTACAGACTTATTGGAAATAATACATACCGATGTGTGCAGTCCAATGAGTGTAGCATCGCGTGGTGGATATCATTATGTTCTCACTTTCACGGATGACTTGAGTAGATATGGGTATGTCTACTTTATGAAACATAAGTCCGAAACTTTCGAGAAGTTTAAGGAATTTCAGAGTGAAGTGGAAAATCATCGTAACAAGAAGATTAAGTTTCTGCGTTCTGACCGCGGAGGTGAATATCTGAGTTATGAGTTTGGCATGCATTTAAAGAAATGTGGAATACTTTCACAGTTGACACCGCCAGGAACACCACAGCGTAATGGTGTGTCCGAACATCGTAATTGAACTCTCTTAGATATGGTTCGGTCTATGATGTCTCTTACAGATTTACCGTTATCATTTTGGGGCTATGCATTAGAGACAGCCGCATTCACTTTAAATAGGGCACCATCTAAATCCGTTGAAACGACACCATACGAATTGTGGTTTGGTAAGAAACCTAAGTTGTCGTTCCTTAAAGTTTGGGGTTGCGAAGCATATGTAAAGAAGTTACAACCTGATAAGCTAGAACCCAAAGCGGAGAAATGCGTCTTCATAGGATACCCTAAAGAAACAATTGGGTATACCTTCTATCATAGATCCGAAGGCAAAGTTTTCGTTGCAAAGAATGGATCCTTTCTTGAGAAGGAGTTTCTCTCGAAGGAGGTGACTGGAAGGAAAGTAGAACTCGATGAGGTTATTGAACCTTCTCTCGGACTTGAGAGTAGCGCAGCACCGGAAGATGTTTTTGTGCCGCCTGCACCAATTGGAGAGGAAGCTAATGATAATGATCATGAAACTTCAAACGAAGTTAGTGCTGAACCTCGCAGGTCAACGAGGGTTCGTACCACTCCTAATTGGTATGACTCTGCCTTGAACATCATGTTGGTGGACAACGCTGATGACCCTGTGACGTATGAAGAAGCTATGGTGAGCCCAGATTCCGACAAATGGCTGGAAGCCATGAAATCCGAAATGGGATCCATGTACGAAAACCAAGTGTGGACTTTGGTGGACTTACCGGATGGCCGTAAGGCTGTCGAGAACAAATGGATTTTCAAGAGAAAAACAGATGCTGATGGTAATGTTACCGTCTATAAGGCTCGACTTGTCGCGAAAGTGTTCCGACAAATTCAAGGAGTTGACTATGATGAGACATTCTCACCAGTAGCTAAGCTAAAGTCTGTGAGGAGTTTGTTAGCAATTGCTGCACATTTCGATTATGAGATTTGGCAGATGGATGTCAAAACAGCGTTCCTTAATGGTGACATTGAGGAAGAGTTGTATATGGTACAACCCAAGGGTTTTGTCGATCCTAAAGATGCTGACAAGGTATGCAAACTTCAGCGCTCCATTTATGGACTGAAGCAAGCATCCCGGAGTTGGAATCAACGTTTTGATAAAGTAATCAAAAATTTTGGGTTTATACAAACTTATGGAGAAGCTTGTATTTACAAGAAAGTGAGTGGGAGCTCTGTAGCATTCCTAGTACTGTATGTAGATGACATATTGTTGATTGGGAATGATATAGAACTTCTTAATAGCGTCAAAGCCTATTTGAATAATAGTTTTTCAATGAAGGATCTTGGCGAAGCGGCATATATTCTAGGCATCAAGATTTATAGAGATAGATCAAGACGCCTAATAGCACTTTCACAAAGTACATATTTGGACAAAGTTCTAAAGAAGTTTGGAATGGAAGATAGCAAGAAAGGGTTCGTGCCCATGTTGTCAGGTAAGACCTTGAGTAAAACTCAAAGTCCAGCTACGGCAGAAGATAGAGAGAAAATGAATAATATTCCCTATGCCTCAGCCATAGGTTCTATCATGTATGCCATGCTGTGTACAAGACCGGATATAGCACATGCTGTTAGTTTGACTAGCAGATATCAAAGTGATCCTGGAATGGAGCACTGGACAGCGGTCAAAAATATCCTAAAGTACCTAAATAGGACTAAGGATATGGTTCTATCTTATGGAGGTGATGAACAGCTTGTTGTAAACGGTTACACGGATGCTAGTTGGAACACCGATCCGGATGACTTGAAGTCACAGTCGGGATACGTATTTATTTTGAATGGTGCTGCAGTGAGCTGGAGGAGTGCGAAGCAAAGCGTTGTGGCGAAATCTTCAACTGAATCGGAATACATAGCTGCATCGGAGGCTGCACAAGAAGGCATTTGGATGAAGGAATTCATTACTGAACTTGGCGTGGTTCCCAGTGCGTTGGACCCGATGGCCATCTACTGTGACAACACAGGTGCCATAGCTAATGCACAGGAGCCAAGGTCACATATCAAGCTAAAGCACATCAAGCTACGTTTCCACGCTATTCGCGAGTATGTCCGAGATGGTGACATAGAGATTTGCAAAGTACACACTGATCTGAATGTGGCAGATCTGTTGACAAAACCTCTCCCTAGGGCAAAGCATGACCAACACCAGAACGCCATGGGTGTTAGGTATATTACCATGTAATCTAGATTATTGACTCTAGTGCAAGTGGGAGACTGTTGGAGATATGCCCAAGAGGCAAATAAAAGTGATTATTATTATATCTTTGTGTTTATGATGAATGTTTACATCCCATGCTATAATTGTATTATTAGGAAACACTAATACATGTGTGTTTTGTAAACATAAGAGAGTCCCTAGTAAGCCTCTTGTTGAACTAGCTTGTTGATTAATTGATGATCATGGTTTCCTGATCATAGACATTAGGATGTGATTAATAACAAGGTTATATCATTAGGAGAATGATGTGATGGACACACACCCATAGTAAGCGTAGCATAAGATCAAGTCATTAAGTTCGTATTGCTGTAAGCTTTTAAATGCATAGTAACCTAATCCTTCGACCATGAGGTTGTGTTAATCACCATCACCGGATGGGTACTTTGATGACATCAAACGCCGCTTCGTAACTGGGTGGTCATAAAGGTGTCATTGGGTATTTTGAAAGTATGTGTTGAAGCGCATGGACCAAGATTGGGATTTGTCCATCCATATGACGGATAGATATGCTTTGGGCCCTCTCGGTGGAATGTCATCTAGTTAGCTTGCAAGCATGTGACTAGGTCACAAGGGATGACATATCACGGAACGAGTAAAGAGTACTTATCAGTAACGAGGTAGAACTAGGTATGGAGATGCCGACGATCAAACCTCGGATAAGTATAATATCGCGAGACAAAGGGAATTGGTTTCGTATGTAAATGGTTCAATCGATCGCGAAGTCATCGTTGAGTATGTGGGAGCCATTATGGATCTCTAGATCCCGCTGATGGTTATTGATCGGAGAGGTGTCTTCATCATGTCTGCATATTCACGAACCGTAGGGTGACACACTTAAGGTTCGAAGTTGTTTTAAGTAGATATGGAATATGCGTTGGAGACCGAATGTTGTTCGGAGTCTCGGAATGGATCCGGGACATCACGAGGAGATCCGGAATTGTCCGGAGAATAAGATTCATATATTGGGGATCATTTTCTGAGTTAGGAAATGTTCCGGAGTATTTGTATGAGGGTTCTAGAAGGTTTCGGAATGTTCCGGAAGGTTCTGGAAGGTTTCTTGGAGTTTGCTTGAAAACCAAGGAAGGGATCAAGGAGTCCTGGTGGGTCAAGACTAGGAGTCGTGGGGGAGGAGGACTCCTCACCCCCTCCCCAATCCGCCGGCCCTAGAGGGAGGGGAGTCCTACAAGGACTCCCCCTCCCATGGCGCCTCACCCCCTTTAAATAGAGGGGCAGGGGCGCCCCCTCCACCCCGGCTCCATAACTCCCAATCTCTGCCGCCTCTCTCCTCCTCCTTTCTTCTGCACAGGCATAGGCGAAGCCCTGCAGAATTCTCTACTCCACCACCACCACCACGCCGTCGTGCTGCTAGGATTCTGTGGAGAAGATCTACTACCTCCGCTGCTCGCTGGAACGAGGAGAGGAAGGTCTGCTTCGACTCCGCACGTGTGACCGACTACGGAAGCGCTGCCGAAATGCGGCGCCGGAAGGATCGTCCACTTGACCGACTGCGGAAGCGCTGCCGGAACGCGACGCCGGAAGGATCGTCCACACGATCTTGAGATCGGCAAGTGATCGACTACATCAACCACGAGATCTAATCTCGTTAACGCTTTCGGATCTGCGAGGGTTAGTTCCTATCTATCTCGTTGCACATGTCTAATAGATTAGATCTTGGCTTTTATCTAGATTAGATCCGGGTTTTGTTCGTTCTCGTTGCAATAATCTGTTGCTTGCAACTTAATACTGGAGGGGGTTCGGATGATAACCTGAAGGTGGATTATTAGTCATAGATGCAGTTGGATGGTGGTCTGTGTATAATGTTGTAATGTCCAATCGAATCTCAAAGGAGTCAAGATGATTAGTATATGCATGTATTGCTTTCTCAATGTTTGTCAATTGCCCCGCTGTAATTTGTTCACCCAGCATATTATCTATCTTAAGGAGAGCCACCTCTAGTGAACTATGGACCCCGGTCCTTTCTTTTACATTCAATCTACAAACTATTTACTGCTTTGTGTTTACTTTCTGCAAACTATTACTTCCTTCCATTCAATACGTGTAATCCTTTGTTTTCCACAAAACCGGTGAGATTGACAACCTCATCGTAAGTTGGGGGCAAACTTCCGTGATTGTGTTGTGTAGGTCTCCACGTTGCTGCTGGCACCGGTACTGCGCCCTGCCAAGGCTCAGCTAGCAACACCTTTGGGGTGTTTCCTTGCTCCTACTGGTTCGATTAAACCTTGGTTTCATACTAAGGAAAAACTTGCTGCTGTGCTCATCATACCTTCCTCTTGGGGTTCCCCAACGAGCTCGATATATTTTGGGCCATCAAGCTATTTTTCTGGCGCTGTTGCCGGGGAGTCAAGGACATCTTCACAAGGGGAGTCCCTCATAACCAATATCTTTAATTTGTTGTTTTTGTTTTGCTTAGTTTCTTTTTGTTTTGTTTGCTTGTTTCTTTATCAAAAACACAAAAAAATTAGTCTTACTAGTTTGCTTTATTTATTGAAAACATAAAAAAATATTTCCTATCTTAAGTTGCCATTATGTCTAGCATTGCTCCAATCACTATGTCACATGAGGAAATGATTTTCACTTTTAAACAAGGAAAATTGAGGAGAGCTTCAAGGAAGCTTGGTCTAGAATCTCTGATCTACATGAAAAAACTGAGCCTAAAATGACTCAAAGCTTGTTCCTTAGCAGTTTTTACCTTGGAATTGCTCTTTGCTATAGATATGCTTTAGATGCTGTCGTGGGAGGAGATTTCCTCCAATGCAATGAGGATGATGCTGTTAATGCTATAAAGAAATTGATCTTTACTTACAACTTGCCTAGCAAAACTGATATTTCTTTCACAAACATATTTGCTAGATTGAACACTCTTGAGACCCGCACTACTAGCTTAAAGGATTACTATAACATGCTTAGAGAGCATCATAATTATGTTCCCATAAATTTTGAACCATCCAAGTGGCTTCCCACAGTAAAGATTGATATAAATAATGAAACTTTTCAAGCTCGCTGTGATATCATGTCTGAATTTTGGCTTATGCGCAAAGATATTTATGAATCTTTGAATCTTTGGGGGCTTACTGAAGGAGGAAAAGAAATATCTCTTGCTAATAATGCATATTACCTATTGGAATAGCTGAAGGAGTGTTTACAAATATCCTTGGGAAAATGATTTCTACTGATTATCTTGTTATTGAATGTGCAGGAAAAAGACAAATTACACTTGGAAGGTCCCTATTAGAACTCCTTGGAGCAATAATAGACGTGGGAAAGGGGACCATGCACCTTGCTTCTCCACCAAACAATCATATTTTCCCCAAGGTTAAGAATAAAAGTAAGAGAGGTAAGGGAAAGAAATTTGGTTTTAATGCTTCTTCATTTGAGAACACTTGATTCTTTTTCTTGCTTCTTATGCCTAACTTAAAGGCGTTAAAGAAAAGTACTTATTGGGAGATAACCCAAAAGTTTTAGATGAGTCTTCGAAGTTATTACTTCAGTAATAACCGCTCCTTATCCTTTTTATTTGCTTTTTGTGCCAAGAGTAACCTCTAATGAGAGAGAAGTAATGATTGGGAAAGTTGCTGTCCCGAAACAGATTTCTGTGTTTCACCGTAAACATTCGTGTAAAATCTCTGTAAATCTTTTTGAGGTGTGAATTTTTGTGCTTCTGCCCCAGGTTGTTATCTAACTTTCGTTAGTTCAACACTTTTTTATTTGAGCAACAGAAGGTCTTCGAAAAAATTCGTCTTTACCTGCTGGTCTATTTTGAAAGATTTCTGCCATTTTCTGCAGTTGCTTCTTGTTGGTTCCTTTTTGAGTTATTTTGGGGAATTGAGCTTTTTGAGGGAAGTGCTACAATAGATAGTGTTTTAATGGAAGTTTATTGGTGTTAGAACTGAACCTAAGGACTTATTATCTTGAGTGCACTAATGTTGCTAAAAAGATTGTGGGAAGTTTTGTATGAAGGAAAAATTTTATGTGTATGGAAGGAATGAGTAATGAGATGAAGGATGGACTAAATCTTAAGCTTGGGGATGCCACACGTGTCACCCCAAGAAATATCCAAGAAGCACAAGCGTCAAAGCTTGGGTATGCCCAAGGCACCCCCCTCTTCATCAATAAGAATCCCACGTTTCTTCCAAACGCTTCATTTTTATTGTTTCATGCACAGTTGTGTTGTTCTTGGAGCGTCTTCTTTTTCATTTTAGTTTTGGTTTTTTGTTTGCTTAGTTTGCTTAGTTTGATGAATAAATTGGTTGGACCCCCTCTTTCATACACTGGTTTTCAAATAGTTTTGGTTTGGCTTGGAAAAGAGTAGGAAAGTTCATGCTTAAGTAGTAAAGAGAGCTTGTTTTTGACTGTGGCCTATGCTTTGTCATGCCATGCTTGATATTGTTTTGGCTTTATGCTTAGTATTCTTTTCTGTAGCATGACTTGTTGTGAACAATTGATATTGCTTAATGTGCCTTGGATGAATCATGTGTTGTTTTAGCATATTAAAGCATAGTAGTGTGGTATTCTCCTTTGATGCTTTATTTGGGTTGACTTGGCGCATGCTCACACCATGTTATGACTATCCAAAGTCACCATAGCCTTGATGATCCTTTAGTTTTCAACTTGTAGTATCACTTTATGCTTTGATCAATGATGTTTTGTCGCTTTGCATGATTATGGCCATTATTGCTCTCTTAGTTTGTCGCTCCGAGTCTTTTGCTAGCCTCCACAACCAAGTATGAGTTCCACTCTTGCATCCAACTCCCTAAACCAAGTTATTCCAAAGAGTCCACCATACCTACATACTAGCTTATGCTATTTCAAGTATATTCATGTTTTTGTTTACCTTCCAAATTAAACTTGTTATGAGAAAACTAGTGATTAAAGCTCTCACGAACTTGATGGCACACTTTACTTTTCTTGCCCTTAATAAACTTGAACCATTGTGTCGTCTATATTGTATATGCTTGCACTTATTTTTGGGATTAGCAGAACCATGCTGTCATGGAGAACGCTTTCAACATTGCACGGGTACTTTGTACCTAGTTGATATCATGCTCTTTTGTCTATGGATGTCGTCAGTGTGAAATGAAAGGGGAGCTTGTAAGTCCATGGAGTTATGTATATGTGTTAGAGAAACGCCTGGGCCGCTGGTCTAATCCATGCTGACATGGTGGAAACCTGCAGCGTAACCATAATGAGCTGTCTATGAAGCATTCTTCTTATAAAAAAGATTCCTATATTGAGAAAAAAGAGAAAAAGAAAAAAAGAGATTATGAAAAGAGGAAAGAGAGAAAAAAGCACCATATTCCCATGGTAAATAAGAAGATTGCTGAGATGCTCGTTGTCTGCTTGCCTTGTCATTTTGATATGGGGATTCTTCCGTATCATCGGGCAAGGGGTACCCCGTTGGCGGTTCTCTATGATACACATGTACTTACGATGACAATAACTTACCGGTGACTAAACTTGAGTAGCATGAGGAGCGGCCCTCGTATTCAAGGGACATGATATTTCCAACTTACTCCCTCCGTTTTTATTTACTTCGTGTTCTGGTTTTAGTCAAAGTCATACTTTGTCAAGTTTGACCAAAATATATTAATATCTATCATTGCAAATACATATAATATGAAAATATACTTTATGAAGATTCCAATACTATATAGTTTTATAGTATAAATGTTAATATTTTTCTCTAAATATTTGGTCAAACTTTACCAAGTTTGACTATGACTAAACCCAGAACGCGAAGTATTTGTGAACGGAGGGAGTATACTTCGTCAAGCATGTACACCATAATTTGTTCACTTTAACCTTAATCACTACAAGATGCTTATGATAGGGGCAATGATAAAGCTAACAAGTACCATAATTTTTGGAAGCTCTTTATGAAACTTGAATCTCTGCTTCCTTCTATGAAGGCCTTTCTTCCACCATTACATTGAGTCTCCACCTTCTATCTTTATGCACCTACTTTGAGAGCATAGTGGCCATTCTTTGTTCTATGTGCATTGTCCCAAGACTAGTTGATTGATGCATATCTTGATATTGCTTGTTTTAAACTATTTGTATCTAGTCATTCTTATAAACTTTGAAGGTGTCCTATGCGTTTATATTTGCTACTCTATGAGGGACAAGCTGAATACTATTATGCTATGTTTTGTTTATGTGAAATAAACAAACATCTTGCAAAGCATTGTTATTCATGAATCTTTTGTTTGTGCCTTTTCATGTTGCATCATAGTTTCTTTGCTTATTGCTAGAACTTTGTCTTTCATGTTATGATTGAAGTACTATGATCCCAGCTTTGAATGTTTTACAAATACTTTGATCAAGTTTATGATGGTGCATGTCACCTCAAAAATTATTCTTTCTTTTTATCACTTACCTACTCGAGGACGAGCAGGAGTTAAGCTTGGGGATGTTGATACATTGCAAATGTATCTATAATTTTTGATGTTCCATGCTTGGTTTTATCCACTTTCTTGTGTTTTGTTCCAACTTTGGAGTACTTTTCATATGATTTCTTGGACTAACCTATTAATAAGAGCCACAGTGCCAGCTGCCTGTTTTCTGCTGTTTTTGGTTCCAGGAAAGTCAGAAAATGAATATTCTCGGAATTGGACGGGACAAAAGCCAAAGTCACTATTTTACTGGAAGACATTTGGAGCCAGAATACGAGACGGGGAAGGGCTGAGGCCTGGCCATACCACCTGGCCCACACCAGGGGGTGGTCTGGCCGACCCCAGCACCCCCTCGACCTCTCCTTCCGCCTATAAGATGCCTCCGATACCAAAACCCTAAGGACCCGATGAAAAATCCACGAAAGAGTCTATAGCCGCCGTCGTCTCTGTCCCTAGATCGGGAGGGATCTGAAGCTCTTCCTGGCACCTTGCCGGAGAGGGGAATTCACCCTGGAGGCCTTCTTCATCATCATGCAAGCCTCCGGTGTGATGCGTGAGTAGTTCATCTCTGGACTACGGGTCCATGTAGTAGCTAGATGGCTGGTTCTCCTCCTTTGTGCTTTCATGTTAGATCTTCTAAGCTCCGTTCATGATCAAGATCATCTATTTGTAATTCTGCATGTTGTGTTTGCAGGGATCCGATGGATATTGAGATGGTATTTCAGATTGATTATTGATTCTATCATGTCTTTGTTATTTATGATCTTGCGTGCTTTCCGTTGTTAGTAGCTATCTTGGCCAAGTAGATGCTAGCAACTCCAAGAGTTAGTATTTATGCTCGATAGTGGGTTCATGCCTATGGTAATCTGGGGAAGTGACAGAAATCTCTAAGGTACTAGATGTTCTGTTGCTACTAGGGATAAAACAACAATCCTTTGTTCATAGAACAATCGTATTGTTTATTTTACACGCAATTCGTAATGCAATAATCTGTTGCTTGCAACTTAATACTGAAGGGGGTTCGGATGATAACCTGAAGGTGGATTATTAGTCATAGATGTAGTTGGATGGCGGTCTATGTATAATGTTGTAATGCCCAATCGAATCTCAAAGGAGTCAAGATGATTAGTATATGCATGTATTGCTTTCTCGGTGTTTGTCAATTCCCCCGCTGTAATTTGTTCACCCAGCATGTTATCTATCTTAAGGAGAGCCACCTCTAGTGAACTATGGACCCCGGTCCTTTCTTTTACATTCAATCTACAAACTATTTACTGCTTTGTGTTTACTTTCTACAAACTATTACTTCCTTCCATTTGATACGTTTAATCCTTAGTTTTCCGCAAATCCGGTGAGATTGACAACCTCATCGTAAGTTGGGGGCAAAGTTCTGTGGTTGTGTTGTGTAGGTCTCCACGTTGCTGCTGGCACCGGTAGTGCGCCCTGCCAAGACTCAGCTAGCAACACCTTTGGGTGTTTTCTTGCTCCTACTAGTTCGATTAAACCTTGGTTTCATATTGAGGGAAACTTGCTGTTGTGCTCATCATACCTTCCTCTTGGGGTTCCCCAACGAGCTCGATATATTTTGGGCCATCAAGCTATTTTTCTGGCGCCGTTGCCGGGGAGTCAAGGACATCTTCACAAGGGGAGTCCCTCATAACCAATATCTTTACTTTGTTGTTTTTGTTTTGCTTAGTTTCTTTTTGTTCTGTTTGCTTGTTTCTTTATCAAAAACAGAAAAAAATTAGTCTTACTAGTTTGCTTTCTTTATTGAAAACACAAAAAAAGTTCTTATCTTAAGTTGCCATTATGTCTAGCATTGCTCCAATCACTATGTCACCTGAGGAAATGATTTTCACTTTTAAACAAGGAATTGAGGAGAGCTTCAAGGAAGCTTGGTCTAGAATCTCTGATCTACATGAAAAAACTGAGCCTAAAATGACTCAAAGCTTGTTCCTTAGCAGTTTTTACCTTGGAATTGCTCTTTGCTATAGATATGCTTTAGATGCTGTTGTGGGAGGAGATTTCCTCCAATGCAATGAGGATGATGCTGTTAATGCTATAACAAAATTGATATTTACTTACAACTTGCCTAGCAAAACTGATATTTCTTTCACAAACATATTTGCTAGATTGAACACTCTTGAGACCCGCAATACTAGCTTAAAGGATTGCTATAACACGCTTAGAGAGCATCATAATTATGTTCCAATAAATTTTGAACCATCCAAGTGGCTTCCCACAGTAAAGATTGATATAAATAATGAAACTTTTCAAGCTCGCTGTGATATCATGTCTGAATTTTGTTTTATGCCCAAATATATTTATGAATCTTTGAATGTTGGGGGGATACCCCCGGGTAGGGTCACGTCGGGGTATAAAGGCCAAGTTAGCCAAGGTACGGCAAGGTCGAAGCAAGAGCTGGCCGAGTCACCTCAAGGCAGGCCGAATCACGGAGTAACCCGGACCGGAGGATATCCGCCTAACTGGGTCCCGGCCGACCTATGTCGTATGCCGGCATGATGTATCTAACTTGTATGCAGGAACAGGTGTGGCCGGATTAACCAGGCATGATCCAGGTTATATCAGGCTTGCAAGAGAAGGAAGATATCTCGCTGGTCAAAAGGAGGTCACTGATGTCTACGCACTTCTATTCTTGTAGACAGTTGTTTGGCCTCCAAGTGCAGAGGTTTGTAGAACAGCAACAAGTTTTCCCTTAAGTGGATCACCCAAGGTTTATCGAACTTAGGGAGGAAGTGGTCAAAGGTATTCCCTCTCAAGCAACCCTGCAATCAAGATACAAGAAGTCTCTTGTGTCCCCAACACACCCAATACACTTGTCAGGTGTATAGGTGCACTAGTTCGGCGAAGAGATAGTGAAATACAAGTGGTATGGATAATTATAAGTGGTAACGGTGATAGAAAATAACTTGATGGCATGGAAAAGACTAAAGCAAAACTGAAATAAAGATGGAAGCAAGCAAACATGTAACAAATCTAGTAGCAAACGGTGTATCAATGCTAAGAAACAAGGCCTAGGGATCATACTTTCACTAGTGAACACTCTCATATAAATATATTATCTTCATGATACTACTCTTAACTACTCTCCGGTTGGACACTCTAATCAACGGTAGGGCAATAACAGCACACCTCAAAGTTCATCTTTCCCATCTAGAAAACCCCACACTGTCACCTTGAGTACTAGATGAGTCCAACAAACACCACAATTTCATAAAGACATCCATCTCCAAATATAACTCATAACAAGTATTTGTAATCTCTAGCCTAAGTGCCACCATGGGGAGCACGCTGTCACTTTCACACACATGGGGAGAGCAGAGATTCATTAAAGCACTTGAGTAGCAAGGTAGATCTATAGATTACAAGCCCATGATCACAATATGATCATGCATAGAAAGAGAGATGAACACATAGCTACCGGTAGAACCCTTAGCCTCGAGAGAGAACTACTCCCTCCTCATCATGGGAATCAGCAACGGTGATGGAGATGGCGGTGGAGATCGATGGAGATGGCTCCGGGGGTACTTCCCCGTCCTGGCAGGGTGCCGGAACAGAGACTTTTTGTCCCCCAAATCTCCTTTTCGGTGGTGGCGGCGCTGCGGAACTTTTCGTGGCTGGAGGCTTGACTATTTAGGGTTTACGTCTCGGGAGGCTTCTTATAGGCCAAGAGTCAAGGTCGGTGGAGTGTCAGGGGGCCCACACCACCTGGTGGCGCGACCAGGGCTAGCCCGCGCCACCATATGGTGTGGCCAGGCCCTAGCCCTCCTCCGTCTCTGCTTCGGGCTCCGTGAGTCTTCCAGGAAAATATCAACTTTGGCTTTTGTCCGGTCCAATTCCGAGAATATTGATTTTCTGACTTTCCTGGAACCAAAAACAGCAGAAAACAGGCAACTGGCACTGTGGCACTTGTTAATAGGTTAGTCCAAGAAATCATATGAAAAGTACTCCAAAGTGTGGACAAAGCATAAGAAAGTAGATAAAACCAAGCATGGAACATAAAAAATTATAGATACATTTGCGATGTATCAGTCACTGTACGCATGAGCGTGAGCGAAGCGGACAGAGGCTAGGACCACTGAGGCGTGGCTGGCAAAGGTGACGTTGCCTGTGTCGGATGACGCTGGCGCCGCAGAGGCTCACGTAGCCTCTGCATGGCTTACAACAAGGGAAAGTGACCCGGTCGGTTTACTATTTTGGGAAGGGAATATGCCTCCACGTATGCCCTAATTGGAGACCTAGCCACCCCTATATAAGGAGGGCTAGGGCCTCTGTAGAGGGGGTTGATCTCTAGTGGGTTGAGTTTTACTTGTTTGGTGCTAGGTTCCTGAGAGCTAGTTAGTGGTGAGAGTAAGAGAGTTCCTTCTTCCTCCTCTCCCCAATACGGCTCAAGGAGCATTTGTAACCTTGGAAAACCATTGAATACAAAGCAACTGTGTGTGGAATCACCACACTATCCCTCCCTGGATTCCTCTAGTGCATATTGTCCCCACCTTTAGCCTATCCATGGCATCTGCCGTGACACCACCACGACAGTTGGCACCCACCGTGGGGCTAGCGGCGCTAGCAGGAGTGAAGATCCGGACGGGAAACCTCATCGGCACCGGCGAACACATCGTCTCCGGGCTTGTTCAGCGCTTTGGAGCGCTGGACTTCGTCAGCGACAACGCTGGCTGCTTCGACAAGCGACCTCTCCCACGCAACGGCCTCTTCATCAAGCTTGGCATGCACAAGATCTACATCGCTGTCGATGTGTCATGCGTTCACCCGCGGCACGTCGTCGAGGGAGGCGAGCCACCCCTTAGTGCGGCTTGCGAGGCGCGTATCACTCGCTCCCCTGACCGTGCCGAGGTGATGATGACTGCGCCTGGCGCTGGCGCGAGCAAGGAACCGGCACCAGATCCGGAGGTAACACCCAAGGCACCAAGGAAAAGTAGAGGTCCTCCGCTAGAGAGGCTAGAGAATGTGCTGCAGCAGGCAATAGATAGCTTGGCAAGCCCCGTAGCAGCAGTGGTTGATCCGGCTCAGGCACAAGTCGACTTAGAGGAAACTAGGCAGAAAATACTAGAGGGTGCAAAAAAGATAGCCACGGCTCAGCAGTCGATGAACATGACACTGCGTGAGTACGCAGAGGCAAATAAGGTTGATGCTGTAAAAGTGAAGGGGAGAAACCTCATGAGTGAAATGAACAAAGAGGATGATACTAGAATTGAGGAATCAGAGAACTGTTTGTCCGTGGGGCTGCCGAAGTACAGTACCCCGGCAAAGAACCTCAGAGCAGCAGATGCGGCTGCATCTGAGTTAGAGGGTTTGACGGGTGAAGCCAGGCAGAGACAGCAGGAAAGGGTCAATGAGTTAGTTCGGATCGCAAACAGACAGAATGAGGAGTTGCTCAGGGCTAACCCGGAAAGAGCTGGGGCCTCCAAGATTGTTTTTTCAGTAGTAGGTAACCCAGAGAAATCCGCTGGAGCTGCATCGTCTCCTCATGGTGGTCCTAGGAGAGAAGAGGTAGTAACTTCGGCCAGGAGGAACAAACAGATAGTCCCATATGACCCGACAAGAGCAGGGAAAGGAAAAGCAGTGCAGGGAAATGAGGATCGACGAAGTGTGAGCCGAGGTGAAGCTAGCCGAGGTAACCGCGACCAAGGCAATGCCGGTCAAGGGAACGCTGTGAACGGCAATGCCGGACAGCGCAGCCCAGCGGGTGCAGGACAACTGCAGCAGCGGAGTATACCACGGCAAGAGCACAGTGCCGACCAAGGTATGCAACAGAGAGCGGCTCCACAAGAGCAAGATAGATATAATGATGGTGATTCAGAGATGGTGAACGCAGGGTATCCCAGGCCGGACTATCACGTGATAGGGTTAAGATTGGGAAGCAGGAACTTGATGCTTGACGACACCAGGTTAAAACTGGATTGACTTTATAGGTCGGAGCAAATTGAGTGTCAAGGTCCTCCGGGTCCAGCGTGTTTTGGGCCCCGAATCATGAAGGAGCCTCTAGTACCTAACTTCCAGTTACCTAGAGGCACTAAGACATATGACGACAGCACAAAGCCGGAGGATTGGTTGATTAACTACGCGACAACGGTAAAAATTGCTACAGGCAACTTGAGAAGGGCTGTAAGATATGTACCTCAGATGCTGGAGGGACCAGCAAGGGTATGGCTAAACAATTTGCCACCCAGAAGTATTAACTATTGGATCGATTTTGAGGAAATGTTTGTCAGTAATTTCTCAAGCACGTATCAGAGGCCCAATAGACCACAGACCCTGGCAATGTGCAAGCAGAGACCGAATGAGACAGACCGGGAATTCTTAACCCGCTGGTGCACAGTGCGAAACTCATGTGAGGGTGTAATTGAGTCACATGCCATAGCTTGGTTTGCGCAAGGGTGCAGATATGCAAGCATGCTATGGCAAAGGTTGCAAAGGGATATGCCAACTACATTGGCAGAGACAATCCGGATTGCTAATTCATATGCCTTGGGTGATCTGACTCAGCCTAGGCTCATGTCAAACGAGTCAAGCGAGGAGTACTATCAGCGAGATGGAGCCGGGTCATCCCGGCGGAATGATTACCGGGGTAAGAGAAGAGATGAAAGACCGGATTACCGGTACAGTTCACAACAAGTTGTTGCTGTGAATCAAGATCAACCCGGAGCAGGAAGCAATCAACGTCAGAAAACTGGAGGGCAGCAATGGACTTCAAGGAGTGATGGCAAGAAAACTTGGACGCCCGAACAAAAAAGACAGTGGCAGGAGAAGAAGGACAGGCCGAGGAATACTTATGAGGCAATGCTAGATCAGCCGTGTAAATTTCACAGGCGAAATCCGAGTAACCCAGCGGGTCACACAACCCGGCAGTGTGAGTGGATGAGGAAGATAGAACAAAGTTGTTCGGGGAAGGCTTAGGCACCTCGGAATGATCAACCTCGACAGGAGTTACCCCGGCATCAATTGCTCTCCGGAGCGAACACGCAACAGTTAATGTTGCCACCACCTCCACCGAGGTATGAAAACCATGAGAGAAGGGATGCAGTGCATCAGGTGGAAAACCAGCATCAACCAGATCAAAGGTACCCCGGAAATGAGGGGAGAAATGAGTACAGAGAGCATCACCAGAGTTACTGTGTGTTTAGCACAGAAGAGACAGATAGAAAGAGCTTGCAGCGCCGACATATGGAAGTCAATGCGGTAATGCCGACGATGATGAGGTATATGCCTTGGTCAGATCAGGAAATTACCTAGAGCATCAAAGATCATCCCAAACTTATGCCAAGTCCTGGTTCGTATGCGCTGGTGTTGGATCCAACATTCATTGGGCCAAACATCAATGTGAGGTTCTCAAAGGTGCTGATTGACAATGGCAGCAACATCAACATCATGTATGTGGATACGATGCGCAAGTTGGGTATCACGGAGAACATGCTCCAGGCTACAAGGACAACTTTCCATGGCATTGTGCCAGGTATTTCCTGTGAACCCATTGGCAAGGTCTGGGTTGACGTGTTGTTCGGCACGAGAGATAACTGCCAAACTGAAAATTTGGAATTCGAGGTTGTTAATCTGGAAAGCGCATATCACGCGTTACTCGGCAGGCCAGCCCTGAACAAATTCATGGCAAGTACTCACATCAGTTACTTGAAGATGAAAATGCCTGGGCCAAATGGTGTGATTACCATAACTGGGGATTTCCGACGTTCCATTGAGTGCACGTCAGCCGGGTCTAACCTGGCCGAATCACTCGTGATTGCGCAAGAGAAGAGAAAAATCCAGGAGGTGGCGGCATTGGCTCAATCCGCGCAGCAATATATGCCGGCGCTGAGTAACCCGCATGGTAGTGTCTCATTTCAAGTGACAAAGGATACCAAGAAAGTGCCTGTTGATGATATGTTCCCAGAGCGCACCGTAAAAATTGGTGCCGGGTTAAATGACAAATAGGAAAGCGAGCTCGTCAACTTCCTCCATGAGAATCGGGATATTTTTGCTTGGTCCACACAGGACTTGCAAGGTGTTCCGAGGGAGTTGGCCGAGCACTCTTTGAATGTGAGACCCGGAGCAAAGCCGGTGAAGCAACCTCTCCACCGCTTTGCCGAAGACAGGAGAAAGGTCATCTGAGATGAGATAGCTCGGCTCCTAGCAGCTGGATTTATCATGGAAGTGCTTTACCCGGATTGGCTATCTAATCTGGTGCTGGTGGAGAAGAAGAAGGATGATCCGAACGTGGCAGTGGTTTGGCGCATGTGTATCGATTACACGAACCTGAATAAGGCGTGTCCAAATGATCCATTCCCACTGCCAAGGATAGACCAAGTTATAAATTCTACTGCTGGGTGTGAACTGTTGTCGTTCATTGATGCATATTCTGGTTTCCACCAGATACCTCTGAACCCAAGTGATCAAATAAAGACTGCGTTTACAACCCCGTATGGGGCTTATTGCTATCGCACCATGCCTTTTGGTTTACGTAATGCAGGGGCAACGTACCAAAGATGTATGCAGAAATGTCTACACGACCAAATTGGTCAAAATGTGCAGGTATATGTGGATGATGTTGTTATAAAGACCAAGGAAAGGAAAACGCTCCTTGACGATATCAGGCAAACGTTCGCGAACCTGAGAAGATTTCGAATGAAGCTTAACCCGAAGAAATGTACCTTCGGTGTCCCGGCTGGAAAATTACTCAGATTTCTTGTCTCCAGCCGAGGTATCGAAGTTAATCCAACTAAAATCCGAGCCATAGAGCGAATGGAACTGCCGAAGTGCCTTAATGATGTCCAGAAGTTCACTGGTTGCCTAGCATCCTTAAGTCGGTTTGTATGTCGGTTGGGAGAAAAGGCACTGCCTCTCTATCAACTCATGAAAAAGTCAGACAAGTTCATTTGGACGCCGCAGGCCAATGAAGCCTTTATCCAATTAAAGAAAATGTTAGCCATTGTACTAGTTAGCCTCTCCACTATCAAAGGAGCCAATGTTGCTCTATATAGCCGCAACCAATCGAGTTGTAAGTGCAGTAATTGTGGTAGAGCGCGACGAAGAGGGTAAGTCAGTGCAAATGCCAGTATATTATCTGAGCGAGGTATTATCAGCTTCGAAACAAAACTATCCCCACTATCAGAAGATGGCATGTGGTGTGTATATGGCGGCTAAGAAGATAAAGCACTATTTTGAAGAGCACCCCATCAAAGTAATATGTGAAGCTCCCATATCCGAGATAATGAGCAATAAGGATGCAAGTGGCCGGATTGCAAAATGGGCAATTGAACTAGCCCCTTATGCGCTACAATACGATAGGAGAGAAGCAATCAAGTCTCAGGCTGTGGCCGACTTTTTAGTGGATTGGGCCGAGGTATAGTATGAGCCACCATTGCCAGATCCGAACTACTGGAGAATGCACTTTGATGGATCAAAAACAAAAACCGAGTTAGGCGCCGGAGTTGTGCTTACCTCGCCCAAGAAGGACCAGCTGAAATACGTGCTACAGATCCACTTCACAGCATCAAACAATGTTGCAGAATATGAAACACTTGTGCATGGGCTCAAAGTGGCAAAAGAGGTTGGAATACGTCGAATCCAATGCTTCTGTGACTCGGATCTTCTCGTTCAACAAGTCTCCGGACAATGGGATGCTTTGGATGCAAATATGGCACTATACAAATTTCATGTGCAGAAGATATCAGGATACTTTGAGGGATGCAAATTCCATCACGTACCTCAGGAGGAAAATGAGGTTGCCGACGTATTATCGAAGCTCGGATCAACCCGACAAACAATCCCGCCAGGGGTAGCACTAGAGCACCTCAGAAAACCATCTATCAGGCCATCCCCAGAATCCGAGTCAATTTATATCCCGGCAAATCCGGAATCGGAAGCTGTGCCCATGGACATTGATGTGGGAAGTGGTTCGCGAAACCCGGGGACTGCCTTGGCAAACCCGGGGACTGCTTCGCAAGACCCGGGGACTGCGCAGCGTGATCCGGGTGAGGTTATGCTAGTGGATCAAATGGAAATTGATGAGGATGTGTTTCCAGAGCGAGCTATACCAGCTTGGGCACTGCCCATATTTCAATTCCTGAAAGATGGAACTTTGCCCAGTGAGGAGGTGCTTTCCAGGCAAACTCTGAGGAGGGCAAAAGCATACACGATCATCAATTCCGAGCTATACAAGAGAAGTGTGACACACGTCCTCCAATGATGTGTTGACCCGGAAGAAGGGCTTCACATCCTCCGAGATATACATCAAGGGGAATGTGGGCACCACGCCTCGTCCAGAGCCTTGGTAGCAAAAGCTTTCCGTCATGGGTTTTACTGGCCAAGTGCCTTCGAACAAGCAGAGGATCTGGTAACAAAGTGCAATGGTTGTCAAAGGTATGCTACCAAGACACATATGCCAATGTCGGAGCTCAAGACCATACCAATTACCTGGCCATTTGCCGTATGGTGTTTGGATATGGTTGGCCCGTTTAAACCAGCAAGAGGGAACATGACCCACATCTTGGTCATGGTTGACAAGTTTACAAAATGGATTGAGGTGAAGCCAATAAGAAAATGTGATGGAGCTACCGCCGTGACATTCCTCAAAGATATCATCTTGAGATACGGTTACCCTCACAGTATCATAACAGATAATGGCACAAATTTCGCTGAAGGAGCATTTGCGCGATTCTGCCGGGATAAGAAGATTCGGCTGGACGTTGCCTCGGTAGCCCACCCCGCATCAAACGGACAAGTGGAGAGATCCAACGGATTAGTATTATCCGGGATAAAACCCCGGCTCATTGAGCCACTGCAAAGATCAGCTGGGTGCTAGATAGAAGAACTACCAGCGGTACTGTGGAGTTTAAGAACAACTCCAAATCGATCAACAGGTTATACGCCATTCTTTTTGGTATATGGGGCAGAAGCTGTATCACCATCCGACATAGAGCATGATTCGCCTAGGGTCACCCAATACACAGAAGCCGAAGTGCAAGAAGCCCGGCAAAATGAAGTTGATCTACTGGAAGAAGCGAGAGAATTGGCATGGTCCAGATTCGCCATATATCAGCAAAATCTCCAACGCTATCATAGCCGGAAAGTAAACCCTCGAATTTTCCGGGAAGGTGATCTGGTACTCCGGTTGGTACAACGTACTGCTGGCATGCACAAATTATCCCCCCATGGGAAGGGCCATTCATTGTGAGCAAAGCATTGCACAATGACTCTTATTATCTTATCGATGCAAAACCACAGGAGAAGAACAAGGTGGACAGGTCCGGCGAGGAATCTAAGCGTCCATGGAATGTAGCTCTACTTCGTCATTTCTACACTTAGCAAAGAAGTGTGTGTATCCGAGTCTCTCATACATCGGTATGTATGCCAGCAATAAGCTTATCAATGAAATGGTGGCACCAAAGAGTGATGACCCACAAGTATAGGGGGTGTATCGCAGTATTTTGGAGGGAAGTGAAACCCAATTTATTGATTCGACACAAGGGGAGCCAAAGAATATTTATAAGCCTTAAAAACTGAGTTGTCAATTCAGCTGCACCTGGAAACAATCTTGCTCACAGCAGTTTATAAGTAGCAACAGTTTTGTAGTAGGAATAGTAAAGTAACAGCAGTAGTAAAACAAAGAATGTAGTAACAAAAGCAGTAAACAGGATTCGAGTGCGGTAGGCATAGGGATGGATGGACGGGCATTGCATGGACAAGACAATTCACATAGCAATCAGAACATAGGGCAATTGCAGATAAATAAGATAAAGCACCCAAGTACTAGATAATCCTAGGCATGTGTTCCATATATAGTCATACGTGCTCGCAATGAGAACTTGCACAACATCTTTTGTCCTGCCAGCCCGTTTGCAGCGGGGCCTCTAGGGAACTACTGGCAATTAAGGTGCTCCTTTTGATAGAGCACCGGAGCAAAGCATTAACACTCCGTGAACACATGTGATCCTCACATCAAAGCCTTTCCCTTCCGGTTATCCCGATTTCTGTCACTTCGGGGCCATAGGTTCCGGACAACAAAGTGTGTACACAACTTGTAGATAAGACCAGAAACAATACTATAATGAATCAATAATAAGTTCAGATCTGAAATCATGGCACTCGGGCCCTAGTGACAAGCATTAAGCACAACAAGTTGTAACAAAGTCATAAAGCACTAATAAAAGATACTAGGCACCATGCCCTAACAATCTGATGCCATTACATGAACGATCTCATCCAATCCCTACCATACCCATAGCCTACAGCGGGGGATTACTCACTCATAGATGGGGGAAACATGGATGGTCGATGGAGAAGCGATGGTGATAATGATGGCGACGATCTCCTCCAATTCCCCGTCCCGGCAGGGTGCCAGAACGGAGTTTCTGGTGCTGTTTCGTGGAATCTGGTGGTGGCAGCGGAGCAGAACTCCTTCTGGAAAAACGTCGAACCCCCGGAGTTTTTAGGTCAGAAGGCTTCTTATAGGCGAAGAGAAGGCTGAGGGGGTGCCTAGGGGGCCCACACCACCCCCTGGCAAGGCCTGGCCTGGCCCGCGCCACCAGGTGGTGTGGCCACCCTAGGGCTCTTCTCCGTCTCGTATTCTGGCTCCTGGAGTCTTCGGGTGAAATAGGAGTTTTGGCATATTTTCCGGGATTTTTCCTAATAGTTGATTTTCTGCACAAAAAGTAGACACCAAGGCAATTCTGCTGAAAACAGCGTCAGTTCGCATTAGTTGCATCCAAATCACACAAGTATAGAGGAGAAACAATATTAAAAGTGTTCGGGAAAGTAGATACGTTTTGGACATATCAACTCCCCCCAAGCTTAGCTTATTGCTTGTCCTCAAGCAATTCAGTTGAAAACTGAGTGCGATAAAAGAACTTTCACGAACACATTTGCTTCATATGATGTAAATATTCTCAGCAATGTGATCAACTACTTAGACAATTCATAATAAAGAGTATGCAACTAAGTCTACTTAATAGTCATTGCAAGCTATGAAGAGATTCCAACTCAAGAATAATAAGTAGCATAAAACACGAACATAAGCAACATTACTATGCTCATATAAAGGTATGATAGAGTGGTATCTCGCTTGCCTTTGATTATGAATGTCCAGGCACCTCTGAAATTCAAGTGATGACTTGAAGTAAAGATATCAAGGATACAAGCATCAAAGTCATAACACAAATAATCAAGTAATGGAACAAACACAAATGACAACTATGCTCTCAAGAAGGTGCTCAAAGAATAAGTGGAGACTCAACAGGTAGAGGAAAAGGTTTTGAATAATTTTGAAAGGCTTCCAAATGCTGAAAGTATGGTACTCATTAGCTTTGAGCTCTCATTGCCCCTATCATAAGCATCTTTAATGTGGTTAAGGTGAAAGTGACACAACTAAGAGGATATGCTTGACAAGTTATAAATTGAAGTCTCATGCCCCTTACTTACGAAGACCGATCCTCATGCTACTCAACTTCAGTCACAAGTAAGCTCTTGTCATTGTAAGTATATACGTATCATAGAGAACCGCCAACGGGGTACCCCTTGCACATGACACGGGAGCTATCCCATGATCAAAATGACAAGGCAAGCAGACAATGAGCATCTTAGCGATCTTTTTATTTACTATGTGCATAGATTTTTATTGAGGATGCTTCATAGAATGCTCATTATGGTTATGCTGCAAGTTTCCACCATGATTAGGCATGGCTTAGGCTAGCGGCACAGGCGTTTCTCTAACATACATACAAACTCCATGATCTTACAAGTTCCACTTTTATTTCACACCGCCGGGATCCATAAGCAAAAGAACATGATATCAACTAAGTACAAAGTACCTATGAAGCGTTGAAAGCGGTCCCCATGATACATGGTTCTGCTAACTTCAACTCATAAAGCGCAAGCATATGCACAACAAAGAAGGACGCAATGGTTCAGGTTTATTAAGTGCGGAAAATAAAGTGTTCCATCAAGTTCGTGAGAGCTTTACTAACTAATTTTCGCATAACAAGCAAACATTTTATTCGGAAGAAAACAAGGCACATTGAATATGCACGGAGGTAGCAAATGATGCTAATGGGTTGGTATGGTGGACACTTTGGAGATATTCAGTTTAGGGAGTTGGAAACTTGAGTAAAACACTCAGTGGAAGTGAAGGCTAGCAATAGTAAGGGAGCGACAAACGAGAGAGCAATAGCTGTCATTATCATGCTTGCAACAAAACAAGACTACTCATGGCATGAAAATGATTCCAGATCCTCAAGGCAATATAATTCATCAAGGCTTAACTGATTATCACAGTCATGTGCATGCATGAGCATGTGCCAAGTCAATCAAATGAAACATTCAGAGGAGGATACCACGGTGTCATACCAATTTATGAATAGAGTAATGCAAGCAAACATTCATGAAACATGCTACAAACTATTAGCGAGCTGGAGCTAATCACAAGAAAGCAAGAACTACTAAGCATCCAAAGAAAACATACACTCTACATGAACGGACTAAGCAAGCTCAAAATGATGAGTATATGTACAAAAATGAAGACAAATAGAGTTCGTTACCAGCCTCTTACCACGCCTCAAGTTGTCATTGATCCTCATTATTGCTCTTCACTTGTGTGGCTTGAATAATAATATGAAACCAACAATCCACTGAGAACTGCCGAACCCTGTAGCCAACTCACAAAAACCAAAGAAGAACGACAAATATTTTTGGTGTTTTCGATTTTTAAACAAGAACCAAAAGAGAAAAACAAGCAAAGGAAAATCTTTTTGGGTTTTTAAAATAGTTCAAACAAAGCAAAAAGGGAAAAACAAAACAAGTCAAAAAGAAGAAGCAAACCAAAGAGAAACAACAGAAATATTTTTGGTCTTTTTGTGTTTTTAGAAAGCAAAAGCAAAGAAGAACGAAAACTAAAAAGAGAAAGAAAACATGAATATACAAAGTACCGACGCAACATGATATGGAGATGAGTGCGATGTCGGCATACCTCCCCCCAAGCTTAGGCTTTTGGCCTAAGTGGGTATCAATCCATGTATGAATAGGGGTTCCAAGCGGGCGGATCTTGGTAAGAATGGTCGTAGCTGGGCCCATGAGAAGAAGAGGCTCCCCAATCATAAGTGGGCTGCTGATATGAAGACTCTCCCTCATTCGAGGGTTGGCCCAAATCATCTGTAACCTCCCTTCTAGTGTCCTGCTCCTATTGGGAGAGCTCTCCCAAGTACGTGTCAAGCTCCTCCTCAGTGAGGGACCATCCTTCCCTGTTATCAAGGTTAAAGAAAACAGGTGCAGGCAAAAGAACAACACACTCGGACTTGCTCTTTCTCCAACCAGCTTTGAGAAAGGTTATTTCATAAGATAACTCACTCAAACTAGCCCAGGAGGAAATAAATTTATGTTGTATCATGGAATTGAAATCAAGCCTCTCTATGGGAAACTGTAGGTCTAGATGACAAGGCACTAAACCATGCAATGCTAGTAAATGAGAAGCGATGAGGCCTCCACAAATTCCACCTTTCTCACGGTTAGCAGCAAGACGTAAAGCTATCAAAGCACCCAATTTGTAAGACCTATCTCGTCTAAGAGCAGCAGAGATAAATGCTAGATCAAACGAAGATAACTTATTGGCAGTTTTCCTAGCAAGAACACACTTGGCAATAAAGTAGGCAAAGTAGTGAATGGAGGGAAGATGAATGTTACGGATTTTTCCATTCACCTTCGAGAAGCTACTCCCTTGACAAATTTTTGTGTATAAATCCATGAGTGGTTCCGGTCTCTCTTTAATATTCTTACATGATCCCCATTGAGGTACCTTAATAGCTGCACAAAAATCATAAAGACAAAGGTCGACAGCTATATTTTAGATTTTGTAATGGACCATGGGGTTATGCAAAGAGTGACTAAATTTGAAATCCTGCACCACCGACATGGTTAGCTTCACAAATTGACAAGGTTCATCTTCCAAAAAGTGCTCTAACCCTGCATTAGAAACCAAAGTATGGAAATCTTGTAGAATTCCTGCAGCTCTCATGAACTCAGAGCATGGATAAATGGAGGGAAAAACTTCCTCCTCCCAGTGTACCTTCATGACATCAGGCACCCAAAGCTCATGTTGGTTTAGGTGGTGTTCACTCATCTTTTATTCTGAAATTTAAACACCTATTAAACAAGTGATTGCAAAGTAAATATAATGAAGGATTCTACTCATAGGGACTTGCAAGAGGCCTAAACATGCATCAAAACTATCTCTAAGCATCACACAAGCTTACAAGCTCTCATAACCAGTCACCTACAACAACAAAATACTCAACATACAATCCACTAAACACAAATCTACTTGGACAAGGGGAGGAGTCACATACCAAGGAACAATTGCTCCAAATTTCAGCAAGAAAGATGGGCTGAGCAAAGAGATCGAAGAAATCGAAGGCAAGCACAGAGAGAACGCGATTTTGAGTTATGTACTGGAGCTTACTCGGGAGAGAGAAGAAAGTGGCAGGAGAGAGAGGTAGTGGGGGGCCAGGGGTGGCCCACACCAGGGCATGGCGCCACCTAGGGCTGGCCGCGCCACCACAGGGTGTGCCTGCCTGGTGGGCCCCCCTAGTACCTACCAGGTACTCCTCTGCCCCTTTTTTCACGTAAAAATTTAATATGAATTTTCTGGAATTTTTCGAGACACTTTATTTTTGGGCAATTTTCAGAAATAGAAGAATGATTTTTCTGACAGACAGATTTTTTTTGGAAACATGATGCAAGGACAAAACAAGGCTAGAACTACAGAAGTTCTAGCATGCAAGCAACTAACAACAAAAAGAAAACTAAACGAAAGCAAAAACTAAAATGCAAAGGATAGAAATAAACAGGGATAATCATAATGAAAACATTGTTTTGTTCAATGGAATCCTTTTGTTAGCAATGCTGATCAAGTCTTGCTACCAAAACAATTGCATATGAGACAAAACTTTGTACTCCACTAATGATTATGTTACCTCAACCTTGATAGCAATGGTCCCAATCATAATAGTTTCAATTTTTTCTTTTGGTATGGGACAATATATTTCTCCAACCTGAATGCCTTCAACATATTCAATTGAATTTAAACCATAAGTCCTTTCAATCTTCTTGGGGAAATAGACAGTATGTTCCTTGTCATTAACATTGAAGGTCACCTTTCCTTGATTACAATTAATAACAACTCCTGCAGTATTAAGAAAAGGTCTCCCAAGAATAATAGACATAGAATAATAGACATATTATCATCTTTAGGCATTTCAAGCACAACAAAATCAGTTAATATCAAGCAATTGTGAGCCACCTGAATAGGTACATCCTCACATATACCCACATGAATAGTGGTAGACTTATCAGCCATTTGCAAAGATATATTAGTTGGTATCAATTTTTCAAGCCGAAGCCTCTTATAGAGGGAGAAAGGCATAACACTAACTCCAGCTCCCAAATCACACAAAGCAGTTCTAACATAACTGTTCTTAATAGAGCAAGGGATAGTTGGAATCCCTGGGTCTCCAAGTTTCTTAGGAACCTTACCATTGAAAGAATAATTAGCAAGCAAAGTAGAGATTTCTTCATTAGGGATCTTCCTTTTATTCGAGACAATGTCCTTGATATATTTTGAGTAAGGAGGCAATTTAATAGCATCAGTCAAAGGAATTTGCAAGAATAAAGGCTTCATCCACTCACAGAACTTATTATAGTGTTCATCTTCCTTTGACTTGTGTTTCTTATCAGGGAAAGGCATAGGTTTTTGGACCCAAGGTTCTCTTTCACTACCATGTTTCTTAGCAATAAAATCTTCTTTGGTGTATTTAGCATTCTTAGTGTGGTTTTCAGGTTCTTCTTCAACTTCATTTTCTTCATTACCACTTTTAGTTTCAGCATCAGAGATAGATATACTGTTAGGATCTATAGCAGGTTCCGAGGGTTCTACGGCAGTTTTATGTTTCTTTTTCCTTTTCTTACGAGTAGAACCACTATTTTCAGCTTGTTGAGAATCCTGCTCAATTCTTTTGGGATGCCCCTCAGGATATAGAGGATCCTGGGTAGCAACACCACTTCTAGTTCTAATTTCATAAGCATGTTTTTCTTTAGCAGCACTAACTAGCAAGTCGTTTTGCACTTTGATCTATTTGAGTTTGAACCATTTGAAAGTGTTTAACAATCATTTTAACATCATTAGAGGTTCTTTCCACAATAGCTCTAGTGTTTTCCATTAGATGATTTTGCACCCTTTTATTAAAGTTATCTTGCTTAACAATAAAGATATCAAATTCTTCTAAGCATTGATCAGGAGGTTTCAAGTAAGGGATATCACCTTCATCAAAGTGTTGGAGAGAGTGTACCTCAATAGTGGGTGAATAGGGAATAGGCTTACATAATTCTTCTATAGGAGGTAAATTCTTGACATCTGCAGCTTTAATCCCCTTCTCCTTAAGACATTTCTTAGCTTCCTTCATCATTTCATCATTTAATCCAATAACTCCCCTCTTCTATGGTGTTGGAATAGGCTCAGGAATAGATGGTTCAGATACAATTACTTCAGGTGGAACTTGTTTAGGAGGAGTCCAATCTTCATAATTCTTGCTTATTTTAGTCATTAATTCCTCAGCTTCCTTGGGAGTCCTATTCCTGAAAACACAATCAGCACAACTATCTAGGTATGTCCTAGATTCTTCGGTTAGTCCATTATAAAATATATCAAGTAGTTCGTTCTTAGGTAATGGACTTCCAGCCTGTGCATGAAGCAAAGCACAAAACCTTGCCCAAGATTCGGGCAATACCTATTTTTCTCCCTGTTTAAAATCAAAAAGTTCCTGCAAAACAACATGTCTAGCACTAGGAGGAAAATATTTCTGCAGGAAAGTATTAATCAAGCACTCAGGGCTATCAATAGATCCAGGAGGTAAATTACCAAACCAAATTTTAGCTTCTCCTTTGAGTGAAAAAGGGAAAATCTTAGCAACAAAGTAAGTACGCATTTTAATATCATCAGATAACATGCCACTCATGGTAGAAAGTTCATTCATATGTGCTACCGCACTTTCATTCTTAGTCCCATAAAAAGGTTCTTTCTCGACAATAGCTATGTAAGATAGATCGAGAGAGAAATCATAATCTTCATCTATAATGTTTATGGGAGAAGCAGCAAACTTAGCATCAAGAGATAATTTGGGTCTAATAGTACGCCTCTCAAGGAGACTCTTAGCAGCGCTCCTATCATGGGTGTTCCTACATTCTTCAATAAACTCATCGGTCATCTCAACATAATCTTCTTCAGCATCATAAGTCTCACTAGACTCAGGTGAGCTAACAGGTGTAGTAGTGTCTTCATTAGGAGTTTTGGTATTTCCAGCTATAGTTCTAGCAATCGTAGCATCTAGGAAAGGACCTAATGAACCACTCTTATCAAGCACAGTAGAAGCAGCATCATAAGTATCAGAAGTTTCAGATTCAGCAGTAGTAGCAGTGTGTGTAGCATGTGTATGTGGTGGTGTAAGGAACTTACTCAAAACAGACTGTGAATCAAGAGCAGTAGAGGTGTTCAGAACCATACCTCTTCTTGTAGTGGATGGTAAAATAGGAACCTTGCCATCAAGAGACTTACCCATGATGGATGGAAAGCAGCGAACAATAGATAATCCAAGTGAACTTGATAAATAAAGCTATGCTCCCCGGCAACGGCGCCAGAAAATAGTCTTGATGACCCACAAGTATAGGGGGTGTATCACAGTATTTTCGAGGGAAGTGAAACCCAATTTATTCATTCGACACAAGGGGAGCCAAAGAATATTTATAAGCCTTAACAACTGAGTTGTCAATTCAGCTGCACCTAGAAACAATCTTGCTCACAACAGTTTATCAGTAGCAACAGTTTTGTAGTAGGAATAGTAAAGTAACAGCAGTAGTAAAACAAAGACAGTAGTAACAAAAGCAGTAAACAGTGGGATTCGAGTGCGGTAGGCATAGGGATGGATGGACGGGCGTTGCATGGACAAGACAATTCACATAGCAATCAGAACATAGGGCAATTGCAGAGAAATAAGATAAAGCACCCAAGTACTAGACAATCCTAGGCATGTGTTCCATATATAGTCATACGTGCTCGCAATGAGAACTTGCACAACATCTTTTGTCCCGCCAGCCCGTTTGCAGCGGGGCCTCTAGGGAACTACTGGCAATTAAGGTGCTCCTTTTAATAGAGCACCGGAGCAAAGCATTAACACTCCGTGAACACATGTGATCCTCACATCAAAGCCTTTCCCTTCCAGTTATCCCTATTTCTGTCACTTCAGGGCCATAGGTTCCGGACAACAACGTGTGTACACAACTTGTAGATAAGACCAGAAACAATACTATCATAATGAATTTATAATAAGTTCAGATCTGAAATCATGGCACTCGGGCCCTAGTGACAAGCATTAAGCACAACAAGTTGCAACAAAGTCATAAAGCACTAATAAAATATACTAGGCACCATGCCCTAACAATCTGATGCCATTACATGAACGATCTCATCCAATCCCTACCATCCCCATAACCTACAGTGGGGGATTACTCACTCATAGATGGGGGAAACATGGATGGTCGATGGAGAAGCGATGGTGATGATGATGGCGACGATCTCCTCCAATTCCCCGTCTCGACAGGGTGCTAGAACAGAGTTTCTGGTGCTGTTTCGTGGAATCTGGTGGTGGCGGCGGAGCGGAACTCCTTCTAGAAAAGCGTCGAACCCCCGGAGTTTTTAGGTCAGAAGGCTTCTTATAGGCGAAGGGAGAGGCCGAGGGGGTGCCTGGGGGTCCCACACCACCCCTTGGCTGGCCTGGCCTGGCCCGCGCCACCAGGTGGTGTGGCCACCCCAGGGCTCTTCTCCATCTCGTATTCTGGCTCTTGGAGTCTTCAGATGAAATAGGAGTTTTGGCATATTTTCCGGGATTTTTCCTGATAGTTGATTTTCTGCACAAAAAGTAGACACCAAGGCAATTCTTCTGAAAACAGCGTCAGTTCGCATTAGTTGCATCCAAATCACACAAGTATAGATGAGAAACAATAGCAAAAGTGTCCGGAAAAGTAGATACGTTTTGGACGTATCAAAGAGCAGTAACTCGGGACTGCCTTAATAATATTTGTTGTCTTCTGTACTTGTTATAATTTTTATGTCAGCTAGTTTAAGTTGCTTCTGCCTAAGCCGGATTAGTAGTGTGTGAGCACCAAAAAACTAACTCTTCGACTTGCTGCTGTCCAACAAGATTTGGCTCCATGGCAAGCGAGAGAACAAGTTTGGAATTGCGTAGCACACGAAAAACGACTAAGGAAAAGAACGTAATCAAGCCGACATTTGTTATTTGGACTAACTTTGTGTTTACCTTGTTTTTGCTATGTTGAATTACTTTGAGCTAGTCCTAAAGTTTCTAAGTATTGTTAAGTAAATTTTTGAAACTCGGACTTGTAAGTCATAAAACCGAACCAAGGTAGACACGAGTCGAGCCAAGAAATTGGAGGAACAAGAAAATGAAACTCGGGGACTACGCCCAAGTTAATCCGGCACGAGCAACTTAGTAGCAAAATATGATCACTGTGCTTAATACATTTGCACCCGGCATACCGGGGATCTGATAATATTCAAAGTGTTTGTTATCAAGGAGCAGCAGGAGGAGGTAACTCAACACCAGCAGGCGGAACTCTGGCCTCGGCTTCAGCATTATCTTCATCTTCTTCGACGTCCGAGGCTTCGTCCTCATCATCTTCACCTGAACCATCTTCGACGTATTCGTCGTCAACAGCGTCAAGGAAGCTTGGTCCGCATGATTTCCGAGGCATGCCTCTCTGAGGACCCTCCCACCAGCTCTCGCCGGCGCCACTCCGGCGCCGTCGCACACCTATTCATGGGCTCTCTTTCACTGGATTCATCTGGTGGTGGATGGAAAATCACCTATTCAGGGAGCTCCACCGATGGTAAGTTCCTTGCTGGATCTCTGGTTCTCTCGGATAATCGCTGGCTGGTTATTCTAAATGCCAACGGTTCACCACTTGAGGGTAGAAGCATGGGAAATGGGGATGTTCTCATGATTGGTTCTGTGGTGAGGTTCCCCTCTCATCTTGCAAGAATCAATGATATTTCATCACCATCTTCTGATTTTCTTGGGACTTCTCATGATCTTGATTGCAAGAGTGCAGATTTGAAAATTATGTGGCACGTTACTAGCTCTTCCTTGCCTTCTGATGATTTGGACAAAGCTCCTGGTTTTTTGGTCCTGTATACTCTTGCTAAGCGAGTTGTGTTACTAAATCATGACAAAGTGGTTATTGATGCTAGATTCCTTTTTCAAAATGAGAAAATCTCCTCTGGTGTGACTTTGGACCTTGTCATCAAAAGGGTGGTGGTGGGTGCTCAAATTGTCGATGTGCCCCTTGCATCATCAGCTAAGCACAACAATTGCATTTCACTAGATTTCTCTAAAGGGATGAATTTTGAGACAAATATGTTCAAAAAATTTGGTCACCACATCAATATCTCGAGAGGATTTCGCAGAAGACCTTTCTTCCTAGTTGGCTCATTTGGCCGTGCAAATTTTAAGATTAATATTCATACTATTGGCATTGTTCTTCAAGCATGTTTTGGGGGACAAGCATCAAAATTCCAAGTCAAGATCCTCTAAAATAGAACCTTTAGGTTCTCTGTTGCATCAAGAGCTGTGGGTTTTGAAATATATAATTCTAGTTCTTTCTCTGATGAATCATTTATCTTGAAGATCAACCTTTGGGGTGATGGAGGCCCAAATTGGAAATTCGAAGAGAAAGTATATTACAAAGAATTGGACAAGGATTGGACTTTTGTTTCATACAAAAAGAAAAATAAACCTCTGTTTTTGATCGTATTGGTTCGTCGGTGTCATCGGTCCCATGCAATAACAGTCAAATAAAAGGTGACATTAAACAAGTGGTACCGGTTACATCATTTGCGGAAATTGTGATTAATGGTAAAGTTATTGAGGGTGCGAAATCACCTGCAGTCAACAAATCAACCACAATTAATTTGCCTGGTCTTTTGCCATTTTTGAAATTTCCTACTTTCCCTTCTTATCCCTGGCCTGACAAATCTTACCTGCATTGGTTCAAGGCCCATGTCACGCTGCAAGTTTCGTGGCCTAGGGTGTACGATTGTCTTAAGGATTTTGCTCTTGCCCAAAAAAATAAATCGGCCGAACCCCCTGCCTCCTCAACTCCCACGCCTGCAGAAACCCCAACTTCCTTGCTCTGCTCGTCGCCGGCGACTACCGCCGACGCAATGGCAAACATTCCACTTGACCCTCAGCCATTCCTTCCCCATGGCTTTGAGATTATGCAGGTGGCTGGCAGGAATCGGGTCAAGAGGGTGGTGGTTCCTCGCAGACCAAGGGAACATGAACAATATGCCATTGCACACATCCACCCCCTTCCCCCTGGTCCTATTCCTTTTGGTAATATCAGAGATGTGTTGCAAGATTTCTTTATCAATGATGCTCATGTTGAATTTCGTGATATTCAAGATTGTCCATTTGGCTCTGCATATGTTCAATTTGCCAATGTCAGTGACTGTGACCAGTTAATTGCCGCGGGTCATATCCCCTTCCAGGATGTTGCAATCTCTTTGGTAGGCATAATGAAGGAATTAACTAGCGTAGGACTGTTTAACAATGAATGTTGGGTTATACTCCTGGGTCCTCCACTTGATTACTGGCATACTGAGGACCTGAATGCAGTCTTCTCTGATATTGGTAAAGTGCTGTTCTGGGAGAGGGACCCTGAGCACAAGGGCAGGATCATTGCAAAGCTCAGAGTCACTGACCTTTTAGATGTTCCTAAAAGTGTTAGATTCACCATTGGGGACCTTGTGGAAACTGAATCATGGAATTTCTGTGTTGAAATTTTAAACAGTAATCTCCTGGGGGGGGGCCCACCTGATGAGGACCCACTACCTGATGATGGTGCTGACCCTCATCCCCTGCCTGTGGTGGGACCCATTTTTGGACCCCCTTCACCACCACCTCCTCCACAACCTGAAGGAGACATTGGTGGATGGGACCAATGGGTTGAGCCTGCTCCACATAATAATGCTGGCTGGGGAAACTGGAATGCTGTCCAAGGACCTGTGTTTGCTGAAGGGGTTGACATGCCTATAGATAACCTGAATTTTCCACCTCAGGAGTCTAATAGTGCTGTTACTGGTTCAATTCCTGTTGCCAATATTTCATCTGACAGTGATAAGGCATTTGTCCATGGTGCTGAGGATATTGAAGTGGTGCAAATTATTGCTAATGCTAACTAGGATGTGGGCATGGGAGAAGGACTGATTAATATTCTGCAAAATTACCAGGAGGATGAGGAGGACAACATCCATGCTAATGAGGGTAACCTGCAAGATGACTGGATGATTGAGGACACATAACTTCTCTCCCCAATGAGGCACATCTTCAAGTTGGAATGGCCATCATTCCATTTGTCAATTCCTCTGAAGTGCTTTCTGCTAGGAATTCCTTCTCAAAGCAAGGCCTAGAACTATGGGACAGATTCTTTGCTCCACACATAAATCCCTCACTTGACAAAGGCAAACTGCAATGTGACATCCCTGTAAGTTGGTTTAATTTTATCACCGTCATGCTCATCACTCCTAAAAAATTCAGTTGGGCTAGACACTTTCTTACCTCTCCCCTTTGGGATATTATTAAGGAGCCAATTGCAGATGAAAATACTTTCACTTTCATTATCCCTGATGAATGTGTTGGACAGATACCTCCTCACTGCCTGAATGAATCCCCATCAAGCATGATGGTGCCAAATGCTCCTGCAAAGAGGAGGAGGGGTAAAGAATCATTAGTGGACTCTGAGGTGAGAAGGAGCCCCAGAATTGTGGAACTTAATGGGGGGAGGGGGGTTTAAAAGCCATGTGAATTGTTCTGATCATAATTGTCTCTCTTGCAATGCTGCACCACCTTGTCTCAGTAATAAAGTTGTTAAGAACCTTGCTGATTCATTTTGCAAGGTTAAGGAGGGGGAGCTTGAGAAAAGGTTGCTCAAGAAGAGCAAGGTCAATGATTTGATCATCAAACCACCTGGGAAAACTGGACCAAAGAAGACTGGTTCAGAATCATACCTCCCAAGCAAGAAGAAGGGAGGTGCTGCTGAGTCTTGTGGACAACAGTCTAAGAAGAAAGCACCTAAATAATGTTGTTAATGTCTACAAAATTCTGTCCTTTTGTGACTGGATCACTTACCTTTGGTGTCTGTTATGAGTTGTTACAGACCTATTTGCTGTTATGCATGTTTATGATCTCAGTACCCTATGATATGTTCAGTCTTGTTTGTGTGACTACAAATCTTGTGTCACCACAATGCCCACTCAACTTGTTTATTAATGAGTAACAACAAAATTTGGAAGATTCTGAACTGGAACCTCAGAGGAATTAACTGTGAGAAAAAATGGTTGGCATTAAAAAGAAAAATCATGGAATCTGAGTGTGATATCATTTGTCTCCAAGAAACCAAGAGAGAAAATTTTGATATCAATTATTTAAAAAAATTATGTCCAAATAAGTTTGACAGCTTTGACTTCTTACCATCAATTGGTGCTTTTGGAGGGATCATCATCATTTGGTGCAGTTCATTATTTAATGGCATCAGAGCTTTCCAAAATGAATTCTCCACTTCTGTCACTTTCACCTCTCAGTTATCCAATGATTCCTGGACTCTTACTAATATCTATGGTCCATGTCAAGCTGATAGGAAAATTGATTTTTTGGACTGGTTTTCCAACATCACTATGCCTGATAGTATGGACTGGCTTGTGTTAGGGGATTTTAATCTTATCAGAAGTCTTACTGATAGAAATAAAAGTGGGGGGGGATGTTAATGAAACTATGCTCTTCAATGATGCTGTCAGCAACCTGGGACTTATTGAGCTACCACTGAAAGGAAGAAAATTCACTTGGAGTAACATGCAAAAAGATCCACTTCTGGAAAGACTGGATTGGTTCTTTACTTCTAGGTGATGGACAACCAAATACCCTTACACTTTGGTTACACCCTTATCCAAGCCTACTTCTGATCATCTCCCTTGTGTCATCTCTATTGGAACTAACATTCCCAAGGCACAAATATTTAGATTTGAAAATTACTGGCTTCACCATTCTGATTTTAAGATGATTGTGCAAAATCCCTGGAATATACCAGTGAATTATCAGGACTTGGCAAAAAGAATATGTGCCAAGTTGAAAAATGTGAGGAGAGGCATCAAGATATGGGCCAAACAGTTACCATGCTTAAAGGACCAAATTGCTAAGGTGAATGACACCATTGATCTTCTGGATCTACTTGCAGAATCTAGAACATTAACCATCAATGAATGGCACCTCAGAGATATCCTGAAATCCCATATTATCTCTCTTCTTCAGAACCAAAACACCTATTGGAAACAAAGAGGAAAAATTAAATGGGTGAAACTTGGGGATAAAAACACAACGTTTTTTCATTCAAAAGCAACCATCAGTTATAGACACAATTATATCTCAATGATCAAGAATGAAAATGGACAGGAATTTAGCAATCACTATGACAAGGCTGATATTCTTTGGAATGATTTTAGAGCAAGAATGGGTACATCAATCAAAACCGAGATGCACTATAACCTTGCAGATTTCTATGGAAATGGAATGACTGATGAGATGAAGAATTCACTTGAAAAACCTTTTCTTGACAAGGAAATTGAGGAGGTTATTTCTGAACTACCAAATGACAAGTCACCTCGACCTGATGGTTTTAATAATGAATTTATCAAAAGCTGCTGGTCAATCATTGGAAATGATATCAAATTACTGATTCATGATTTCTTCAATGAGAAAATTTCCCGTGAGAGCATCAACTCTTCTTACATTACTCTCATTCCTAAAGTCACATGCCCTTCTACCTCTGTTGATTTCAGACCAATTTCCTTATTGAACTGTATATTCAAAATAATTACCAAACTTTTGGCAAATAGACTGCAATCTGTTATTTTGGAACTGGTGCATAAAAACCAATATGGTTTTCTCAATAATAGGCTATTCAAGATTGCATTGGATGGGCATTTGAATACTTATTCCAATGCCACAAGTCAAAGGAGGAAATTTCAAATCTAAAACTTGATTTTGAGAAGGCTTTTGATACAATTGACCACTCTGCCATCATAAATATCCTTAAAGCTAGAGGATTTGGGAGGAAATGGATCAAGTGGATAGAAATGATCTTTGAATCTGGAACTTCTGAAATCCTACTAAATGGTGTGCCTGGTAAAAAGTTCTATTGCAGGAGAGGTGTAAGACAAGGAGACCCCCTTTCACCATTACTATTTGTTCTTGCTACTGACCTTCTGCAATCTGTCCTTAATAAGGCCATGCATATGAACCTTCTAACTCCACCTATTGTGGGACCAACCAACAGTGATTTCCCTGTTATTCAATATGCTGATGATACATTGGTGGTACTTAAGGCAGATGCTGCTCAATTATTGTGCTTGAAGGCACTTCTTCAAACATTTGCAAGTTCCACTAGGCTCAAAGTCAACTATTTGAAATCTAGCATGATGCCAATAAACATATGTAATGAGAGGCTTATGCATTTTGCTATGACAATCAACTATCACTAGTTGCCAAAACCATCTATGCAGCACTTTCTACCCATTGTTCTGAGAGTGGAAAGAAGACTATGTGGTATTGCTGACTTCTTGAATTATGGAGGAAAATTGCAACTGGTAAAATCTGTTCTGTCCTCACTTCCTCTATTTTTCATGAGCTGTTTGGAGGTACCAATTGCCATCAAGGATCAAATTATAAAATACATGAGATATTGTCTATGGAGAAATAGGATTGAAGATGCACAAGCAAAAGGACAAGCTCTTGTGTCTTGGGACAAAATCTGCCGTCCTAAAAATCAGGGGGGTCTAGGGGTGCTAAACCTACAGATCCAAAATAATGCCCTCCTTCTAAAAAACTTGGACAAATGCTACAACCACCATGACATCCCTTGGGTTCATCTCATATGGGAAACCTATTACAAAAATGGAAAGCTACCTAGAAGAAGCATGGAGGGAACATTCTGGTGGAAATCTCATATCAAATTAATTGATAACTTTAAAGGCATGGCTACGTGCAATCTGAATTCAGGAAGGTCTGCTTATTTCTGGTCTGACCTTTGGCAAGATGAGTGCTTGATGAATAAATTCCCTCACCTTCTGTCCTATGCTAAGTTTACAAATATCAGTGTACATGAATTCCTTGATGCTGAATACTTAGAAGATAACTTTCACCTACCACTCTCTCAACAAGCATACTCTGAGTTTTTAGTCATGGAAGAAAGATGCCAGGAATTCAGGCATACCACTCAGGAGGATACCCATGATAATTGGAACTATATTTGGGGATCAAAAAAATTTGAAGTAAAAAAGGCCTACTCAGCCATGAATGGATACTCACCATCACCACCATAATTTTCTTGGGTTTGGGCAACCTCCTGTCAAAATAAACACAAGTTCTTCTTCTGGCTTCTGCTTCTAGACAGATTGAATACAAGAAATCTCCTGAAGAGAAAGCAGTTCATCCTTCCAGAATACAATTGTGTAACTTCCAACTGTTACTTGGAAGAATCAGCTAATCATGTTTTCTGGGAATGTCCATTTGCAAACAAATGCTGGGACCATATTTCCAGAAACAGAACTTTAAACCTAACAGGATTGGAAGCTATTTCAAACATCAAAAGAAAGTTACACCTACCATTTGCAATGGAGATCATTATCATGACTTCCTGGGGTATCTGGATATGCAGAAATGAGAAGATTTTTAATGACAGAAGACCCAAATTTGAAAGATGGAAAGCAATTTTATATCAAGAAATGAGATGGTTACAATTCAGGATCAAAGGAAAATACAAGGAGAAATTCAAAGCATGGCTCAACCAACAATTAGATCAAGGATAGGGTAGAATATTCTCATCGTAGATTGATGTTACTTTACTATTTTGATCTACCTTAGATCATTTCTTCTCGTAACATACTCATATTTTATAATAAAAAATTGAAGTGGGGATTTTTTCCCTACTGTTTCACCTCAAAAATGGAAGCTTGGTCCTTCATTCCATTGATGGATGGGGGCATACTGAATGAGGTTATGGGCGCAAGCTTTGCGCCGAGCTATCCAATCCGGGTCATGGGACCACCTTGATCCGGTGCGCATGCACTCGAGAAGATTGAGATTTATTTTCTCATACCATGTGAGCACATAGTGGAGAACGGTTTCAACTCCGGCACGTCCGACGGATTCCCTCCAGTGGTCAAGCTGGGTCTCGCACTCCATTAACTTGTTGATTAGAGCAGCGGAACCCTCCGGAGTGTCTTCACCAGGCCAAAGGGCATTGAAGACCCGGACTGCTGCGTTCAGGATATCCTTGCCGTAGTTCTTCATGATTTCAACTCGAGAGGGCAAGCTGACTATCAGATCCTCCAGATCAATAGGAATGATGCCAGGACCAGATGGAGTACCTCTCTGCTGGCGAAACTTGGTAACGGCACTAGATGCAATGGCATCACCCTCCGGAAATTTGTCTAGAAAAACAAGACAAGTGAAATAAGTGAAGGAGGTTGACCCGGAAAGATTCATGTTGGCTGAAGAAAAAGAACTTACGAGAGATATGGCTATGGATCTGGGTCAGCTCCGTGGTGCAGTTGTCACGCCTCTTCGGAGTTGCACAAGTTCAGCATTTGCCGACTCAAGCTTAATGTCAGCCTCCTTCAGCAGTTCTTGATCTTTGGCAATTTGGAGGTTGAGGCGTTCTTGCTCTTCAGTAAAATCTTGGCCAGATTTATCCATCTCAGATTTGTGGAGCGCCTTGAGCTTCTTCATTTCTGCCTTGAGCTTGGCAATCTCATCATCCTTGGTCCGGAGGAGGGCAATCTCATCATCCGTCTTCTTGAGTTTGGCCTGATGCTGCCCTGCTTGTTCGAGAAAATGCAGCATCATATTAGGCACGGGCACACTATCTTCAAGAGCTGCTGAAATATTTTGTTGACCCAGCAAAGCCGAGGTATGAATATCTACCGAGCCAAGAAGAAAAGGAGAGAGGGCGCAGAAGAAGACTAAGTGAAATGGACTTACCTTTTATCTGGTCCAAGTTCTTCTGCATGAGGGTGTTCTCAGCTTCCACTCCAGCTGCGCAATCCGAATGATGAATTAGTACGGCGGGAAAAACAAAGAAAGATAGGAAAAAATCTATGTAGAAAACTTACCCCTTTTCTCGAACTCAGGGAGAAGTGTAGAATGTTTCGAGCGCAGCACCTTATGTGTGTCCAAGAGGCGTTGAAACTCAGCGCTCCGGCGATTGGTTGTAACCTGAGAAAAGCAAAGTTGGTTTGATCACGTGCATATTCGAAGTGTACAAAATCCGGGCCAAGTGGAACTTAACCGGGCTCTAGGTGTGTGCATATTCGAAGTGTACAAAATCCGGGCCAAGTGGAACTTAACCCGGCTCTAGGTATGTGCATATTCGAGGTGTGCAAGACAAGTTGCGCATCAGCTGACCCGGCAGAGGTGTCTTTCTTTGGTGGGGTCTTCTGCGGAAGCATGGACGCGAGCGTGCACTGTCCAGCCTCAATAGTTGCTGCCCTGGCGGCGTCAGAAGCTTTCTTGCCCTTGGGCTGCTGCTGAGAAGTTGAGGTTTGGGCTGCGGATTTGCCCTTGGGCACAACCTTGGTTCTAGCCTTGGTGGTAGTTGTGTCTTCTCGCCGAGTCTTCGAAGACTCGGACGAGGCAGAAAGAGTTGGTGCTGCTGGCATTTGTGCTATTAGCGCTGGTGCTGGCGCCGATGTTGGTCTTGGCGGGGGTGCTGAAGGAACCTCGATGATGGCTGGTTGTGGCTGAGCCAAAGAGGAGCTAGGAGCAACCGCAGCCTCGGTAGAACCAATTCCCCCTGCTCCGAGTTTGCCCTCCATTTGACGAGGTGGGCTAGAACCCGGAGCAGCCGCTGAACCCTCCTGAATGGGGCTCAACGGGCGTGAGCTTCTTCATTTCTGCCTTGAGCTTCTTCATTTCTGCCTTGAGCTTCTTCATTTCTGCCTTGAGCTTGGCAATCTCATCATCCTTGGTCCGGAGGAGGGCAATCTCATCATCCGTCTTCTTGAGTTTGGCCTGATGCTGCCCTGCTTGTTCGAGAAAATGCAGCATCATATTAGGCACGGGCACACTATCTTCAAGAGATGCTGAAATATTTTGTTGACCCGGCAAAGCCGAGGTATGAATATCTACCGAGCCAAGAAGAAAAGGAGAGAGGGCGCAGAAGAAGACTAAGTGAAATGGACTTACCTTTTATCTGGTCCAAGTTCTTCTGCATGAGGGTGTTCTCAGCTTCCACTCCAGCTGCGCAATCCGAATGATGAATTAGTACGGCGGGAAAAACAAAGAAAGATAGGAAAAAATCTATGTAGAAAACTTACCCCTTTTCTCGAACTCAGGGAGAAGTGTAGAATGTTTCGAGCGCAGCACCTTATGTGTGTCCAAGAGGCGTTGAAACTCAGCGCTCCGGCGATTGGTTGTAACCTGAGAAAAGCAAAGTTGGTTTGATCACGTGCATATTCGAAGTGTACAAAATCCGGGCCAAGTGGAACTTAACCCGGCTCTAGGTGTGTGCATATTCGAAGTGTACAAAATTCGGGCCAAGTGGAACTTAACCCGGCTCAAGGTGTGTGCATATTCGAAGTGTACAAAATCCGGGCCAAGTGGAACTTAACCCGGCTCCAGGTGTGTGCATATTCGAAGTGTACAAAATCCAGGCCAAGTGGAACTTAACCCGACTCTAGGTGTGTGCATATTCGAAGTGTACAAAATCCGGGCCAAGTGGAACTTAACCCGGTTCTAGGTGTGTGCATATTCGAAGTGTACAAAATTCGGGCCAAGTGGAACTTAACCCGGCTCAAGGTGTGTGCATATTCGAAGTGTACAAAATCCGGGCCAAGTGGAACTTAACCAGACTGTTGAAACTCAGCGCTCCGGCGATTGGTTGTAACCTGAGAAAAGCAAAGTTGGTTTGATCACGTGCATATTCGAAGTGTACAAAATCCGGGCCAAGTGGAACTTAACCCGGCTCTAGGTGTGTGCATATTCGAAGTGTACAAAATTCGGGCCAAGTGGAACTTAACCCGACTCAAGGTGTGTGCATATTCGAAGTGTACAAAATCCGGGCCAAGTGGAACTTAACCCGGCTCCAGGTGTGTGCATATTCGAAGTGTACAAAATCCAGGCCAAGTGGAACTTAACCCGACTCTAGGTGTGTGCATATTCGAAGTGTACAAAATCCGGGCCAAGTGGAACTTAACCCGGTTCTAGGTGTGTGCATATTCGAAGTGTACAAAATCCGGGCCAAGTGGAACTTAACCCGGCTCTAGGTGTGTGCATATTCGAAGTGTACAAAATCCGGGCCAAGTGGAACTTAACCTGGCTCTAGGTGTGTGCATATTCGAAGTGTACAAAATCCGGGCCAAGTGGAACTTAACCCGGCTCTAGGTATGTGCATATTCGAAGTTTACAAAATCCGGACCAAGTGGAACTTAACCCGGCTCTAGGTGTGTGCATATTCGAAGTGTACAAAATCCGGGCCAAGTGGAACTTAACCCGGCTCCAGGTGTGTGCATATTCGAAGTGTACAAAATCCGGGCCAAGTGGAACTTAACCCGGCTCTAGGTATGTGCATATTCGAAGTTTACAAAATCCGGACCAAGTGGAACTTAACCCGGCTCTAGGTGTGTGCATATTCGAAGTGTACAAAATCCGGGCCAAGTGGAACTTAACCCGGCTCCAGGTGTGTGCATATTCGAAGTTATTAAGAAGCTACACTAATTCTCTAAGAAGCATCCGGCCGAGTAACAAGTTACTCCCCCGGAGGCTCGGGGACTAATGGTTATATCACTAATGTTTGGTACATGTTAAAGAAAAGACAAAGTAGCATACCTCCATAATCCGACCCGCAAGGTTTATAGCCTTGGCGGCTGTGTTCATCTGTGCAGCAAACTCCGCAGGCCCAAATTTCTCCGGGAGATCGTCGTTATGGATGAACTCCGCCTTGTTCCAGTTGTTAACAAACTCGATCAAGGCCGGAGGATAGCGTTCTCCGCTAAGCATGTGGGGCGCGACCAAACCCTTGGCGTGGGCCTCCCTTCTCTCAACTTGTGCAATAGCGGGGCTGGTGTGCAAGACAAGTTGCGCATCAGCTGACCCGGCAGAGGTGTCTTTCTTTGGTGGGGTCTTCTGCGGAAGCATGGACGCGAGCGTGCACTGTCCAGCCTCAATAGTTGCTGCCCTGGCGGCGTCAGAAGCTTTCTTGCCCTTGGGCTGCTGCTGAGAAGTTGAGGTTTGGGCTGCGGATTTGCCCTTGGGCACAACCTTGGTTCTAGCCTTGGTGCTAGTTGTGTCTTCTCGCCGAGTCTTCGAAGACTCGGACGAGGCAGAAAGAGTTGGTGCTGCTGGCATTTGTGCTATTAGCGCTGGTGCTGGCGCCGATGTTGGTCTTGGCGGGGGTGCTGAAGGAACCTCGATGATGGCTGGTTGTGGCTGAGCCAAAGAGGAGCTAGGAGCAACCGCAGCCTCGGTAGAACCAATTCCCCCTGCTCCGAGTTTGCCCTCCATTTGACGAGGTGGGCTAGAACCCGGAGCAGCCGCTGAACCCTCCTGAATGGGGCTCAACGGGCGTGAGCTTCTTCATTTCTGCCTTGAGCTTCTTCATTTCTGCCTTGACCTTGGCAATCTCATCATCCTTGGTCCGGAGGAGGGCAATCTCATCATCCGTCTTCTTGAGTTTGGCCTGATGCTGCCCTGCTTGTTCGAGAAAATGCAGCATCATATTAGGCACGGGCACACTATCTTCAAGAGATGCTGAAATATTTTGTTGACCCGGCAAAGCCGAGGTATGAATATCTACCGAGCCAAGAAGAAAAGGAGAGAGGGCGCAGAAGAAGACTAAGTGAAATGGACTTACCTTTTATCTGGTCCAAGTTCTTCTGCATGAGGGTGTTCTCAGCTTCCACTCCAGCTGCGCAATCCGAATGATGAATTAGTACGGCGGGAAAAACAAAGAAAGATAGGAAAAAATCTATGTAGAAAACTTACCCCTTTTCTCGAACTCAGGGAGAAGTGTAGAATGTTTCGAGCGCAGCACCTTATGTGTGTCCAAGAGGCGTTGAAACTCAGCGCTCCGGCGATTGGTTGTAACCTGAGAAAAGCAAAGTTGGTTTGATCACGTGCATATTCGAAGTGTACAAAATCCGGGCCAAGTGGAACTTAACCCGGCTCTAGGTGTGTGCATATTCGAAGTGTACAAAATTCGGGCCAAGTGGAACTTAACCCGGCTCAAGGTGTGTGCATATTCGAAGTGTACAAAATCCGGGCCAAGTGGAACTTAACCCGGCTCCAGGTGTGTGCATATTCGAAGTGTACAAAATCCAGGCCAAGTGGAACTTAACCCGACTCTAGGTGTGTGCATATTCGAAGTGTACAAAATCCGGGCCAAGTGGAACTTAACCCGGTTCTAGGTGTGTGCATATTCGAAGTGTACAAAATTCGGGCCAAGTGGAACTTAACCCGGCTCAAGGTGTGTGCATATTCGAAGTGTACAAAATCCGGGCCAAGTGGAACTTAACCAGACTGTTGAAACTCAGCGCTCCGGCGATTGGTTGTAACCTGAGAAAAGCAAAGTTGGTTTGATCACGTGCATATTCGAAGTGTACAAAATCCGGGCCAAGTGGAACTTAACCCGGCTCTAGGTGTGTGCATATTCGAAGTGTACAAAATTCGGGCCAAGTGGAACTTAACCCGACTCAAGGTGTGTGCATATTCGAAGTGTACAAAATCCGGGCCAAGTGGAACTTAACCCGGCTCCAGGTGTGTGCATATTCGAAGTGTACAAAATCCAGGCCAAGTGGAACTTAACCCGACTCTAGGTGTGTGCATATTCGAAGTGTACAAAATCCGGGCCAAGTGGAACTTAACCCGGTTCTAGGTGTGTGCATATTCGAAGTGTACAAAATCCGGGCCAAGTGGAACTTAACCCGGCTCTAGGTGTGTGCATATTCGAAGTGTACAAAATCCGGGCCAAGTGGAACTTAACCTGGCTCTAGGTGTGTGCATATTCGAAGTGTACAAAATCCGGGCCAAGTGGAACTTAACCCGGCTCTAGGTATGTGCATATTCGAAGTTTACAAAATCCGGACCAAGTGGAACTTAACCCGGCTCTAGGTGTGTGCATATTCGAAGTGTACAAAATCCGGGCCAAGTGGAACTTAACCCGGCTCCAGGTGTGTGCATATTCGAAGTGTACAAAATCCGGGCCAAGTGGAACTTAACCCGGCTCTAGGTATGTGCATATTCGAAGTTTACAAAATCCGGACCAAGTGGAACTTAACCCGGCTCTAGGTGTGTGCATATTCGAAGTGTACAAAATCCGGGCCAAGTGGAACTTAACCCGGCTCCAGGTGTGTGCATATTCGAAGTTATTAAGAAGCTACACTAATTCTCTAAGAAGCATCCGGCCGAGTAACAAGTTACTCCCCCGGAGGCTCGGGGACTAATGGTTATATCACTAATGTTTGGTACATGTTAAAGAAAAGACAAAGTAGCATACCTCCATAATCCGACCCGCAAGGTTTATAGCCTTGGCGGCTGTGTTCATCTGTGCAGCAAACTCCGCAGGCCCAAATTTCTCCGGGAGATCGTCGTTATGGATGAACTCCGCCTTGTTCCAGTTGTTAACAAACTCGATCAAGGCCGGAGGATAGCGTTCTCCGCTAAGCATGTGGGGCGCGACCAAACCCTTGGCGTGGGCCTCCCTTCTCTCAACTTGTGCAATAGCGGGGCTGGTGTGCAAGACAAGTTGCGCATCAGCTGACCCGGCAGAGGTGTCTTTCTTTGGTGGGGTCTTCTGCGGAAGCATGGACGCGAGCGTGCACTGTCCAGCCTCAATAGTTGCTGCCCTGGCGGCGTCAGAAGCTTTCTTGCCCTTGGGCTGCTGCTGAGAAGTTGAGGTTTGGGCTGCGGATTTGCCCTTGGGCACAACCTTGGTTCTAGCCTTGGTGCTAGTTGTGTCTTCTCGCCGAGTCTTCGAAGACTCGGACGAGGCAGAAAGAGTTGGTGCTGCTGGCATTTGTGCTATTAGCGCTGGTGCTGGCGCCGATGTTGGTCTTGGCGGGGGTGCTGAAGGAACCTCGATGATGGCTGGTTGTGGCTGAGCCAAAGAGGAGCTAGGAGCAACCGCAGCCTCGGTAGAACCAATTCCCCCTGCTCCGAGTTTGCCCTCCATTTGACGAGGTGGGCTAGAACCCGGAGCAGCCGCTGAACCCTCCTGAATGGGGCTCAACGGGCGTGAATCGTCGCCATGAGAGGGAGAAGGGCTATGCCGGAGGGGCGAAGCTATGCTTGATCCGCTCTGAGGGACTTCCACCGCAGCCCTGCCAAATCAAATGACGAATAATAAGTTACCACAGAAGAAAAGCGTGAACCAAAGGGTTGGACAGAAAGAAAAAGTAACTTACTCATCCGAGGTCAATGGCTCCTTGGGCTTCCGAGCCCTCCGAGTTATGGCCTTAGTTGTAGGCTTGGTGGCGGCTTTGTCTGCGGACTTCTTCCGCCTCTTGGTTGGCTTAGGAGGTCCGGAAGAAGAAGCAGAAGCATCTCCCCTTTTCTTGGACGCAACCGGGACAGGCTCACCCGTGGCGAGAGGAGGGTCTTCATGAATCTGCCCACCCGGGTTAGATGATGCCGGAAAGGTGTAAGAAAGGGGGACAACGTCAAATGCTTCCATCACCTCATCTTCATCGTCAGGCCAATCTCCAATGGAAGAGAATTTACCGGTGTGTCGCTTGGTCGCGTCGGGGAGAGGTATTTTCTGGCGCCGTTGTCGGGGAGGAAAGGTAAAAGGTATTCACACTGGAGGATTAAAGAAGAAGAACCTCCCACGGCAAACGCCTATTTTCTGGTGTGAGTGCTCGAAGTTATTTCCTTTAGATTCTGCAAATTTGTCTTTTTGTTTCTTGTTTTCACTAGTTAGGCTTAATGGAAAACAACAACAAAATTAGAGAGCTTTATAGTATTTATGTTGAGTTAGGACATGAAGTGTTTGAAGAGAAAATTAAAAAACCTATGGAACTTTATTTGCATGCTAATAGCAATTTTGTTAGTATGAATTCTTTGGACACCATTATTGCTAATGCTATGGAAAAGTCTAAGCTTGGGGAAGCTAGTTTTTATGAAAATGATCTTTTTAGTTCCCCAGCTATGGAAGATAGCTATTCTATTGCTTATGATGATACCAAACCTCCAATATATGATGATTACAATGATGAATATGATATTTTCAGTCCACCTACTATTGAGGAGAAAATTAATTATGAGTACAATATGCCTCCTATATTTGATGATTATGGTGATGAGAATAATAATGATAGCTATTTTGTTGAATTTGCTCCTACTATGATTAATAAGAATGACCATGTTTATGTGGAGAGTAGTAATTATTATATGCATGTGGCTCATGATAAGAATATTTTATGTGATAGTTATATTGTTAATTTTATTCATGACACTACTGAAAGTTATTATGAGAGAGGGAAACATGGTTTAATGTGTCTCAATAATATTAAGTTTCCCCTCTTTATGTTGAATGTCTTGAAGTTGCACTTGTTTTGCTTTACTATGCTTGTTGCTTTGTGCTTTCATGACTTGTTTCTTTACAATATTCCTATGCATAGGAAGTGGGTTAGACTTAAATGTACTTTGAATTTGCTTCTTGATGCTCTCTTTTACTTCAATTCATATTTCTTATGTGAGCATCTTCTCAAACTATCATGCCTAACTTAAAGGCGTTAAAGAGAAGTACTTATTGAGAGATAACCCAAAAGTTTTATATGAATCTTGGAAGTTATTACCTCTGTAATAACCGCTCCTTATCCTTTTTATTTGCTTTTTGTGCCAAGAGTAACCTCTAATGAGAGAGAAGTAATGATTGGGAAAGTTGCTGTCCCAAAACAGATTTCTGTGCTTCACCGTACAAATTCGTGTAAAATCTCTGTACGTCCTTTTGAGCCGTGAATTTTTGTGCTTCTGCCCCAGGTTGTTATCTAACGTTTGCTAGTTCAACACTTTTTGATTTGAGCAATAGAAGGTCTTTGAAAAAATTCGGCTTTACCTGCTGGTCTGTTTTGACAGATTTCTGCCGTAATTTGCATTTGCTTCTTGTTGGTTCCTTTTTGAGTTCTTTTGGGGAATTGTACTTTTTTAGGGAAGTGCTACAGTATCTAGTGCTCTAATGGAAGTTTATTTGGTGTTAAAGATTGAGTGCACTAATGTTGCTAATAAAGATTGTGTGAAGTTTTGTATGAAGGAAACATTACAGGTGTATGGAAGGAATGAGTAATGAGATGAAGAATAGACTAAAGCTCAAGCTTAGGGATGCCACGCGTGTCACCCTAAGAAATATCCAAGAAGTACAAGCGTCAAAGCTTGGGGATGCCCAAGGCATCCCCTTCTTCATCAATAAAATCCCAGGTTTCTTCCAAACACTTTATTTTTATTATTTCATCCACAGTTGTGTTGTTCTTGGAGCGTCTTCTTTTTCGTTTTCGTTTTCGTTTGGTTTTTCATTTGCTTTGTTTGCTTAGTTTGCTGAATAGATTGATTGGACCCCGTCTTTCATACTTTGGTTTTCAAATAGTTTGGTTTGGTTTGGAAAAGAGTAGGAAAAGCTCATGCTTAAGTGGTAAAGAGAGCTTGTTTTTGACTGTGGCCTATGCTTTGTCATGCCATGCTTGATATTGTTTTGGCCTTTTGCTTAGTATTCTTTTCTGTAGCATGACTTGTTATAAACAATTGAGATTTCTTAATGTGCCTTGGATGAATCATGCGTTGTTTTAGCATATTAAAGCATAGTATAGTGGTATTCTCCTTTGATGATTTATTTGGGTTGACTTGGCACATGCTCACACCATGTTATGACTATCTCAAGTCACCATAGCCTTTATCATCCTTTAGTTTTCAACTTGTAGTATCACTTTATGCTTTGATTAATGATGTTTTGTCGCTCTACATGATTATGGCCATTATTGCTCTCTTAGTTTGTCGCTCCCAGTCTTTTGCTAGCCTCCACAACCAAGTATGAGTTCCACTCATGCATCCAACTCCCTAAACCAAGTTATTCCAAAGAGTCCACCATACCTACCTACTAGCTTATGCTATTCCAAGTATATTCATGGTTTTGTTTACCTTCCAAATTAAGCTTGTTATGAGAAAACTAGTGATTAAAGCTCTCATGAACTTGATGGCACACTTTACTTTTTTGCATCTAATAAACTTGAACCATTGGGTCCTTCTTTGTTGCGTATATGCTTCCGCTTTATAAGTTGAAATTAGCAGAACCATGTATCATGGGGAACGCTTTCAACATTGCACTTGTACTTTGTACCCTGTTGATATCATGTTCTTTTGCTTATGGATCCCGGGGGCGTGAAATAAAAGTGGAACTTGTAAGATCATGGAGTTTGTATGTGTGTTAGAGAAACGCCTGGGCCGCTAGCCTAAGACATGCCTAATCATGGTGGAAACTTGGAGCATCACCATAATGAGCACTCTATGAAGCATCCTCAATAAAAATCTATGCAAATAGCAAATAACAAGATCGCTGAGATGCTCATTGTCTGCTTGCCTTGTCATTTTGATTATGGGAAAGCTCCTGTATCATGTGCAAGGGGTACCCCGTTGGCGGTTCTTGTAACTAAAGTTGAGTAACATGAGGTTCAATCTTCGTAAGTAATGGGCATGAAATTTCGGTTTATAACTTGTCAAGCATATCCTCTTAGTTGTGTCACTTTAACCTTAATCACCTAAAGATGCCTATGATAGGGGCAATGCGAGCTGAAAGCTATAAGTACCATAATTTTTGGAAGCTCTTTATGAGACTTGAATCCGTACTTCCTTCTATGAAGGCCTTTCTTCCACCATTATATTGAGTCTCCACCTTCTATCTTTATGCACCTACTTTGAGAGCATAGTGGCCATTCTTAGTTCTATGTGCATTGTCCCAAGACTAGATGATTGATGCATACTTTGATATTGCTTGTTTTAATCTATTGTATCTAGTCACTCTTATGAACTTTGAAGGTGTCCTATGCATTTATATTTGCTACTCTATTGAGGGACAAGCTGAATGCTACTATGCTATGTTTTCTTTATGTGAAACAAACAAACGTCTTGCAAAGCATTGTTATTCATGAATCTTTTGTTTGCGCCTTTTCATGTTGCATCATAGTTTCTTTGCTTATTGCTAGAACTTTGTCTTTCATGTTATGATCGAAGTACTATGATCCCAGCTATCCATGTTTTACAAATACTTTGATCAAGTTTATGATGGTGCATGTCACCTCAAAAATTATTCTTTCTTTTTATCACTTACCTACTCGAGGACGAGCAGGAGTTAAGCTTGGGGATGTTGATACATTGCAAATGTATCTATAATTTTTGATATTCCATGCTTGGTTTTATCTACTTTCTTATGTTTTGTTCCAACTTTGGAGTACTTTTCATACACTTTCTTGGACTAACCTATTAACAAGATGCCACAGTGCCAGTTGCCTGTTTTCTGCTGTTTTTGGTTCCAGAAAGTCAGAAAATGAATATTCTCGGAATTGGACACGATAAAAGCCAAAGTTGATATTTTCCCGGAAGACTCACGGAGCCAGAAGGAGAGACGGAGAGGGGACATAGGGTGGCCACACCACCCCTAGGCGTGGGTCCACCTAGGCCGCACCAGGGCTTGGTGTGGGCCCCCTGGCCACCCACCGACCTTGCCTCCTTCGCCTATAAGAGCCTCCCGATACCAAAACCCTAAATAATCAAGCATCCAGCCACGAAAAGTTCCGCAGTGCCGCCGCCACTGAAGGGGAGATTTGGGGGACAGAAAGTCTCTGTTCCGGCACCCTGCCGGACGGGTAAGTGCCGCCGAAGCCATCTCCATCGATCTCCACCACCATCTCCATCACCATTGCTGATTACCATGATGAGGAGGGAGTAGTTCTCTATCGAGGCCAAGGGTTCTACCGGTATCTATGTGTTCATCTCTCTCTATGCATGATCTTATTGAGATCATGAGCTTGTAATCTATAGATCTACCTTGCTACTCAAGTGCTTTAATAGATCTCTGCTCTTCCCATGTGTGTGAAAGTGACAACATGCACACCATGGTGGCACTTAGGCTAGAGATTACAAATACTTGTTATGAGTTATATTTGGAGTTGGATGTCTTTATGAAATTGTGGTGTTTGTTGGACTCATCTAGTGCTCAAGGTGACAGTGTGGGGTTTTCTAGATGGGAAAGATGACCTTTAAGGTGTGCTGTTATAGCTCTACCGTTGATTAGAGTGTCCAACCGGAGAGTAGTTAAGAGTAGTATCATAAAGAGAAGATATTTATATGAGAGTGTCCACTAGTGAAAGTATGATCCCTAGGCCTTGTTTCTAAGCATTGAAACACCGTTTGCTACTAGATCTGTTACATGTTTTCTTGCTTCCATCTTTATTTCAGTTTGCTTTTAGTCTCTTCCACGCCATCAAGCTATCTTCTATCACCGTTACCACTTATAATTATCTATACCACTTGTATTTCACTATGTCTTCGCCGAACTAGTGCACCTATACACCTGACAAGTGTATTGGGTGTGTTGGGGACACAAGAGACTTCTTGTATTTTGATTGCAGGGTTGCTTGAGAGGGAATACCTTTGACCACTTCCTCCCTGGGTTCGATAAACCTTGGGTGATCCACTTAAGGGAAAACTTGCTGCTGTTCTACAAACCTCTGCACTTGGAGGCCCAACAACTATCTACAAGAATAGAAGTGCGTAGACATCAAGAGGCAGGAACATTTCTTGATCCGGCTCCTCCTCGTCCGGGGCAACTCGATCCTTCGCCCATTTGAGCGAAAGCTCGGTGCCATCTTCGAGAGTTTGCTGAAGAAACAGCTGAGAGAGAAATACAAAGAGATCAGATAAACAACATACTCCGACATAGAATATAACTCAGAAAGAAACTGGAGCACGAGAATTACCACAGGAGGAAGCCTGTCTCGGCAAAAATGTTCAATTCCCCACTCCCAGTCAGCGTAGAAGTTCTTGTTAGTGGTGAAAAGGGCCTTGACCCGGCGAAATATCTCGGTATTGCTCAGCTCAAAGGAGGAAGTCCGGTTGGGGTCAAGGCGCCAGCTCATATGGCACAGCTTGTGTGTGCGTTTCTGGAGAGGGGAGATCCTGCGGACGAAAGTAATCATCGCATCCTCGTTGTGCATCTTGGCGTGTTTCAGCTCCTGAAACCGTTTGTTGACTTGGTTCGCCAGGACTGTGGGTTTCTTGAAGATCTGGTCCCACAAATCCGGATTAGGAGGACCCGGAGCGTAGGGGCGCAGCCGGATCAGATCTTCCTTCGTGCTATTTCTAACATAAAAGAAGGTTCAGGCCCAGCCCTTGCAAGAATCAAGCCCCATGACCCAGGGAAAGACGAACTGTTTCTGAGGAGAAATAGAGGCAGTGCCGAACTACGTGAGTTGTTTGTCCTCCGGGTCAAGCTCCTTATTCGGAATCACGTTTCGGCGCAGATCGAAAAATCGGATCCAGAGCTCCTTCGTGGGCCACAATCTGACGTACCCCTCTATGGTGGAGGCAAAGCAAGAAAGGGAAGTGATGGCGTTCACCGGAAGGTGGTGCGGTTGAAGCTTGTAGGTGTTGAGCCAATCTTGGAAGAAATCGCTAATGGGGAGCCCAAATCCACGCTGGAAGTGGGGAGAAATACTACGAACTCACCCGGATTTGGTGAGGGAGCAAGCTCCTCGGCGGTGAGACGGGCAACGATGCCTTCCGGGATACGGCGCGTGCGGTAGAGCCAGTCGAGGTTGTCCTAGCATACCCAGGACCCAGCCCAGGCGCCGCGCTCGGCGTTCTCCGCATCCTCCTCCATCTCCTATTCCGCGACGGTGAGCTCCTCTTCTGTCATGTCTAGGTCGCTATCCTCACTGGCCCTATCGACGGTGGGGGGCAGTGCCTTGGACTAGCGCGGACCCGTGGCGGTTGAGATGCATGGGAGAGGCGGCGATGCAGGTGCATCGGGAACGGTGCAGCGGCGGCGGCGTTGTCGCTGGGAAGAAGAAGAAGAGGTAGAGGGGCGCGAGAATGGGGAAAAGTTCCAAGGGGCACGCCCCTCCCCTATTTAACCACGCCCCAACGGGGTAGTGGGATCATGCGATGCGGAAGGGCCACACGGTGTGGCCGTGTATAATCCGGATCATCCAATCAGCGACGAGCCACAGGAAGGGCCATAGGGCGCAGCGGATCCTATGACATGACGTTATGATACAGTTAATGAGGAGACAGACATGATGTGACGTGTGCAACAGTAACACCTGACATTAACTGCGGTAGTTACTGGCACAGGCCCTTAAAATGAGGCAAGATAATGATTACCCTCCACATGGGATAGCGTACGAGAGAAGGAAGAATAACCCGGATAACCAAAGGATGACCCGGCCAGCGAGTGAAAACTCGGAAAGGGAGCAGGAGGTTCGTAAAATTGAACCTGCCGTGGCCTTAGCAGCTGGAGCTTCTAAGACCGCACCAGCTTCGGGGACTAATGTTGGGGGGATACCCGGGTAGGGTCACACCGGGGTATAAAGGCCGAGTTTGCCGAGGTACGATAAGGTCGAAGCAAGAGCTGGCCGAGTCACCTCATTGCAGGCCGAATCACGGAGTAACCCGGACCGGAGGATATTCGCCTAACTGGGTCCCGGCCGACCTATGTCGTATGCCGGCAGGATGTATCTAACTTGTATGCAGGAACAGGTGTGGCCAGATTAACCAGGCATGATCCGGGTTATATCAGGCTTGCAAGAGAAGGAAGATATCTCGCTGGTCAAAAGAAGGTCACTGTACGCAGGAGCGTGAGCGAAGCGGACAGAGGATAGGACCATAGAGGCTTGGCCGACAAAGGTGACGTTGCCTGTGTCGGATGACGCTGGCGCCGCAGAAGCTCATGTAGCCTCTGCATGGCTTACGACGAGGGAAAGTGACCCGGTCGGTTTACTATTTTGGGAAGAGGCCTATTCCCTAGAATATGCCTCCACGTATGCCCTAATTGGAGACCTAGCCACCCCTATATAAGGAGGGCTAGGGCCTCTGTAGAGGGGGTTGATCTCTAGTGGGTTGAGTTTTACTTGTTTGGCGCTAGGTTCCTGAGAGCTAGTTAGTGCTGAGAGTAAGAGAGTTCCTTCTTCCTCCTCTCCACAATACGGCTGAGGGAGCATTTGTAACCTTGGAAAACCATTGAATACAAAGCAACTGTGTGTGGAATCACCACACTATCCCTCCCTGGATTCCTCTAGTGCATATTGTCCCCACCTTTAGCCTATCCATGGCATCTGCCGTGACACCACCACGACATTGAATCTTTGGGGGCTTACTGAAGGAGGAAAATAAATATCTCTTGCTAATAATGCTACAATATTACCTATTGGAATAGCGGAAGGGGTGTTTACAAAGATCCTTGGGAAAATGATTTCTACTAATTATCTTGTTATTGAATGTACAGGAAAAGGACAAATTACACTTGGAAGGTCCCTATTAGAACTCCTTGGAGCAATAATAGACGTGGGAACGGGGACCATGCACCTTGCTTCTCCACCAAACAATCATATTTTCCCCAAGATTAAGAATAAAAGTAAGAGAGGTAAGGGCAAGAAATTTGGTTTTAATGCTTCTTCATTTAGAACACTTGATTCTTTTTCTTGCTTCTTATGCCTAACTTAAAGGCGTTAAAGAAAAGTACTTATTAGGAGATAACCCAAAAGTTTTAGATTAGTCTTGGAAGTTATTACTTCAGTAATAACCGCTCCTTATCCTTTTTATTTGCTTTTTGTGCCAAGAGTAACCTCTAATGAGAGAGAAGTAATGATTGGGAAAGTTGCTGTCTAGAAACAGATTTCTGTGCTTCACCGTAAAAATTCGTGTAAAATCTCTGTACGTCTTTTTGAGGCGTGAATTTTTGTGATTCTGCCCCAGGTTGTTATCTAACTTTCTTTAGTTTAACACTTTTTGATTTGAGCAACAGAAGGTCTTAGAAAAAATTCGTCTTTACCTGCTGGTCTGTTTTGACAGATATCTGCCATTTTCTGCATTTGCTTCTTGTTGGTTCCTTCTTGAGTTATTTTGGGGAATTGAGATTTTTTAGGGAAGTACTACAGTAGCTAGTGTTCTAATGGAAGTTTATTGGTGTTAGAACTGAACCTAAAGACTTATTATCTTGAGTGCACTAATGTTGCTAATAAAGAATGTGTGAAGTTTTGTGTGAAGGAAAAATTTCATGTGTATGGAAGGAATGAGTAATGAGATGAAGGATGGACTAAAGCTCAAGCTTGGGGATGCCACGCGTGTCATCCCAATAAATATCCAAGAAGTATAAGCGTCAAAGCTTGGGGATGCCCAAGGCATCCCCCTCTTCGTCAATAAGAATCCCAGGTTTCTTCCAAACGCTTCATTTTTATTGTTTAATGCACAGTTGTGTTGTTCTTAGAGCGTCTTCTTTTTCGTTTTTGTTTTGGTTTTTCGTTTACTTTGTTTGCTTAGTTTGCTTAATAAATTGGTTGGACCCCCTCTCTCAATAATTGGTTTTCAAATAGTTTGGTTTGGTTTCGTTTGGAAAAGTTTAGGAAAGCTCATGCTTAAGTGGTAAAGAGAGCTTGTTTTTTACTGTGGCCTATGCTTTGCATGCCATGCTTGATATTGTTTTGGCTTTATGCTTAGTATTCTTTGCTGTAGCATGACTTGTTATAAACAATTGAGATTGCTTAATGTGCCTTGGATGAATCATGCGTTGTTTTAGTATATTAAAGCATAGTATTGTGGTATTCTCCTTTGATGCTTTATTTGGGTTGACTTGGCACATGCTCACACCATGTTATGACTATCCAAAGTCACCGTAGCCTTGATGATCCTTTAGTTTTCAACTTGTAGTATCACTTTATGCTTTGATCAACGATGTTTTGTCGCTCTGCATGATTATGGCCATTATTGCTCTCTTAGTTTGTCGCTCCTAGTCTTTTGCTAGCCTCCACAACCAAGTATGAGTTCCACTCATGCATCCAACTCCCTAAACCAAGTTATTCCAAAGAGTCCATGATACATTGCAAATGTATCTATAATTTTTGATGTTCCATGCTTGGTTTTATCCAGTTTTTGTGTTTTGTCCACACTTTGGAGTAATTTTCATATGATTTCTTGGACTAACCTATTAACAAGATGCCACAGTGCCAGTTGCCTGTTTTCTGCTGTTTTTGGTTCTAGGAAAGTCAGAAAATCAATATTCTCGGAATTGGACCGGACAAAAGCCAAAGTCGATATTTTACCGGAAGACTCACGGAGCCAGAAGACGAGACGGAGAGGGGCCAGGGGCTGGCCCCACCACCTGGTGGCGCGGGTCAGGCCAGGCCGCGCCAGGGGGTGGTGTGGGCCGCTCCGGCACCCCTCGGTCTCCCCTCTCGCCTATAAGAGCCTCCCGATGCATAAACCCTAAATAATCAAGCCTCTAGCCATGAAAAGTTCCGCTGCGCTGCCGCCACCGAAGGGGAGATTCGGGGGACAGAAAGTCTCTGTTCCGGCACCCTGCCGGGACCGGGAAGTGCCCCCGGAGCCATCTCCATCGATCCCCACCACCATCTCCATCACCGTTGCTGATTCCCATGATGAGGAGGGAGTAGTTCTCTCTCGAGGCTAAGGGTTCTACGGGTAGCTATGTGTTCATCTCTCTCTCTATGCATGATCATATTGTGATCATGAGCTTTGTAATCAAGTAGATCTACCTTGCTACTCAAGTGCTTTAATAGATCTCTCCTCTCCCCATGTGTGTGAAAGTGACAGCGTGCACACCATGGTGGCACTTAGGCTAGAGATTACAAATACTTGTTATGAGTTATATTTGGTGTTGGATGTCTTTATGAAATTGTGGTGTTTGTTGGAACCATCTAGAGCTCAAGGTGACAGTGTGGGGTTATCTAGATGGGAAAGGCTTACTTTGAGGTGTGCTGTTATAGCCCTACCATCGATTAGAGTGTCCAACCGGAGAGTCGTTCAGCGTAGTATCATAAAGAAGAATATATTTATATGAGAGTGTTCACTAGTGAAAGTATGATCCCTAGGGCTTGTTTCTAAGCACTGAAACACCGTTTGCTATTAGATCTATTACATGTTTGCATGCTTCCATCTTTATTTCAGTTTTCCTTTAGTGTTTTGCACGCCATCAAGCTATTTTCTAGAACCGTTTCCACTAATAATTATCCATACCACTTGTATTTCACTATCTCTTCGCCGAACTAGTGCACCTATACACCTGACAAGTGTATTGGGTGTGTTGGGGACACAAGAGACTTCTTGTATATTGATTGCAGGGTTGCTTGAGAGGGGATACCTTTGACCACTTCCTCCCTGAGTTCGATAAACCTTGGGTGATCCACTTAAGGGAAAACTTGCTGCTGTTCTATGATGACCCACAAGTATAGGGGGTGTATCGCAGTATTTTCGATAAGTAAGAGTGTCGAACCCAACGAGGAGCAGAAGGTGCTGGCTAGTGGTATGGGTCAGGAATTCTCTGCAAATACTTAGCAAATGGATTTTTAGGGGTTTTCGATAAAGCAAGTAAACAAAGTACGAGTAAATGAAAGACAGTAAGAATGAATGCAGCAAGTGGCCCAATCCTTTATGCAGCAAAGGACAAGCTGGTTGTATTTCTATAGATGACCAAACATTCTCGAGGACACATGGGAAGACTGTCAAGTGCTTTCGCTTCATATAGTCGATTAATCTTCTCTACCTTGCTAAGTGTTGTTTGGGTGAACCTGTGCTAATGTACCGCCCCATCCAAGACTAAATACATACTTGTGATTATACCCCTTGCAAACATCCGTAAGTATAAGAAAGTAATTAAGGTAAAACCTAACCACAGCTTTAAACTCTAAGACCCTTACGTCCCTTGTGATATGGTTTCGTAACGGGGGTTCAGGTTTCTGTCACTCTGGCAACCCCTACGATTAGTAGCCAAATACACAATGCATTCCCCTAGGCCCATATAGGTGAAGTGTCATGTAGTCGACGTTCACATGACACCACTAGAAGAGGTACACCATAACTTAAATAACAATCTATTGAATCTTTCTCAACACAACTCCACTACTAACAACAAGACTTCTCCCATGTCCTCAAGAACAAAACGAACTACTCACAAGACATCATATGGATCATGATCAGAGATGGAATAATGATGTATAACAATCTGAACATAAATAATAGTTCAATGGTTCACTCAATAGCATCAACTACAAGGAGTAATCAACACTGGGAAAGTTTCCCCTATGAACTATGCAAGATTCAACTCAATTGTTACAGCAATATGGAGATGGTGATGAGGGTGCTGATGGTGATGATGGTGGCGATGATGATGATGATGATCCTGATGAAGTCTAGCTTGATGGTGGTGTTGATGGCGACCATCTTCCCTCTTCGGGAAGGAATTCCCCTGGCAGAAATCTGTCTGCCGGAGAGATCTTTCTCTCGGTGTTTTCCGCCACGTAGAGGCGGTGGAATCTTTCTGTGGTCGCTCTCCGAGTCTTAGGGTTTCGTGGGGATTATATACGCCAGAGGAGAGAGGCTGGAGTGGGCCAGGGCGGCCACACCACTCCTAGGCGCGGCCTAGGCCAGCCCGCGCCATGGGGTGGTGTGGGCCCCCTGTGGTCCACCTCCACTCCATCTTCTGGCATCCTGAGTCTTCTGGAAAAGTAGAATTTTCCATATATTTTCCCGGATTTTCTGATCTTCGCAAATTTTTCCTCCAAACATCACCTTTTCCATCAAAATCCTGACTGCAGCGGTCCATGCTCCAAAAGTCATCAACCAATGCAAAAACAGATGAAATAACATAAGTATCACCCATCAATACGAAATATATCAATGAATAATAGTGGATTAAGACATACAATAGTGATGCAAAATGGACGTATCAACCCCCCCAAGCTTAGACTTCGCTTGTCCCCAAACGAAACTGAGCTCAATAAACATGACCTCAGGTTTATGGAGTGAAGAGTCGATAAAAGAATACGGACAAGAAGCATCACATTCATCAAATACATAGATCATAATAGAAGACAACTCACTATTATCTAACTCAACTTGCCATGAGTAAAGGAAACACAATAAAGATACATAAAGTGAATCAGAATTGGTAATGGCAAACTTAGCTCTTGGTCGAAGAATAGTTGATAATTTGCTGGAGTTCACAAATAGCTGGTTTTTCAATGAAAGCTTTCAAAGTAGTAAACATCAAGATAAGAGCAATGTGCAAAACAAGGAACAAAAGAAACATGAATGCATAAATCATCATATGAATGAATGAAACACATCAACTCAAAATACTTGCTAAGATAGAAGGGAATAGGTTTAATGACTCAACTACGAAGCAAAAGGAAGGCCCTTCAAAGAGGGAAACAGGGATTGCAAGTCTCATAAAGAGCTCCCAAAAATTATGATACTTACTAGCTTTCAGCTCTCATTGCCCCTATCATAGGCATCTTTAGGTGTTAAGGTGAAAGTGAGGTCCAATCTGAGTTATATGCTTGACATACTATAAACTAAATATCCCAAGTCCCTTGAGTACGAGGGCCGCTCCTCATGCTACTCAACTTTAGTTACCAGTAAGTTCTTGTCATCGTAAGTATGTGTGTATCATTGAGAACCGCCAACGGGGTACCCCTTTCCCAATGATACGGAAGAATCCACATATCAAAATGACAAGGCAAGAGACAATGAGTATCTCATCAATCTTCTTATTTACCATGGCAAAATGGTGCTTTTTTCTCTCTTTCCTCTTTTCATAGTATCTTTTTCTTTTCTTTTCTTTTTCTCAATAGCTATCTCTCTTTTTTTATAAGAAGAATGCTTCATAGATATCATTATGGTTACGCTGCAGGTTTCCACCATGTCAGCATGGATTAGACTAGAGGCCCAGGCGTTTCTCTAACACACATACATAACTCCATGGACTTACACGCTCCCCTTTTATTTCACACCGACGAAATCCGCAAACAAAAGAGCAAGGTATCAACTGGGTATATATTTACAAGTGTTGAAAGCGTTCCCCGTGACAGCACGGTTCTGCTATTCCCCAGCCTATAGTTTGCAAGCATACAACTTTCATGGAGAGTTCACAATGGTTCAGGTTTATTAAGCGTGGAAAATAAAGTGTGCCATCAAGTTCGTGAGAGCTTTCATCACTAATTTTTCACATAACAAGTTTAATTTGGGAGGTAGACAAAACAAGAATTTACTTGGAATAGCAATAATGCTACTAGGTAGGTATGGTGGACACAAATGGCAAATGTTTTGGTTTAAAGGAGGTGGATGCACGAGAAGAATACCCTCTCAGTACAGGTTTTTGGCTAGCAAGGCTGGGTAGCAAGTACAAGAGTTGAAGGAAACAACCAAACATAGAAATGATAAAGACAAACATGCAATCTTCCTTGGAAGCACAAAAGATCTTAACTAGAGAATACTAGACTTATGAGCAAATCAAGAAAGAAAGATGATGAATTTTTTTCCTCTAGAGTACTTCTATCTTTTTCTTTTCAACTCTCGAAAAGGTGTTGCTACTGACCGAGCCAGGTTTGCCAAAACCAACTAAATTAACTCAATGATCCCAAAGTGCTACCAATACTAACAACAAGATCAATCATATAACCACGAATTGAAAACTAACATAAGCTATGCAAAAGAGTGAATGATAGAACTTCTCATTAATATTCCATAACGGAAACTCACACCAAGGGATACATATCTAACGAGAGAGGGGACACTTCCATAATGCAAACCATACTACAAAATAACTCCTCTATTCATGATATGACTCTACTAATAAGGTAAAAAGATAGAAGATAGTGATATGATACCGCGACACTCCCCCAAGCTTGGAACAAACCAAGGGGATGCCAAACCTGATGACGAATTACTCCTTCGGTGGTGGTGGTAATATTTTCTTAGTTGACGTGAGGAAATCTTCCAGCATCTTGCGAAGCCTATTATTCTCCCATTGAAGCATGTCCACCTTCCTTTGCAGGTCTCGATACTTATCGCAGAACTCCTTAGTGACTCGTAGGGCTTTCGCTGATGCAGGGCAAGAGACTAAAGGTACTAGCCACTGCTTGGGGTCTTGGAGGTCTTCCTCCATAGGCTCCTTCCCTTTATCCTTGGCGGACACCATTATACTTCTAAGCTTTCAAAGATTATGTCCTGACAGAAACAGATCGAAACAAAAACACGACGAAAACACGATATACGGACCTCGGGGGATCCGGGGGGTTATATATTACGAAGTTTCACATCAAAAGGAAGGTACTGGGAGAAAACGAGTCGGAGGCGGAGTCCGGAGTGGCCTCACCACCTGGTGGCACGGCCAGGGGTGGGCCCATGCCATGGGGTGGTGTGGGCCACCCTGGCTCTATTTCCATCTCTTTTTCGCTTCGTAGCTTTCCTTATTGACTGAAAACTGCAAAAATATAGTTGGATTGTCTTTTCGCGGAACTTTTCTTACCAGAACTGTTACCTAGTTGGAAACGGACTCTACAGGTCTCTGAATTTGGTATCTAATGGATCCTTCTGGAGTCATCTCTTGAATAACATCAATACCTTCATCTTCATATACTTATTACTTGAGTCATAAAACCTTTCTCTTTCTCATTACACCATTATCTCCACTTCCTAGAAATTTCTTTCACACAAAACTTCACACAGTTCTTATTAGCAACATTAGTATAAGTGAATTGATAAAACCTTTTGAGTCCAACTTCAACTGAAAACCATCAAAACAAAAGCAACTGTAGCAACTCCTTCCGAAAACCCAAAAAGAATTCAAAAAAGGAAATTGACTAAAGAAGCAAATGCAAGATTGGCAAAATCTGTCAAAACAGACCAGCAGGTAAAGATCAATTTTTTCGAAAACCTTTTGTTGCTCAAATCAAAAAGTGCAGAACTAACGAACGTTAAATAACAACCTGGGGCAGAATCACAAAAAATTAGAGCTCAATCCAACAGACAGAGATCTCTTACGAAGTTTTACGGTGAAGCATAAAAATCTGTTTCGGGATAGCAACTTCCCCAAATCTTACTTCTCTCTCATTAGAAGCTGATCTTGACACAAAAACCAAACAAAACAGATAAGGAGCGGTTATTACCGAAGTAATAACTTCCTAGACTCAAAGAAACAAAAACAAACTGAAAGCAAAAACAAATTGGGTTGTCTCCCATAAAGCTCTTTCTTTATAGCCATTAAGATGGGCATGATAATTTTGAAGAAGCTCTCATAGGGATATGATTCGAAGTGAAAGAGAGCATTAAGAAGCAAAAACACACACTCATTTAAGTCTAACCCACTTCCTATGCAAGGGAATTTTGTAATCAAACAAGTTATTTAAACCAAAGGCAACTTGCATAAGAAGGGAAAAGAAGTGCGACATAAAAACTTTCAACATAAAACGAGGAAACTTGATATTAATGAGATGCATAAGAATACTTTTCCCTCTCTCATAATAACTTTCAGTATCATGCATAAACTTAACAATATAGCTATCACAAGGACCATCATAGCACTGATCACTAATTCTAACAGAAAACACATGAATACTAGCTCTCATAACACTACTATGTGAAACAATATTAGAGGTATCCTTATAAAGGATAGTGTGTCCCTCTTCTTCATACTTAGCAACAAAGTCTTTCACATTTGCTACTATAGGTTCATCAACCATTTGTTTCTCAGGTTCAACACCTTTTTTCATACTTTCATCTACCATACTAGCCATCATAGAATGTTCCTTTACCTTAACTAGGAAAGGCATTTTCTCAATATAAGGTTCAGGCAAAACATGATTACCAGTATAAACTTCAGTATTTCTTGAAGGAATACTCTTAGCAACATCTTTATAAGGTTCATGATACTTATTCCACTTCTTTTTAGGCACTTCAATGTAGGAAGCAAAAGCCTTAAAATAAGAAGCAATAGCTTGAGAGTCTAGACCATAAGCATTTTTAATATTTTGAAAGTCATCAGTTCCCATAAAAGATTCAATGCATTCATAATCATAATTTATACCTGACTTTCTACCTTTGTCATTCTCCCAAGCTTCAGCATTGTCTTGAATATGGTCTAGAAGATCCCATTTAACTTCTTCTTCCATGCGAGTGAATGATCCAGCACAAGAAGCATCCAATAAATCCTTGTCATGAAGAGAAAGCCTTGCATAAAAGTTATTGATAATAATATTGTTGGGGAGCTCATGAATGGGACATTTGAGCATTAGTAACTTCAATCTCCCCCAAGCTTGGGCTATACTCTCTCCATCAAGAGGCCAAAAGTTGTATATGTGATTCCGATCTTTATGAATATCACTAGGAGGATAAAACTTTGAATAAAAGAGAGGAACCATTTCCTCCCATTCTAGAGCTTGACCATTCTTCAGCAGCTTATACCATTCCTCAGCTCTTCCTTTCAGTGATAATGTGAATAACTTCTTCTTAACTTGATCTGTAGTAATACCTGCACACTTGAACAACCCGCATAATTCGTGTATAAAGAGTAAATGATCACCGGGATGGACAGTTCCATCCCCAACATAGTAGTTATCCATAACATGATCAATAATTCTTGTAGGTATTTTGAAAACATCTTTCTCAGCAGGTGGTGGCTTATCTACTACCTTAGAAGTGGTAGTAGCATTACCAAATAAGAAACTCAACGAATTATCCATAACGAAAATAAAGCAACTAGCAGAAGTAAACAATACTCATAGTAGAAGTTTCCTTTACCAGTTCCACTCTCCAATAGCGCTTCACTCCCCGGCAACGGCGCTAGAAAATAGTCTTGATGACCCACAAGTATAGGGGGTGTATCGCAGTATTTTCGATAAGTAAGAGTGTCGAACCCAACGAGGAGCAGAAGGTGCTGGCTAGTGGTATGGGTCAGGAATTCTCTGCAAATACTTAACAAACGGATTTTTAGGAGTTTTCGATAAAGCAAGTAAACAAAGTACGAGTAAATGAAATACAGTAAGCATGAATGCAGCAAGTGGCCCAATCCTTTATGCAGCAAAGGACAAGCCGGTTGTATTTCTATAGATGACCAAACGTTCTCGAGGACACATGGGAAGACTGTCAAGTGCTTTCGCTTCATATAGTCGATTAATCTTCTCTAGCTTGCTAAGTGTTGTGTGGGTGAACCTGTGCTAATGTACCGCCCCATCCAAGACTAAATACATACTTGTGATTATACCCCTTGCAAACATCCGTAAGTACAAGAAAGTAATTAAGGTAAAACCTAACCACAGCTTTAAACTCTAAGACCCTTACGTCCCTTGTGCAATGGTTTCCTAACGGGGGTTCAGGTTTCTGTCACTCCGGCAACCCCTACGATTAGTAGCCAAATACACAATGCATTCCCCTAGGCCCATATAGGTGAAGTGTCATGTAATCGAAGTTCACATGACACCACTAGAAGAAGTACCCCACAACTTAAATAACAATCTATTGAATCTTTCTCAACGCAACTCACTAACAACAAGACTTCTCCCATGTCGTCAAGAACAAAACGAACTACTCACAAGACATCATATGGATCATGATAAGAGATGGAATAATGATGTATAACAATCTGAACATAAACAATAATTCAATGGTTCACTCAATAGCATCAACTACAAGGAGTAATCAACACCGAGAAAGTTTCCCCTATGAACTATGCAAGATTCAACCTAATTGTTACAGCAATATGGAGATGGTGATGAGGGTGTTGATGGTGATGATGGTGGTGATGATGATGATGATCCCGATGAAGTCCCGCTTGATGGTGGTGTTGATGGCGACGATCTTCCCTCTCCAGGAAGGAATTCCCCCGGCAGAAATCTGTCTGCCAGAGAGATATTTCTCTCTCTGTGTTTTCCGCCCCGCAGAGGCGGCGGAATCTTTCTGTGGTCGCTCTCCGAGTCTTAGGGTTTCGTGGGGATGATATACGCCAGAGGAGAGAGGCTGGAGTGGGCTAGGGCGGCCACACCACTCCCAGGCGCGGCCTAGGCCTGCCCGCACCATGGGGTGGTGTGGGCCCCCTATGGCCCACCTCCACTCCATCTTCTGGCATCCTGAGTCTTCTGGAAAAATAGAATTTTCCATATATTTTCCCGGACTTTCCGATCTTCGCGAATTTTGCCTCCAAACAACACCTTTTCCATCAGAATCCGGACTGTAGCAGTCCATGCTCCAAAAGTTATCAACCATGCAAAAACAGATGAAATAACATAAGTATCACCTCTCAATACGAAATATATCAGTGAATAATAGTGAATTAAGACATATAATAGTGATGCAAAATGGACGTATCATTCTACAAACCTCTGCACTTGGAGGCCCAACAACTGTCTACAAGAATAGAAGTGCGTAGACATCAGTCCACCATACCTACCTACTAGGTTATGCTATTCCAAGTATATTCATGTTTTTGTTTACCTTCCAAATTAAACTTGTTATGAGAAAACTAGTGATTAAAGCTCTCACGAACTTGATGGCACACTTTACTTTTCTTGCCCTTAATAAACTTGAACTATTGTGTTGTCTATGTTGTATATGCTTGCACTTATTTGTTGGGGATTAGCAGAACCATGTTGTCATGGGGAACACTTTCAACATTGCATGGGTACTTTATACCTAGTTGATATCATGCTCTTTTGTCTATGGATGTCGTCGGTGTGAAATGAAAGGGGAGCTTTTAAGTCCATGGAGTTATGTATATGTGTTAGAGAAACGCCTGGGCCGCTAGTCTAATCCATGTTGACATGGTGGAAACCTGCAGCGTAACCATAATGAGCTGTCTATGAAGCATTATTCTTATAAAAAAAGAGTCCTATATTGAGAAAAAAGAGAAAAAGAAAAAAAGAGATTATGAAAAGAGGAAAGAGAGAAAAAAGCACCATATTCCCATGGTAAATAAGAAGATTGTTGAGATGCTCGTTGTCTTCTTGCCTTGTCATTTTGATATGGGGATTCTTCCGTATCATCGGGCAAGGGGTACCCCATTGGCGGTTCTCTATGATACACATGTACTTACGATGACAAGAACTTACCAGTGACTAAACTTGAGTAGCATGAGGAGCGGCCCTCGTATTCAAGGGACATGAGATTTCCAACTTATACTTCGTCAAGCATGTACACCATAGTTTGTTCACTTTAACCTTAATCACTTCAAGATGCTTATGATAGGGGCAATGAGAGCTGAAAGCTAACAAGTACCATAATTTTTGGAAGCTCTTTATGAAACTTGAATCTCTGCTTCCTTCTATGAAGGCCTTTCTTCCACCATTACATTGAGTCTCCACCTTCTATCTTTATGCACCTACTTTGAGAGCATAGTGGACATTCTTAGTTCTATGTGCATTGTCCCAAGACTAGTTGATTGATACATATCTTGATATTGTTTGTTTTAAACTATTTGTATCTAGTCACTCTTATAAACTTTGAAGGTGTCCTATGCGTTTATATTTGCTACTCTATGAGGGACAAGCTTAATACTATTATGCTATGTTTTCTTTATGTGAAACAAACAAACGTCTTGCAAAACATTGTTAATCATGAATCTTTTGTTTGTGCCTTTTCATGTTGCATCATAGTTTCTTTGCTTATTGCTAGAACTTTGTCTTTCATGTTATGATTGAAGTACTATGATCCCAGCTTTGAATGTTTTACAAATACTTTGATCAAGTTTATGATGGTGCATGTCACCTCAAAAATTATTCTTTCTTTTTATCACTTACCTACTCGAGGACGAGCAAGAGTTAAGCTTGGGAATGTTGATACATTGCAAATGTATGTATAACTTTTGATGTTCCATGCTTGGTTTTATCTACTTTCCTGTGTTTTGTTCCAACTTTGGAGTACTTTTCCTATGATTTCTTGGACTAACCTATTAACAAGAGCCACAATGCCAGCTGCCTGTTTTCTGCTATTTTTGGTTCCAGGAAAGTCAGAAAATGAATATTCTCGGAATTGGACGGGACAAAAGCCAAAGTCACTATTTTACCGTAAGACATCTGGAGCCAGAATACGAGACGGAGAAGGGCTGGGGCCTGACCACGCGGCCAGGCCTAGCCCACGCCAGGGGGTGGTCTGGCCGACCCCAGCACCCCCTCGGCCTCTCCTTTCGCCTATAAGATGCCTCCGATACCAAAACCCTAAGGACCCAATCAAAAATCCACGAAAGAGTCTGTAGCCGCCGTCATGTCTGTCCCTAGATTGGGAGGGATCTGAAGCTCTTCCCGGCACCCTGCCGGAGAGGGGAATTCACACTGGAGGCCTTCTTCATCATCATGCAAGCCTCCGGTGTGATGCGTGAGTAGTTCATCTCTGGACTACGGGTCCATGTAGTAGCTAGATGGCTGGTTCTCCTCCTTTGTGCTTTCATGTTTAGATCTTGTGAGCTCCGTTCATGATCAAGATCATCTATTTGTAATTCTGCATGTTGTGTTTACGGGATCCGATGGATATTGAGATGCTATTTCAGATTGATTATTGATTCTATCATGTCTTCGTTATTTTTGATCTTGCATGCTTTCCATTGTTAGTAGCTATCTTGGCCAAGTAGATGCTAGCAACTCCAAGAGTTAGTATTTATGCTTGATAGTGGGTTCATGCCTCTAGTAATCTGGGGAAGTGACAAAAATCTCTAAGGTACTAGATGTGCTGTTGCTACTAGGGAGAAAACAATAATCCTGTGTTCATAGAACAATCGTATTGTTTACTTTACACGCAATTCGTAATGCAATAATCTGTTGCTTGCAACTTAATACTGGAGGGGGTTCGGATGATAACCTGAAGGTGGATTATTAGTCATAGATGCAGTTGGATGGCGGTCTATGTATAATGTTGTAATGCCCAATCTAATCTCAAAGGAGTCAAGATGATTAGTATATGCACGTATTGCTTTCTCGATGTTTCAATTGCCCCGCTGTAATTTGTTCACCTAGCATGTTATCTATCTTAAGGAGAGCCACCTCTAGTGAACTATGGACCCCAGTCCTTTCTTTTACATTCAATCTACAAACTGTTTACTACTTTGTGTTTACTTTCTGCAAACTATTACTTCCTTCCATTCGATACGTTTAATCCTTTGTTTTCCGCAAAACCGGTGAGATTGAGAACCTCATCGTAAATTGGGGGCAAAGTTCTGTGGTTGTGTTGTGCAGGTCTCCACGTTGCTGCTGGCACCGGTAGTGCGCCCTGCCAAGGCTCAGCTACACTGGTAGAAAGAGGGCCTTTGGTCCAGCGCCCAAATTCCATTGGTCCCGGTTCGTTTCCATAATTGGGACCAATGCTAGGCACCGGTCCCGGTTCATGCCGCCTGGGAATTGGTCCCGGTTCATATCTAAGCATTGGTCCCGGTTGGCGGCACAAACCAGGACCAATGCCCCCGCGACGCACACGTGGCGCTCTGCGGGGCATTGGTCCCGGTTCATGCCACGAACCGGGACCAAAAACCCCGCGACAGTCAGCAGTCCAGGACAATTAATGTAAATTAATTCGGGGCAGAAATTAATTCAAGGCAGAAATTAATTCGATGTAGAAATTGAATTGATCAGTATTTTAAAAAAAATCTTTCACAAATTAATCGAGACAAAGATCTAAATTGAGACATTTTATTATTCGACCACAAATTTTTCCATACAAAGCTGCGACTTTACGAATCTTCCTAGTCGACAACACTTCCGCTGCCGCTGTCCTCCGAGCCGTCGGCTTCCTCGTCGTCGTCGGACGAAATCTCCACGATTTCGGCGTTGTTCGGGAGACAGAGCTCCTCTGCGTGCCTAGCGGCGTCGATGGCGGTGTAGATGGTTCATCTAGGGACGGACCAGAACATCTCCCGCCCTTCCTGGTTGCGGCGATCCGGGTGCACCAGGCGCCCGTCCACGATGCGGTTGCCAAGCTTGGCCTTCCGCTCCTTCTTGAATAGCCAGGGCCAGTACTCGTTGGCCGCCGCGTACCGGGGCAACGCCCTCATGCACGCGGGTAGCTGGCGGCGATGCTCCGTGATGATGTACTCCATCTCGTATCCACGGGGGTTGAGGAGCGGAGCCACCGGCACACCCGCCTCGCTGATGCGAAATCCGGCGGGAACGATGGTGCGCGGCGGCGCGAGGATGCCGTAGTACCCAAACATCGCCGCCTCGTAGTGTTTGAGCATGGGCACCTCCATGATGGCGCGGTGGAGATTGGAGAGGGAGGGGAGGCGAGACGACGGCGCGGTGGAGAGGCGATAGCTAAAGGGGTGGGGTGGAGAGGGACTGCAGAGAGGCCGAGGCACTGGCGAAAGCGAGTGCCGTGGCCTCATATTTATACACGGGGACGATGAAGCGATGGTGGGCATTGGTCCCGGTCATTGCCACGAACCGGGACCAAAGCCCCTCCCGAGCGACACGTGGCGGCCCAGCAGCGCGCCCCCCACCCAGGTCATTGGTCTCGGGTCGTGCCATTAACCGGGACCAATGACCTGGGTGGGGTGCGAGCTACTGGGCCGCCACGTGTCGCGCGGGAGGGGCTTTGGTTCCGGTTCGTGTCAATAACCGGGACCAAAAACCCTCCCCTGGCTATATATAAGCCCAGCCCTTTGCCCACCAAATTTTGCTGGATTGTGTTTGAGGTGTGGGTGCTAGCTTTTTTTTTCTTTGATTGCACACAAGGTGTTCGACGAAATGTCCGAGCCACACTTTAGTTTGCACAACACGGTATCCTCGGCTGAGGTTAGCAACCTTATCTTCTTTATCTGTAACTGATACAAAAATATTGCATGTGTCCATGTAGGGTGGTCATTTTACTATTCACGATGTTATTGTAATGGTTAATTATTATGACGCAGATCGATGCACGGATGCGATGGATGTATGGCGACCAACACCATTCCAATTTTATTGCAGGCCTCCATAAATTTATCGATTTGGCGAAGGCAAACAAAGTGGATAATTTTATGCCTTGTCCTTGCGTCGATAGTCGGAACGTGGCGGAGCACTCTGCCCCGAGAATCCTTCAAAGCTATCTGCTTCGGAGAGGTTTCATGCCTGGATATTATTGTTGGGCCATGCACGGAGAAAGAGGGGTTAGGCTGGAAGAAAATGAAGAAGAGGAGGATGATGACAGCTATCCTATGCCCCCTGAAGAATGCGGTGATACTGAAGTGGAAGACAATGAAGAAGAACAACGGGCATCGGATGAGCCCGCTGATGGTCTTGGTCGGGTCATTTCTGATGCAAAGCAACAATGTGATACAGAAAGGGAGAAGCTTAAGTTGGAGGCCATGCAAAAGGATCACAAAAAGTTGTTGTACCCAAATTGCGAAGATGGCAGCACAAAGCTCGATACCACACTTGAACTGCTGAAATGGAAGACAGAGACTGGCTTATCTGACAAGGGATTTGACAAGTTACTGAAAATAATGAAGCCGAAGCTTCCAAAGGATAACGAGCTGCCCGAGACAACGTACGAAGCAAAGAAGACTATCTTCCCTCTAGGATTAGATGTGGAGAAGATACATGCATGCATTAATGACCGCATCCTGTACCGCAGTGAGAAGTACGAGAATATGGATAAATGCCCAGTATGCAATGCATGTCGATACAAGATCAGACAAGATGACCCTGGTGATGTTGAGGGCGATGACGAGCCCTCCAGGAAGAGGGTTCCTGCTAAGGTTATGTGGTATGATCCTATAATACCACGTTTGAAACGTCTGTTCAGAAATAAAGAGCATGCCAGGTTGTTGCGATGGCACAAAGAAGAGCGTAAGAAAGACGGGAAACTGAGACACCCCGCTGGTGGGTCGCAGTGGAGAAACATCGAGAGAAAGTACTCGAACTTTGCAGGTCGCGAGGAACTTATGGTTTGGTCTAAGTACAGACGACATGAATCCTTTTGGGGAGCAGAGCTGTAGTCACAGCACCTGGCCAGTGACTCTATGTATCTACAACCTTCCTCCTTGGTTGTGCATGAAGCGGAAGTTCATTATGATGCCAGTGCTCATCCAAGGATCGAAGCAACCAGGCAACAACATTGATGTGTACATAACGCCATTAGTCGATGAACTTTTGCAGTTGTGGGCAGAACCAGGTGTAAAGGTGTGGGATGAGCACAAACATGAGCCATTTGACCTACGAGCGTTGTTGTTCGTAACCATCAATGATTGGCCTGCTCTTTGTAACATTTCAGGACAGTCAAACAAGGGATACAATGCATGCATGCACTGTTTAGATAATACTAAAGGTACATATTTGGATAAATGTAAGAAGGTTGTGTACCTGGGGTGTCGTAAATCTCTTCCGACCAATCATCAAGTAAGAAAGAAAGGCAAGAATTTCAACGGTGAGGCAGATTACCAAAAGAAGCCTAAGCTCCCTAAAGGTGCTGATGTATTTGGTATGGTGAAGGACCTAGAAGTAATCTTTGGGAAGGGTCCTGGCGGTCAATCTGTTCCGAAAGACCCCATTACCGGACACACAGTCATGTGGAAAAAGAAATCTATATTTTGGGAGCTTGAGTATTGGAAAGACCTAGAGGTTCGTTCTTCAATCGACGTGATGCACGTGACGAAGAATCTTTGCGTGAACCTGCTAGGCTTCCTGGGCGTGTATGGGAAGACAAAAGATACACCAGAAGCACGGGAGGACCAGCAACGTATCAAAGGCCCATACAACAAGCATACTAATAAAGGACGTAAATACTTAAGCAGCTACACTCTTACCAAAGCAGAGAAGGAAATCTTTTTTGAAGTCCTTTACAGTATCAAGGTCCCGACTAGCTTCTCGTCAAATATAAAGGGAATAATAAATATGGCAGAGAAAAAATTTCAGAACCTGAAGTCTCATGATTTCCACGTGATTATGACATAGTTGCTTCCAGTTGCATTGAGGGGGCTTCTACCAGAAAATGTTCGATTAGCGATTGTGAAGCTATGTGCATTCCTCAATGCAATATCTCACAAGGTAATCGATCGAGAAAGTCTGGAAAGGCTACAGAAGGATGTGGTCCAATGTCTTGTCAATTTTGAGTTGGTGTTCCCCCGTCCTTCTTCAATATTATGACGCATCTCTTAGTTCACCTAGTCGAAGAGATTTACATTCTCGGTCCTGTATTTCTGCACAATATGTTACCCTTCGAGAGGTTCATGTGAGTCTTAAAGAAATATGTTTGTAATCGTGATAGGCCAGAAGGAAGCATCTCCAAGGGCTATGGAACATAGGAGGTCATTAGGTTCTGTGTAGACTTTCTTCCTGACCTTAAGCCGATTGGTGTTCCTGAATCACGGTATGAGGGGAGACTGAGTGGAAAAGGCACGCTAGGAAAGAAAGCAATGATATTTAGGGACAGACATTCGTTGAATCAAGCACACTACATAGGTCTCCAAAGTTCTACGTTCGTGGCTCCGTATATCGAGGAACACATGAATGTTATACGCTCCAAGTTCCCGGGGAAGGATGACTATTGGATTAAAGAAAATCACATGGAGACTTACGGCACTTGGTTGCAATTACATCTCATTAATGACACCACTATTGGAGATCAGCTCTACTTGTTGGCCACAACACCATCTGCGACTGTATTGACTTTCCAAGGGTACGAGATAAATGTGAATACATTTTACACGATTTCCCAAGATAAAAAGAGCACCAACCAAAACAGTGGTGTCCGCTTTGATGCAACATGCGAGAATGGGAAAAAGGACACATACTATGGTTACATAGAGGAGATATGGGAACTTGACTATGGACCTACTTTTAAGGTCCCATTGTTTCGGTGCAGTTGGGTCATCATGAATGGAGAAGGGGTAAAGGTAGACCAGCTATACGGAATGAGAACAGTGGATCTCAAGAATCTTGGTTACAGAGACGAACCATTCGTCCTAGCCAATGATGTGGCTTAGGTTTTTTATGTGAAGGACATGTCCTCTAGACCGAAAAAAAGAAAAAAAAGGAAATGAATACATCAGACGCTGAGCCCAGGCGTCACATAGTTCTTTCAGGGAAAAGAAACATCGCGGGAGTTGAGGACAAGACAGACATGTCAGCAGATTATGATAAGTTTGATGAAATTCCTCCCTTCACCGTGAAAACTGACCCAAGCATCCTGTTAAGCAAAGAAGATGCTCCATGGTTACGGCCTAAGAAGCGATCATAGGCAAGGGATTGACATACACGACGAAGGATTCATATCCTAAACCCTAAACCCTATGTAAATCTATGTAATGTATGGAAACTTTATGTGATGTATGGAAACTTTATGTGATGTATCGAAACTTTATGTAATGGAGTCTTTCACGGGCTTGCAGGGAAATTTTTCCGAGGCAGAGCTTCCGAAGGTGCCGTAGGGTGTGTGCACCAACGACATCTTTGAGAAGCTCCGCCACGGAAGATTTCACAACCCTTTACCCAACACTGTTAGAGGAGATGGAGTCTTTCACGGGCTTGCAGGGAAAGTTTTTAGAGGCGGAGCTTCCGAAAATGCCGTAGGGCGTGTGCACCAACGACATCTTCGAGAAGCTCTACCACGGGAGATTCGTCAACCCTTTCCCCAACATTGTTAGAGGAGATGGAGTCTTTCACGGGCTTGCAGGGAAATTTTTCCAAGGCAGAGCTTCCGAAGATGCCATAGGGCGTGTGCACCAACGACATCTTCAAGAAGCTCCGCCGCGGGAGATTTCCCAACCCTCCATCCATGGGGATGAAACTCTCTCTACCTATGTTGGCTTGTTGAGCTGCTTGCCATGGCGTATCGATGGTGCTTTTATAGGCACGACACCGCTTCTACTTTGTCTTGTTCCTCCGATAAGGCGTCGTGCGCTACATGCTTTATCTCATCGAGCAATGCGTCCACCTAGACATCCTTATCCCGCCGACAGCTTTAGTCTCCGTTGCACCCACCAGCCGGGACTAAAGGTTACCCACGCGTCCTTGATGCACTCGACGATTGATGTAGAGTTCGTTGGGAACCCCAAGAGGAAGGTATGATGAGCACATCATAAAGTTTCCCTCAATTATGAAACCAAGGTTTAATCGAACCAGTAGGAGCAAGGAAACACCCCAAAGGTGTTACTAGCTGAGCTTTGGCAGGGCGCACTACCGGTGCTAGTAGCAACATGGAGACCTGCACAACACAACCACAAAACTTTGTCCCCAACTTGTGATGAGGTTGCCAATCTCACTGTGTTTTGCGGAAAACAAAGGATTAAACGTATCGAATGGAAAGAAGTAAAAGTTTCCAGAAAGTAAACACAAAGCAGTAAAAGATTGTAGATTGTATGTAAAAGACAAGGACCGGGATCCATAGTTCACTAGAGGTGGCTCTCCTTAGATAAATAACATGCTGGGTGAACAAATTACAGCGGGGAAATTGACAAACACCGAGAAAGCAATACATGCATATACTAATCATCTTGACTCCTTTGAGTCTTGATTGGGCATTACAACATAATACATAGACCGCCATCCAACTACATCTATGACTAATAATCCACCTTCAGGTTATCATCCGAACCCCCTCCAATATTAAGTTGCAAGCAACAGATTAATTCTTTACGAACTGTGTGTAAAGTAAACAATACAATTGTTCTATGAACAAAGGACGTTGTTTTCTCCCTAGTAGCAACAACACATCTAGTACCTTAGAGATTTCTATCACTTCCCCAGATTACCAGAGGCATGAACCCACTATCGAGCATAAATACTAACTCTTGGAGTTGCTAGCATCTACTTGGCCAAGATAGCTACTAACAACGGAAAGCATGCAAGATCTCAAATAACAAAGACATGATAGAATCAATAATCAATCTGAAATAGCATCTCAATTTCCATCGGATCCCCGCAAACACAACATGTATGTATTACAAATAGATGATCTTGATCATGAACGGAGCTCACAAGATCTAAACATGAAAGCACAAAGGAGGAGAAACCAGCCATCTAGCTACTACATGGATCCGTAGTCCAAGGATGAACTACACACACATCACACCGGAGGCTTGCATGGTGATGAAGAAGGCCTCCAGGGTGAATTCCCCTCTCCGGCAGTGTGCCAGGAAGAGCTTCAGATCCCCCTGATCTAGGGACAGAGACGACGGCGGCTACAGACTCTTTCGTGGATTTTTGATCGGGTACTTAGGGTTTTCGTCCCGAGGGCAACTTATAGGCGGAAGGAGAGGCCGAGGGGGTGCTGGGGTCGGCCAGACCACCCCCTGGCGCGGGCCAGGCCTGGCTGCGCGGCCAGGTGGTGTGGACGGCCCCCAGCCCTTCTCGGTCTCATATTCTAGCACTTGATCCCTTCCGGAAAATAGGCACTTTGGCTTTTGTCCCGTCCAATTCTGAGAATATTCATTTTCTGACTTTCCTGGAACCAAAAACAGCAGAAAAGAGGCAGCTGGCACTGTGGCTCTTGTTAATAGGTTAGTCCAAGAAATCATAATAAAAGTACTCCAAAGTTGGAACAGAACACAAGAAAGTGGATAAAACCAAGCATGGAACATCAAAAATTATAGATACATTTGCAATGTATCAGTCCTTATCCCACCGACAACTTTAGTCTCGGTTGCACCCACCGGCCGGGACTAAAGGTTACCCACGCGTCCTTATCCCACCGACAGCTTTAGTCTCGGTTGCACCCACCAGCCGGGACGAAAGGTTGCCCGGGGCACATGTGTGCACAATATGGGCACATTATCACAAACTATGCCCTGATTCTAGCCATAACATTGGTGGTTTGACATAAATGCCATGAAACCTCGAACATGATAGGTCATTTTGTGAAGGATTTTTTATGATGTTTGCAACTTTCAAGTTCAATATTTTTCCTTGCAACTGTGACACATAATATGACACCACGCGAAGGTTTCACATTGTTTGGATCATTTTTGAATTTCTTATGCCCGTTTCAAACTATATTCAAAACGGCGGGCATGAAGCTTCTTAGCCCGGGGCTGAGCCTCGCTGAACTTGAAGTGGATCTCTGATGAAATAGCATGTTGTGAACCTATAAATGATTTTTTTAAAAATTCACAAGCATTATATCATGTACTTGTAGTTCAAATCTTGGCAACCTCCTCCCGATTCGGTAGGAATTTGTCTTTTTCATGAGGGATGGACAGAAAGGTTCCAGATACACCGGTTGGGAAATTTTCCATATAAGGTGGTCTAGTATTTTTGAAAAATGGTTTGGTACCAATGCCAAACTTTAATTTGGTGGTTTCTTCACAGAACACCCCGATTTTGGCACCTCAAAAATGGAAATTGGCTTTTTCGTGCGTCGAAAGGGAAAACTTCCTCCTGCAACATCGTAAGCCATCGCATGATGCACATGTGTGCACAATATGGGCACATTATCACAAACTATGCCCCGATTCTAGCCATAACATTGGTGGTTTGACCTAAATGCCATGAAACCTCGAACATGATAGGTCATTTTGTGACGGATTTTTTATGATGTTTCCAATTTTTCAAGTTCAATATTTTTCCTGGCAACTATGACACATAATATGACACCACGTGAAGGTTTCACATTGTTTGGATCATTTTTGAATTTCTTATGCCCGTTTCAAACTATATTCAAAACGGCGGGCATGAAGCTTCTTAGCCCGGGGCTGAGCCTCGCTGAACTTGAAGTGTATCTCTGATGAAATAGTATGTTGTGAACCTATAAATGATTTTTTTAAAAATTCACAAGCATTATATCATGTACTTGTAGTTCAAATCTTGGCAACCTCCTATCGATTCAGCAGGAATTTGTCTTTTTCATGAGGGATGGACATAAAGGTTTTAGATACACCGGTTGGGAAATTGTCCATATAAGGTGGTCTAGTATTTTTGAAAAATGGTTTGGTACCAATGCCAAACTTTAATTTGGTGGTTGCTTCACAGAACACCCCGATTTAGGCACCTCAAAAATGGAAATTGGCTTTTTGGTGCATCGAAAGGGAAAACTTCCTCCTGCAACATCGTAAGCCATCCCATGATGCACTTGTGTGCACAATATGGGCACATTATCACAAACTATGCCCCGATTCTAGCCATAACATTGGTGGTTTGACATAAATGCCATGAAACCTCGAACATGATAGGTCATTTTGTGAAGGATTTTTTATGATGTTTGTAATTTTTCAAGTTCAATATTTTTCCTCGCAACTATGACACATAATATGACACCACGCGAAGGTTTCACATTGTTTGGATCATTTTTGAATTTCTTATGCCTGTTTCAAACTATATTCAAAACGGCGGGCATGAAGCTTCTTAGCCCGGGGCTGAGCCTCGCTGAACTTGAAGTGGATCTCTGATGAAATAGCATGTTGTGAACCTATAAATTTTTTTTTTAAATTCATAAGCATTATATCATGTACTTGTAGTTCAAATCTTAGCAACCTCCTACCGACTCGGCAGGAATTTGTCTTTTTCATGAGGGATGGACAGAAAGGTTCCAGATACACCGGTTGGGAAATTTTCCATATAAGGTGATCTAGTATTTTTGAAAAATGGTTTGGTACCAATGCCAAACTCTAATTTGGTGGTTGCTTCACAGAACACCCCGATTTCTGCACCTCAAAAATGGAAATCGGCCTTTTCGTGTGTCGAAAGGGAAAACTTCCTCCTGCAACATCGTAAGCCATCCCAAGATGCACATGTGTGCATAATATGGGCACATTATCACAAACTATGCCCTGATTCTAGCCATAACATTGGTGGTTTGACCTAAATTCCATGAAACCTCGAACATGATAGGTCATTTTGTGAAGGATTTTTTATGATGTTTGCAATTTTTCAAGTTCAATATTTTTCCTTGCAACTGTGACACATAATATGACACCACGCGAAGGTTTCACATTGTTTGCATCATTTTTGAATTTCTTATGCCTGTTTCAAACTATATTCAAAACGGCGGGCATGAAGCTCTTTTCCTGTTCAAAATTGTATAGTTCAAATAAAAATATTTGAGAACACAAAATGTTTTTTGATTAGTTATTTAAATTGAAGCACTTTTCCTGTTAAAAGTTTTTTGAAATTCCAAATTATGTAATAAATATTTGTTAATACAATTTTAATTGAAAATAGTAAAATTGTATAGTTCAAATAAAAATATTTGAAAATAGAAAATGGTTTTTGATTAGTTATTTAAATTGAAGCACTTTTCCAGTTGAAAGTTTTTTCAAATTCCAAATTATGCAATAAATATTTGGTAATGCAGTTTTAATTGAAAATAGTAAAATTGTATAGTTCAAATAAAAATATTTGAAAACAGAAAATGGTTTTTGATTAGTTATGTAAATTGAAGCACTTTTCCTGTTGAAAGTTTTTTAAAATTCCAAATAAATAATCATCTTAAATTGAAACGTCTTATTAATTAAAGAAGAAAACAAATTTGAAAATGGCGGGAAGACCAAAAGGTTTGCCAAAATCTGAAAAACAGGTCAACGATCCCGGTTCGTCCCACGAACCAGGACCGATGATCTTGGATGCGCGCGCTGCCATTAACATGCCTTTGGTCCCGGTTGTTGGCACGAACCAGGACTGTTGATCCTTTGGTCCCAGTTGGTGGGACGAACCGGGACCAAAGGCCCGCGTACATGGCAGCACAGCAACGCTCCTGCCCCAGACCTTTGGTCCCGGTTGGTGGCACGAACCGGGACAGTTGGTCCTTTGGTCCCGGTTATTGGGATGACCCGGGACCAATGGTCTGTACAGTTAACAGCCCCGGCCCTTCCTCCTCCCCAACTCCCCTAATTCATAGAGCACATCGACGCGCGGCTAAGGAAAATTTGCGGCGGAGCAAAATCACGCCGGCAGGCTGCCCAAATCCAGAGCGGCCGCTTCACGCCATCGACGCCCGCCGCCTCCGTGCCACCATCGTCTGAGGAATCGACCGTGCATGCTAGAAATCGACGCCACGGTCACTATTTGCTCCGACTCTAGCCGTCGCCATTGCCGCTGCTTCCGAGCTCCTCCGGCCTTGTCGACCCGTCCATCGTCTTCGTGGTGAGCCGCTGGTCCTCCAGGACCTCTCCTTTCTCTCTCTCTCTCGCTATGTTTCCTTCTGTCGCCGAGCGGCACTGTCCGCCGCCGTCGGACGCCATCGCAGACGACGCTCCGATGACCAATAAGGGGCGGCGCGACCACCGTTAGTTCCTCGTGACACGCTCGTTCGAACCCGACCTTCTGCGCGTTCCAGCAAGACTCTAGTGCCGCTAACCACCGCCGGCCGACGTGCCCTCCGGCGAGCCCATGTGGCGCCAAGGTGGCGCTCATGTGGCCCTGACCTGGGCGTTGAGCAAGCTCTGCCAGCGTGGCAGCCCGACGTGGCCCTGGCCCTACTAATTAATCACTGTGGGTAGGTGATGCATCAGTGAGAAAAGGTTCCCCAGCCTTAGGTGACGTCAGCCTTTGTCCTGCACTGCTTGAAATGGGCCCAAAGTTGCAGCCGGCAGCGGCCCACGAACTTTCAAGCCCAATACTATTTCAGCCTAAAGAAGGCCCATGATGGTCCAACACTGTGGCCCATTAGCAGCCTGCGGCAAGTCGCTCCTGTACATTTAAGGCCCGCGGGCGGCCCATCACTGTTTATCGCAGCCCATCGTGGGTGGCCTATTGACGGCCCTTGTATGAGATGGCATGTTACTGTTCAAGCCTGTTACTGTCGTGGCCTTTCACTGTTCCAGGCTTTACCTGTTCAGGCCCACAAGCAACCCTTTACTGTTCTAGTCTAGTAAATGTGTCGGCCTGTTATGCCCTCGCCTGGAAATTTCTCGGGCCATTACTGTTCTGGCTTGTCAATATTCTGGCCTTTCACTGTTGCGACCCTTTACTGTTGCGGCCTGCTACTGTTTTCGCTTGTTACTGTTCTAGGATTTCACGGTTTCTTGCCTATTACTTCGATGGGCTGTTTCTGTTAAGGCCTGTTACAATTAAGGCATGTTACTGTTATGGCATGTTACTCTTACGGCCTGTTACCATTACGACCTGTTACTGTTACGTCCAGTTACAACTTGTAGGTCAGGCTATTACGTTTACGGCCTTTTACAGTTTTGGCCTTTTTTGAAGCCCATGCCAATATCCTAAAACATTTATATAATCAAGCATTTTTTACTGTTCATCATCGGCCGAATACACGACGGGCCAATAACAAAGCACGGTATTGTTCCCTAATCGACATGTCTGGCGTAGTTACCGTAACTACTACCGCATATGTTGACAACGTCAACTAAATGCATACATGGCCTACGCGATTTATCTAGATAGTACATCAGCTACAAACTTCTTAAAATTATTACATATTATCAAATCAAGGGAAAGAAAAATCGGCATTTCAGTTAACAATCAAGTTGATAGCAGAGTCCTCAATTGATCACCTGCATCTTCCTTTGAGTGTGACAGCTATATTGGAGGAGACATGATCTTGTAACCCCCTCTTTAGTGGCGATAGCAATAATTGCACCCTGAAACTAAGTAATAACAAGTTAATACATCAAACAAGACGAACAAATCAATTAACTGATATGACATGAGCTATGATCTAGAGTTTACAACTAGTTAATGGTTCAATTATTGACCAACACGTCAAACAAACAGGACAAGCAAGCATGCATTAAACGAGCAATCAAAAAATGTGTGTGTGGCTTAGAATTTCAACAAAAATAAACTAGTCAGGTCATTTCAACAAATATATATATGGAAGCAGTTCTATACCCTAAAATGCAAGAGACGCCGGGTGACTCGGAATTTGCGCTGAGACACAAAATGGCATGCAGTTACTGTCATAGCAAAGAATGAACCAGATAGAAATTATAACCGCATCATACGAGAACTTGTAGACCAGGAATGCAAACCACGAATGAACTATATATTGTAGAGGATAGTTATGTCATGACTTAGGACGAACCAGACCCAGAACCAGATGCATGATATAATGGCGTCGCTCGTGAACCTGTATAGAAGGACAAACAAGCATTAGACAAGTGTGCCTAGAATGAAATGAGCAATCAAACAAAGTATTTCTTAGAATTTCAGCAAATATAAACAAGCGAGGTCATTTCAGCAAATATATATGGAAGCAGTGGCATCTCCTAGAATGCGTAGTCATTGGGTGACTCAGAATTTGCTGTGAGCTACACAATGGCATGTAGTTACTGTCATAGCTAAGAATCAACCAAATTGAAATTATAATGGCATCATAAGAGAACGTCTAGAGCAGGAATGCAAACCACGAGTGAACAACATAGTAGACGACAGTTATGCCATTGGTTAGGACGAACCAGCACCAGATAAGGAAATAATGGCGTCGCTTGTGAACCTGTAGAAGAGGCTATGCAAACCATCATGTTCATTGTTCCAATATGGTCTCTATGCAAGAAAAAGGAAATATTTAGTGTTGCAGCTTTTGAAGAACCAAATAGCAACAACAAATTATAATCGAATTAGTATACAGAGTCAAAACGGGTACTACTGGACAAAATAACAATGCCAAGGAGGAAACAATAATAGGAACTTATCTCAGGACGAACCAGATAGATTCAGTAACTGTGGAGCAGGGAATCCAAACTAATATTTTCCACTGATTTTACATTTTGCAAGAACTACACGATAACAGGTAATTACTATTGTTCGGAGTAGCTAAGAACATGTGCATGACTTCAAAATTGGTAGAGAAGCGAATGCAAACAAACATGTCTAGTGACCTACTCCGTAGTATCTAGCACAAAGAACAAGCGTGCGCTTTGACTGGGTGTACAGAACGATTAGAAAAATACAGTTCACTATGATAGGCTTGAACCTGCTATACAGCTGACAAAAGAAAAAAAGAGTTGGTGATTTGGTTACCATGGTCGGATAGGCTTCTGATCATCATCCGTACCGGCGCGAGTGACATCCTTGTTTCCCAGGGTGCTTCGGTTGCGCCGGCTGTTTGCGTCGGGGAAGCAGATCTTGGGTGCTCGATGTCGGCTTGACCGCGGTGGACGAGGTTGAATCGGTGCACTACACGATGGTTCATGTAAGGTACAGGAGGGGAGGATGCCGTCGACGTTGATGCAGATCTTGGGAAGTCGTTGACGGATTCAGCGCCGTGGAGGGGAAAGTGGGAAAAGGAAATCAGGTGCGGTGGACGACGACGGAGTCGGTGACCAAGGTCAGGTGCGGTGGACGTCGGTGAAGCGGCAATGATGCTTTGGATGAGACTGCATCTGATGCAGCTCCGGTATACTGTTGGCTGAGGAGTGCATGGTGTCGATACCGGCGGGCGAAGCCAGCCATGGAGAAGTGATGCGGGAGGTTCCGGGCGCGAGAAATTTCGCAGTGTTTGAAATGGAGGGCGCGAGGGAGTGGGGACCACGTGATTTTGGTATCGTTTGAAACGGAGGGGCGCCAGAAATTTTGCAGTGTTTGAAATGGAGGGGCACGAGGGAGTGGGGACCACGTGATTTTGGCCGTCTAGCAATCTTGTCCGTCCATCCCAAATCAATGAGCCATAGGGGATACCTTCCATTCGAATGCAAGCAATCGCTAGGTGTCCCAGAGTAGACTATAGGGGTAGATGTGTTGGTTACTGTAGTAGCAGACCATTAATCGGGCTAGCTGGCGTGATGTCATTTTGGCGCTCCACGAGTTCAAACTTTTACTTATGGTGTTCAGGAGTGATTGCATGCTTTGCACGACTATTTTATTGCATACACTCCAATAACTTACCTTATTAAAGCATAATAATATCCTGCATAATTTCGAACTTTGGTGCAATACTTGGTCGACTTATTAGAACTAAACATCTCTCGGGTATTTTAGAAGTACTCCCAAACATGTTTCTAGCTTAGCAAGATATCGTGTATTTTTTAATGGATACAGTACTATGGATGGTTTTGCATGACTGTTGACATGCACAATTTTGGTTTTGCATTTTTCATATTTGACGTCCAGGCAGACAATGTACATATACCTCTCCATAAACAACGATAAGTTTTGTCGTTTTTTCCCTACTTTCTAAATGTTACATTAAACTACCATCATTTCTAATGATGCATGAAACGACCAAAAAAGAGTTGTGACCTTTCTTTAGTATCTAAAAATATTTTCATTGTTAATAATTATTTTTTACCATTTTACAGAGCATTCCATAAAACGAAACAATGTTTTCAACATCAGGGGAAATGTTTCCATTACATGAGAAAAAATAATGTCTTTATCACCAAGAATATATAGCACAAGAAATGAATTACAACACAATAACCATATGCAATGACCTGATGTGTATAAACCTTAGTGACCATCTAATTTATAATTAGAAGTGTCAAGAAGGGAGATGCTAGGTTCATTTGTGGTGGCTAGGTGCAAATTTTTAATTCAATAAATGTACTACATTCTTGTGGACACTCATAAAGACAATTGACCTCTTGTCTTAGGAGACTTGTGATAAAACTATTACTAGTAGTTCGGAAATAAGTGACTTGGAATTTATCTAGATTCGTATGTATCACTAAAATATATACTCGTGAATATGATCTATATACTCGATCTATATACTCGTGAATCTAGACAAATCTAAGTTTCTTATTGAGGGAGTACGGCAATATTATAAATTTGCAATGTTGTCATGATAAATAATGAGATTCGCTACACTCCATAAACGAAACCACTTCTTTTCTTCTCTCACAGTTCTACATTTTTGTACTAAAGTATTTTTACTCTAGAATAACGCACGAAGTTAGTTACTGTACATGTTAGTGATTAAGTACTTCCGCTAATTTGTATTTACATATAGAGGTAATACTACACACCCAATTAACATCATAAATAATTTCTTTTCTCTCTCTTTCTAGAGGAGTTTCCTAGGTTGTCAGTTTGAAGAATCATTTGTCAGATATATAGAATTGAACACTTTAAATTATACATCGAGTGATTAGATGGATGGACGATTAGTGCATAGAGGCAGTCGAGCTGGTAAAATGCTCACATTTAATGGTAGATGTGAGCACAATTGATTGAGTGGCAAACCTTTTTGTGTGCGGTCGAGGCCCCCGTACGCTAATGACCCTCGCTAATCAACGTAGCTCACACATAAGTGTATTTTTACGTAGTAGTAGTAGTAGAAACATCATCCAGGGAGATAGAGTTCAGCGTCTAGCAACCTTGACCGTCCAATCAGAAATCAACGGGGCAAAGCGGATACCTTCCCTACAAAGTCTCTAGCAGGAATGCCTATGCAAGGAATCGTTGGCTGTCCGTGGGTAGACTATAGGGGTAGTTGTGCTTGTGATCCAAAGTACTCTAGAGTCCAGACAATAGCTGGATGTCCCCGATGCTGACGGTGCATTTTCTTGTCTAGACACTGGATCCCAGATCCCTACACATCTGACAAAGTAGAAAGTATGACCAAATTTAAAGATCACTCATTGACTATTTAATTATTTTTGATTTATTAGACATACTCTCCCTATAGCCTTTTTTTTTGAAAATGCCCTCCAACCTAATTAAAAAGGATGTCACATATTTGACTCAATTTGAATGTAATATTAATACGTTGCAAATGTATCCATAATTTTTGATGTTCCATGCTTGGTTTTATCTACTTTCTTATGTTTTATCCACACTTTGGAGTACTTTTCATATGATTTCTTGGACTAACCTATTAACAAGAGCCATAGTGCCAGCTGCCTGTTTTCTGCTGTTTTTGGTTCCAGGAAAGTCAGAAAATGAATATTCTCGAATTGGACGGGACAAAAGCCAAAGTCATTATTTTACCGAGGAACACCTGGAGCCAGAATACGAGACGGAGAGGGGCTGGGGCCCAGCGACACCACCTGGCCGTGCGGGCTGGGCCTGGGCACGCCAGGGGGTGGTCTGGCCGCCCCAGACACCCCCTCGGTCTCCCTCTTCGCCTATAAGATGCCTTATGACCAAAAAACTCAGGGGGGTTCGACGTTTTTCCAGAAGGAGTTCCGCTCTGCCACCACCACCAGATTCCACGAAACAGCACCAGAAACTCCGTTCTGGCACCCTGCCGGGACAGGGATTTGGAGGAGATCATTGCCATCATCATCACCATCGCTTCTGCATCGACCATCCATGTTTCCCCCATCTATGAGTGAGTAATCCCCCGCTGTAGGCTATGGGGATGGTAGGGATTGGATGAGATTGTTCATGTAATGGCATCAGATTGTTAGGGCATGGTGCCTAGTATCTTCTATTAGTGCTTTATGACTTTGTTGCGACTTTTTATGCTTAATGCTTGTCACTAGGGACCGAGTGCCATGATTTCAGATCTGAACATGTTATTGATTCATTATGATAGTATTGTTTTTGGTCTTACCTGCAAGTTGTATACACACGTTGTTGTCCGGAACCAATGGCCCTGAAGTGAAAAAAATCAGGATAACCGGAGGGAATGGCTTTGATGTGAGGATCACATGTGTTCGCGAAGTGTTAATGCTTTGCTTCGGTGCTCTATTAAAAGGAACACCTTAATTGCCAGTAGTTCCCTTGAGGCCCCACTGCAAACGGGCTGGCAGGACAAAAGATGTTGCGAGCACGTATGACTATATATGGGACACGTGCCTAGGATTATCTAGTACTTCGATGCTTTATCTTATTTATCTGCAATTGCCCTATGTTCTGATTGCCATGTGAATTGTCTTGTGCATGCAATGCCCGTCCATCCATCCCTATGCCTACCGCACTCGAATCCTACTGTTTGCTGCTATTGTCACTACTGTCTTTACTTTACTACTGATGTTACTTTACTACTCCTACTACAAAACTATGCTACTGATAAACTGCTGTGAGCAAGATTGTTTCCAGGTGCAGCTGAATTGAAAACTCAGTTGTTAAGGCTTATAAATATTCTTTGGCTCCCCTTGTGTCGAATCAATAAATTGGGTTTAACTTCCCTCGAAAATACTACGATACCTATACTTGTGGGTCATCAAATATGTACACTAAACAATGACTACTATACGACAAGTATATCGTTACAAAAGCTCCACAGAGCGCATTCGAACGCTAGAGAGTGCAATATAATTATGCGCAGATGAATGAGAAAAAATGATCCATGCACCCAAAAGAAAGAAAAAGGAGGGCCACGTAGGCAAGTCCTCCCCCTTCCTATTTCCTACTCCAATATTCGGCGATTACAACACTGTGGCCGCCCTGCAGAGGTAGGGCCTTGACGACCTCCACAATGGTCGCGACCTCGACGGCCAACATGAGATAGCTTCTCTCTTCCTACTTAGCGGGGCGTGACCTGGACGATCTCCGCAATGGTAGCTGCTGGCTGCGGAGCATCGTGACTTCTTTCTTCAAATTTTCACACTCAGCGCGAAGCATGGAAGAGTCACGCTCGTAAGATCGTGCGAGCTTCATTTGAAAAGCCAAATTGGCTCGGAGGTGATCACACTCTAGGTTGAGCTCGAAGTTTTTCTGAAGAATGTTGATGTTATGGTTGTAGATTTCATCTACTTTGGCCGAGATTCTCGCCCTGACTTCCTGCATGGAAAATACATCATCGGTAAGAGAGCATGGAGTGCATGCAGAGAAGAACAAAAAATGTCAATACATGTATAGTGACTACAGTACCTCTCTTCTTCGATCGAGAGCAGGCATGAGGGCATAGTACGCGTAAGAGATATCCGTCGTGCTATCGACCCGTGGGGTGGAAAATTCGACGCTCAAGCCGCCTGCCCTGGAAGATGTACATAGACGGTTCAATAGTAAGAGTAGACAACCCAGGAATCAATGGAAGTACAAACCTAGCTGGACTCTTGGTCCCCATGATAGCCGCTCTTCGGATACATACGTGAAGACGAGCCCTCGCCCCATGGCTGGTCTCCTTTCTCGGTCCAAGCCTGCAGGTCACCCTGCCGGCGGGATTTCTCCATGGCTCTAACCACCGCCATCTTGCTATTCTTTCGACGAGACAGGATATTTTGTGACATCGCTAGATGAAGAAGTAGAGAAGAAAGGGAGGAGCAGTGGAAGAAAATGGTTTCTACGAAGGCGGAGCGAGGTAGTGGAAGCAAACCGTCAAGTACTGGGTCTCACTTGTTCAAAAAGAGTATTGGGTCTCGTCGCCGGCCTTCGAGCAATCTCGTTGGTCCATCAAGCGATCGAGCTTACTTGCTACAAATAGTGTGCAGTGTGCTAAGGCTTGGGCATGAGCTAAGAAAATACTAACTTAGACGTGAGTCTAGCAAAATCAAAACTTCTCCACCATTTAGGTCTCTTGCGTGGGTCCCATGTAGTAGCTTTTTTCACTTTTTCTCTCCAAACTACTAGTGCTCTGGCCAATGAAAATGCCTCAAAGTATTATGCCAAATATTTTAATCAACTAGCCTCTAGGTCTTGTACTAGACACAAGTCCAAGAATATTTTACTCAAAAATGCTCCACTATTTAGGTCTCTTGCTCGTAGTAGTAGTACTCCCTCCCATCCATATTTACTCGTCACTGAATTGGACATATCTAGCAATGAATCGGAGGGAGTAGTAGTAGTAGCCACATTGAATATACTTAGGGCTTGATGCATAATCATCACAAACGGTCGCCAAAAGATCGAATAGCAAACTTAAAGATAACTTTGGGCTTCTTTGGATAACAGGATTTAAAAACACCGGAATTTTACTTGGTCACGGGTACAAAACAATGGATTGCAAAACAGAGGAAATAACTTTCTTTGAATCATAGAATTTCAAAACGCAGGATAACAGGGTCGGAGGTACAAATCTGCTAGCGTAAAGTCATTTCAATAAAACACAGTAAACACGGACGGAAATTTCCTCAATCCTACGCGAATGAGTGTAAAAAAGTGGATGTTGAAATCCCTATGGGATTAGGGTGTAGAAATGCAATCTATATGAATTTGGGAGGTATGATTCCTTTCATCCAAAGGGCTTCCTTATGAAAAAAAATACTATGGGTCGAATTCCTCCAAAATTCCTTTGAAAATCCTTCGATCCAAACTAGCACTTAAACAAGGTGTGCGTGCTCACGATAGACGAACACCTTCCAGCAGGAGGTGATGCGGTCGTAGATTTTAATCTTGAACCCATCTGCAGTGACCTTGAACATAAGGTAGTCACCCTCCTTCAACCCATGGAAAGCAGCAAAGTGTAGGGGTTCCACGTATGAAAACAATAAATTTTTACCCTATGCCCCTGAACCTCTGATGTTGCCAGGACCTATCTATTAGTAATACAGTAACGGGAGGGGCTTTTCGCGAACTTACCCTTGAAGACCAAAAAGCGTTGTCAATGCTCAGGAGAGCGTGGTTGATGTAGACGAGCCAAAGCCGACCTCAAGGTCGTGATGAAGTCCTTGCGCTCTAACGGCTCCAAAGACTTGAGTGCCTCAAGTGTGACACCTCGCGGGGAGTTACACACGTCCGGTGCCTCACGATGACTCCTGCTTCCCCGATCCAGCAGTAGTTGCGGAAGTAGAGCTCCTAGATCCGAATCCCACAGCACGATGGCGCTTTGCGGTGAAGATGTCTCTCGTTCGTGCAGTCCGAACTTGGGACCACGGTCACGAGAGAGAGAGAGAGAGAGAGAGAGAGAGAGAGAGAGAGAGAGAGAGAGAGAGAGAGAGAGAGAGAGAGAGAATATCAATTGGAGGTCTCGCGAAAAGTTTGAAGACCTTTCTTGATTATTGTGTGTATTTATCTGGCCAAATACCCCCACTATATATAGGGCAAAAGGAGGTACAACCTCCCTCAAAGTCCCAGGGTGGGACTAAAGGAGAGGAGGGGGAGGGGCAGCCGCCGGCCGGCCCTAGTGGGCCCCGCGCGGGGGGGGGGGAGAGGGGGCTAGGCTCAGCCGTCCACCTCCCTTGTCCCTTCTCCCTCTCTCCTTTCACAAATGGGCCCTCTCCCCTCCGGGAATTGACCCATTAAGCCTTTTGACCTTTTAAATTGATTTTCTCTTTATTAAATAATTATGAATAAATGATTAAATCAATATTTAACATTCATTCACATGTTATTAACCCTCTATGGTTATGGAACATTTCCACCTCCACTCTGGACATCCTCCGGACTTATTGAAACCCTTCCGGTTTTGTCTCTACAATTCTTCGACGATTCTATCGATCCTATAAACACTCTCTAAGCATCATCAAGCCCTTAAGCATGATACCCCATGGTTCGGGAACACTCCATACATGGTTGGGACAGTCTCGCACCAATGATCGATAGAGGGACCTGGATGGCCAGGTGACCCCTATGCGTTCCACGAAGATCTTTCCTCGTTTGAACCGGGATAGTCGTGTCTTATTCCCTTTGTCTCTCGATACTTGCATTGACCGAGATATGATCAATGACATCACCATGCTACTTGACTTGTTCCGACAAGTGATATCCCTGTGATCAAATCACACGCTGCGCAGCTATTGGACATAACCTCTCCGAGTGGGCCCTTGAGTATATTCCCGTCACATGGACGGACAAATTCCGCTCTTGACATAGATTGCCTCTACGATTTCCTCCGAGTACCTGGACACACCTTTAAAACCACTGTATTACCAAGTGGTGCTTGATGCTATCAAAGCACTCTCGGGAGACAGTGATTGATATAGCCTCACAGTCTAAGGAATAGTCTACGAGGATCCATTTCTAATCATCATAACTTGAACTTCATGACATGATCGGGTCACAATGTTTAGGTTGGGTATTGGTTCATCTTCTCATTCTTAGAATGAGTTGACTCCATTTCCAACTGGCATAAATGCCACATGATCATCTGTTGACCAATGAACTAGTGACTAGAGGTTCACAGGGAACCCCTGGTTGTTTGTTTATCACACGTGTATTGATGTTTCCACTCAATATAGTTATAGCATGATATAACACTTAATCATAAACTATATGAAATATGGTAATAGTCCTTATTACTATTTGTCTCTAGGGTATATTTCCAACAGTCTCCCACTTGCACTAGAGTACAAATACACTAGCTGCAGTTCTCTATTAGACACTGCGGACAAACTTAGCTCAATGTTTCGTGATTCAAACTTAATCAGTTTCAAACATTCCTTATTGGATCATATATTATGTTAAGTTACCATCATGGTTTTCTAAGATAGAACCTATGTCTCAACATAGTGGATGATGATCATCCTTTTATTTCTATCAACCATTGATGTTCAACTTAATATTATTCCTAATTTGAGTTATTAAGGACCAGTTCCTTAATTAAGTTATATTCTGAAACCCTTTTCAGAATCCCTTAAGGAATACTACATAATATCATAATACACTTATTATCAACTTATACACCTTATAAATTATTATTTATTTGTACTTGCGCTTTTATTCTTAACATACTTAAGAATCACTCCTATAAGCTCCCACTCAAAATATGTTCCTACCATATTTGGGTATGAGCCAGTACTCTTACTCAAACTATGTTCCTACATATTTGAATTTGAGACTTATATTACTCCCACTCAAAAATATGTCATTCACATATTGTTTTAGGAAGACTTTCATAGCTCCTACTCAATTTCATGCAAATTGCATATCTGCTCACTATTTTGAACAATTTCAAAATCCTTTGATCAAATATCAAACATGGAGATTTACTATGAGATGCTAGTACTTTTACTAGTTTCAAATCCACTAGACATTAAGCACACTTGAATCAAATTCATTTGAATTTGTCCAATACTTGACAAATTGTGCTTTTGTCATTCACCCCCTTTTCCACTAAGTCTTTGCAGTCATTTGGGAAAATTCAAGTAACCCCTTTTACTTGTGAGATTCAGCAACGAATTGCTTTCTAATCTGAAGGGAATTTTGCTATGGGATTTCTCATAACTTTGGTTTACCATTATTTCCTTAGTAGTTCGTAGGTATTCATATTCCAAGAATCATGACAAATGATTCACAAATGTATCCATACAAGATATGGATTACATTTTGAATCCTACTTCATGTAGTGAAAACACTAGTGGGAAAAACACAAAGATCATTATCATTGATTCTTTCCTTTGTGAAGAGAATCGTTCAGGAACATTTTTCGTTGTGCTTCTCAACACTCTGATGCATGGATTTGGATCCTCATCGTGTTTTACACTATCTTCCATTTTCTTTATAATTGAGGAGTATCACTGAATGCGAACTTCCTAAAAATGTACCAAAATCCAAGCAATACAAGTTTTGCTTCTCTTTTGGTTTAGCTATGGATTTCATATTCAAAGTTTCCAATAAATACTCTACAAGGACTTATTCGCTATTGTTTTTGTTATATGGAATAACCCCAAAACTTTTACGATGATCCATACTAGATATTGAGCCGCTTTCATGAATTCAGATGGTTCACTATATTCTGTAATTGAGTGTTAACTATTTCTAACTAGTGGTCTCTACATCTACACTAAAACGATTTATTTGGTGCCTTATATTCACCCACTTTGATATCTAATATCACATTGTGATGCTTTGCATTTTGACGTTTCAAAACGCTTTGCATTCCACAATTTCTTTTATGCCATTCTTATAAAGTCGAATTTCATTACTATTGATCAAATCGTAGTAATTTGATTCTCTTTTATATTTATAACCTTTGTTGATGAAACACTTTGATCAAATCAAATAGTTTCATATTCATGTTTCCTTTGGTGAACTTCTTTACACATTTAAACAATCTTATAATGATAATTACCATTTTCGTTAAAACACAATACATTAAATATGTATTTACTTTTAACAATTCATTAAACACTTTGTATTCAAGTAATACACGGTGTTCAAGTTATTTTGCCGAAATTAGGCTTGATTTATATGTGATAATACATCGAATGACTCTCACATATTATCACATAATTTTGAATTTATACAATGGTTTCATTCATTAATGAAATATCATTAAGTTGGGCATTTTAAGGCATTTCAATATTTTACAAATGTTCACGCATTATCAATTAGTTTCAAACAACAAGGATAATACACGTATAATCAAACAAGATATGAACACAAATAGAAATAATTCATAAAAGTGGAACAATTGTTTGTTACAAACTCATATGAATAACCGTCTCACAAAGTGTGAGACACACTAAAGAAGTTCACAATCTTTTGATTACAATAACTATCCAAAAACATAAACTAAGTGATAAATGTCGAGGGAGAGTGTCGTTGGCCATCATCATCATGCTCGCCATTAGCACACAACGTCACCTCCTCTCCAGCATGCACCTCTCATGCAGAAGGACTGTTTTCAGCAAAACAGAACAAATATCAAGTATACTTAACACTGCAAATGTGTTTGCAAGATTATAACATTTATAAAATTGTATATCAAATATATACCTTTGTCATTGATGAACTCAGTGGCAACGGGTTCAACCACCACATCTCTGAAATGTGATATGAACTCGTGGAAATCCTGTGTTTCTGCGTCGCCTCTCATAATACAAATCCTGACTTGTGGTTGGAAGCTTGGTGGTAGCGACCGCAGCACAACTCCTATTGCAAAAGATCTTGCGAACCAGTTGTCCAAGAAGTATGCCAGACTCATGTATGCATCATATATGCTCAACAAGTGATCGTCCAATGAGGAGCCTTCCTCCATCTTAGTGGAGAGGAAGTCCCCCATCAGCTCATACTCCCATATGCGCACTTGTTCCACGAAATGCGATCTCAGATGTGCCATAACCATTCAGGGATTAAGACTTCCCACCATCGGCCATAGTCCATCTTCCATCCCGAGGCGCATCATTACTAATATGAATGTGGCCATCACACGACGATGGCAGCGGAGATCCCGCTGCTCCTGGGTCTCATGAGAATAGGGTGGCTCCGAGTACATCTCATAGATCATGTAGTCAGCCACTTTGTTCTCACCAAGGAGATCAAAAAGGCACATGACCCATGCAGAAAAGTTGGATCCATCTAACTTGAGATTTTCTCCTTTTAACCAATCGTCAATAGGAAAGGTAATCTCGGGGAGAACCATTTTCTACATTTATAATTGCAAAGAGGAATTTAGACTAAGTTTATAATTAAATGAGTTAATAATAACTCCACTCAGAGACACCTATCCCCATATGGGTTCCTCGTGATAACACGACCCCTATCAGCCACATCTCCCCCGATCATCACAGCCATCAATGTGGGTTCAAGGGTGGACGCTAAACATCGGTCACATCATTCATGCGACTCGTGCTCGATCTTTCGACCATCCATGTTCCGAGGCCACGCTTCTATGGCGTGCTAGGCTCGCCAACTCAACCATAGTGTATTTGCTGTGCAACATGGCTTAAACCCACTATATGCAAACATAGATATGTCTGACACCCATGCTTGTACCATGGATCGCCTCATACCGAAGAACTTTCTTGGTGGTGCACACTAAGGGGGAACACAACCATTGGTAATTTTAACAGGGATCATCTTATTAGGCTACCGTCGATTATCTAATACTAGGACACAATAAGAAATACAAACAATAACATTGAAAGTAAATGCGATTTGAGATGGTCCTTCACGTCGTGATCTCCATCCGTCGTCACCAGATTCCAGCGCCAGGGTTCCGGCGCCGTAGACACCAGGGTATTGGTGTCTTTCCGGCATGGTAGTTCATCACCTCCATGACTATCCACTACTACGTAACATAAGGTAATCACTTTACCTTAGCCACAACCATATGACAAAGCAACGCCCCCTGCAAAACAAAGTTAGACGCCTCTACTTTATCTTTGCATGTTTTACGTGGCTGAATGGGCTTTCGCACAAGAACCATTCTTACCTACAAACTTTTAGCACAACACTGATCAAGTAGTTGTCTCTACTACACCCCTTTCGGGGCCCTCCGTTGCAAATGGTATACCAACTAATGCGAGAGAGACAGACACCCCCTAAGCCACTTTATACGGTACAAGCCGTATGTCAAGCGTTGACCAGTCTCGCGAATAAACGCGTAAAGTCAGTTGGGGGCCGCTTCATCAAGCATTAATGTGGTATACACAAGTACACGTGGGAGGGTAACAACTAAAAGATCAACGCCCACACGCTACATCTCGTGTGTTCTACCCGTACTAGCATTACTACGCATAGATCTAGCTCTGATACCACTGTAGGGGTTCCGCGTATGAAAACAATAAATTTTTACCCTACGCCCCCTGAACCCCTGATGTTGCCAAGACCTATCTATTAGTAATACAGTAACAGGAGGGTATTTTCACTAACTTACCCTTGAACACCGAAAAGCGTTGTCAACGCTCAGGAGAGCGTGGTTGATGTAGACGGGTCGAAGCCGACCTCAAGGTCATGATAAAGTCCTTGCGCTCCAACGGCTCCAACGACTTGAGTGCCTCAAGTGCGACACCTCGCGGGGAGTTACACATGTCCGGTGCCTGACGATGACTCCTGCTTCCCCGATCCAGCAACAGATGTGGAAGTAGAGCTCCTGGATCCAAATCCCGCAGCGCGACGGTGCTCCACGGTGAAGATGTCTCTCATTCGCGCAGTCCGAACTTTGGACCACGGTCACGAGAGAGAGAATATCAACTAGAGGTCTCCCCAAAAGTGAGAAGACCTTTATGGATTATTATGTGTATTTATCTGGCCAAATACCCCCACTATATATAGGGGAAAGGAGGTATTACCTCCCTCAAAGTCCCAGGGTGGGACTAAAGGAGAGGAGGGGGAGGGGCAGCCGCCGGCCGGCCATAGTGGGCCCCATGCGGGGGCCTAGGCCTAGCCCGCCACCCCCTTGTCCCTTCTCCCTATCTCCTTTCTCTAATGTGCCCTCTCCCCTCCGGGAATTGGCCCATTAAGCCTTTTGACCTTTTAAATTGATTTTCTCTTTATTAAATAATTATGAATAAATGATTAAATCAATATTTAACATTAATTCACATATTATTCAACCTCTATGGTTATGGAACACTTCCACCTCCACTCCGGACTTACCAAAACCCTTCCGGTTTCCTCTCTACAATTCTTCGGCAATTTTACTGATCCTATAAACACTCTCTAAGCATCATCAAGCCCTTAAGCGTGATACCCCACGGTTCGGGAACACTCTAGACATGGTCGGGACAATCCCGCACCAATGATCGACAGAGGGACCTGGATGGCCATGTGACCCTTGTGCGTTCCACGAAGATCTTTTGTCGTCTGAACCAGGACAGTTGTGTCTTATTCCCTTTGTCTCTCGATACTTGCATTGCCCGAGATCTGATCAATGACATCACCATGTCATGTTCAATCTCGTTACCGAACAATGCTACTTGACTCGTTCCGACAAGTGATATCCCTGTGATCAAATCACACGCTGCATAGCTATTGGATATAACCTCTCCGAGTGGGCCCTTGAGTATCTTCCTGTCACATGGACAGATAAATCTCGCTCTTGACATATATTGCCTCTACTATTTCCTTTGAGAACCTGAACACACCTTTATAACCACTGTCTTACCAAGTGGCACTTGATGTTATCAAAGAACTCTCAGGAGACAGTGATTGATATAGCCTCATGGTCTAAGGAATAGTCTACGAGGATCCATTTCTAATTATCATAACTTGAACTTCGTGACATGATCGGGTCATGATGTTTAGGTTGGGTATTGGTTCATCTTCTCATTCGTAGAATGAGTTGACTCCATTTCCAACTGGCATAAATGCCACATGATCAGGAAACATGATCATCTGTTGACCAATGAACCAGTGACTAGAGTTTCACTAGGAACCCCTGGTTGTTTGTATATCACACGTGTAGTGATGTTTCCACTCAATACAGTTATAGCATGATATAAAAATTAATCATAAACTATATCAAATATGGTAATAGTCCTTATTAATATTTGTCTCTAGGGCATATTTCCAAAACAAAGGTAGCCCACTCTTTGTCTAGGACGATCCGGTCTTTGTTGCGGTTGGCATGGATAACCCACTCGCACTCCTCGCATGCTTGGACCACCACTAGTTGTGGGTAGGGGCGTCCCTTCAAGTAAGGCTTGAAGTAAGTCGGGTTGATAAGCATATACAAGTCATGCTGGACTAACTGGATGTAGAAGCGCCTAGGACGATCCGCCGTGGCATGGTGTCCAACCGACCTGGCAGCACTTGCCCTTGCCAAGGCCTCCACTCTCCTTCCCGGTAGCTTCAACTCCCTTGGTATTATGGGTAGAGCATCTTCATAGCCACTTGGAGCTGGAGCAGTCTGGTCAAGAATGTAGTCTAAGTTCGGCATTACAACTGGATCGTCCTACATGAAAATTACCATTGCGTCAGTCCTTTGGAATTACCAAAATAGCACAATGAATTGTATAAATTGACTAAAGATCACGATGAGTCATTGCACCATCAAAATTACCTAAACATCACAAGGTATCAGGTAAATTAAATTGCCTACACATCACAATGCATCATCAGAATGACCTAACCCGATGGGTCCTCAAAATTATCTTAACAACTACTATTAGAAGGAATAAGATTTAATTAGATTGATTAAACAACACAATGCATATCCCCCACAAAAAATAGCACAATGCATAATCTGAATGGCTAAAACAGCATAATGCATTATCTGGATAGACAAAACAGCATATATGCAGTGCATCATCAAAATACCAAAACAGCAAAAGGTATTATGTAATTAAATTTAATAAACAGTGTCTGCACAATCAAAATTACCTAAACTGATGGGTCATTGAAATAATCTGAATAGATAGAACGCATATCATTTAATCCTAAACAGTAGAACGCATATCAAAATGGACGAAACAACACAGTGAGGAGACATGACACAATGCATCATACAAAAAAAATACCAAAACAGCACAACGCGGCATGGAAAATTCCTAAACAGCACAATGCATCATCTAAGTACCAAAACATAACCCTACATCATCGTCATCAAGAATATTCCATAACTAAGCAGAACAGTACAAAAGACAAATATAGATACATTCAAATGTAGGCAAAGTCAAGTCAGTTATTTCTAGACGGAGGGAGTATAAAGAACAGCACAAAATACAATTATCAAGAATATGACATACAACTAAGAAGTTCAACAAAGGACCTGCAGTACACGTTGCAAAAATCTGACTAGATGCACGTCGGATTTGGGTTAAAGCCCCAATCCTCCAGATCTAACCTCGTTGCATTTGGGGGGCGCGAACTTGCACAGGGGTCGATGGGTTGAGCAGATGAACAAGGCACCACTGATGAAGAACCAGCCACATACACCGAAGAAGCATAGACAATAGCTGATGAAGGGGCGCCACTAATAGGGGTTTCGCCGCGTACACTCTGAAATTTGGCACATTGGGAATGAGAGTCCAACCTGCAGATGAAAAGGACAGGTCCGCCCCCACACGAGCATTCGTTCCCAACGCACGCGGCGCCGGAGGCTTGGACGACCGGTCGGCAGGCGACGAGGGTTTCGACGCGACCGGCCGAAACCCTAAGGGCGACAAACGCCTCACCTTGGGCATGAACCGCACACACACGAAAGGCGAAGGATGCTTTAGAGAGGGCGCTGAGGCCGTTGGAATCGAACAAGCCACCTGCAGCTCCGAAGCAGAGCTTGATGAGGACCCCAGCTCAACCACAGACAAAGATTTTGGCATTAGTTTCATCGAGGGAATGGCTGGGTTAACGACTATGAGTCGTGAGGTGAGTGCGGGAATGTGATAGCGAGAGAGGGAATGGTGGGGGAGGAGTTATTAGAGAATGGGAGTGGGTAACCCTCTATCAGCTTTAGTAGTACCGTACTACAAAAAAAAGTACATTTCACATATCATCACTTCTTGACGAACTAGTTCATTTCTTGGAACCGACTAAAATAGTGGGTACCCTTCTGTTTCAAACTTCCATCTGGTACCTGTTTTGCTAGTAGGAAGTACAGTACAATACTTTGTATTACCCTCCATCCCAAAATATAAGGCGCTTGAGGATTAGTCAAAAGTCAACATTTTTTAAGTTTAACCATGAATATACACAAAAAATATATAATTTATAATACTAAATTAATATCAATAGATTCACTAGTATATTTTCTTAATATGTCCATTCAATATTATAGATGTAGATTTTTTTTCTAAATATTTGGTCAAAGTTAGGAAGGTTTGACTTTTGACCAATCCTTAGATGCCTTATATTTTGGGACGGAGGAAGTAGTATAAAACATTTTTTTAGATAGAGGAAATTGCACGATCCACCATCTTTTCATCGCACTTTTGCACAAAGCACTTGGTGGAGGTCATTTTTGCACATTTTAACAGGTTTTTAGCGTAATATGCACAAATTTGGCCAGTTAGTCCTGTAATGACCAATTTAACCTCATTGGTAGCAAGACTAACAAGTGGTCCCCAAATTCCATTGCTCCCATTCAGACACAAAGATTTGAATGATGCTAAAAACTAGATACCAACGATATTTATCGCCCGCAATACGGATGCATGTAGCTAGTATGTAAGAGACTTATTTCATATGAAACGTCAATGTTTACACAAAGGTACCAACATAACAGTCCGTCGCACATTGAATTTGTGAAATCTTTATTCGGTCGTAATAAACTTGTTTTTAAACATAACTTGTTTGTATATAAGATTTGACGTTTCATTCACATATCCAAATGTCCATTGAAGAGTTTCTTTTAAAGTGTAGGACTAACGATATATGTCTGTTTATTACACCTCACATAAAAACACCCTGATTAACCATGAACTTTAAGCAGATTATTATTTTCCAGGGATTTATTTTCCTGAGAGCAAGCACGGTGATATGCCTCGAAATGCCATAAGCTTAGTTTCCAGACAAAGTTTACACATGTTTCACTTACGCTTACGAACTTTTTTGAGTTCTCAAGCAGGTTTCGTAGTGAACTTCACATTATTAAACTAATTTAAGCTGATTTATGAATGTTAGATAAAATTTGAACTATGTGTAAGTAGTAGATTGCTCTTAAAGTTATACAAGTATCTTTTGAAGGTACCCACACCCATACAGTCAATACATCGGAAACCAATGAATTTGTTGGATTCAACTTCTTGCTAAGCATTTGCATGTACAACATTTGTCTTTCATTTGAAAATAATAAAAAACATTGCACGGTGACCTCTGACTTGTCCTACTTGCTGTGAAAAATGATTATTATCAAGAGAGTTGGCATATAAAAAACAATGTAACTGAAAATATGGCCTACCATGTATGAACATATCCTTAGGCTTCAAGCCGAAAGACAAGCTAAATGGCCTTATATATGTACAACATACTTTATGGTAATGTTCCCATATTTGGTAGATGAGTGCATCTTGGCATGGTGAACAATAATGCAACCAGTACTGGGAGTTTCCAAAATTTAGGAATAAAAAATCATTTTCAAATTTGAACTACAAGTAAACATGATAGAATGCTCTTAAAAATTTACAAACATCCTTTGAGTCTTTATGGTACCGAGGCGGTCAATACTTCAAAAACCAACGAGAGTTCTATAGGAATATTAAAATTCTTGCTACGAATATGCATGTGGACAATTTGATCCTCACTAGATATGAACAAAAATAATGAAAACCTAAAAATGAAGCCTTCTTCATGGCATCCTCTTGCATGTACTACTATTTGCACTGAAAAATAATTAATAACCGTGAGTCATCATAAATTACAAAAAAATAGTTACACAATATATATGGCCCACGGTGTATGAACACTCTTGGGTTTCAAGCCGAACGACAAGGGTAACAACCATATGCACATCGTATTGTATTGTAATGTTCCCATATTTGGTAGATGTGTGCATCTTGGCAAGGTGAAACATAGTGGCAACCACAGGTTCCAACTTATAGGAACAATGAAACTGAAAGCGACAAGATTTTTTCTGTAAGCAAGTACGAAGAAAAATAGCTCAGAGTACCAACCCTAGTTTTCAGACAAAGCGTGGACCTTGATACACTTACAATTCATTACCAAGTTTTATAAGTTCAAAAGCTTCCTAGCCAACTGTTTTCCTTCCTTAATTTAGGGTGCTTCGTGCTAAATGTATGGACATCGATGTAATTTTACCTTTTTTAGGTCCTTGATGTAAAATGTACTTCCACCGTCTGTGTAAAATTCAAACCTAAAAGCAAATGGTAAAATTTAAACATATTTAAGATTATTAGTTTTTAATGAGTATGAACATTCTTGGAGTTTCAAGCTGAATGATTGACCGTTGGTCATGGCCATATCAACATAACACTTTATGCTGATGATGAGCCAATATCCAAGATTATGCATGCCACCAAATTTGGCCATATATTTTGAAAACAAATGAATAGGCAGTAGCGGTATGAAGAGTATGGCTCGATCAAGTGCTCTCTCGAGAATGACCTGAACCCGACTGTTTTATTTGTTTGCTTAATTTTGGGGTAGTTCATGCTAAATGTAATGATCTCGATGTAATTTCCCCTTTTAAGGTCCTTGATGTAAATTATACTCCCACTGTCCGTGTAAAATTCAAACCTAAAAGCAAGTGGTAAAATTTTAAGCATATTTAAGATTATTAGTTGTCGATGAGTATGAACACTCTTGGGTTTCAAGATGAACAACCAAGGTCATGGCCATATCTACATCATACTTTATGTTGATGATTCGTGATCCCATATCCAAGAATTTGCATGTCGCCAAATTTGGCCATATTTTGAAAACAAACAAATAGGAAGTAGTATGAACATTATGGCTTGATCAGCTTGTCTCACGAGAAGGAGCAAAACATGATTGTTTCCCTGCTTAATTTTAGGGTGCTTCGTGCTAAATGTATGGACCTCGTTGTAATTTTACCTTTTTTAAACATATTTAAGATTATTTATTGTCGATTGCTATGAACATTCTTGGATTTGAAGACGAACAACCAAGGTCATGGCCATATCTACATCATACATTATGCTAATGATGAACATTCTTGGATTTCAAGAGGAAGTAGTATGAAGAGTATAGCTCGACCAGCTGCTCTCTCTCTCTCTCTCTTGAGAAGGAGCCAAACCCGACTATTTTCCCTGCTTAATTTTAGGGTGCTTCATGCTAAAAGTATGGACCTCGATGTAGTTTTACCTTTTTTTGAAACGTATTTAAGATTATTTCTCGATGAGTATGAACATTCTTGGATTTCAAGACGAATGACAAAGGTCATGGCCATATCTACATCATACTTTATGCTGATGATGATCACATATCCAAAAATTTCCATGCCGCCAAATTTGGCCATTTTTTAAAACAAACGAAGAGGAAGTAGTCTGAAGAGTATGGCTCAATCAGCTTCTCTCTCAAGAATGAGCCAAACATGACTGTTTTCCCTGCTTAATTTTAAGGTGCTTCGTGCTAAAATTATGGACCTCGATGTAATTTTACCCCTTTTTAGGTCCTTGCTGTAAAATGTACTCCCACCGTCCGTGTAAATTTCAAAGATAAAAGCAAGTGGTAAAATTCAGCTATTCTTTTTAAACAATACATTTTTAATAATTTCCACGAATAATACAACAATTGAAAGATTTGTAATTCTAGCGTGGTATTAGCAGTTGAATAGCCAACTAGTCCTTATTGGCTTTTGAATAGCCGACTAGTCATTGTTAGCTTTTGAAAAGCTGATAAGTATCTGTCTACTTTTCAAAAGACGATAAGGACTGGTCGGCTTTTCAAAAGCTTAGTTGTGAATGAGTATGAACAATCTTGGATTTCAAGCCGAATGACCAAGGTCATGGCCATATCTACATCATACTTTATATCGATGATTCATTATCCCATATCCAAGAATTTGCATGCCGCCAAATTGGGCCATATTTGGAAAACAAACAAAGAGGGAGTAGTATGAAGAGTCTGGCTCGATTAGCTTTTCTCTCGAGAAGGAGCAAAACATGACTTTTCCCTGTTTAATTTTAGGGTTCTTCGTGCTAAATGTATGGACCTTAATGTAATTTTACCTTTTTTAGGTCCTTGATGTAAAATGTACCTCCACCGTCCGTACGTGTAAAATTCGTACGTAAAAGCAAGTGGTAAAATTTAAACATATTTAAGCTTATTAGTTGCCAATGAATATGAACATTCTTGCATTTCAAGCCGAACGACCAGGGTCATGGACATATCTACATCATACTTTATGCTAATGATTCATGATCCCATATCAAAAATTTTGCATGCTGCCAAATTTGTCCATATATTTCAAAAACAAATAAAGAGAAAGTAGTATGAAGAGTATAGCTCGATCAGCTGCTCTCTCGAGAAGGAGCCACACCTGACTATTTCCATTGCTTAATTTTAGGGGGCTTCGTGCTAAATGTAAGGACATTTATATAATTATTTACATTTTTAGGTCCTTGATGTAAATTGTACGCCCACCGTCCGTGGTGGTCCCATATTTGGGCGTAAAAATGGGTGTGAATCATGGCATGGCAACAATGTTGCCACTTGGAGTTTCCAACCATGAGGAAAGGAAAAAAATCAATTTTCCAAGTGAGAGGAGTGTATTTTTGTAAAGCAAGTACTCCCTCCGACCCAAATTAATTGACTCATATTTATCTAGATTTAGATGTATCTAGTACTAAAATATGTCTAGATACATCCGAATCTAGACAAATCTGAGTCAATTAATTTGGGTCGGAGGGAGGAAGAATATGTATTTCTATAGAAAAGAAACAAAGAGACAAAAGAGAAACTTTGGGCATAGAGGAAGGAGCTCGAGAGAGCAGCGAAGAGGAGGAGTTGAAGGCGGTGCGATATGAGAGCAAAGCTATGAGATGGATTCCTTATACGAGGTACATGGTACAGTCACCTAGTAGTACTAGTAGTACGAAACTAGTACTAGTAAATTTCAGGACCTTTACTATATAGTACTACTATATGCACGCAAAACAAATTGTGTTTTCTCTCTCCATCAGTGCCTCATCACCATCCCCACACCCCGGCTAGGTGATCTCTCCCTCGTCCAAAACGTGGCGCCGCGCACATGTGTCGACCTGCCTTGTCGTCGGCTCTGTGTCAGTACCAGGCGTGCTATGTAGAAGGAACCATTTTGGGCTTGCCGACAAAAGGGACAGTACTCATAGTACTATTATTAGAGTCGGGGTTCAAACTTTCGCAGTTTCGAAATTTTCACTTCCTTCCCAAATATCCGGAGGGAAGGTTATTCAAAAGAATCAAAATATAGTGGTGCACAAGGGATTTTTTATACTATCTGGTGTCTATAGTACATCACATCTCATTTGATGCACTTCATTATGATCTGACCAGCTTTACCACTACTCCGTAGTACTCCATTGTCGTTCCATTTCACACCCTGCGAAGAGGAAGCCACCAAGCACACCCACATCACGCTGGATCGAAAGTACAGTAGCAGTAGTACGAAGGGTAAGGCTCGGCCGCTCGATCGAGAAGGACCCACACCCGACTATTTTTCATTGCTTCATTTTAGCACCCTTTGTGCTAAATGTATGGACCTCTATGCAAATTTCTATTTTTTGAGGTCTTCGATGTAAACTGTACTCCCACCGACCTTCTCAAATTTTAACTAAACGTTAGCGCGATAAGTTGCTCTTAAAATTTTCTAAAAATCTTTTGAAGATATGCAGGAATTCGGTACACCGAAAGTTCTGAAAAAATCATGTTCTTGCTATGTATCCGCATCCCGAAAAACTTGACACGGTTTTCATAACATTTCAAAAAAAATAAGTATAATATTTTTTTAGTGTCATCATGTTACGTGTATCCGGAAAAACGAGTTATAAAAGTATAATACGAACATTATAAATTATTCTTTGGTTTCAATAATACCTTATGTTAATGAAATTAGGTCAAACTTGAACTATAAGTAATAAATTGTAGGTTGCTTTGAAAGTTTTATGAAAAAAGCTTTTGGAGGTACCCATCAAGCGGTTAATTAATATATCAGAAACCACAGAGAGTTTTGACGAGTGGTTCGACTTCTAGCTAAGATTTTGCATCATGAAAATTTTAAACACCTTTTGAGAACGATCACATGAAACAGGGAGAGAGGGGAAATGCTTTTTATATTCTCTATGGGCAACCCACAAGCTTGAGGTGCACCTATATTTTCTCCACAATGTATATGGTGAACCTTAGTGGATGCCACATACTAGGCCTTAAGGTGTGCTTTTGTACACATTGATGATGCCCTTATTAGGGAAAAAAGCCAGTAGTACTCCCTCGATCCAAATTAGTGTTCTCACATTTGTCTAGATTCGGATGTATCTAGTCATGTTTTTGTGCTAGATACATGTGAATCTAGACAAATCCGAGGACATTAATTTGGATCGGAGGGAGTAGTATATTAGTACTTTTTTGAGGAAAGTATATTAGTACTAGTACACTAGTATAGTACTAGTACTCATTTCTTTGCTTAGACATATGCCCACCTCTGTCCACGCGTTGTACACGCTGAGAGAATAAAACATAGACAGGGTAAAAGAGGGCAGCAGCAAAGAGGAGTTGAAGGCGGTTCGATATCAGAGGAAAGTTATGATGGGTTCCTGACACGAGGTACTCCTGTGGCCACTCTACTAGTAGTAAATTTCAGGACCTATGCACGCAAAACAAATTGTGTGTTTTCTCTCTCCTTTGCTACCTCTCACCATCCATCCTCCCTCTCTCCTACCCTTTCCCCTCGCGCACCGGCCCGACTGATCTCTCCCTGGTCCACAGCGTGGTGCTGCGCACGCGTGCCTTGGTATGACACTCTGTGTCTCTTGCATGTTCGGCAGCCGCGTTGGCGTGGAGTAGGTACAAGGAGTACATAGGAAGGAAACCACTTTGGTCCTTGGCGGCCAAAAAAATTCAAACTTTTCCGGTTTTCGAAATTTTCACTCGCTTCCCAAACATCGGGAGGGAAGGTTACTCAAAAGATCAGCCATTTGTAGTACTTCTTATCTTATCTTTATCTTTTCTTATCTCTTACAATACCATACCATACCACTATATAGTGTACGGATAACTTAGAACATTGACCGTTGGATCAAGACCCGCAAATCCAGACAGTGTCGTCGGTGTGATTTTTCAACTATATCAGGAAAGAACATTCAATTATTCTCAATTTTTCGAGTGGGTGAAGAGCGAGGTTGTGCTTTTCCGTTTAGGTATGTCCGAAGAATATTGGATCTGAATGCCAAAAGCCAAGTTTACCAACATGTTGTACCAACGATTCCCATGTTTTATTTATGAGTTTTCAAACTTCCTAGCTAACTCTGCCTATTTGACCGAATGACTTTATGTCGATTTATCAAAATTAGGTCAAATTTGAAACTACGAGTAAATTGTAGGTTGCTTTCAAAGTTTTACGAAAAATCTTTTGGAGGTACCCATCGAGGGGTCACAATTAATATATCATAAAACACTGAGAGTTTTGACGATCGGTTCAACTTCTTGCTAAGATTTTGCATCTTGACAATTTAATGAAATTAGGTCAAACTTGAGCTACAAGTAAGCGCGATAGATTGCTATTGAATTAAATGTATTTCCAAAGGTAGTTGGGTGCATCTTCATGTAGTAAACAATGTCCTCGGTGTTAGTTTTCAACTATCATGAAAGAACATTCTTAGTTTTTCGAGTGATGACGAGATGGTTCTTTTCCGTAAAGAAAGCTCGAACAATATGGATCTCAATGCCATAAACCAAGCTTCTAGACATATTAAGTGGACCAACGTGTTTTACTTATGATTCCCATATGTTTTTTGAGTTTTCAAACTCCCTAGCTAATTATTCTACCCACTTGAATGACTACATGCCGATTTATTGAAATTAGGTCAAACTTGAACTATAACTAAATTGTAGGTTACTCTGAAAGTTTTACGAAAAAGCTTTTGGAGGTACCATACCGATTGGGGGGAAGGTCACAATCAATATATGAGAAACAACCAAGAGTTTTGACAACAGGTTTGACTTTTTGCTAAGATTTTGCATCGCATGACACTATTTAACGAAATTGGGTCAAACTTGAGATACAAGTAAGCGCGACGGGTTGCTATTAAAATATATGACTTTTCAGAGAGGTAGATGGGTGCATTTTCTTGTAGTAAGAAGTGTCGTTGGTGTGATTTTCCAACTATATCAGGAAAGAACATTCAATTATTCTCTATTTTCTGAGTGCTCGCGAGCAAGGTTGTTCTTTTCCATAAAGTAATGTCCGAAGAATATTGGATCTAAATGCGAGAAGCCAAGTTTACCAACATGTTCTACCAATGATTCCCCTGTTTTATTTATGAGTTTTCAAACTTCCTAGCTAACTCTAACCATTTGACCGAATGACTTTATGTCGATTTATCGAAATTATGTCAAATTTGAAACTACAAGTAAATTGTAGGTTGGTTTTAAAGTTTTATGAAAAATATTTTGGAGGTACACATCGAGGGTCACAATTAATATATCATAAAACACCGAGAGTTTTGACAATAGGTTCAACTTCTTGCTAAGATTTTGCATCTTGACAATTTAACAAAATTAGGTCAAACTTGAGTTGCAAGTAAGCGTGATAGATTGCTCTTTAATTAAATGTATTTTCCGAGGTAGATCGGTGCATCTTGTTGTAGGAAACAATACTGTTAGTGTGAGTTTCCAACTATCAAGAGAGAACATTCAATTCTACATTTTCCGAGTGAAGACGAGCGAGGTTAGTTGTTCTTCAATTTTCTATAAAGAGAAGTCCAAAGAATATTGGATGTGGATACCACAAGCCAAGTTGACAGACATATATAGTGGATCGACAACATGTTGTACTTGCGATTCCCATGTTTTATGAGTTTTCAAGCTTCCTAGCTAACCCCGCCCATTTGAATGACTTTATGTCGATATCTCGGAATTAGGTCAAATTTGTAAGTACAAGTAAATTTTAGGTTTTATTTTGATAGATTTACAAAAAAGCTTTTGGAGGTACCGATCAAGGATTCAAAATTCATATATCAGAAACAAGTGAGAGTTTCGACGATAGGTTAGGTCAAACTTGAGCTAGCTACATGTAAACGCCATATATTGCTCTTGAATTAAACGTTTTTTCATAGGTAGATCATCGGCTCATCTTTTTGTAGTAAACAGTGTCGACGGTGTGAGTTTCCAACTATCAAGAAAGAACATTCAATTCTACATTTTCTGAGTGAAGAATACGAGCGAGGTTGTTCTTTTTCCTAAAGAAAAGAACAAAGAATATTGGATCTGAATGCCACCAGCCAAGTCTACATACAGATATATTGGACCAACATGTTGTACCAACGATTCCCATGTTTTACGAGTTTTCAAACTTTCTAGCTAACTCTGCCCATTAGAATGAATTTATGTTTTACGAGTTTTCAAACTTTCCAGCAAACTTTCCAGTTCCCAAGTACTAGTAAACTGCACGTGCCCTGGACGTCAGACTCAGATAATAGACATCTGGCATAACATCACTATATAAAATTATAATAGGTAAAGCAGAAATAATATAGTAGGTAAAATTTGAACTACTACAAGTAAACTGTGTAGGGGTCTTTGAAAGTTTTAAGAAAAAGCTCTTAGAGGTACACATCGGAGGGGGCGCGCAGGGGGAGGGCAGGGGGGTCAATTAATATACTATCAGAAATCATAGAGAGTTCTGATGAGGGGTTCATCTTCTTTCTAAGATTTTGAGTCTTGATAGTTTAATGAAATTAGGTCAAACTTGAGCTACAACTAAGTGCGATATATTGCTCTTGAATTTAATGACATTAGGTCAAACTTGAACTACAAGTAATAAATTGTATGTTGCTTTGAAAGTTTTATGAAAAAAGCTTTTGGAGGTACCCATCGAGCGGTTAATTAATATATCAGAAACCGCAGAGAGTTTTGACGAGTGGTTCGACTTCTAGCTAAGATTTTGCATCATGAAAATTTTGAACACCTTTTGAAAAAGATCACATGAAATAGGGAGATAGGGGAAATGATTTTTCTATTCTCTATGGGCAACCCACAAGCTTGAGGTGCGCCTTATTAGGCTTAAAGAAACAAACTCTATTTTCTCCACAATGTGTATGGTGAACCTTAGTGGATGCCACATACTAGGCCTTAAGGTGTGCTTTTGTACACATTGTTGATGCCCTTATTAGGGAAAAAGCAAATAGTACTCCCTCGATCCAAATTAGTGTTCTCACATTTGTCTAGATTCGGATGTATCTAGTCATGTTTTAGTCCTGGATACATCCGAATCTAGACAAATCTGAGGACATTAATTTGGATCGGAGGGAGGAGTATATTAGTACTTTTTTTAGGAAAGTATATTAGTACTAGTACACTAGTATACTACTAGTACTCATTTCTTTGCTTAGGCATATGCTCACCTCTATCCATGCGTTGTACACGCTGAGAGAACAAAATGTAGGCAGGGTAAAAGAGAGCAGCAGCGAAGAGGAGTTGAAGGCTGTTTAATGTCAAAGGAAAGTTATGATGGGTTCCTGACACGAGGTACTCATGCGGCCACTCTACTAGTAGTAAATTTCAGGACATATGCACGCAAAACAAATTTTGTGTTTTCTCTCTCCTTCGCTGCCTCTCACCATCCATCCTCCCTCTCTCGTACCCTTTCCCCTCGCGCACTGGCCCGACTGATCTCTCCCTGGTCATCATCTCGCCTCAAGCTCGGGACGCCAACAGGCTACCACTGTACTCCACCCCGATGGACAACGTCGTCGCGGCCGACGCCGCGATCGCCAACCTTGATGTCCAAGGTGACGGCGCGCTACGGATCCAGTATGCCAAGGCCCTACTTGTTAGGGCCGTCCAGCAACAAGCCGCAGGAGTCGATCCGCGAGGGCGGATGTACTCCTGGTCGTCAGCAAGCAGGGCGGCATCAAGCGGCCACCCCACCGTGGCCAACGCGATAGTTTGCCCACCACCCCAACCCCTGGCAAACCAACCGCGGGCCGCCAACCCCGCGTTGTCGACCAACGAGCCGTGACCTGCGAACAACACCGTCGCCGCAAACGGGAAACCACTCGACGCCCGAATGCACATCATCAACAATCAGGCGTGGCGGTCGCGCCAGCCGTACGACCTGCGACACACCCTCGCCAACCGCGGCGACCCGGAGCCAAGAGGCTCGCTCAGCCGAGTCGGGCCACAATGCTTTGGACCCATGATCCGCGGGGAAAAATACCCCGCCAACTTCAAGATCCCCAAGGAGATCAGGAAATACGACCCGACGTACGACCCCGCTGTTTGGCTGGACACATATCTCATGGCAATGGGGATCGCAGGCCACACCGACCTGCTCGTCGCTCGCTACCTCCCCCTGATGATGGAGGGTGCGACCCGACAATGGATCAACATGCTACCCGCCGATAGCATCGACTCCTGGGAAGAAATGCGGGACACCTTCGTTAGGCACTTCGAGGGCTCCTACACCCGCGCCACCACCATCGAGGACCTGGAGCGATGCATCCATGGACAACACGAGTTGACCCGCCGGTGGATCCAAAGGTGGCAAGAGCTGTGGATAAACGCCTCCGGCATCCACCCAGACACGGTGATACACTGCTTCAAGAACGCGTGGCGGTACGAAACTCTGGTCGCCAAGATCAAGAGGGTCTACCGGACGCTCGATAACATCCCCGACCTCCTCGAGATTGCCAAGCGCTACGCGGAGGAAGACCCCAACCAAGACTCCGACGACGAGTCGGGAGGAAGACGGCGCACTAGCATCCACGACAGCGGGCGTCTATGCGATATGCGCTATAGCAACACCCGCATCACCGGCAAGTGCCGGACTGACGGGTGAGTTGACTTTGTCGCCAACGCTGGCTATGGCCAACGCGACTCCAAGAACTACCGCTGCGACGGAGGAAACTACCACGACAGCGGGAACTACCGCGCCAACAATGCGACGAGGCCGAAATTCGACCCCACCGCCCTGCTCAATCAGCCCTGCATCTACCACAATAGGGAGGGAAAACCAGCCACCCGCACCACCGCCAACTGCCACTCTCTCAAAGAGATTGAGAAGGCGAGACGTGCAAGGGAGGACCCCAACAACAACCAGCCGCGGGACAACGGGAACGGCAGCGGCTTCAGAACCGCTATCGGGTCGCTACATACCTTCACCGGGCTTGGCACCAAGCGTGAGAAGAAGGTACTCGCCCGCGCGGTCGTAGTCAATGCGGTGACGCAAGTCGACATCCCCCGCTTCCTAAACTGGTCCGAACAGAGCATCACCTGGAATCGCCAGGACCACGCGCCAAGAATCGAGTATCCAGGGCGAGTCGCCCTGGTGGTCAGGCCAAAGGTGGCCGACTACTGGCTGCCCAAGACGTTGATGGATAGTGGGAGCTCCATCAACATCTTGTACCTCAACACCTTCAAAAGGCTCCAGCTCCCAGAAACAGCCATCGAGCCAACACTGACGACCTTCCACGGCATCGTCCCCGGTCGGAAGGCATACCCGATCGGGAAGGTGACGCTGCCAGTCACCTTCGGCACCCCGGCAAACTACCGCACGGAGAGGATCGTCTTCGAGTTGGTAAACTTCCACAGTCCCTACCATTGCGTCCTGGGCCGCCAGGCATTCGCAAAGTTCATGGTGACCCCGCACTACGCCTACAACATGATGAAGCTCCTCGGGCCGAGCGGCATCATCACCGTCCACGGCGACCCCGATATGGCCATGGAATGCGAGGAAAAAGGCGCCGAGCTCGCCGATGCCGTCAACGCCGTGGAGACTGACCACGCGGAGGAGCTCGTGAAATACGCGGGAAACATCAACAAGGACGATCCCACCAACCTGAAGAAACCGATCGCCGCGAACTCCACGTTCGAGGCGACCACGCACACCCGCACCGTCGAGCTCGTCCCAGGCGACTCCAGCCAGACGGTCACCATCGGGGCACATATGAGCCCCACATAGGAAAGCACGCTCATCGGGTTCCTCCGTGAGAACCGCGACATCTTCGCATGGAAGCCATCTGACATGCCAGGTGTCCCAAGGGAACTTTCTGAGCACAAACTCAATGCCGACCCCAAAGTGCGACTAGTAAAACAGTCGCTACAGCCCTTCAATGAAGAGCGCCATCGAGCAATCGCCGAGGAAGTCCAGCGCCTGCTAGCCGCAGGCTTCATCCGGCCAATTAAGTACTCCAAGTGGCTGGCAAACCCAGTCCTAGTCCTCAAAAAGAACAACACCTGGAGAATGTGTATAGACTACACCAACCTCAACAGTGCCTGCCCGAAGGAGGAGTTCGTCCTACCGCACATCAATCTGATCATCGACTCGACCGCGGGATCGGAGTCGCTGTGTTTTCTCGACGCTTACTCTGGTTTCAACCAGATCAAGATGGCGGTCGAAGACGAGGAGAAGACGGCGTTCATCATGCCATTCGGCGCATTCTGCTACACGGCCATGACATTTGGCCTCAAGAACGCAGGCACCACATATCAGAGGTGCATGCAGGAGTGTCTAGTGAGCCAAATCGGCCGCAACATCCACGTCTACATTGACGACGTGGTAGTAAAATCCACCCGCCAGGACGATCTGCTCACCGACCTAGCAGAAACCTTCGCAAATCTGCGGAGGTACAACATCAAGCTGAACCCCGGAAAATGCACCTTCGGCGTACCCACCGGACAACTTTTGGGGTACGTAGTCTCCAAGCGAGGCATTGAGGCCAACCCCACCAAGATCGACACCATCGTGCGACCCGGGAAACCAGAGTGCCTGCGCGACGTCCAAAAGTTGGCAGGGCGAGTCGCGGCTCTCAGTCGCTTCATCCCCCGGCTAGGCGAGAAGGCAATGCCCCTATACCACCTGATGCGCAAGAACCCAATGTTCCAATGGGACGCAGAGGCCGACAACGCACTGAAAGCCCTCAAAGAAGTGCTACTCGCGGCATCACTACTCGCCGCTCCACTCGACAGAGAGCCAATGCTCGTCTATGTCGCGGCCTCCAATCGGGTCGTCAGCGCCGTGATGGTCGTCGAACGACCAGAAGAGGGCAAGGAGCGCCCCATACAGCGCCCAGTATACTACATCAGCGAAGTCTTAACAGACTCACGACAGCGCTACCCGCAATACCAAAAACTGGTGTACGCGGTATTCCGAGCACAGCGGCGACTCCTGCACTACTTCTAGGAGCACCCAATCACGGTGGTATCCTCCGCGCCCCTGCAAGACATCATACGCAATCGCGATGCGACTGGGCGAGTCGCCAAGTGGGCCGTCGAGATCGGCGTCCACAACATCAAATACGAGCCCTGACAAGCGATCAAGTCGCAAGCCCTGGCCGATTTCCTCGCCAACTGGGAAGAGGCACAACAGCCAGAGAAGCTTCCATACCTCCACTACTGGTTGCTCCACTTCGATGGCTCCAAGAACGCCGACGGCGTGGGGGCTGGGGTCATACTGACCTCCCGCAAAGGAGACAAGCTCCGCTACGTGCTCCACCTCAACTTCCAACCCTGCACCAACAACACGGCGGAATACGAGGCCCTCCTCCACGGCATGAGAGCCGCCAAGGAGATGAACATCAATCGCCTACGATGCTACGGCGACTCCGACCTAGTCGCCGGCCAAGTGGCCGGGACATGCGACGCTATTTCCCCAACAATCATAGCGTACCGCCAGGCCGTCGACCAACTGGGAGGACACTTCGACGGCTACTCCGTCGAGTGGATCGACAGGCGTAAAAACGAGGAGGCGGACGCCCTTTCCCGCATCAGGTCGGCTCAACAGGCGCCACCAGTAGGCGTCTTCCTCGACATCATCCACAAGCCCTCAGTCAGTCCACCGAAGGAGATCGATGTCGGGATCCCACTACAACCAGAACCGGCCTTAGTCGCCATGGTTGTGGAAACTAGCGACTGGACAGCGCCATACGTCGCCTTCCTAGAACACAAACTCCTACCGAGCAACGAGACAGAGGCACGAATGATTGTACGCCGCTGCAAATCCTTCGTCATCATCAACGGCGAGCTCCACAAGCGCAGCGTGACCGGTGTGTTCCAGCGCTGCGTACAGCCAGAGGAAGGCCGCAAGATCCTCCAGGACATCCACGCCGGCGACTGCGGCCATCACGTCGGCGCCAAGTCGCTAGTCGCCAAGGCCATGCGGCACAGTTTTTACTGGCTCACCACACACGCCGATGCCACCGACATCGTCCAAAGATGCGTCGGATGCCAGAAGTACTCCAACCAGACGCACCTTCCTGGTTCGGCGCTCAAGACAATCCCCATCACGTGGCCATTCGCCGTATGGGGCATGGACATGGTCGGCTCGTTCAAGAAGGCCCCATTGGGCTTCACTCACCTCCTGGTCGCAGTCGACAAGTTCACCAAATGGGTGGAGGCCAAGCCGATCAAGAAGTGCGACGGCAAGACAACTACCAAGTTCCTCCGTGAACTCATCTACCGGTACGGCTACCCACACAGCATCATCACAGACAACAGCACCAACTTCGCCAAGGGGGCCATGGTGGAATTCTGTGAGGAGCACGGCATACGACTCGACCTCGCACCAGTCGCCCACCCGGAGTCAAACGGCCAAGCAGAGCGTGCCAACTAGAGCGTCCTCCACGGTCTCAAGCCGCGACTACAGGTACCCCGGGATGTTGGGTCGACGAGATCCCCTCTGTGATATGGGGGATCCGCACCTCCGTCAACCGATCAACCGGGTTCACGCCTTTCTTCATGGTGTATGGCGCCGAGGCCGTAATGCCAACAGACCTGGAGCACGACTCCCCTCGAGTCGCCAACTACGTCGAGGCGACCAACGAAACCGCCCGCCAAGACAGCGTCGATCAACTCGACAAAGCACGCGACCTGGCTCGCTCCCGCACCGCCATATACCAGCAAGGACTTCGCCGTTATCACAGCCGCCGAGTGCGAACTCGCACCTTCCAGGAAGGCGACCTGGTCCTACGACTGGCCCAAGACAAGAAGGACATGCACAAGATATCCCCCCATGGGAGCGGCCATTCGCCATAGGCCGAGTCCTTGGCAACGATACCTACTACCTCATCGACATACGGGGTGACGGCCAATTGGAGGTCGGGAGGCCATGGAATATAAACCTCCTCAGAAAGTTCTATACTTAGAACCTCACACTGTACTCCATCGGAATATATAATGAAATTCATTCGGATCGCACAAATTGTGTCCACTCACCATATTCTTGTGCCACTCGCACTCGTACATGCTAGCAATATGCTACTTATGGAAGTCAACCTCTGGTCGAGCGACCGGCACGACCAAGTAGTGCGGCACAAGGGTACCGGAAATATTCGGGCCTTGGGTCGTCCATGAAAAACGCCAACCCGGAGCCGCCATTGGAGTCGCCTAGCCCGACTGGCCCGCCGGGCCAAGACATCCGATACACGCTTCTCACAATGATCTGTCCCTCCCACCCTCGCGCAAAGCGACTCGAACGGTTAAGTACCACACACGGGGACTCCGCAAAACGGGGACCCACGCGGCTCGGGAACACACCTAGTAAGAGAGCTGCCTAGGGCTCGCCAAGCAACTGGCTCTCCGGGCCAGGGGAGGAGACGCGTTACAAACAACGCATTCACAACCTGCAATAGGATCACGACCAATACGGTCTAGCACAATACTCGGGGACTCGTTCACAAACAAACCCCACTCGCGCTCGGGGACTCGTTCACAAACAAACCCCACTCGCCGCTCAGGAGACGCGAGGGATAAAAAAACGCGAAAACAATTCAAACACATCGAAGTACACAATCGAGTTATACCCCATTAAAGGGCGGACGCGCTCGGGGACTCGCTCAAATTGTTGAACAAAAAACTCCCTTAATCATAACACAAGTCGACCAAGTCCCTGCGACATGGATTACAAAAACATCATACAATGTTCGCCTTTTGGCATCTATTACAACTATTACAATTGCTTACTCCACATGCCCTGACGAAGAAGAAGGGCCACCACCGTTGACGCGCACAAAGGGCCGCCATGGGTTCGCCGGGTACGAGGTCAGCGACTTCGCCAACGACGACCGGAAGGGCTGCTCTGACTTCATGTCGCGGTGCTCCGGCTCGGGGTCGCCAGGCGCCAGCACCGTCTCCTGGTACGGCAGAAGATCCCCCATCGCCAAGACACGGTCGGCATAAGGAGTGGCCTTTGCAGTCAGCTTCAGCACCTCCGACATATCCACCGTGCCGGTCGCCGAAGGATAGCCACTCGTGACGTCGTCCAGATCGAAGTCGTCCGGGAAGTGCGCGAGGCCCAAGCTCAACGCCGTGGCGGCCCCGCGCCTGAACGCGGAGCGCGTCATCCACTCTGCAACCGCGGGCACCTCCTCTAGATAGCGCCACACCTCCATGAGCCCCCCAGGGATGACTTTGGTGGGAGACATGCCCTGGAGAGCTGCCTGGACACACAATGCCGAGGCCGTGGCAGCATTCACCACGGCAGTCACGCACTGCGAAGCAGTATACGTCTGCATCACCGGGTCGCTTTGGCCTACCACAGCTGGAAAGTTAGATGTCAGTGAAACAATGAAACCCCCAAAAGCGGAGAACCGACAAAAGGATAAGGCAAATGACAGAAACTCACCAAGAAGCTTGCGGCAATTCTCCTTGACGTGCTTCTCCAAAGCGGCTTGGTCGTTATGTAGCCCCACGATAATGGAGTCCGTGGCCTTGCATTCCTCTTCAGCGGCGGCGACGGCAGCCTTCGCACGTTCTTCCGAAGAAATTGAGGCCACCTTAGCATCCTCCAACTCCTTGACTAGGGAGGCCACTCGCTCATTCGTCGCGTCCAGTTCGGCGAGTGGGACATACCCCTCGCGGGCCTTGGAGACCTCGTCTGGGAAACCATCTGCAAGCAGAGATGTCAGAGTATTGCACAAAACCAGCTCATAACAAGCAAAGAAGAACAACGTCAAACACTCACTGATCCTCTCCTGAAGCCGCCGGTTCACCTCTTGCGCCCCGCGCAAATCACGCTCTAGGCGCTCTCACGCAGCCTGCCGATTAGTCGACTCCCGCTGTAACCCCTACAAAACAACGAGACCAGCTAAGCATTGGGAGGAAAATTAAGACCAGTTCCCAGCCGCTGAAATTCAGCGACTAGGAACTCGGGGACTGGAGAATACAGGAAAATTAAGACCAGTTCCCAGCTGCTGAAATTCAGCGACTAGGAACTCGGGGACTGGAGAATACCGAAAAATTAAGACCAGTTCCCAGCCGTTGAAATTCAGCGACTAGGAACTCGGGGACTGGAGAATACAGGAAAATTAAGACCAGTTCCCAGCCGCTGACATTCAGCGACTAGGAACTCGGGGACTGGAGAATACAGGAAAATAAAGACAATTCCCAGCCGCTGAAATTCAGCGACTAGGAATTTGGGGACTGAACATACCTGAATAGCAGCGCCGAGCATCTTGTGAAGTTCAGCAGCGTCAGTCGATGGGACCGTGAAGGAGGTGTGCCCGCGGCGGGCCTCAATCTCCACATCCACGATCTCCGGAATTGCGGAGATTGCGCATCCGCACCGCCTGGAAAACCCCTCGCCATAAAGCAAGGGAACGCCGCCGACGCCTTGGCAGGGGCGCTGGCCGCCGGGACCGGCACCTCCGGCGCGGACGCAGCTGGTGCTGGCTCTGATCGCGTCGCCGCCCCCTCTTCGACGAGCGGCGCAACAGCTGGCTCCGCGGCGCTTCCCCTAGTCACGGCGTCGTCAGCCCCCCCTTCTGTTTCTTCGCGACTTCAGCAGACGCGACATCCTCAGAGGCCTTCCTCTTCTTGGGTAGATCACCCTCTCCCGTGACAGTGGCCGGGGGAATCTTGGCAACTGAAGGGCGACCGATCTTCTTAGCCCCCGACCTACACGAGCCCTTCTAATCAACACAACCACAACAAGAAAGAAGCAAAGAAAATTGGGACAAGGAAGTATAACTTACTTGGCGACTGGAAGAACGCGGAGCCCGGTACTGATATGGGCAGGCTTATCCAACTCGGGACCCAGCTTGCAACTGAGCCCCCGCTCGAATACGTCCGAAGCCCATGAAACCGAGGGCTTCCTTGACGACGAAGCCGCAGTCGCCGGGATCTCCGGCTCCGGCGCCGCTGCCTTTGACGGCAGCGGAGACTTGGGTGGCACTACATCGGTCGCTTCTTGGCTTGGCACCCCCGAGGTCGATGGTGCGATCGAAGCCAGGGACGCCTCTACCACCACCTCTGCATCCTCGCCCTCCAACCCCTTCGTCGGGATTGTGGCCCTCGGGACCTTGTGGTAGACTTCAGGAGACCCTTCGCCGTCGGAATCGTCGTCCGACTCGAACACCACTGACGACCTGACCGGTGATGCAGGCCTTTTTGCTGGCGACTTGGGCCGGCGTGGGGGCTTCGAAGGCATAGCGGTGCGCCGAGACGTCTGCTCCTGGGAGACCTCGTCGCCTTCTTCGAACTCGTCCAGGCTGCGGCTCGCTTCGACCTCTCGCTGTTTCTGCATTCGGGTCTTGCGAGCCACAGGCGCTGGGGGAGCGACCTCTTCGTCTTCCCCGTCGCTATCGGAAGGATCCCCCTCGGAATCTTCCTCCAGCTCCTGGGGGACTTCTTCATCGAGCGGAGGGAGCCAACCCTCCAATACCTGAAAAAGCTGAGAACCACTGCGAGTCAAAAACACGACAAGCGAAAAGAATGAAATTGGAATACGAATGGAGCGATTGGAAAGAAGACTTACTGTAGGGGCTTCGTTCTTCACGGGAGTATACGGGGCGACTCCGACCGCCGCACCCGTGAACTCCGTGTCGGTGATCTTCTTTAGGGCGGCCTTGTAATCTTCGGCCTCCCACGACTCCTTGCTGGTGCGAGATGGATCAAGCTTCCCACTGTACTCATACATCCAGTGTGGACGAGCCGCCAGCAGAACCAGGCGCCGCCCGAGCCAGCAATTGTAGAGGTTCATCAGAATCAACCCCTGGTCCTTCAGCTTCTAGATCTGATCCATCATTTTCGCGACAGCCATCCACTAATCTTCAGGGAGCTTCTTTGGCGCCAGTCGGCGGGGCTCGCTCCTCTCGGCGACGAATTCAGGAAGGGAGACCTCGCCAGAGGGAGTAGCTTCCTTGACGTAGAACCAGCTTTTCTTCCACTCACTGGCGGCCTTCTTCGGCAGGAGGAGCTTGACGAAGTTGGCCTTCGGCTTCAACTGGAAGGTGACCCTGCCTACGGCAACCATCAAGCCGCTGGACGCCTCGCGCTCGATGCGGCCGTGGAAGAGCTCCAGCCACAGCGGGAAGTATGGCATGTAGCCGAGGTAGCACTCGCAGAAAGCGACAAAGATCGCCAGCTGCTCGATGCTATGCGGACCAAGATCTGAGGGCTTGATCGCGTAGTACACGCAGAAGCGGCGAAAGAAGAGCGAAGTGGGGAACCCTAAGCCCCTCTCGAGATGGTTGGTGAAGCAGATGAACTCGCCGGGCCGCGGTTTCGGCTTGGTCTCGAAAGAGGGGGGAACTCGCCAATTCCCCTTGTGGAGCACCCCGGCGTCCTCGAAGGATTTCAGCTGGGCTGAGGTGCACTTGGATTTTCCCCACGAGCCTTTGGGAGGCGCCATTGAGTGAAAAGTGGAATCGCGCGATGCGAGGAGAATAGGTCGGGGGTGAGCAGAGAGGAAGAGCAAATGAGGAAGGATGAAGAATGCGAAGCAGGATCGCGAAGCTGACCCATCACTCCCCTTATATGGGAAAAGTCACTCGCCAAAATCGGGATAGCCGTTACCCATGGTAATTGCGCCGTAGTTACCGTTGGAAATTCCAACGGATAGTTTGACTAAGGTTGACGGTCCAACTCTTGTGGTCCACTCGCCACCCGCTAATCTCTCTTCTCGCCGAAATGGCGACTGGGCAGCAATGATGTTCATTAAAGTGATGAGTGGAGTTGTGGAGAAATTCTCCTCGGCATTAATAGAGTCCATCGCCGATTCGACTGGGCGCCCAAATTGGGCTCGCCTACTTCAAGCACCAAAGGACGCCTACGCCTGCATCAACGATGGCCTCGTCGACTACTTATGGGGATATGCCAAAGGGGGTATGCTCAGCAGTAGGTTTCGAGTGGGCCGGAAGGCCCGCGAGTATGCCTAGAGGAGAGCGATTGGACTCTGAGGAAAGAAGAGGCCCATCGACTGGCGACTGCAAGCCTAGGAGCGTAGCAGAAGCCTAGTCGGATTAGGTCAAAAGCCCCCGGATCCTTATCTTGTTCGGGGACAACTTGTAAACCCTGGGAGGTGCTTCATATATAAACCTCCCTAGGGTATCGTAGAGACTTACGTTCCATCATACACCCCCTCAAGCGACTTGCTGCCGAGCTCGCCACCCTTGTAACTCGCTCTCTCATAATCCAATCTAGTAGGAGTAGGTCTTTACCCTCCGGGGGGCCGAACCTGGGTAAACCCCTGTGCACCTACCCCCATCTCGCACCGCAGATGGCCTCCAACTCTTCCTCACGAAACTCTCAATCACTGCCTATGGCAGCGACTGCCGTCGCCATTCCCACGACAGGAGATGGGCCACAGGGGGCCCACACCACCCCCTGGCGCGGGCCACCCTAGGCCGCGCCACCAGGTGGTGTGGCTGCTCTGGTCCACCCCTCGCTCCCCCCCTCTTGCGTATATTATCCTCCCAAAACCCTAAGACTCCGGGAGCGACCACAGAAAGATTCCGCCACCTCTGCGGGGCGGAAAACACCGAGAGAGAAAGATCTCTCCGGCAGACAGAATTTTGTCGGGCGAATTTCTTCCCGAAGAGGGAAGATCGTCGCCATCAACACCACCATCAAGCTGGACTTCATCGGGATCATCATCATCACCACCATCATCATCACCAGCACCATCGTCACCACCTCATACCGCTATAACAATTGGGTTGAATCTTGCATAGTTCTTAAGAAAACTTTCCCGGTGTTGATTACTCCTTGTAGTTGATGCTATTGAGTGAACCATTGAATTATAGTTTATGTTCAGATTGTTACATATAACTATTCCATCTCTGATCATGATCCATATGATGTCTTGTGAGTAGTACATTTAGTTCTTGAGGACATGGGAGAAGTCATGTTGTTAGTAGTGGAATTGTGTTGAGAAAGATTCAATAGTTTGGTATTTAAGTTGTGGTGTACTTCTAGTGGTGTCATGTGAACATCGACTACATGACACTTCACCTATATGGGCCGAGGGGAATGCATTGTGTATTTGGCTACTAACTGTAGGGCTTGCTGGAGTGACAGAAACCTGAACCCCCGTTAGGAAACCTTTGCACAAGGGATGTCAAGGTCTTAGAGTTTAAAGTTGTGGTTAGGTTTCTACCTTAATTACTTTCTTGTACTTGTGGATGCTTGAAAGGGGTATAATCACAAGTGTGTATTAGTCCTAGGAAGGTCGGTACATTAGCACAGGTTCACCCACACAACACTTAGCAAACTAAAGAAGATTAGTCAACTATATGAAGCGAAAACACTTGACGGAATTCCCATGTGTCCTCGAGAACTATCAACACCCGGATTTTTAATCCCAGGTGCCTGTTATGTCATACATCGCAATCCCAGGATTACCATTTTTGCGAGACATAACATATTGGATATCACAGTACATCATCCATTAGAAACCATAATAAGGTCTTACACGAATAAAGGATTTCATGATCCAATCTTAATACAACAAGCAGCGAAATAAATAAGCGTAGCGGTGGGGTCCATCTTCAGTGGCACAGGCAATGCTGACGATGGAAGATAGTCCTAGTTATCATAGCTGTCCTGCTATCCTTCATCTTGGTAGTCTCCTTCATAGTCTGGCCATAGGAATAGCTAGGGACGCGGCTATTCGAATAGTTTGACACTCTGCAGAGGTGGTACACTTTCACCACAAGATTCGATACATCTGTCAGGGATCACCCTGAATGATCATACTTAGTATGTAGATAATCAAACATAACCTTCCCTTTACATACCCTAGTATAAGCACCTCTCCTATGAGCATGGCCTCCCAACCATGACCATCTGTCATCTTGGGCACTGCATAGGTGTACAACATCGAGAGGTAGCCTTAGCTCAAACCTCTCCCGCAAAGGAACTAATGCTAATGCATATAAGCTTCCAACTAAGCCTTGTCCAATTCAGGTATTGTGGTTGTATGGTAAAATTGGAATGGTATCACATCTGAATCCAACCATCAATTTTGTAAAAGGGCTAAGGCTCATGCCTCAACATTTTCATCATCATAAACCATTTGTGTTTCTCAACACATGTCAAAATATCTCAATAGAATGACTCATCATTCCAAGGTTTTCACAATTCATTTTCACCAAGTGTTCCCATCTAAAGTGACTCAAGTTTTGATTTAGCTATAAGCTACTAAGTTAAGAGTATTCACTAAGGTGGGATGCTAATCTCAATCTCATGCCATAGAATGACATCTAAGGTTATCTAGATAGGTCAAGTTTTATACTTTTTATGCTACCTTCAAACAAGTAAGGGACTTTGGTAAAGTAAGGAAAGTAAAACTTGTAAATAACATTTGGAGTAGGTATAAGTCAAAGGGTATAACCAAAGCATGCCTAATGCATCTTGCTTAAGTTATCTAACTTGCAAGGGTTAGCTTGCATTGTTAATGATGGCTTGCTAGTATAATACTTGCAAGTTTTAGCTTGCCTTGGTTGGTGTAGTGGTTGAAGTTTTCTACCTCCTCCTCTTGGTAGAACTCCTCCTCCTCGAAAGCTTGGTCGGTACCATCTTCTATAAATACATACGGGACACATAATCACCAAACAATGCTTAACTAGTCTACTTAGCATACTAAGGCACACATTTGATGACCTACTATCATCACAAGCATCACAAGGTTTTATTAACTAGATTCATTCTTTTTATTTAAGAAAAGTAATTTCTACTCATTGAAATTAACTAAGATTTAATATTCTCCAATTAAAATATGGGATTTTGTGGACACATGTCATCACCACATATTATACATATGAGAATGTGATTTAAATGTTGGATCACATTTTAATAAGTTTAAGTTTAATATTTAATGATTTAAAGTGACTAGAAATGCCTATATAGCATTATTTTGGTACTAGTCCAAAGTCACTACATGCAAACCTTAATATTATTACATATTCATATAGGTATGGTTAAATGTGATTTTTGAGAGTTGGAATCAACTCAAAAGCTAATATGGTTGATTTTATAAAAATGTTTGAATGTGCAAATGCTCATGTCTTGTTATTTTTACTAGGAGAGATCTCTAACTCTAAATGAATTACATCCAACGGGCTTGGATAGATCTTTCTAAAAGTTTTCCAACAAAATTTGAATCACTCAATTTGGTTCAGTAAATCTTCCTGAATTGAATTTTGAACTATGGGACAGAATTGAATTTAAACTTAAATAGAAAAACCTATATTTGAATTAACTGGGTCGCGCGTGAAAGCTAACGGGCCGGCCCAGTGGCGCTCAGCAGCGCAGAGGGCGGCTGACAGGTTGGTCCCGCTTGTCAGCGAGACTTAAAACCCGAAACGGTATCTAGCGATCTGGGCCACGCGATTATAACATGGATCAACGGCTCACAGTCGTCATCGATGACAGACTCGTCGCTGGCAAGACCGAACCCTAAACGGACGGTGGGGGTCTACTGGGGACGTACCAGGGATCCAGCTAGTGCGGCGAGGCAGGCGATCGAACTGGATGGTGACGGCGGACTCGGGCGAGGTAGCGGCAGGGGCTGAGGTGGACGAAATCGATGGTAACTTCTCCTCCTCTGCAGTGGCTACCTCCGGTGCAATTCCGGCAAACGGCAGCTCGAGCGGCTCCGGCGAGAGAGGGGAAATGGTCAGTGGAGAGAGGGGAGTGGAATGGTGTGAAGAGATGGTGCTGGTTGGCCTCCTTATATAGGCTCGACGGTGAGACCGAGAGGTGTGGGCGGAGCTCGTAGGTGACGAAGACACAGGGGGCTATCGGCGTGGGTGAGGTAGGCAGACGGTGGGCGGTTCCCTGGTGGTCAGCTACGGTGTAATGGCGCGGCTAGGGGCGGTGGCATTTGGTCGGGAGCGTCGCGTGCTCTAGGAGACAAGGACGGTGCTCGACGCTGATCACAGCGACTGTCGATCGCGCGGCGATGCACGGTCGTGTCTGGTGGGTTCTTGGGGTCGAGGCGGAGCGGTGTGTGTGGGATGGGGTCAAGGGGCGGTCTGCTGCATGCTGGCAGCTATCTCGCTCTGGCTTGCTCGCAGAGAGAAAGGGCGGTGCTGCTGGGGAGTGGTCCAGGGGCTGGGGTTGATCGAGGGGTGGACCGTGGGCGGCGGTAGGGTTGCGCCTAACTCCCTGGAGCGGTGGAGAGGGGCTGGAGGTCTCCTGCGCCGTGTGCACACTTGCCCGGCGAGCATGGCGTCGGGCGGCATGGCACTGGCGCCAGGGGCTAGAGATAGGGTTGGTTTATGTCTGGTTGGACTTGGGGGAGACAAGGATGATCAATGCAACTCAAATGGCTCGACAATATTAGCTCCAAAACAGTAATAGTTAGGCCATAATGATTCTGCTAACAAGGTGTTCGATCAAATGGCCGCAAGAGAAAAAGTTTTAAATTTTGGGCTAATTTTTGGTGGAGTGATGTAACTTATGCTTAAGCATCTAGGTTTGCTTGGGATTTGAAAATGGAGTTCATTTGAGTGGTTTTTGAATAAGTGTGATCTTGATACATACACTAGATTCAATTCTCAATGTCATTTAAATTTAGTGTTTGAAAGTTTTTGGGATGAAACAAAGTGGGCCCTAGTACATCACTACTTGTACTAGCAAGGGGTGCAAAGATCCACAAATGTTTCTGTTAAGATGTGAGTTCTAGGAATAGCCAAAGTAGACTAGTTAGTTAAAATGGCCCAAATGACCATTTGCTTATTTTAATCTTTTTGATTTGTTTTTCTTTGGGATTTTCTTGGGGATGATCTAGATCATGCTTAATTCACCTTAGAATCATTTTACAACCAATGGATCACTCAAACATGGCAATTCAAACCAAATCCTAATTTAAATGCACACACGTATGAATGCTTAATGATTTTAAATGGAAAAGTTTTTGTTAACCCTAAATTGGGTAGATTTGATCTTGATTAACCTTGGATTAAGTTTTGGGATGTTACAAACTTTCCCCCCTTAAACAAAATCTCGTCCCAAGATTTACGAAAGAAAACTAGGAACTAAAGAGATCTGGGAACTCTGTCCTAATGTAATATTCTTGCTCCCAAGTGGCTTCTTCTTCGGTATGGTTGCTCCATTGAATCTTGAGAAATTTGATACTCCTGGTCCTGGTGGTTCTGTAGGCTTCCTCCAAGATACGGATGGGCACTTCACGATATGTCAGATCCTTGTTGATATCAATAGCTCGGTGATCGATGTTCTTGAAAACTCCGGTCTTCTCTGGTACTTCTAAGCATTTGCGAAGTAACGAGATATGGAACACATTGTGGATGGCTAACATCTCTTCTGGCAGTTCCAGTTGATACGATACTTCTCCTCGACGATTCAGAATCTTTAAGGGTCCGATATATCTAGGGGCTAACTTTCCTTTCAGACTAAAACGTTGGGTTCCCTTAAATGGCGAAACCTTGAGATACACAAAATCTCCGACATTGAAAGTCAGGTCTCTCCTTCTCTTGTCAGCATAGCTCTTCTGTCTAGACTAGGCGGTCTTGAGGTGCTCACGGACTTTGTGAACCTTCTCTTCAGCATCTCGGAGAATGTCAGGTCCAAAAATTTGGCTCTCTCCTACTTGCGACCAATTCAAAGGGGTCCGACACTTTCTTCTGTATAGGAACTCAAATGGTGCCATCTGCAAACTGGCTTGATAGTTGTTGTTATATGAGAATTCCGTGAAAGGCAGGCAATCTTCCCATTTTGATCCATACTCTAACACACAAGCTCTCAAAATATCCTCTAGGATTTGGTTGACTCTTTCAGTCTGTCCATCAGTTTGCGGGTGATAAGCGGTGCTGAAATTCAATTTGATTCCTAATCCCTCTTGGACTTTCTGCCAAAATCTCGAGGTGAATTGGGTTCCTCGATCTGATACTATGGTCTTGGTGAAAGAAATATGCCCTGAGAGGCAATAATAAAGTTTTTATTATATATTCCTTATATATGATAGATGTTTATTTTACATGCTAGAATTGTATTGATCGGAAACATCAATACATGTGTGTTTAATAAACAAAAAGGGTTCCTAGTTATGCCTCTCTTATAGACTAGCTTGTTGATTAACAAGATGATCAAGGTTTCCTGATCATGGACATTGGATGTTGTTAATAACAAGGTCACACCATTGGTGGAATGATGTGATGAACAATCATCCAAAGTATAGCAGTACGATCAAGTCATTATGTTTATATTGCTATAACATCATACGAAGTAATCTTTATCCTTAAAACCATGAGATCATGTTAATTGCTAACACCGGAAGAGTATCTTGATAACATCAAACGTCACACCATAACAGGGTGACGATAAAGATGGGTTCAGTACTACGAAGGTGTTATGTTGAGGCTCATGGATCAAGAGTGGAATTTGTCAATCCAGATGACAGATAGATATACTCTGGGCCCTCTCGGTGATATCACATTAAGATAGCTTGCAAGCAAGTGATGGGATCACTAGAATGTTATATCACAGGAACGAGAAAAGAGTGCATGTTAGTAACGAGATCAAACTAGATATGGAGATACCGATGATCGAATCTCGGACATGTAATATATCGAGAGACAAAGGGATTTAGTTAAAAGCGTTAAAGGTTCTCACGATCACAGAAGTCATCGTTGAATGTGTAGGAGTCAGTACGGATCTCCAGGTCCCGCTGCTAATTATTGATCGAAGAAGGGTCTCGATCATGTCTGCATTATTCGCGAACCGTAGGGTGGCACACTTAAGAGTTACCGGGCACCATTTTGGAGCACATATGTTTCAGACGAAAGAATTGCAAAGCGCAGGAATTGTTTCAATAGAAACCGGAAATTGTTTCGGGTGAAATTGCAGAAAGTGGTTCTTCATGTGATATTGAAATATTGCAAGGGGCTATATGTGAATGTTTGTTAATTAAAGTAAATAACAAAATTCTGAATAAATTTAATAAAAAGAGTTTTATTAAATGAGAGAGCATTAAATTTGGAGAAATTTAATGCATTTAAAGTGGAGACTTTAAAAGGGAATGTGAAGAGGCATTTTAATGTGGAGGGGTTACCACCACATGAATGGGGGAGGTGAAGGGTCACCCCCCATGCGCCGGCCATGGAGAGAGGGGGCACCCCCCCCTCCTCCTATAAAAGGCCACCCATTCCCTCCTTCATCCACACACCTCCTTGTGAAGGATCTCTCTCCCCCTCTAGAATTATTCCCCCATGGTCTCGGATTAGCGAGATACATGTTCCCGGTGGCATTTCGTCTGGAAGGAGGTTCTGCTTCCGCTGGATCGCTGGAGCGAGGAGGTGGAGGTTGTCCGGTGGCTTGAACGTGTGTGCGAGTGCGGATGCGCTGCTGAGTTGCGGTGCTCGGACTTCCTCACGATCTTGAGATCGGCAAGTGTACGACTACATCAACCACGAGTTCCTACTCGTTAACAAAACTCGTTGTCTTTGAGGGTAAGTTCTCGTTGGATGTATGTCCACCCGTTGCTTTGTACCTAGTAGATAGATCTTGGCGTGTAGTTCACACCATAGGAATTTTTTTGTTTTCTATGCTGCGGACCCAACAGTGGTATCAGAGCCTGATCTATGCGTAGGTGCTTTGCACGGGTAGTACACATATGTTTATATGTGGGCGATGATGATCATGTTAGTGCATCTTCTATGTATTTTGGATATTGGTGGCATAGTGGTATGAAGCGGCCCGGACCAACCTTACATGTCATCGTACATGAGACCGGTTCCACGACTGACATGCAACTTGTTTTGCATAAGTGGCTGACGGGTGTCTGTCTCTCCTACTATAGTCAATATCTGATTTACAACGAGTTTCTAATAACTTAGTTATCCTCGTTGTGGTTCATGTTCGTATGTGAGAACGGTTCTATCTCCGAAAGCCCTAAGCCACGTAAAACTTGCAATTGATAAATTAGAGGCGTCTAGTTTAGATCGTTGCTGGGCTAGTGTATTGATATGGTATTGTTGTAAGTAGATGTATGATAGATACTCTTACAACACACTCAACGTGTAAGTTCCATAGACCTTGGCCTTACACACAAAGGAATGATAGAGATCATACCACGATGCAAGTGATAGAGATCAAATGCATGGACCATATCATCTCACTTTACACATTAGATGTTAGCATCTTATACTGCTAGTTTGGCGCTTTTGGTAGCATTATAAGATGATCCCTCATTTCGATATCAATATAAAAATATGTTCTTCCTTAAGTATGCACAGTTCTGTGGATCGTGTTTCGAGACATCACATGATGATCGAGTGTACTCGAATCTACGCTTTCATAGGAACGGGTGTAAGACAGTTTTACACACGCGAATACTAAGGTTCTTACTTGGCGAGCCTAGCATGTACAGACATGGCCTCAGAACATGGACTGAAAGGTTAAGCATGAGTCATATAGTTGATATGATGCCCATATAGATGCTCGCCTTTGAAGCTACATCAACTCACGTGATGATCAGACTTGGTGTAGTGGATTTGGTTCATGTAATCACCAAAAGGACACGAGGGATGTCGTTTTTGAGTGGGAGTTCATTAGTAATTTGGATTAGTTGAACTCAATCTATCATAAACTTAGCCTAAATAAACTTTACAAATTCTGTTGTAGATGGCACCACCTGCTTTTAATTTCAATGTGTTCATGGAGAAAGAGAAACTTGCTGCGAATGGTAGCAACTTCACCAACTAGGCTATGAATTTGAGGATTCTCCTCACTGCTGCACAAAATCAATATGTGCTAGATGCGCCGCTAGGCCCCCACCAGCTCCTGATGCCCCTGACGAGGAAAAGAATGTCTATGTGACTCGTCAAGAGGACCACAACTTAGTTCATTGCGGCATACTGTATGGGCTAGAGCCAGAACTTCGAAAGCGTTTCGAAAATGCCAATGCCTTTGATACCATGGGAGAATTGAAAATGCTTTTCGATACCCATGCTGCCGTAGAGAGTTATAATGCTACAGAAAAGTTCTTTAGCTGCATGATGGAGGAAAACAGCTCCGTTAGTGAGCACATACTCAAAATGTCTGGGTACGCCGATAAGCTTATGTCCTTGGGAATAACGATTCCCATTGACTTAGGCATACATCGTGTTCTCCAATCTCTGCCACCTAGATACAAGAGCTTCGTGATGAACTATAATATGCAGGGCATGAAGAAGTCTCTTCCCGAGCTTCTGTCACTGATTAAGACTACAAAAGTGGAGATTAGGAAAGAACATCAAGTGTTTATGATCAATAGGACCACCGGTTTCAAGAAAGACAAGAAAGGCAAGCACAAGGGAAAGGAGGGTGGCAAGTCTGTTGCCACGCCTGAAAAGAAACCCCGAGCTGGCCCTAAGTCTGACACCGAGTGCTACTATTGTAAGGGGACTGGCCATTGGAAGCGCAACTGCCCCAAGTATTTGGCGGACAAGAAGTCCGGCAAGGCAAACAAAGGTATATGTGATATACATGTTATTGATGTGTACTTGACTAGTACTCGTAGTAGCACCTGGGTATTTGATACGGGATCGGTTGCTAATATATGTAACTCGGTTCAGGGGATACGGAACAAGCGACAACTAGCAAGGGATGAGGTCAGAATGCGGGTCGGCAATGGATCAAAAGTTGACGTGATCGCCATCGGGACGCTACCTCTCCATTTGCCATCGGGATTAGTTATAAACCTAAATAATTGTTATTTAGTGCCTGCACTGAGCATGAACATTGTATCTGGATCGTGTTTGATGCAAAGTGGTCATTACTTTAAATCTGAAAACAATGGTTGTTCGGTTTATAAGAATGATATCTTTTATGGTCATGCACCTATGTTGAATGGTTTATTTCTGTTGGATCTTGATAGTAATATTACACACATTCATAATGTTAATGCTAAAAAGATTAAACTTGATGATGATATGTCTACATATATGTGGCACTGCCGTCTAGGTCATATTGGCGTTAAACGCATGAAGAAACTCCATTCTGATGGACTTTTGGAATCACTTGATTTTGAATCATTTGATACATGTCAGCCATGCCTTATGGGCAAGATGACTAGAACGCCGTTTTCCGGTTCAATGGAACGGGCGACAGATCTTTTGGAAATCATACATATTGATGTGTGTGGACCAATGAGTGTGTCGGCGCGAGGTGTTTATCGTTATTTTGTTACTTTCACGGATGATTTGAGTAGATATGGGTATATCTATTTGATGAAACACAAGTCTGAAACTTTTGAAAAGTTCAAGGAATTTCAGAATGAAGTGGAAAATCATCGTAATAGAAAGATCAAATTTCTACGGTCTAACCGTGGAGGAGAGTATCTAAGTTACGAGTTTAGCACACACATGAAAGAGTGTGGAATAGTTTCACAACTCACGCCTGCCGAAACACCACAACGTAATGGTGTGTCGGAACGTCGTAATCATACCTTATTGGATATGGTTCGATCTATGATGTCTCTGACTGACTTGCCACTGTCATTTTGGGGTTATGCACTTTAAACAGCTGCATTCACTTTAAATCGGGCACCATCTAAATCCGTTGAAACGACACCGTATGAATTATGGTTTGGAAACAAACCTAACCTGTCATTTCTTAAAGTTTGGGGATGCGATGTTTATGTGAAGAAACTTCAACCAGATAAACTCGAACCCAAAGCGGAAAAATGCGTCTTCATAGGATACCCTAAGGAAACAATTGGGTATACCTTCTATCACAGATCCAAGGGCAAGGTTTTTGTTGCCAAGAATGGATCCTTTCTTGAGAAGGAGTTTCTCGCGAAAGGTGTGAGTAGTCGGAAGGTAGAACTCGAAGAGGTTATTGAACCTTCTCTTCATGGAATGGCGAGTGGCGCAGCACCAGAAGTTGTTTCGGAGTTAACTTCACCTGATGAAGAGAGAGCTAATGATAATGATCATGAAACTCCGAAAGAGGACACTACCGAACCTCGCAGGTCAAGCAGGACACGTGCAGCTCCTGAACTGTACGGCAATCCTGTTGTGAATTTCATGGTTGATGAAATGGATGACCATGTGACGTATGAAGAAGCGATGATGAGCCCGGATTCCAACAAATGTCTAGAAGCCATGAAATCCGAGATGGAATCCATGTACGAGAACCAAGTTTGGAACTTGGTGGACTTACGTCACGACCGAAAGGCCTTTGAGAATAAATGGATTTTCCAAAGAAAAACTGATGCTGATGGTAATGTGACTATCTATAAGGCTCGACTTGTCGCAAAGGGGTTTCGACAAATTCAAGGAGTTGACTACGATGAGACATTCTCTCCTGTAGCGATGCTTAAGTCGGTAAGGATTATGTTAGCAATTGCTGCATATTTTGATTATGAAATATGGCAGATCGATGTCAAAATTGCGTTCCTCAATGGTAATATTGAAGAAGAGTTATATATGATACAACCTAAGGGTTTTGTCGATCCTAAGGATGCTAATAAGGTATGCAAACTTCAGCGATCCATCTATGGACTGAAGCAAGCACCCCGGAGTTGGAATCTCCGCTTTGATGAGGTGATCAAAGAGTTTTGATTTGTCCAAACTTCTGGAGAGGCTTGTATTTACAAGAAAGTGAGTGGGAGAAATGTGGCATTTCTGATATTATATGTGGATGACATATTATTGATTGGAAATGATATAGATCTTTTAAACAGTGTTAAAAGTTATCTAAACAGCAAATTTTCGATGAAAGACATTGGTCAAGCATCATATATATTAGGCATCAAAATCTATAGAGATAGATCAAGGCGCCTAATTGGGCTATCGCAGAGTACATACCTTGATAAGATATTAAAGAAGTTTAATATGGACGAAAGTAAGAAGGGGTTCTTACCTATGTTGCAAGGCAAGACATTGAGTAAGACTCAAAGTCCGGCTACGGCGGAAGAAAGAGAGATGATGGATAAGATCCCCTATGCCTCGGCCACAGGCTCTATTATGTATGCCATGCTATGTATAAGACCGGATGTGGCACATGCTATTAGTTTGACTAGTAGGTACCAATCTGATCCAGGTTCGGAACACTGGATAGCAATAAAGAATATCCTCAAGTACTTGAGAAGAACTAAGGATATGTTTCTTATATACGGAGGTGAAGAAGAGCTAGTCGCTAAGTGTTATGTCGATGCTAGCTTTGACACCGATCCGGATGACTCTAAGTCTCAATCCGGATACGTATTTCTCTTGAACGGAGCAACAGTTAGTTGGAGGAGTTCCAAACAACCTGTGGTGGCTAGATCAACGACGGAGGCGGAATATGTTGCTGCTTCAGAAGCGGCGCAGGAGGCGGTTTGGATGAAAGAGTTCATTACGGAACTAGGTGTGGTTCCCAGTGCGTTGGACCCAATGGTGATCTATTGTGACAATAATGGAGCCATAGCCAACACAAAGGAACCGAGGTCTCACAAGAATTCCAAGCATATTAAGCGCCAGTTTCACTCCATCCGCGAGCATGTCAAGGATGGAGATATAAAGATTTGTAAAGTACACACGGACCTAAATGTAGTAGATCTGTTGACTAAAGTTCTTCCTAGGGCAAAACATGATCAATGCCAGAACTCCATGGGTGTTAGATTTATCACTATGTGAACTAGATTATTGTCTCTAGTGCAAGTGGGAGACTGAAGGAAATATGCCCTGAGAGGCAATAATAAAGTGGTTATTATATATTCCTTATATATGATAGATGTTTATTTTACATGATAGAATTGTATTGATCGGAAACATCAATACATGTGTGTTTAATAAACAAAAAGGGTTCCTAGTTATGCCTCTCTTATAGTCTAGCTTGTTGATTAACAAGATGATCAAGGTTTCCTGATCATGGACATTGGATGTTGTTAATAACAAGGTCACACCATTGGTGGAATGATGTGATGAACAATCATCTGAAGTATAGCATGACGATCAAGTCATTATGTTTATATTGCAATAACATCATACAAAGTAATCTTTATCCTTAGACCATGAGATCATGTTAATTGCTAACACCGGAAGAGTATCTTGATAACATCAAACGTCACACCGTAACAGGGTGACTATAAAGATGGGTTCAGTACTACGAAGGTGTTATGTTGAGGCTCATGGATCAAGAGTGGAATTTGTCAATCCAGATGATGGATAGATATACTCTGGGCCCTCTCGGTGATATAACATTAAGATAGCTTGCAAGCAAGTGATGGGATCACTAGAATGTTATATCACGGGAACGAGAAAAGAGTGCATGTCAGTAATGAGATCAAACTAGGTATGGAGATACCGATGATCGAATCTCGGACATGTAATATATCGAGAGACAAAGGGATTTAGTTACAAGCGTTAAAGGTTCTCACGATCACAGAAGTCATCGTTGAATGTGTAGGAGTCAGTACGGATCTCCAGGTCCCGCTGTTGATTATTGATCGGAGAAGGGTCTCGATCATGTCTTCATTATTCGCGAACCGTAGGGTGGCACACTTAAGAGTTACCGGACACCATTTTGGAGCACATGTGTTTCAGACGAAAGAATTGCAAAGCGCAGGAATTGTTTCAATAGAAACTGGAAATTGTTTCGGGTGAAATTACAGAAAGTGGTTCTGCATGTGATATTGAAATATTGCAAGGGGCTATATGTGAATGTTTGGTAATTAAAGTAAATAACAAAATTCTGAATAAATTTAATAAAAAGAGTTTTATTAAATGAGAGTTTGGAGAAATTTAATGCATTTAAAGTGGAGACTTTAAAAGGGAATGTGAAGAGGCATTTTAATGTGGAGGGGTTACCACCACATGAATGGGGGAGGTGAAGGGTCACCCCCCATGCGCCGGCCATGGAGAGAGGGGGCACCCCCCCCCTCCTCCTATAAAAGGCCACCCATTCCCTCCTTCATCCTCACACCTCCTTGTGAAGGATCTCTCTCCCCCTCTAGAATTATTCCCCCATGGTCTCGGATTAGCGAGATACATGTTCCCGGTGGCATTTTGTCTGTAAGGAGTTGCTGCTTCCGCTGGATTGCTGGAGCGAGGAGGTGGAGGTTGTTCCGTGGCTTGAACGTGTGTGCGAGTGCGGATGCGCTGCTGAGTTGCGGCGCTCGGACCCTCACGATCTTGAGATCGGCAAGTGTATGAGTACATCAAGCATGAGTTCCTACTCGTTAACAAAACTCGTAGTATTCGAGGGTAAGTTATCGTTGGATGTATGTCCACCCGTTGCTTTGTACCTAGTAGATAGATCTTGGTATGTAGTTTACACCGTAGGAAAGTTTTTGTTTTCTATGCTGCGGACCCAACACTTGGGGTCCCATGCAGACTAACAATTCTAGCAATGTACAACTCTGTTAGCTTTGAACTCTAGTAGGTTGTCTTGACAGGTATAAAATGAGCTACCTTGGACAGTCTATCAACGATGACCCAGATTGAGTCATTTTTTCCCTACTAGAAGTAGGCAAACCGGTGATAAAGTCCATTCCGACAGAATCCCATTTCCATTCTGGAATCTACAATGGTTGCAACAGTCATGCGGGTCTCTTATGCTCTGCTTTGACTCTTTGACATATGTCACACTTGGCGATGTAGCTTCAAATTTCTCTTCATCTTGTGCCACCAAAATTGCTCTTTCAAATCTTGATACATCTTCGTCCCTCCGGGGTGGATTGAATAAAGAGTATCATGAGCTTCCTGCATGATAACTTTCTTCAGCTCCGAATCTGCTAGCACACATATACGTCCTTTGTACCAAAGAACTCCTTCTTCGTATTCGGTGAATCCAGGTACCTTTCATGTACTAATACGACATTTGATTCTGTCGATACTTTCATTTCCCTTCTGGGCTTCCTTGATTTTGCTAACCAAAGTGGGTTGAAGTTCAATGCTTGCTAGGAATCCTTGACTAACTAGCTCAGTCCTAAACTGCTCCAACTCCTCATACAAACTTGGTTGCTTCTCCTTGATCATGGTGTTTAGCCTACAAGGCAATCTGCTAAGAGCATCCGCTACCACATTGGCTTTGCCTGGGTGATAGTGAATGTCAAGGTCATAATCCTTGATTAACTCTATCCATCTCCTTTGCCTCATATTTAGCTCCTTCTGAGTGAAGATATACTTCAAGCTCTTGTGATCTGAGTAAATCTCACAGCGATTACCCATAAGATAATGACGCCATGTCTTCAAGACCAACACTACGGCTGCTAACTCAAGATCATGGGTCGAATAGTTCTGCTCATGCTGCTTCAGTTGCCAAGACAGATACGCGATGACTTTGCCTTCTTGCATCAATACACATCTAAGACCAATCTTGGATGCATCACAATACACGTCAAAACGGCTTCTTGATATCTGGCATGATTAATATTGGGGCTAAAATCAATCTCTTCTTCAGTTCTTGGAAACTGGCTTCACATTTATCAGTCCATTCAAACTTCTTTTCCTTCTTCAACAATTGGGTGATGGGTCTGGCAATGCTCGAGAATCCTTCTACGATCTTGCGGTAATATCCCGCTAATCCGAGAATTGCATGGACTTGGGTTTGAGTGGTTGGGGCTTCCCATTCTTCGACATCTTTAATTTTGGCGGGATCAACAGAGATTCCTCTGGCAGACACAATATGCCCTAGGAATCCTACTTCTTTTAGACAAAACTCACACTTGCTGAACCTGGCATATAACCGATGCTCTCTCAGGGTTTCGAGGATGATTCTCAGATGTTGCTCATGCTCTTATTCTAACTTGGAGTAGATAAGGATATCGTCGATAAACACAATGACAAACTTATCTAGAAAATTCATAAAGATCTTATTCATGAGATTCATGAAATAAGCAGGGGCATTGGTTAATCCAAAAGACATAACTGTACACTCATATAAACCATAACGAGTAGTAAAGGCGGTCTTCGGAATATCCGTTGCATGAATCTTAAGCTGGTGATAACCAGTCCTAAGATCAGTATTTGAGAATACCTGGGCACCAGTCAACTGATCAAATAGATCCTCTATCTTTGGCAAAGGGTACTTGTTTTTGATGGTGATGTCATTCAGCTTCCGATAATCTGTGCACAAATGGTTGCCTCCATCTTTCTTGTCAACGAATAATACTAGCGATCTCCATGGCGATGCGCTTGGTTGAATCAAGCTTGTTGCTAACATAGCATCCAACTTCTTCTTCAACTCTACTAACTCTGAGGGGTTCATGATATAGGGTCTCTGGGCTATGGGTCCGGTTTCGGGGATTAGTTCAATGATGAACTCAATATCCCTATCTGGGGGCATACCGGGCAATTCATCTTGCAATACGTTGGGGTATTCACAAACTACTCTAACTTGGTCTATGGTGGGTAGGGCTAGACTCTTGTTGCACTTGAATTGGCGAGGTAAGGTTTCAGATATATGCTCTACTGTTACTCCAGAGCTACTGGTCATGGTGATGGCTTTCTTAGCAGTCTATCAGTCCTTTATGCTTTGACATCCAATCCATACCTAGTACTACTTCCAATCCTTTGGTTCCGAGTACTATTAGATTAGCATAAAAATCTATCCCATGTATTCTGATAGGCACAGCTTTGCAAATTTTTCTAGCTTTTGTAGTTGAACCGGGAATTTGAACTATCATGACATGCTTCAAATTGGTTGGGTGGATCTTACTAGTGCATGCAAATTCTTCGGTGACAAATGAGTGCGATGCTCCCAAATCAAACAATACCCTTGCTAAAACTGAGTTGACAGAAAACATACCCAGCACTACGTCTGGCGCTTCTTGGGATTTTTCGGTATTCATGTGGAAGAGACGGCCGTTGCGGTTGTGAGGGTTCCCTAGGGCAAACCTTCTTCCTAGTTGAACACGACGCTGCTGTTGAGCTGGGGCATTCACATTGGCAGTGGCGGCAGTCTTCTTGGGGTACTCATTGGAATAGTGACCCTTCACTCCACACTCGAAACAAGTTATCTGGTACTTGTCTTTAGCTGCGACAGACACATCATTGCTTCCAGTTCTGGGTGCAGTGTTGTTGTTGGTGTTGTTGTTGTTGTTGTTGCTCTTGGGAGGTGCACGGTTGAAATTGCTGGTGTTGTCGGGGTTGTTGTTGTTTCCCCTGGACTTCACATTGCCTCCGCTACGGTTGGGGTAGCTTGGGTGAGACATTGGGGGTCGGTTGTTTCTTGGTGCATACCCTGCAGATAGGTTGGGACGGTACTTCTGGTGACTGTTGGATCCAGCTTGGTGCATCATACGACGTTTGCGGTTGTCGTTTGCCTGGTTAATCTTCCCTTCCATCTGAATGGCAGAGTCGACTAGCTCTTCGAGATCCTCGAAGCGGATGTTGACAAGGACAGTCTGCATCTCATCATGCAGTCTGTTCAGGAAACTCTCCTTCTTCTTGGCCTCCGTGTTGATCTCATCATGTGCATACCTGGAAAGTGACAAGAATCTATCACGGTACTCCACTACAGTCATTCCTCCTTGTTTTAATTCTCTGAATTCATCCCTCATTCTGGTGACTAGTCCCTGCGGCATGTGGGTGCGGCTGAACTTGATTTTGAAGGATTCCCATGTCATCACTTGACCATGGTTCATCAGGCGGATGCTGTTCCACCAGGCTCTTGCGTCTCCTGCCAAGTAGTGGGTGGCAAATAGAACTTTCTCGTTGTCATCAACTCTGGCTACTTCCAAATTGTTCTCCATTGTTTGTAGCTAGTCATCAGCATCTAATGGGTTCTCCGAAGTGCTAAAGATTGGGGGATTGGTATTCTAGAAAATTTTCAGCTTGGATCCTTGATGATCCTGATTTCCATGCCCTTGGTTGTTTTGGGCCATCTGAGCGATCTGCTGCAGTGTTGCTAAGTTGGCATTGCGCTCTGCCATGCTTGCTTCACGGTTTGCAACTAACATCTGCATGATCTGCAGCATTGGGTCTTGCGATGAGCTGCTCCCTCCGGGGTTTCCACGAGTCATCTGAAGATTGAGATAGATAAAGGGGTAAGAGGGAAAGTTCTAAGGTTCATGGTTTTGGTTTCAAGGCTAAAATTTTGAGTTTGACTCAGGTTTTGCAACTAACTTCATTTTCATTCATCCAAGCAAAGCACACGATACAAACACACATCACACATCAAAGGAAAACATATGGTTTTAAGAACTAATTCTGTAAGCTACGATACAATGGAACCGATACATCTCATGCTACAACAGTGCTCTAGTGCATCTACTCATCCTTAATGAAGTCGGAGTCATCATCGTCGGTGTGGAAGTCCACGGCATCCTCCTCCAGAAAGTCATCATCATTGCTTAGGTAAGAATCCATATCTCCCTAGATGTCTTCACCTTCCTCTTCTTCTTCCTTTGCTGCAAGTTGAGCTTCTTGCTCCTTGATGGTCTTCTCGAGGTCAGCCACCTTCTTGCGAAGACGAGCGATGGTGCGATCCTTCTTTTCATGCTGGCGGCGAAGAGACTGACGGTCCTTGACAAGCAGTGAGAAAGTCTGGGCCTTCTAGGCGGCAATGGCAAGGTTGTGGTTGGCAAACTCCCTAGCATTGTCCAATTCCTTCTAGCGGTCATACAGCAGGAAGTCAAGGTTCTCCACTTGACGCTTCAACTCTGGGTGACTTGGCATCTCCATGGGCATTCCCATGAAGTCACGCCTTGCATAGTGAACAAAGAGGGTTCCTTAGATTTGGTTGACACTGAGGGCACATAGACGTGCGAGAGCTTCATGCATTGCCCTGGCTAATCCATCTAGCCAGTTGTTCTCTCTTACGGAGAACTGGATTCTCCCGGATGTTGGTGCTTCTATACTTCCTCGAAGATCAGCGGTGACTAGCCATTGTAAATCTCCTCCTAGGAGTCCAGGAAGTTGAGCTCCAAGAAACTCTGAATGCGGGCATCCCAAGAGCTCGGAAAGTGAATCTAGACCCCTCGATCAGCTGGCCTCCGTTGCCTAACTGGTAGAACTTGCTGAACTGAGTCTCCATCTACAAGATTTTTGGATGAGGAAGTTAGTGAAGTGATCAAGTGTGTCAAATTTTATGTAGTAATGGTAAGAATTGGAGGAACATGAATTTTTGAGAAAGAATGAATTCCCAAGGGTAAGAGAGGAAATAGTTTTTCATAAATACTCACTTTGGTTTTGAAATTAATCTTTTTGTTCAGACGTCCATTCTAACAAGGTTCTCCTATGGTCAGGATGGCTCTGATACCAAATTGTCAACACCCAGATTTTTAATCCCAGGTGCCTGTTATGTCATACATCGCAATCCCAGGATTACCATTTTTGCGATACACAACAGATTGGATATCACAATACATCATCCATTACAAAGCATAATAAGGTCTTACACGAATAAAGGATCTCATGAACCAGTCTTAATACAAAAAGCAAGGGAATAAATATGCATAGCGGTGGGGTCCATCTTTAGTGGCACAGGCAATGCTGACGATGGAAGATAGTCCTAGTTATCATAGCCGTCCTATTGTCCTTCATCTTGGTAGTCTCTAATACGTCCATTTTGCATCACTATTCTATGTCTTAATTCACTGTTATTCATTGATATATTTCATATTGAGAGGTGATACTTATGTTATTTCGTTTGTTTTTGCATGGTTGATGACTTTTGGAGCATGGACCGCTGCAGTCAGGATTCTGATGGAAAAGGTGTTGTTTGGAGGCAAAATTCGCGAAGATCGGAAAATTCGGGAAAATATACGGAAAATCCTATTTTTCCAGAAGACTAAGGATGCCAGAAGACGGAGTGGAGATGGGCCACAAGGGGCCGACACCACCCCCTAGCGCGAGCAGCCCTAGGCCACGCCAGCAGGTGGTGTGGCCACCCTGGCCCACTCCAGCCTCTCCCCTATGGCGTATATCATCCTCCCGAAACCCTAAGACTAGGGGAGCGACCACAGAAAGATTCCACCGCCTCTGCGGGGAGAAAAACACCGAGAGAGAAAGATCTCTCTGGCAGACAGATTTCTGTCGGGGAATTCCTTCCCAGAGAGGGTAGATCGTCGTCGTCAACACCATCATCAAGATGGACTTCATCGGGATCATCATCATCACCACCACCATCATCACCATCAGCACCCTCATCACCATCTCCATATTGTTGTAACAATTGTGTTGAATCTTGCATAGTTCATAGGGGAAACTTTCCCGGTGTTGATTACTCTTTGTAGTTGATGCTATTGAGTGAACCGTTGAATTATTGTTTATGTTTAGATTGTTATACATCATTATTCCATCTCTGATCATGATCCATATGATGTCTTGTGAGTAGTTCATTTTGTTCTTGTGGACATGGGAGAAGTCTTGTTGTTAGTAGTGGAGTTGTGTTGAGAAAGATTCAATAGATTGTTATTTAAGTTGTGGTGTACTTCTTCTAGTGGTGTCATGTGAACGTCGACTACATGACACTTCACCTATATGGGCCTAGGGGAATGCATTGTGTATTTGGCTACTAATCGTAGGGGTTGCCGGAGTGACAGAAACCTGAACCCCCGTTAGGAAACCATTGCACAAGGGACGTAAGGGTCTTAGAGTTTAAAGTTGTGGTTAGGTTTCTACCTTAATTACTTTCTTGTACTTACGGATGTTTGCAAGGGGTATAATCATAAGTATGTATTAGTCTTGGATGGGGCGGTACATTAGCACAGGTTCACCCACACAACACTTAGCAAGCTAGAGTAGATTAATCAACTATATGAAGCGAAAGCACTTGACAGTCTTCCCGTGTGTCCTCGAGAACGTTTGGTCGTCTTAAGTAATACAACCGGCTTGTCCTTTGCTGCATAAAGGATTGGGCCACTTGCTGAATTTATTCCTACTATTTTTATTTACTCATACTTTGTTTACTTGCTTTACCAAAAACCTCTAAAAATCCGTTTGCTAAGTATTTGCAGAGAATTCCTGATCCATACCACTAGCCAGCACCTTCTGCTCCTCGTTGGGTTCGACACTCTTACTTATCGAAAATACTGCGATAAACCCCCTATACTTGTGGGTCATCAAGACTATTTTCTGGCGCCGTTGCCGGGAAGTGAAGCGTTATTGGAGAGTGGAACTGGTAAAGGAAACTTCTACTGTGAGTATTGTTTACTTTTGCTAGTTGCTTTATTTTCGTTATGGATAATTCGCTGAGTTTCTTATTTGGTAATGCTACTACCACTTCTAAGGTAGTAGATAAGCCACCACCTGCTGATAATGATGTTTTCAAAATACCTACAAGAATTATTGATCATGTTATGGATAACTACTATGTTGGGGATGGAACTGTCCATCCTGGTGATCATTTACTCTTTATACACGAATTATGCGGGTTGTTCAAGTGTGCATCTATTACTACAGATCAAGTTAAGAAGAAGTTATTCTCATTATCACTAAAAGGAAGAGCTGAGGAATGGTATAAGCTGCTGAAGAATGGTCAAGCTCTGGAATGGGAGGAAATAGTGCCTCTCTTTTATTCAAAGTTTTATCCTCCTAGTGAGATTCATAAAGATCGGAATCAAATATACAACTTTTGGCCTCTTGATAGAGAGAGTACAGCTCAAGCTTGGGGGAGATTGAAGTTACTAATGCTCAAATGTCCCATTCATGAGCTCCCCAACAATATTATTATCAACAACTTTTATGCAAGGCTCCCTCTACATGATAAGGATTTATTGGATGCTTCTTGTGCTGGATCATTCACTCGCATGGAAGAAGAAGCTAAATGGGATCTTCTAGACCGTATTCAAGATAATGCTGAAGCTTGGGAGAATGACAAAGGTAGAAAGTCAGGTATAAATTATGATTATGAATGCATTGAATCTTTTATGGGAACCGATGACTTTCAAAATATTAAAAATGCTTATGGTCTAGATTCTCACGCTATTGCTTCTTATTTTAAGGCTTTTGCTTCTTACATTGAAGTGCCTAAAAAGAAGTGGAATAAGTATCATGAACCTTATAAAGATATTGCTAAGAATGTTCCTGCAAGAAATGCTGAAGTTTATACTGCTAATCATGATTTACCTAAACCTTATATTGAGAAAATGCCTTTTCCAGTTAAGGTAAAATGCCTTTTCCAGTCATGGTTAATGAAAGTACAAATAAAGTTGTTGAACCTGATAAACAAATGATTGATGAACCTATCATAGCAAGTGTGAAAGACTTTGTCACTAAGTATGAAAAAGAGGGACACACTATCCTTTGTAAGGGTACCCCTAATATGGTTTTGCAAAGTAGTGTTATGAGAGCTATAATTCATGTGTTTTCTGTTAGAATAAGTGATCATTGCTATGATGGTCCTTGTGATAGCTATATTGTTAAGTTTATGTATGATACTGAAAGTTACTATGAGAGAGGGAAAAGTGTTCTTATGTATCTCAATAATATCAAGTTTCCTCGTTTTATGCTGAAAGTTTTTATGTTGCACTTCTTTTGCCTTCCTATGCGAGTAGCCTCTAGTTTCAGCAACTTGTCTGTTTACAAAATTCCTTTGCATAGGAAGTGGGTTCGACTTAAATGTCTGTGTGTTTTTTCTTCTTAATGCTCTCTTTCACTTCAATTCATTTTCCTATGTGAGTATCTTCAAAATTATCATGCCCATCTTAATGGCTATAAAGAAAGAGCTTTTGGGGAGACAACCCAATTTGTTTTTGCTTTCAGTTTGTTTTTGTTTCTTTGAGTCTTGAAGTTATTACTTAGGTAATAACCGCTCCTTATCCGCTTTGTTTGGTTTTTGTGTCAAGATCAACCTCTAATGAGATAGAAGTAAGATTTGGGGAAGTTGTTGTCCCGAAACAGATTTTTGTCTTCACCGTAACAATTCGTGAGAGATCTCTGTATGTCGGATTGAGCTGTAATTGTTTGTGCTTCTGCCCCAGGTTGTTATTTAACTTTATTTAGTTTTGCACTTTTTGATTTAAGCAACAGAAGATTTTCGAAAAAATTGATCTTTACCTGCTGGTCTGTTTTGACAGATTTTGCCACTCTTGCATTTGCTTCTTTAATTGATTTCCTTTTTGAATTCTTTTTGGGTTTTCGGAAGAAGTTGCTACAGTAGCTTATGTTTTGATGGTTTTCAGTTGTAGTTGGACTCAAAAGGTTTTATCACTTCACTTATACTAATGTTGCTAATGAGAACTGTGTGAAGTTTTGTGTGAAAAATATTTCCAAGTAGTGGAGATAATGGTGTAATAAGGAAGAGAAGGGTTTTATGACTCAAGTAATAAGTGTATAAGATGAAGATATTGATGTTATTCAAGTGGTGACTCCGGAAGAATCTACTAGATACCAAATTCAGAGACCTGCAGAGTCCGTTTTCAAATAGGTAACAGTTCTAGTAAGAAAAGTTCCGCGAAAATACTGTCCAACTATATTTTTGTAGTTTTTAGTCAATAAGGAAAGCTACGAAGCGAAAAAGGGACGGAAACAGAGCCAGGGTGGCTCACACCACCCTGTGGCACGGGCCCACCCCTGGCCACGCCACCAGGTGGTGAGTCCACCCCGGACTCTGCCTCCGACTCGTTTTCTCCCAGTACCTTCCTTTTGTTGTGAAACTTCGTAATATATAATCCCCCGGATCTCCTGAGGTTCGTATATCGTGTTTTCGTCATGTTTTTGTTTCGATTTGTTTCTGCCAAGAACTATTCTTTGAAAGCTTAGAAGCACAATGGTGTCCGCCAAGGATAAAGGGAAGGAGTCTATGGAGGAAGACCTCCAAGACCCCAAGCAGGGGTTAGTACCTTTTGTTACTTGCCCTGCATCAACGGAAGCCCTACGAGTCACTAAGGAGTTCCGAGACTTGTAGAGGAAGGTGGACATGCTTCAATGGGAGAATAATAAGCTTCGCAGGATGCTGGAAGATTACCTCACGTCAACTAAAAAAATATTACCACCACCACCGAAGGAGTAATTCGTCATCAGGTTTGGCATCCCCTTGGTTTGTTCCAAGCTTGGGGGAGAGCCGCGGTATCACATCACTATCTTCTATCTTTTTACCTTTTTAAGTAGAGTCATATCATGAATAGAGGAGTTATTATGTAGGATGGTTTGCATTATGAAAGTGTCCCATCTCTCGTTAGATATGTATCCCTTGATGTGAGTTGCCGTTATGGAATATTAATGAGAAGTTCTATCATTCACTCTTTTTGCATATCTTATATTAGTTTTCAATTCGTGGTTGTATGATTGATCTTGTTGTTAGTATTGGTATCACTTTGGGATCATCGAGTTAATTTAGTTGGTTTTGGCAAACCTGGCTCGGTCAGTAGCACACTATTTTTGAGTGTTGAAAGAAAAGATAGAAGTACTCTAGAGAAAAATAATTTCATCATCTTTCTTTCTTGATTTGCTCATAAGTCTAGTATTCTCTAGTTAAGATCTTGTGTGCTTCTAAGGAAGATTGCATGTTTGTCTTTATCGCTTGTATGTTTTTTTGTTTCCTTCAACTCTTGTACTTGCTACCCAGCCTTGCTAGCCAAAAACCTGTACTGAGAGGGAATTCTTCTCGTGCATCCACTCCTCAAAACCAAAACCTTTGCCATTTGTGTCCACCATACCTACCTATTAGCATTATTGCTATTCCAAGTAAATTCTTGTTTTATCTACCTCCCAAATTAAACTTGTTATGCGAAAATTAGTGATTAAAGCTCTCACGAACTTGATGGCACACTTTACTTTATTGCATTCAATAAACTTGAACCATTGGGTCCTTCTTTGTTGCGTATATGCTAGCGCTTTATGAGTTGAAGTTAGCAGAACCATGTATGATGGGGACCGCTTTCAACACTTCATTGGTACTTGTACCTAGTTGATATCATGTTCTTTTGCTTATGGATCCCAGCGGTGTGAAATAAAAGTGGAACTTGTAAGATCATGGAGTTTATATGTGTGTTAGAGAAACGCCTGGGCCGCTAGCCTAAGCCATGCCTAATCATGGTGGAAACTTGCAGCATAACTATAGTGAGCATTCTATGAAGCATCCTCAATAAAAACCTATGCAAATAGCAAATAAAAAGATCGCTGAGATGCTCACTGTCTGCTTGCCTTGTCATTTTGATTATGGGATAGCTCCTGTGTCATGTGCAAGGGGTACCCCATTGGCGGTTCTTAATGATACACATGTATTTACAATGACAAGAGCTTGCTCGTGACTGAAGTTGAGTAGCATGAGGTTCGGTACTCATAAGTAAGGGGCATGGAACTCCAATTCATAACTTGTCTAGCATATCCTCTTAGTAGTGTCACTTTAACCTTAATCACCAAAAGATGCCTATGATAGGGGCAATGAGAGCTGAAAGCTAGTAAGTATCATAATTTTTGGGAGCTCTTTATGAGACTTGCAATCCCTGCTTCACTCTGCGAGGGCCCTTTCTTTTACTTTGTAGTTGAGTCATTAAACCTACTCCCTTCTACCTTAGCAAGTATTTTGAGTTGATGTGTTTCATTCATTCATATGATGATTTATGCAATCATGTCTTATGTTCCTTGTTTTGCACATTACTCTTATCTTGATGTTTACTACTTTGAAAGCTATCTTTGAAAACCAGCAGTTTGTAAACTCCAACAAATTATCAACTATTCTTCGACCAAGAGCTAAGTTTGCCATTACCAGTTATGATTTACTTTATGTATCTTTATTGTGTTTCCTTTACTTATTACAAGTTGAGTTATATAATAGTGAGTTGCCTTCTATCATGATCTATGTATTGATGAATGTGATGCTTCTTGTCTGTATTCTTTTATCGACTCTTCACTCCATAAACCTAAGGTCATGTTTATTGAGCTCAGTTTCGCTTGGGGACAAGCGAACTCTAAGCTTGGGGGAGTTGATACGTCCATTTTGCATCACTATTCTATGTCTTAACTCACTGTTATTCATTGATATATTTCGTATTGAGAGGTGATACTTATGTTATTTCATCTGTTTTTGCATGGTTGATGACTTTTGGAGCATGGACCGGTGCAGTCAGGATTCTGATGGAAAAGGTGTTGTTTGGAGGCAAAATTTGCGAATCAGAAAATTCGGGAAAATATACGGAAAATCCTATTTTTCTAGAAGACTAAGGATGCCAGAAGACATAGTGGAGATGGGCCACAGGGGGCCACACCACCCCTGGCGCGGGCAGCCCTAGGCCGCGTCAGCAGGTGGTGTGGCCACCCTGGCCCACTTGTAACACCCCGTCCACTCCTGGGCCCGGGAGGTGTCACTCCTGGCAGCTTAATAGGATATCTAGACTGGCCCCACAGACCAACACTAGTATTTTCTACGCACTTTGTCCTCACTCGTGCGCACCCGGTCACCCATCCTAGAATTGCTCTAGGCCAAGCACGCTTAACCTTAGAGTTCTTTTCGAATGAGCTTCCGGAAAAGAAGTTGCAACTTGTTGATATGGGTATCCTATCAATCCTATTAAGCCATGTGCCTGGATCTCACATACATACACCCTTTAGAAGATCGATGCCCTCATCGATCAAGCACACCCCAGGAACGTTCCCTCTTGGCACGCGTCTGTGTGTCTAGTGCCGGCACATGTACCATGCCGTGTCCACTCCAGGCCACAGGGCCATGCTCCACATGTCCCGCCACTGACCCGCACACACACGTGTAATCTCAAGGGTCGGCTCTGATACCACTTTGTAACACCCTGTCCACTCCTGGGCCCGGGGGGTGTCACTCCTGGCAGCTTAATAGGATATCTAGACTGGCCCACAGACCAACACTAGTCTTTTCTACGCACTTTGTCCTCACTCGTGCGCACCCGGTTACCCACTTCCCGGTCGGTCACCCATCCTAGAATTGCTCTAGGCCAAGCACGCTTAACCTTAGAGTTCTTTTCGAATGAGCTTCCGGAAAAGAAGTTGCAACTTGTTGATATGGGTATCCTATCAATCCTATTAATCCATGTGCCTAGATCTCATACCACTCCAGCCTCTCCCCTCTTGCGTATATCATCCTCCCGAAACCCTAAGACTAGGGGAGCGACCACATAAAGATTCTGCCGCCTCTGCGGGGCGAAAAACACCGAGAGAGAAAGATCTCTCCGGCAGACAGATTTCTGCCGGGGGAATTCCTTCCCGGAGAGGGAAGATCATCGCCATCAACACCATCATCAAGCTGGACTTCATCGAGATCATCATCATCATCACCACCATCATCACCATCAGCACCCTCATCACCATCTCCATATTGCTCCAACAATTGTGTTGAATCTTGCATAGTTCATAGGGGAAACTTTCCCGGTGTTGATTACTCTTTATAGTTGATGCTATTGAGTGAACCGTTGAATTATTGTTTATGTTCATATTGTTATACATCATTATTCCATCTCTAATCATGATCCATATGATGTCTTGTGAGTAGTTCGTTTTGTTCTTGAGGACATGGGAGAAGTCTTGTTGTTAGTAGTGGAGTTGTGTTGAGAAAGATTCAATAGATTGTTATTTAAGTTGTGGGGTACTTCTTCTAGTGGTGTCATGTGAACGTCGACTACATGACACTTCACCTATATGGGCCTAGGGGAATGCATTGTGTATTTGGCTACTAATCGTAGGGGTTGCCGGAGTGACAGAAACCTGAACCCCCGTTAGGAAACCATTGCACAAGGGACGTAAGGGTCTTAGAGTTTAAAGCTGTGGTTAGGTTTCTACCTTAATTACTTTCTTGTACTTACGGATGTTTCCAAGGGGTATAATCACAAGTATGTATTAGTCTTGGATGGGGCAGTACATTAGCACAGGTTCACCCACACAACACTTATCAAGCTAGAGAAGATTAATCAAATATATGAAGCGAAAGCACTTGATAGTCTTCCCATGTATCCTCGAGAATGTTTGGCCGTCTTAAGTAATACAATCGGCTTGTCCTTTGCTACATAAAGGATTGGGCCACTTGCTGCATTTATTCCTACGGTCTTTTATTTACTCGTACTTTGTTTACTTGCTTTACCGAAAACCCCTAAAAATCCGTTTGCTAACTATTTGCAGAGAATTCCTGATCCATACCACTAGCCAGCACCTTCTGCTCCTCGTTGGGTTCGACACTCTTACTTCGAAAATACTGCGATACACCCCCTATACTTGTGGGTCATCAGTCTCCTTCATAGTCTGGTGATACATTGCAAATGTATCTATAATTTTTGATGTCCCATGCTTGCTTTACCTACATTCTTGTGTTTTGTCCACACTTTGGAGTGATTTTCATATGATTTCTTGGACTAACCTATTAGCAAGATGCCACAGTGCTAGTTGCCTGTTTTCTGCTGTTTTTGGTTCCAGGAAAGTCAAAAAATCAATATTCTCGGAATTGGACCGGACAAAAGCCAAAGTCGATATTTTACTGAAAGACTCATGGAGCCAGAAGACGTGACGTAGAGGGGCTAGGGGCTGGCCACACCACCTGGTGGCGCGGGCCAGGCCAGGTCACGCCAGGGGGTGGTGTGGGCCCCTCCGGCACCCCCTCGGTCTCCCCTCTCGCCTATAAGAGCCTCTCGATGCATAAACCCTAAATAATCAAGCCTCCAGCCACGAAAAGTTCTGCAGCACCGCCGCCACCGAAGGGGAGATTCGGGGGATAGAAAGTCTTTGTTCCGGCACCCTGCTGGGATGGGGAAGTGCCCCTGGAGCCATATCTATCGATCTCCACTGCCATCTCCATCACCGTTGCTGATTCCCATGATGAGGAGGGAGTAGTTCTCTCTCGAGGCTAAGGGTTCTACCGGTAGCTATGTGTTCATCTCTCTCTCTATGTGTGATCATATTGTGATCATGAGCTTGTAATCTATAGATCTACCTTGCTACTCAAGTGCTTTATTAGATCTCTGCTCTCGCCATGTGTGTGAAGTTGATAGTGTGCACACCATGGTGGCACTTAGGCTAGAGATTACAAATACTTGTTATGAGTTATATTTGGAGTTGGATATCTTTATGAAATTGTGGTGTTTGTTTGAACCATCTAGTGCTCAAGGTGACAGTGTGGGGTTTTCTAGATGGGAAAGATGAACTTTGAGGTGTGCTTTTATAGCCCTACCATCGATTAGAGTGTCCAACCGGAGAGTAGTCAAGAGTAGTATCATAAAGAGAAGATATTTATATGAGAGTGTTCACTAGTGAAAGTATGATCCCTAGGCCTTATTTCTAAGCATTGATACACCATTTACAATTAGATCTGTTACATGGTTGCTTGCTTCCACCTTTATTTCAGTTTGCCTTTAGTCTTTTCCCACGTTAACCATACGCCAGCAAGCTATTTTCTGGCAACGTTACCACTTATAATTATCCATACCACTTGTATTTCACTATATCTTCACCGAACTAGTGCACCTATACACCTGACAAGTGTATTAGGTGTGTTGGGGACACAAGAGACTTCTTGTATCTTGATTGCAGGGTTGCTTGAGAGGGGATAACTTTGACCACTTCCTCCCTGAGTTCGATAAACCTTGGGTGATCCACTTAAGGGAAAACTTGTTGTTGTTCTACAAACCTCTGCACTTGGAGGCCCAACAACTTTCTACAAGAATAGAAGTGTGTAGACATCACCTAGCCATAGGAATAGCCAGGGACAAAAGCCATGAGTACTCTTTAAGTACTCGCAAACTATCACTAATAAGTAAGGTAGTTCTAGTGGGATTGCTAACTCTAAGTTTACTTGTAAAGTTAAGTTTGAAACCTAAGCTGAGTTCAGAAACAAAGAAAGATAAAATAAAGTTCTAGAATCACTTAAGTTGGGAAGCTAGTGTCATAGTCACAACCCTGTTATGGTCAAGTCAAGATTCATCATTCATTTCATAAGTCATTTTGAAAACATCTGACAACGAAACGGTATGGGCACTCCAACTGTCCATAACCGCGGACGCGGCTATTCGAATAGTTTGACACTTTGCAGAGGTGGTACACTTTCACCACAAGATTCGATACATCTGTCAGGGATCATCCTGAATTATCATACTTAGTATGCAGATAATCAAACATAACCTTCCCTTTACACACCCTAGTATAAGCATCTCTCCTATGAGCATGGCCTCCCAACCATGACCATCTGTCATCTTGGGCACTGCATAGGTGGACAACATCGAGAGGTAGCCTCAGCTTAAACCTCTCCCGTGAGGGAACTAATACTAATGCATATAAACTCCGGCTAAGCCTTACCCAATTCATGTATTGTGGTTGTACTATAAATTTGGAATGGTATCGCATCCGAATCCAACCATCAGTTTTGTAAAAGGGCTAAGGCTCATGCCTCAACATTTTCATCATCATAAACCATTTGTGTTTCTCAACACATGTCAAAATATCTCAATAGAATGACTCATCATTCCAAGGTTTTCACAATTCATTTTCACCAAGTGTTCCCATCTAAAGTGACTCAAGTTTTGATTTAGCTATAAGCTACTAAGTTAAGAGTATTCACTAAGGTGGGATGCTAATCTCAATCTCATGCCATATAATGACATCTAAGGTTATCTAGATAGGTCAAGTTTTATACTTTTTATGCTACCTTCAAACAATTAAGGGACTTTGGTAAAGTAAGGAAAGTAAAACTTGTAAATAACATTTGGAGTAGGTATAAGTCAAAGGGTATAACCAAAGCATGCCTAATGCATCTTGCTTAGGTTATCTAACTTGCAAGGGTTAGCTTGCATTGTTAATGATGGCTTGTTAGTATAATACTTGCAAGTGTTAGCTTGCCTTGGTTGGTGCAGTGGTTGAAGTTTTCTTCCTCCTCCTCTTGGTAGAACTCCTCCTCCTAGAAAGCTTGGTCGGTACTATCTTATATAAATACATACGGGATACACAATCACCAAACAATGCTTAACTAGTCTACTTAGCATACTAAGGCACACATTTGATGATCTACTATCATCACAAGCATCACAAGGTTTTATTAACAAGATTCATTCTTTGGATTTAAGAAAAGTAATTTCTACTCATTAAAATTAACTAACATTTAATATTCTCCAATTAAAATATGGGATCATGTGGACACATGTCATCACCACATATTCTAACATATGGGAATGTGATTTAAATGTTGGATCACATTTTAATAATTTTAAGTTTAATATTTAATGATTTAAAGTGGCTAGAAATGCCTATATAGCATTATTTTGGTACTAGTCCAAAGTCACTGCATGCAAACCTTAATATTATTACATATTCAGATAGGTATGGTTAAATGTGATTTTTGAGAGTTGGAATCAACTCAAAATCTAGTATGGTTGATTTTATAAAAATGTTTGAATGTGCAAATGCTTCTGTCTTGTTATTTTTACTAGGAGATATCTCTAACTCTAAATGAATTAAATCCAACGGGCTGGGATAGATCATTCCAGAATCTTTCCCACAAAATTGGAATCACTCAATTTGGTTCAGTAAATCTTCCTGAATTGATTTTTGAACTAAGGAACAGAATTGAATTTAAACTTAAATAGAAAACCCTATATTTGAATTAACTGGGTCGCACTGGAAAGCTAACGGGCCAGCCCAGTGGCGCTCAGCGGCGCAGAGGGCGGCTGACAGGTTGGTCCCGCTTGTCAGCGAGACTTAAAACCCGAAACGGTATCTAGCGATCTGGGCCACACGATTATAATGTGGATCAACGGCTCACAGTCGTCGTCGACGACGGACTCGTCCCCAGCGAGACCGAACCCTAAACGGACGGTGGGGGTCTACTAGGGACATACCAGGGCTCCAGCTAGTGCGGCGAGGTGGGCGATCGAACTGGACAGCGATGGCGGACTCGGGCGAGGTAGCGGCAGGGGCTGAGGTGGATGAAATCGACAGCAACTTCTCCTCCTCTGCAGCGGCTACCTCCGGTGCAATTCCAAACGGCGCGACTAGGGGCGGTGGCATTTGGTCGGGAGCGTCGCGCGCTCTAGGAGACAGGGGCGGTGCTTGACAGCGATCACGGCGACTATGGGTCGCGCGGCGATGCACGGCCATGTCTGGTGGGTTGCTGGGGTTGAGGCGGAGCGGCGTGCACGAGATGGGGTCAAGGGGCGGTCTCCTGCGTGCTGGCGGCTATCGCGCTCTAGCGCGCTCTGGCTTGCTCGCAGAGAGAAAGGGCGACGCTGATTGGAAGTGGCCCAGGGGCTGAGGTTGATCGAGGGGTGGACCGTTGGCGGCGGTAGGGTTGCGCCTAACTCCCTAGAGAGGCGGAGAGGGGCTGGCGGTCTCCTGCGCCATGTGCACACTTGGCCGGCGAGCATGGCGTCAGGGCGGCATGGCACTGGCGCTAGGGGCTAGAGATAGGGTTGGTTTTGGTCTGGTTGGACTTGGGGGAGACAAGGATGATCAATGCAACTCAAAAGGCTCGACAAGATTAGCTCCAAAACAGTAATAGTTAGGCCATAATGATTCTGCTAACAAGGTGTTCGATCGAATGGCCGCAAGAAAAAAAGTTTTGAATTTTGGGCTAATTTTTGGTGGAGTGATGTAACTTATGCTTAACCATCTAGGTTTGCTTGGGATTTGAAAATGGAGTTCATTTGAGTGGTTTTTGAATAAGTGTGATCTTGATACATACACTAGATTCAATTTTCAATGTCATTTAAATTTAGTGTTTGAAAGTTTTTGGGATGAAACAAAATGGGCCTTGGTACATCACTACGTGTACTAGCAAGGGGTGCAAAGATCCACAAATGTTTCTGTTAAGATGTGAGTTCTAGGAATATCCAAAGTAGGCTAGTTAGTTAAAATGGCCCAAATGACCATTTGCTTATTTTAATCTTTTTGATTTGTTTTTCTTTGGGATTTTCTTGGGGATGATCTAGATGATGTTTAATTCACCTTAGAATCATTTTACAACCAATGAATCACTCAAACATGGCAATTCAAAACAACTCGTAATTTAAATGCACACACATATGAATGCTTAATGATTTTAAATGAAAAAGTTTGTGTTCACCCTAAATTGGGTAGATTTGATCTTGATTAACCTTGGATTAAGTTTTGGGATGTTACAAGAATGTTTGGTCATCCTAAGTAATACAACCGGCTTATCCTTTGCTAAAGAAAGGATTGGGCCATTTGCTGCATTTATTCTTATTATCTTTTATTTACTCGTACTTTATTTACCTGCATTATCAAAAACCCCTAAAAATCTGTTTGCTAAGTATTTACAGAGAATTCCTGCTCCAAGCCACTCGTTAACACCTTCTGCTCCTCGTTGGGTTCGACACTCTTTCTTATCAAAAATAATGTGATACACCCCCTATACTTGTGGGTCATCAGGGTGCTTCGTGCTAAATGTATGGACCTCGATGTAATTTTACCTTTTTAGGTCCTTGATGTAAAATGTACTCCCACCATCCCTACGTGTAAAATTCAAACCTAAAAGCAACTGTAAAATTTTAAGAGTATTTAAGAATATTAGTTGTTGATAAGTATGAACATTCTTGGATTTCAAGAAGAACGACCAAGGTCATGGGCCTCATGGCCATATCTACATCATACTTTATGTTGATGATTCATGATCCCCTATCCAAGAATTTGCAAGCCACCATATTTAGCCATATTTTGAAAACAAACAAAGAGGAAGTAGTATGAAGAGTATGTCTCGATCATCTTTTCTCTCGAGAAGGAGCAAAACATGACTGTTTTCCTTGCATAATTTCAGGGTGCTTCGTGCTAAATGTTTGGAGCTCGATAAAATTTTACCTTTTTAGGTCCTTGATTTAAAATGTAATCCCTATGTCCTTACATGTAAAATTCGAAACTAAAAGCAAGTGGTAAAATTTCAACATATTCAATTTTATTAGTTGCCGATGAGTATGAATATTCTTGGATTTCAAGCCGAACGACCAAGGTCATGGCCATATATCTACATCATACTTTATGGTAATGATGATCCCATGTCCAGGAATTTTTATGCTAGCAAATTTGGTCATATATTTTGAAAACAAACAAAGATAAAGTAGTATGAAGAGTTGGCTCTGCTCTCTCGAGAAGGAGCCCGACCCAACTATTTCCCTTGCTTATTTTTAGGGTGCTTCGTGCTAAATGTAAGGACCTCTATTTTATTTTATCCATTTTTAAGTCCTTGATGTAAATTGTACTCCCATCATCCGTGATGTTCCCATATTTGGGAGTAAATGGGTGAATCATGTCATGGTAATAATGTTGTCACTCGGAGTTTCCAACCATTAGATAAATCTAGCACGAAAACATCACTATATACATTCTAATCTAGATAAATCTGAGAACATTATATAGATCGGAGGGAGTAGTATATATGCATTCAAAACAAATTGTGCTTGCTCTCTCCTTTAGTGCGGCATCACCATCCCCACACGCAAACCAAATTGAGGACATTTCGAACTCTTTTTCTTCGGCACAGTGTGATTTGCTGTCTCTAGATACCTACCGAAAAAAAAGCAGCGCCTCAAACTAGGGGCCAGCGTTACGGGCTGGAGCGTTTAATAAATACTACTATATCTAATTTTCTATTATTATTCCTTTTTTGCATATGCGTCTATATTAACGTCCTGCGTTAGTTTTGCCCTAATATACCAGGTCGAAGTAGTCGATCCGACAATCGGAGGAGAACCGCCCCGCGCCCCGGGCCGAAGTAGTCGCTTGTGCACCATCGTAGTCCCTCTCCACCCTTGCAGAAAGGTAGAAACCGCCAACCCATCCCGACTAATCGTCCACAGTACTCTTCCCCGGAACGACATCTAGAGCGATGAAGCGTAAGATATCTGAGCGCTACCGCTAGGCAATCGAATTTGGCAACCTCCACTACAGACCGCTGAGCAACATCACCGGTCGCGCCGATCTTCTGAGCACCGCTCGCCTGGCTCGTGACATTATTGGCATGTGTCGAGGGATTGCGGAATATCCTGGTCTCCCGTTTGGTTTGCTCTGCATAGTTCACTCTGACCCATAGACATGGCCACTAGACTATGATGAGCAGGTAAAAAGCAGTTTTGCATGATTTTTGTAGGACTCGAATCCTTAGAATCTTTCCTATGGATTGAATTTGGATCAAAGGAATCGTGGTACGCAAATTCTTTTAAACTGCAACCCCCACCCATGCTTAAATCCCGTAGGAATTGGAACATCTACTTGAGGCTCAACTCTCATCATGCCAATCACGTAGGTAGTTTTCCTACCTTTTATAATCGCTTGTTTTCATCGGCAAACCTGTGAAATTCCTGTGGTCTCAATCCTGCGATCAAAAGAGGCCCAACACTTTTGCTTCAGTGTCGTCCCCTCTCCTCCAAACATACTAATCTGAAAACACAAGAACGACCAGGATTGTTGATACCTGTAACGGAAGGTGTATTGGCCAATCAAGGCTGGCGTTATATTTTAAGTTTCATGTGTTTTACAAACACAAGATTTCTGTAAATAGTTGGCTCTTTGGTTTACATGAGTACAAAACATAGGATTACTTTAAAACATGGAAAAATCAAAGTCAAACCTCACGGGAGAGTATATTTATGATGTTATTGTGTCTCTTGGGACCTCGTTCTTATTCTTTGCGTGCGTAGGAATTTGAAAATGAGGTCCAAGTTGGATATGAAGACTTGCATATGATTTTTGGAGGATTCTAACCCATAGGATTTTGGAAGATATCAAATTCCTATGGAGTCACTTCTTAGTTCCTATGCCCTCCATTCCATAAGAATCTAAACACGAGCTCTACTTTCTCCTTTGAGAGGTCCAATGCGCTTACACTAATATTCCTGCAAAACTCTTGTGTTTATTTCCTATTCACCATCCAAAGACACCTGTTACAAAATTCCTGCGTTTTTAATTTCTAATATGAATTTAGTGTACCTACCATGTCAATCTTGTGTTTTTCCTATTCCTAAATTTTTTAAAAACCATTGATCGAAAGAGACCCCTAATCTTGTTAATCAATCATAGGAAAATTGCCTGCGTTTTTTCCTCTGGTCCATTCCTCTGAACAGTTCCAGCATAGGAAACTTAACTATTCCTACACTTTTTCTTTAATGCAAACAAGACCTTATTCCTTGATGTGTTTGTCTGCATGTATTCATGATTTATTCAACACGTTTTTGAATCTTTCAGATAGTAGTTTTTCCACAAAGCTAGCTAGCACTACCCCCTTAGTCAAACACCTTGCATGCCTCTATATATGAAGAAAATCTATTGCAGGGCATTGACGCGTTGCTGATGCCACTAGATAATCTAACAATAGAAGCATTTGTACCAGTTGATGATGACATACCCGGAACATGGGATAATGAAGGATTTGAAAACAAGGGTCGTTGGGTTTGTGCCAATGGAGAATGGATTGCGATTGCAAAGCACTCGGGGCGCTAGTACCTCCAAAACGTATACACTATTGCACGTATCGAGCTGCTAGGTGTGCGGCGTGTTGATATTTATCCATTGGGTAACCCGTGTTTCCCCAGCCCCCATGCACTTACCTCTACAAGAACGCGTATATCGAACTGCTGAAGATACAAATAGCAAAGAAACCGTACAGATTTGACAACCAATGGCACTACATCACGATGGCGGTGTTTGACAAATTCATTGCTACCATAGATTTTCCTGGTGACAGGGACTGGATATCCTTCGAAATGACTATCTTGCACCAGCAACGTATGTCGATGTCCTTGCCAAGTGTCTAATCAGTGGTTCTATTGATCGCATATACGTGGTAACAGAACCGCGAGATGTTCTTGTCTGGGAACCAAACAAGTGGAGTGAGTCCCGTTATTTAAAAGTAAAATTTATAAATTACTTACAACTGCATTGTTCGTGATACTTTTGCTAACTGAAATGCACACACAGGTATACTTGCAGGCCCGCGTGTCATACAGGCTCCAGTAATTGAAGAGCCTGCAAACGTCCAAGCCAGTGATGATGTCGAGGCTGAAGATATTGCATTACGCAGCTGGTACTTGGCAAAGCTTGGCCAAAAAATCCTGTAGATTCACACCCATGGTAATCATGTATCATACATGGGCAGAGAACTGGTCACTCACCGGACTAGATCAGAAGAGATAATCTTGAAGGGAGGTCACTGTTTGTGGGAATCAACCATCCCCTCATCCTCAACCCCCCTACAAACTCCGGACCTGGTGTTGTCGTTGTTGACGAAGCTCTGCCAGTGGTCAGAGGAGACTGTGTGTTTGCTACACACGTGCACTGCCAACATCGCCCACAGCCAGTTTTAGATTGGAGCCGCATGCACGTCAATGGGGGAGCTGCCATAGGTTCATCACTTAACTACACTAGAGCGGAACATAGAGAGCAAATGATTGAGGCGCCAATGTGGTTCGTGCCAACCCTGCCTCGTTAGAACTATGTGAAGTTTGACCAAAATACCGAAAATCTGATTATGAGCACTCGCAACATCATTTCTGTAGCTAGTACTTGTCATGTAATAGTACTTTCATACTGTATTGTAGTATCAGTACTTGCAATATCATTTCCACTATTGCTTGTACTAGGCACCATGTACGTAATAATATACTTTCATAGTACGTGTTTGATGTTTCCCTATTCAAGCACTCAAGCTGTCGTGCCCAATTTTCTAGGCAATTAATTTTTGCATGACAATTAGTAGTACTGTATTGGTGGCAAGGTTTGCTTTGTCCACAACATTCGTGTAACCTCGCTGTATTTATTCCCACACCAGCCCCCGCCCCAGCCCCATCCCTCTCTCACACAACACTCCTTAATCGCCATTGTGCTTCCCTCCATTGACGACCACCACCGCCGCAACTTACTCGTCTTAGGCGGGTCGGTTGCGGGTGGCGGGCCCTGCAACCTCATCTATAGAGCCATTGCATCCCTCAGACATCTCGGTGGCAGTGCGGTATGTACATAATCCCCGGAACCCTTGATCTTGATGATGAGATGCGATCAAGCTTTTATTAGTGCTTGGTTAACATTGGGTTGGTGTTGAGTATAGTTCTCATCTAGTGCATTTAACCCGTCTATATACTACAGTTCAGTTCTACGCATGCAAGCTAGTTCCGAGGCTAGATCTACGGTGAACTGTAATAATAAGTTTAAATTTTGTATTGATTGATCCACGGCTGATGATGATTTAGGAGGCCATTCGGTATGTTTTGCTTTAGATTTGTCTCAGAGGCGGAGGTCTCTTTAATTTGGGCAAGTTAGGGCAACCGCTGCCCTACCCTGATTTTTGCCAAAATTTCGATTATATGTATGCATCTCTAGCATCGGCAGCAGATAGAGCGCATCTTGTTCGTCCGTTCGTCTGTTCCTTGGTGTTCGGTATCTGTACTGCTCGATAAAGAACTGCACTAATGTGATGCCTAGACCTTGGAAGTAGTACTAATATAACCGGAGTTCATGCTAGCTAGAGTTAAGACTTTAATTTGTGTACTTCGATAAGAAAATTGATCCACTTTACTTTCTTAGCTGATCTTGTATTGTACTCTATCAGCTAATACTGTACTATTTCACAATTATTGACAGCTGGTAGAAATATTATCTATCCACGGGATTTTTTTGTAGTGTTCGGGCAAGAAGAGCTTGGATAGACTCATCATCGAAGAAGACAAGAGAGTCCTGTGCAGTATGGATGGAGGGGCTAGCCAGGAACACCCACATGGAGAACACCTATGACGAGTTCTACAAGATGCTGTTAATACCGGGAGGGTTAGACGTGCGGAGCATACCCAACTCCTTTTTGCTAACGTTTGGTGGTGAGTATCTAGAGGCCCTCAAGATGAAGATATGTAAAGCCTGCAGCTGGGACGTCAAGCTGAAGAAGCAAGATGGCAAGGTAATCCTTGACGAATGATGGCTAGATTTTGTCAAAGCACATGACTTCAAGGTAGGATACTTTCTGGTATTCAAGAAGCTTGCCACCACTTCCTTTAAGGTGATAGTATTTGATCATGATAACAGCGAGAAGGTGATCAGATGTGCAGGTTATCACCCATTATTTGATGGACAATTTACTATATCATAGGTGTATTAATATAGTGACTGTTCACTTCTAATTATAACTATTCTGTAAAGAGGTGCTTGAACACCTTCCGTTATCATGCATCATGTTGGAACACCGTGGTACTTAATCGCACTAGGCTCCAATGCGGAGGTATTTATTGTACTATGTTTGCAGCAAAACTGCAAAACAAACATCTAGTGTACTACTG